>CM066044.1:116219004-116819004 GCA_033557465.1 Ichthyophis bannanicus
TGGTCATGCTTTTGACAGTTACCGTGGAGGCTTTGCACTTAACATACACTAGCTGTTTGTGCTAAATGTGCATTAGGTGCAAAACCTGAATGCATTTTAATAAAAGGGAACCTAAGCTGCACCTAGGTATAGTAGTAATTATTTTGATTATGTCTGCTTCCTTGGAATTTGCTGACAACTCTTTTTTAACGGGAGTGTTCAAATTTTTTTTAAATAAATGTAAGCCATTGGGGGCATTGCTATTAAGGGGGTATTCCTCGTAGTTTCTTATTTAGTCAATACATAGAAACATTTTTACACATGTTAACTGAATGGCATATTTATTTATTCTTGCCATTTGATGACCCGTATAAATTTTAAAAAAAAATATACTCCCAAGTGTGGTACAAAAACTATAAATAAAAACAGCCCCCATCCTCTTTCATTACAACCTTCCTCTTTTAATAAAATAAAAAATGGCAGTTAGCTACAGCTCTTGAAGCATTGTTAACTATGCCATATTATCTGCTGCGTTAAGTTAAACATGGGAACTACCTCAATATTATCTATAAGATGCAGGTCCCCACCAATTCTCTGTCTATCCATGCACTGTTCTGCATTAACTGTTGACATGAGTTCATTGTCACATTAACTGCCAAGGCACTGTGCTAAATGTGAGCATAAATTAATTGCCATATTAACAGCTACAGTCACAACTCTTAGTAAACTAGCCCTAAAACTATCTCTGTGATTCATTTTCCTTCATGAAGTACACTCGTATTTTTTTCAGTGTTCTCATAGTTTCTCAGTAGCAAAAGAGTGTAAATAACATGGTGGGAACAATTTGTTTGATAACATTTCCAAGTGGTTGATCTCTGTGTTTTAAGTACTGTCCTCTATGATTTTGCACAAAATGAACCCAATATTTACTTCATGGGTTTTATAGAACAGTTGGAGTTTTATTTATCTGTTAAGCCGGATCAGCTCCCAGAGGATAATAGTATTACTGGGCATTCCAATTTTTTGAGAGTCTAAATCATAGTTGCTATCTCAGGGATTTTTTCCAACCATATTCCTGGTGTTCAGAAAGAATTTTATACCAGTGAAAATAATGATCTGACAATATACAGTTTATTTTGTTATTTTTCAGAATCATCAAGAACAAATCATTCTCCAACTATGGGTAGCATGAAAAAGGTTGGCCTCTGTAAACTAAGGGGCCTGTCAACTAAATATTTTCCCCATAGGCACAAAATGGGAAAGGTCTTTTAGTAGACAGCCCCTACGACTATTTTTCAGTGTATGCAACTTCACAGCCATGTAGTATATCATCATGACTGAATGGAGAATAAAACAAAGCATATGATAATGCCTCTGTATCATGCCATGGTGCGACCGCACCTTGAATATTCTGTGCAATTCTGGTTGCCATATCTTAAAAAAGGGATATAGCAGAATTAGAAAAGGTACAGAGAAAAGCCACCAAAATGGTAAAGGGGATGGAAGGATACCCCTATCAGGAAAGGCTTTAAAGATTGGAACTCTTGAACATGGCAAAAATAATGAATGGAGTGGAACGGGTAAGCATAGATCAGTTATTTACTGCTTCAAAAAGTAGAAAGACTAGGGGGCATACAATGAATATAACCCATTTATGACTAATGGGAGAAAATACTGTATTTTTCACTCAACGTGTATTCAAACTCTGGAATTCTCTACTGGAGGATGTACTAAAGGCTGTTAGTGTAGCCTGGTTTAAAAAAAGGGTTGGACAAGTTACTGAAGGAAAAGTCCATATATCATTATTAAAGAGGACTAGGGAAAACCACTGCTTACCCTTGGGATAAGTAGCATGGAATCTGTGTACCTTTTTTGAAACCTAACAGACACTTGTGACCTGGATTGACTGCTGTTGGAAACAGGATACTGGGCTTGATGGACCTTTGGTCTGACCCAGTATGGCATATCTTATGTTCTTAATTGTCAGTCTATCAGAAGATATCAGAATCACATGGAAAATTTCAACACTATTTATTTAGAATTAGCCAATACCTTTTCATTGGGTGCTAAATGTAAATTATATATAAATACTGTATACATTTCCCTGTCTCTAGAAGGCTTTCAAACTTTTCCAGATGCTGAGACCATGAAGAAGCTTTTCCCTCACATATTTGCAAGTGCAAAAGTATGTAGGGAAAATGAGGAGGAAGCCAGTTGGAGATTTCAAAATGAAATCTCCATGTGTACTTCCTGTGTCCTACCTCCTCTACAGCCCTATGCCCTGTACCATGCTATTTTGTCCAGGAGCATCTCAACTTCGCTTTTTCAATTTTGCAGCCAGTAAATAGATCAGAAAATGTATTTAGAAGGTAGTTCACTCATGTTCAAAATCTTTTAAGAATATGGCTCCAATTTCACAGGTACAAAGGAAGGTGGAACAGATAAAAAGGCAGGGAAAAGATGAAACCAACTGAATTCTTTTTGCAGTTGATATTGCAGAGTCCTTTTGAATATCAATCCATTTGTTATTAGTATGCACTATTCGTAAATAATGTGCGCTACTCAAAAAATGGTGTGCTGCGTGGCGGAGCATGCCGTCGATTAAGATGGCTCCCTTGAGTGCTCTTCTCGGGCGACCTTTAGCGAAATCCATGTCCCTCCGGTCTACTCCACCTACCTAATTTCCTCCTCCATTGTGGGAGATTTCTTTTAATATGTCTGTGATAACACCAGTGAAGTTAGACTATGCTACGGCTGCCACACAGGAAGTTAAATGAGCAAAACCTGATCCTCCCTCACCTAGCAAAATGGCAGGTCTTAAAGACTCTGAAAGAGGGCTAAAAGAAATCCTAATGGAGATCAGACAAGTGAAAGAACTGGTGGCTATGCAAGTTGAGCTGCTTGAAATTAAAAATCAGTTTGCCTCACTTCTCTGAGGCGCGATGCAGTGGACGCCCCTCTCTCGCTCCTCTGGTCTGACCACCTCTGCCTCCTTTTTTCCCTCTCCCTCCCTTTCCCGCAGTCTCCATCTATCAGTTGTGGCCCACTCCCCCCAAGACTCAAGCACCACATTACTCCACATACCTTGCAACAGTTTTCCCCAGCTGACTGTCTCTTTTCCACTGATTTCTCCGACCTCTCGTTAAATAGACAAGTAGACATTTGGCCCGCCACCCTTTCTGCTGCCTTGGATCAATTAGCTCCCCTCTGTCTCACTCCACTGCCATGCTCCTCCTCTCATCACCCCTGGTATCTTTACCTTCAATGTGCACACCTCCGCCACACAGAACAGGCCTGACGCAAGCATCCTACTCCCGATTCCCTGGTTTCCTTCTGTCACTGCCAGCACCTTTACCGTTCCATGATTACCACAACCAAGCAGTCCTACTACTCAGATCTCATCACCTCCTCTTCCATCTCCTCCAGACAGCTTTACCAGATCCTATGTTCCTTCTCAGTGCCTACTACCTCTCCTGTATCCTCCACTCCCCCCCCCCCAATGCTCCCAACCCAGCCCACCTTGCCTCCTTTTTCACTGGGAAAATCCAACCTCTCCTCGTCTCCTTCTCCTTGTGCCCACCCCCTTCTCCTCCCCCTTCCTCCTAGGAAGTGCCATGAAGAGCTCCTTCAACATGCAAATGCATTGCAAAACTGGAAAGAAATCTTGAAGATCTGAAGAATCAAACATGATGGAGTAATGTACGTATCTTGGGATACCCAAAGGGGCAGAAGGTTCTGATCCTATTGCTTATCTAGAGCACCTGTTACCAAAGCTCCTCAAATTGGATTTTCAGCACCCTTTCAAAACTGAAAGGGCCTACAGGGCCCCATCCCATCGGGCCTCTGGAGCAAAGTACCCCATGTCTTTTGTTCTAAACATCTTAAGGTACCCTCAAGCATTACATATACTTGGATGGGCAGAAGATTTTATTATTTCCAGATCTCAATAAAACTACTATGGAGTGCAGAAAGCAACTCCTAGCTTTCTGCCCGCAGCTCCTCAAGCTTCAGGCCAAATATGGAATGTTTTATTTTGCTCGACTTAGGATTACTCTTCACAATACCACAAGATCTTTTGAGGACCCAGTGGCAGTTTGGGAGTTTCTGGCGTAATCAACTGATATAGACATTGAATGACCTTTATGGATTAGCTGAGATCCCTTGCAGAATGTGTTTCCCTCTCGTTTTGTAAGTGAAGGGCGCACCTGGATGTCAAATCAGGACCTTTGTTCTCAAAATCTATTTCTGAATTTGGTAACAATTTTCTTGCACAGTATGGGACAGCATCCTTCCTGTTCACGGATCTTTGTCCCCTCATCCTTACCAATTTGTGGTCGTCTATGCAACTATGTGGGAATGTGGCCCTGGTCACCTAACTCTCCTAGTGACTCAGGTAAGTCTTGTGTCTGATGACTAGTGCTACACCTCCCTCTGCTGCTACACTAAAGATTTACTTGCAGTACTAGAGACTGCTCATAGTGTGAATGGGGGTGTGCATGGGGTATATAGGGGGTCTGAATGTGTGGGTGCAAGACTTTGTCTAAGAAGTGTTGGATACTTTTGGAATGTTGGGATATAGTTCTTGGCTTCTTTCTTTATCATTTTAGTGGCTTGGTTTTGGTATCATTCAGGTGGTATTGTAGACTGCAGCCCTATCGCCATTTTTATGTTGCAAGGAAGGTACATCTTTGTTCTCTGTATATTTCTATATTCCTAGGCACAAATCATAATTCTGGGCCTAGTTATATATAGGTTAGCGGTGAGTGTACCTTCCTTGCATAAGAAAGATGTCTATGTATTTGATGTAATGCTTAGTATTGTGCTTAAGCTTATTTTTATGTAAGGCAAAGAAAGTCACTGTAGAATTCCGTTGAGTTCATCCAAATAAGAATATCAGAATACTTTTTTATGTCGGGGTCCCCCGGCAAGAGCGGGAAGGAGGAAAGCCTATCCCCTCCACTCCGGGGAAACCCTTTTTATTATTAAAACAGTGTGCAACCCGAAACCTCGGGCAGTTTTCAAATAGTGAGTAGACACTTATCTCATGAATAAGTGAGTGAGCAATAGCAACCCCACAAAAGCACAAAAGGGCAAAGGCAAACCCACCAAGGCGGGAGAGCCCACAGCTATTACAAAAGACTCCACCAATCGTATTCCATCGTATTTTTCGGAGAATGTGGGGGCTTCTGATGGCTCTATACTGAGTTCTAGGTCATCATGGCTTCCCCCGGGTGTGATCAATCGATCGATCTGGCTATTTTGACCTACCAAACCTTGGTCTTAAAGGAATTGTCACTTTTGGAGGAATCTTTTACCCAACGTCATTCTAATGTTTCTACTGCTCAGCGGATGGCTATTCAACAATTGGCGACTAACCCTCAGAAACCCCTTCGGCTGGCTTATACTAGGGGCAGCAATTTAAAGGACCGGTTAGTCCACACTTCTTTAAATCCGTCTATTTTGACGCCCGAAGGCTCTAGGCCGGGCCATTGGGCTTGTCAGCGGTGCCGGTTCTGTCACACCACTTTGGAAGGGACTCAGTGGAGTTATCCTGCTACAGGAGCATCTTTTACCTTTCGGGGATCTACCACTTGTCAATCCCGGTTTGTGGTGTATATATTGATCTGCCCTTTCTCTCTCTCCTATATTGGTCGGACGATAAGACCACTCAGAATTTGTTTGGGGGAACATGCTTCTCAGATAACGACTGAGACTCTCTCGGCGCCAATTGTTGAACATTGCCTCCAGTTTCATCATACTTTTGCGGATCTCCGTTGGAGAGTTATTGATACTGTGGCTGTCACCCCTCGTGGGGGTAATTGGGAGCGTCAACTTCAGAAACGTGAACAACGTTGGATCTTCCGATTAAAAACTGTGATTCCCCTGGGACTTAACATGGAATACGATTGGTGGAGTCTTTTGTAATAGCTGTGGGCTCTCCCACCTTGGTGGGTTTGCCGTTGCCCTTTTGTGCTTTTGTGGGGTTGCTATTGCTCACTCATGCTTTTGTGACTCCTCTGTTGACGTACATAGGTTTGACCAATCAGCTGCCTTTATTGGTTTATTTAAAGGTCCGTTGAGTTCGGCGTCTGGCAGAGCGATAATTTTCAACACGGTTTCACTTGATACAGGGCTCTTGCTGGGCACGAATCATGCATGCCGTGTACAACAACTCTGGTGTTCCATGGGAGATGAATATCGCTTATTCATGAGATAAGTGTCTACTCACTATTTGAAAATTGCCTGAGGTTTCGGGTTGCACACTGTTTTAATAATGAAAAGGGTTTCCCCGGAGTGGAGGTGATAGGCTTTCCTCCTTCCCGCTCTTGCCGGGGGACCCCGACATAAAAACGTATTCTGATATTCTTATTTGGATGAACTCAACGGAATTCTACAGTGACTTTCTTTGCCTTACATGATTATTTGTAGTCATCTGAGATTGTTTTGGGTTTTTTTTTATTATAAGCTTATTTTTACACATTGGAAGAACTTTACGTGATTAGATTACCACCAATGGTGGAATATGGTATGTCTGTTTCAGAGGTATGAATCAGCATATATTAATACCTCTTATAGCTGCTTAGGCGAACAGGGCAAATGGAAGACTTTGTGTGCTTTTGTATTATCTCTCACCTGATTATCTGTAAATCTGATTTATCTTTTGATTGTTGGGACTCCTATTTAATGGGAAGCCAGGGGTGGGTTGAAGATTTTGTTCTGATAATCTAAATTGTACTTACAATAAAACTTTAAATAAAATTTAAAAACAAATGGTGAGCTATTTTTTCTATCCTTTCATCTTCAAAATGACATGTGGAAGGTAATTTTATAACTCCTGCGCATTCAACACAAATAATCACGTGCATGTTTGGGCCTTTTGTATAAACTGAAGCATGCATGTGCTTTACTTCATAACATATAGGTGTGTAAACACTTTTTAACCTCATCAAGGTAGGCCTGTGCCTAGATTGTATGGAAATGCATGCAAACCATAGTATTCTATAACTTACATGCGTAAATGTAGGCCGTGCCTACACTCCATCCATACTCTGCTCTCTTGCATTCTCCAACTGAAAATATGGACAATGGGACTTACGCTCACAGTTACAGAATAGCATCCACCCAAAGCACAGGCATATGTCCTTTAGAATAGGGAGTTATGCGTGTTTGTAACATATAACCCTGCACGCACTATATAGAAACAGCCCCATAATGATATATGTTGTTGACATATTTTCTGTTGTTTCAAACTGCGCATCCCTATGGGTTTTCAGGTGCTGTTTCAGAATGACACGTCCATGTGGCAGAATGATAAAGTCAATGTCAATGTTTGAGTGGCCCTTTACAATGAGCCTAATAATAAATTTCACCTAATATGTCAAGCAACTTCAGGACACTAAACAACCTCATCCTTTCCGTGTTACAGCAAAAAGCTTTTTTTTAACAATATTGATATGTATTTAGATGTTTTATAGCAATAATGTCAGGTTCGCTGGAGCAATGATAAATGGCTTTCATGGCTGATTAAACACGAGTGATTTACCTCTTCATTGAAATCAGCACACTGGATGTTTTCAGGCTGGTATTCTTCCAATTAAAAGGTAATAGCATAGAATGATTGTGCAAATGCATGCTATCCTACTGATTTCTGTTGCAAACAAGTTTCTCTTACTCAGAATGGTGACAGAATAAACCACCTTCCTTAGGAAATGTCATGGTCAAGCAAATTTTTCTTCCAAAATCTTATTTAGGAGTCTGTTTGAATATTAGATTTATTTACTCGCCTTCCTAAATCTGTGCTTGAGGTGAGTTACATGCAGGAACAGTATGTATTTCCTTACTCAAGATGACTTACAGTCTAAGACAGGAGTATCTTTCTCCTCACTTTGTGCTGGTCCATCTCAGTTTGTTAAAGGAGGACAAGAAGGACAGTGGCTGTACAGCATCTTGGGCCTCATCTTCCTCTGCTACTATCCAGACATTTGGGATCATGTTTTGAATTACAAAGTATTATGGTGTCTTGCACAGGTCTAATCATGACACAGTGGGTCTGGATAGCAGAGGAGGAGGCCATAGCATCAAGGCATTGCACTGCCACCATTCTACTCCTAACAAGTCAAGATAGGCCAGTGCAGAGTTGGAAGGAAGAAAAGGAAGAGAGCCACCAGTTGAGCCATTGCCTACGCCTGGTCCCATTCTCCATGCTGCCGCAATTAGGGCCATGAAATGGGAGCATGAGTGAGTATGTGTGTGTGTGTGGGGGGGGGGGTAGAATTGAGAAATTGGCAGCAAGGGCATGATTGGAATTAGAGAGACTTTGAGGTGCTATGGGGAGGGGCATAAAAGAGAGTGAGGGAGCTTGGGGTTGCAAGAGTGAAGGGATATAGGGTCTTCGAGGGTGAGAGTAAGAAATTAAAGGGGACGTGGGGAGAGAAATCAGAAGAGATATGGCATGGTAGAGAATGAGTGACTGATGGGATGAGAGATGCAGAGGGGTGTAGATGATTGTCCATCCCTCTTCAATCCTGGATCTCTTTCTTTGATACAGGATTATCCTCCTCTTTTTCTTCCATTCTCTTTGCTTTGTTTCCTGATTGCCTCTATCATCCCCTCCTTTTGTGCTTCCATCTTTACTTCATTGCCTATCTCTCTGCTCCTCCTACCTTAGATCCCTTCTTCATTTCTTCCTCTCTACTCACATCCATATCCCTTCTCATTTTTTTACTCCCTTCTCAGCACTTATCACTAACATTCCTTTCCCTCCAGTAGTCCTACAAGTTTACTGCTAGGTGAATCGGGATGCCATTTTGAACCCAGACATCAATGGGGCAGGAAAGATTTGGGATCATTCTGCTCTTCCAACAGTCAACTGGGAGTCTTGTAGATATAATTTGGAAGGATCTTCAGAAAAATCTTTTTGGGGCTAGGGTGCCTGGGTAGGGGGTGCTAAGAAAAGGATGGGGTTAATTGATTCCCCCATCAACCCCTTTAAAAGGTAGAGGGACCAAATTTGGGACCATTATCTTTGCATTGTGACACTGGGAATATGCAGTGCTCCTGGCTGCAGCAACACAAATTTCAATTTCATTCATGAGTCACTAACAAGTGATACCACAGGTTAGTGACTTGTGTTAATCAGCACTGCAATAAAATTGCAGATTTTACCTCAGCTTAGTAATTGTGGACCAACTTTTCAAAACTGACAATGTTCAAACACCACAGTCAGCCATGATGTTTAAATATCTGTGATATATTCAGTATCAGTACGTGGATCACAGCTGCTGCTGCATATCCAGGCTGAATGGCTTAACTGGGTACGTGCCGGCACTCATCCCTTTAACATGATTTTTCAGCTGGCACTTATCCAAATTATATCTTAGCCCTGCTTTTCATGTAGAAACATGAAACAAACAGTGCTTATTCAAAATGTAAACAAATGGCACTGAAAATACTTGAATAAGAAAACCACATCCAGTGGAGAAAAAAGACTTTGGTGGAGAATATCAACAGGTTGATGCAACGGCTCTATGAAAAAGTAGCCAAAGCCAAACAAGCCAAAATATGGCTCACAAAGCTACATAGACACACGATAGCTGGTTAAAAAAAACTCAACATGGATTATTGGCATATCATCAATATTTTAAAAGATTGCACAAATTTCCACTGTCGAAAGCATCAAAGCATCACCAACAATGATAAGTAATATGGACATGTAGGCACTATAAGCTCGGACACCATATGGAATGAATAACTAACTAAACCAAATCACCCAAAAGTTACAAAAATATGAAAACTCAAAAAGACAAACAATGTAACCCTCAGCCTTGAAAGGCCACACTTCATCACTATTTTCTGTCTAATAATGCAGGATTCCTAACAGGATGGTAAACTACAAAATATACACACTTATCTATGCATATATGTACTTATATAAATCTTTTTATTGCACATCATACATTTCTTTTGTAAAAGGTATTCTCCACATCACTTAACATTAAATACAATTACAATATATCAATCCAATACTGAGACATATATCAAACCGATACTTAATCACAATTTAAACATAACATCAACCCAAATTCTTCTCCAATCAACCATACATACATTCACAAATTCATACACCACACATAGACACATGGATCAAACCGTAAATTTGCCATATCCTGAACCCAACAGTTAAAATGGCTATCGAAGCAATTTAAGCATGGCCATTAATTCAGGAACCTCTGATGACTTCTCACAACCCCTTCAGCATTCTATATGTAGTGTAGAGACATTCCTAACAGGAGCTATACATTGCAAACAAAGATACCTTAACTCCACAAACAGAACAATGGCTGGGAAAAATCGTATCGCTAAAGCTGTTGCCCCTGTCATAGCTTCTGCCTCATTTGGAGTATAGTGTGCAATTCTGGAGACCGCACCTTCAAAAGGATGTGAACAGAATGGAGTCGGTGCAGAGGGTGGCTACCAAAATGGTTAGTGGTCTTCATTATAAAGCATATGAGGACAGACTTAAGGATCTTAATATGTACACCTTAAAGGAAAGGCGGAATAGAGGTGATGTGATTGAGATGTTTAAATATCTCCATGGCATAAATGCACAGGGGAGAGCCTCTTTAGATTGAAAGCAAGTTCTGCTATGAGGGGACTTGGGATGAGGGCGAAAGGGGATAGATTCAGGAGTGATATGCAGAAATATTTCTTTATGGAAAGAGTGGTGGATCTGTGGAATAGTCTCCCAGTGGAGGTGGTAGAGATGAGGACAGTATCTGAATTAAAAAAAACATGGGACAAACTCAGAGGATCTCTAAAGGAAAAAAGGAGACTGTTGTAGTTGTTGATATTGAAGGACAGACTAGATAGGCCATGTGGTCTTTTTCTGTCATCATGTTTCTCTGTTTCTATGTTTCTAGTGTTACTCAATCTATGGATCAACATCCTTCTCACCATCCAGGCTGAACACTGTTCACTGTTCACAAAGTCCAAGAAGGGGGAAAAATAGGCAAAATGAGATAAATCCTCTATTGTTATTTTACAATGTGCCTCACCACGAGCAACTTCCAAAGAGAAATCCCAACAAGGTTTAGTCTTCTATCATGTCTTCTATAAGACGCCTTGAAACCAACCCCAAAAGAATTGGCACACAAATCCTGTTCAAGATACATTCTCTACTCTGGGGGAATAGCATTCAACTGATATATCCAAATAGCATTCAACTGATATATCCAGCTGGTTCAGGTACAAGTTCAGATCCAGGTCTCACTCCTTTCCACAACAAACCAATTCATAGGAAACATTTTTATGAAGATAATGTAATAGTCCGAAGAACATCAAAGTGTGAATGTATAATTCAATGTGAGAATGACTAAATAGAGTATGCTTGCTTATGAAATGCAAGTAGTGTGACTCCTCAATTACAATAGTCCTTGGACCTGAAGAAGACAGCAACCAACCTCTGTCATTGCAAGATGCTAGTTTACGTGCTTTGTTAATGATGTGCATGGGGTATCCTCGTTCACAAAATGGCAAAGCTAATTTTTCAGATTGTTTCCTGAACTCGGACAATGAACTACAGTTCCTATGATAAGGTAAGAACTGTGAGAACGAAAGACCGTTCTAGAGTGGAGTAGAGTGGGCGCTATCATAATGCAAAATCACATTCCTATCGGTGGGCTTCATATACACCGAAGTTTGAAAACCTGAAACACTCTTCATAATCCCATATATCCAAGAAAGATATTGTGGATCTATCATAAATAATAGAAAACTGAATATGTGCATCAAGTTGGTTCGACCATTGATGAAACTGCAAAAGACCTTCTTAGTACCTGTCCATATCACAGATACGTCATCAATGTATCTTGCCCACATATGTGAAAAGGGTAAAAAAGGTGGATCAGGGGCCCATATAGACTCAAAATGAGCCATATATAAATTGGTCACAGATGGAGCCATCATGACCCCCATGGCAACCCCAGAACATTGTTTGTTACAGGACATCATTTTAACAAAAGAAGGATTCACACAGAGCTAAACATGCAAGTTTCATCATGAACCTTAAATGTGCCATACTAATATCCCCCTCCCTTGAAGAGCTGTCTCAATGACCTCTAAAGCCCTCATTTGAAAAATGCTGGGGAAAAGAGAGTTCATGTCGAAAGTGTCCAGAATATAATCCGAAAATCTATATTGCAGCTGTACTTGATCAAGGAGATTAAAAAATGAGTCATTACTGGAGTCGGGTCTGGGGTCGTATTCAATCTATTTTGCACTTTCAAGAGCCCCTCTCTTGGAAGATAGTGGGACTCCGCTCAGCTGCGGGGATCCCCTCTCTTCCCAAATCGGCTTCCTTCCTCTTAGACTTTATGCTGGGCATAGCTATTTTCCCTTATTACGAAATACTGGAAAAATAGCTCCCATCTGAGCCCCAATGAATGGTGGAATCATGTCTGTCTCTACAGTAAATATGAGCAAATACCTCGTATGTTAGCTTCTTCCGCTCAGACCCCCCACCACTTGTCTAAATGGAAGATGCTCAACGACTATGTTCAAACTGCTCAATGCTCTCATCTGACTGTTTAAATCTGTGTAAATCTCTGTCACATGATCATTCTGTATCGCAGATACTATTTCTGTTTGTTTTGATGTACAACTACTGTTGTTTGTAAGCGCTTATATGATGATACTTATCAGCTTAGAGAAGAAGCATAGGGGTGGGGGGTAATTGGGGTTGCTTTTCCTTATTGTATGTTTGTATTTGTTTCCTTTGGTGTGTTGTTTCTTTTTGCTTGTTGTAAAATGAAAATAAAAGTTAAAAAAAAAAAAAAAGAGTCATATCTTTCACAAAAGAGAGCTCGACCAAAGAGAATGTCCTGCTTCCTTGGCACGCTCCTTCAGCGCGTGCTGCCACGTGCAGGATGTTGCCGGTACCTTGATTTTAAATGTTCAGTAGCTGGCAGAAACGCAACCGTGTTGCATGCGGCCGCGTTACTTCTGGCGTGGAGACAGGCATGGAGGCCAGTACAGGAGCTATAGAAGCAACAAACAGAGCAGCATAAGCAACAAACAGCAATTAGAGCTGGCAGGCAGCAACAGCAGGAGCAGGAGATGGGGGTGATAATAACTGGACGCCACAGGCACCTTGATTTTAAGCGTTCAGTACCTGGCAGAAATGTGACCGCATTGACCGGGGTGGAGACAGGCATGGACGGCTGTATAGGAGCTGGCACAAACGGATGGACTCCATCTGATCTTCTTTCTGAGAAGTAGTCACTGTGGAAGAAAAGAGTGCCTGCAAATGGACCTTCTGCAAAAATTTTAAAGGTCAATCCTGAAGGAAAAAGAATCATAATCAATCCATGAAACAAAAGACTATCAGCTCATCATCAAATATTTAGATGGAACATGGGCTGTAACACCGTCCTGGCTCCAATGCCAGGTGTTTCACTGGAGATGCATCAAGAAGTCACGTGCATAGTGATGTGCCTCAGGGATCGGTTCTGGGATTGATACTGTTCAATGCATTTGTGAATGATATTGCGGAAGGACTGAATGGGAAAGTCTGCTGTTTTTCAGATGACACAAAAATTTGAAATACAGTAGACACTTCTAAGGAAGTGGCAACATGAGGAAAAATCTAAAAATACTGGAAGAATGGTCTAACACTTGGCAGTTACGATTTAATGCAAAGGAGTGCAGAGTCATGCACTTGGGATACAGAAACCCAAAGGAATTTCATGCAGTAGGGGGAGAGAGGTTGGTATGCACAAACTTGGAGAGGGACCTCAGAGTGCTAATGTCTGAGGATCTCAAGATGGCAGAACAATGCAACAAGGCATTAGTCAAAGCCAGAAGGATGCTGGGCTGCATACAGAGAGGAATAACTAGCAGAAAGGAGAAGGGATTAATGCCCATGTACAAGCCATTGGTGAGGCCTCACTTGGAGTATTGTGGTCAGTTTGGAGACCATATCTCACAAAGACATAAAAAAGACTTGAAACGGTTCAGAGGAAGGAGATCAGAATGTTTCAGAGCCTGCATCAGAAGACACATGAGAAGAGACTTGAAGACTTAAATGTGTATACCCTAAAAGAGAGGAGGGACAGGGGAGATATGATACAGACTTTGAAATATTTAAAGGGTATTAGTGAACAAACAAACCTTTTTTAAAGAAGGGGAAGCTGTACAACTAGAGGGCATAAGATGAAGCTGAAAGGCGGTAAACTTAAAAGCAACATCAGGAAATACTTTTTCACTGAAAGGGTGATGGATGCTTGGAATGCCCTCCCGATGGAGGTGGTGGGAGCAAATACAGTGACGGAATTCAAAATGGCATGGGACAGACACACTGGATCCCTCTATTGCAAGAGAATGAAATCAAAGCAAACTTAAATATCTTTTAATAGAGGGTGGCTGACTTGCACGGGTCAGCAGCTACAACCCTAAACACAGATATGGGGGAGGTGACCTGCACTGAGCTTCAGTTACAACCAACGTTCCCTCTAATTTTCTGTAGGCTGCGTGTGCATAAAATATCAGTTGTGCAGCTTTTGAAGGAAGGTTAAATTTTTGTGTGCCACATAACGACACTCAGAGTTATATACTTTAAAATTTGACTATACTTCAGAATACAGTATGTACACCACATTGATTTTAATTAAATTAAATGAAAATAGACGATTACTAAATGAAGCGGAAAATTTCTAGTAATTATAACCACAACTTTTAAATTTTAAGACGTCTGTGTTGTTTTCTATCAGAATCAGAACCGCAATTTTTGTGCGCTCTGTTGTAAAGTATGTGCGCTCGCTCGTCGGTGTGTGCGCGCGCACACGCGCACAGCTTAGAGGGAACAGTGGTTACAACCACTCTAGCCAGCTTACTGGGAAGACAAAATGGACCATACTAGTCTTTATCTGCCCTCATATACTGTATCACTATGTTATGTTACTATGGATGAATGTATGATGAAACAGCACACTGTTCTTATTTACCAGCAAGACAGATAAGTCTACTGTTAGGTTTTTTAATTCTCCTATTTCCCTCCGCCCACCTTTTTCCTTTAATACGCCCACAAGGTAGTACCTCAGAGAATGAAACGTTCCTAGGGGGTAGATGGATTTTGTAACAGTTGCTGTGCTTGTGTAATCATTTAAACTGGCGCCCTATGCTTTGTCAATATGGATAATGATCACACATAGATCTACCAGTTGATTCCATATTTTAAAACAGGCTGATACAGTCCTGGTATTACTTCTACTACATCAGCATTTAGTTTTGATTTCCCTGCGAAAAGCACAACTGCAAATCCATGGATACAATAAGGTACAACCAGGACAGGATACACTTGTTCTATATAAAAAATGGAATCAAATGGCTAAACTAATTGCTCAGTATTGGCAATCAATGCCTAAGGTATATTATATATTTAAATACAATTAAGACCTATAGCAAAAAATGCTCCAAATCAGGTAATTTTTGTCAGACATTTAAATTGAGGGTGCTATTAAAGAGAATCCTCCCACCAATCATTTTTAATAAATTTTAAGTCATCATGCATCTAAAACCTGACAGAAAACAGCCAGAAAACCAACGTATTTCAAACCATAGCTTTCAGTTCTGTGTCAAGGTGAGGCAGTACTTATCTGAATGAAATAAACCCCCATTCCATCTATTTCAGGGAGAAATCAGCTTTTCATTCTTCCTGCGGAGCTCAATGGCTTATGCAAAATAAAAATGACCATGGCGTATTTTTAACTTTGCAAAACTGCGCCCTCCTTCTCTGCTTAAAGAGCCAGGTAAATTTCAAAAGTGAATACCATTCAGTCTGTAAATTCAGACCCTTAGGCTGTATTGTATCCAAATAAGAAATCCAAAATTGTTCTCTTCTGTTCAACAATGCCCCCGATCACGATCACACCCCCCCTCCCCCTGGCCCCACCACCACCACCATGGTTGAGGTATATTGAACAATCTGCCAAAGCAATTGAGCAAAAGTATGTTGATTCTGTATATAGTGCTCAACAAGTAGTGCTGAGTGGGTGCCAGTATTCAATCGAGATTTATGTTCACGAAGGTGTATGAGCATATGTCTATGGGTACGACCTACATACACATTTTTACAAGGGCATGCTATTAAGTAAACCACATAAGGGGTTCAATAGTCTGTACGAGTACGAGCCCTAATAACATGATTTGATACTGGATCAGTCCAAGAACTCCCAATGTAGATGAACAAAACTCAAAATTACTGCAAGCAAAGTGGCCAGGAGTGAATGGTGATGCATTGTTTACTTCCATGTTAATTTTCCTGTTACTTGTAATAGGTCTGTTATATCTGACCAATTGTTGTATTGTTTCAATGTAAACCGCACTGATGACAAATAGCGCGGTATATAAGAAAATTAAATAAATAAATAAAATTGTTGAACCTGATTTGGAGCATTTTTTGGTATAGGATTTTGAGTCACGTATAATGTATATTCTATGCACAACAACCAAATATCTACAAGTATAAGCTGACATCCAGAATTACCAATGCAAATGTAATTCCAAAACAAATGATGTGAATAGAAAAATGATATCACTGAATTAGCAAATGATTAGTATGAATTCATTTTGTATTCAATAGCACATTAGTGACCAGTAATTAAAACATGGTAGAACACCAAAGCATTTTGTGCTTCTATCAGATACTTAACAGTTCTCTGTAGTGTTTCTGCATGGACTCTGTCAGAAAACCCTCCCTAGAGTCTATATCCATATTCCAACAACAAATTGTGCTAAATTAATCTATATTTTGAAGTCGTTTGTGTTTTTGCATGAAATGGTAATTTACTTATAATATCAATGCTTAAAAGAATATCTATCGAGAGCCCTCCATAATCATAATACTCAAGCAGTCAATCTTAAGAATATAAATCTTGTTAGACAGAGATAAATGAGATTGTTCTGATACCTCAAACTTTCTCAACATTATTGACAATTTGGTTGGGTATCAAATACTATGTAAACCAAGAAGTCATATATGAAAATATTGACAGCAAAAATAACCAACAAATGGCTTTCATCTAATGAAATGGCTCAGTAAATTATGCCCAAGAACAGTCCAATGTCAAGGTATTGTAACTCATTTACTTATCCATTATCACTGAAATGTAGTTATAATATTAATTAAGTGAAGGAGCCAGCCATTTCCATTTTTTTATTAAGACACATTGGCCTCTTGAACAGCTATTAGCCTTAGAGTCAGGGTTACGTAGAGGACAAAATAAACCCTATTCAAAGCATTGTTGCCAGCAGTTTTCAAAAGCTAAGTAAGTACAATGTCATAATGGGAAGTAATTGAAAAACTATCTGGAAGCCATTTGTAATGACAACAGAAGCTTATGGGTAAAAAGACTCTACTTTCCTGCAATGGATTTTGCAACTGTTTTCCAAAATCACTCCAATCAGGGGGGGAGGGGGAATTGTTGTTTACTGTTAGAAATACAAGTATTTTCCTTCCTAGACATTAGGAAAGTGATTTTAGAAAGCCATTCCCATGCATAAAAGTACCATACTTTGCCAGTGGATGTGCACATAGTTGGAGTTTAGACATAGAGGCACATTCTGGCCCTACTCAATGAATTACACGTCGCCCATGACCGTGGAGATATTACCCTCATTGTCTCTCTCGACCTTTCTGCAGCATTTGATCTTATCGATCACCACATCCTTCTTTCTCGTCTGGCGGATCTGGGGTTACGTGGTGAGGTCTGGAAATGGTTTTCTTCTTTTCTCTCCGGCCGTTCTTTTACCGTCCATTCCAACAACCAGTGCTCCTCTCCATTCCCTCTTACCTGTGGTGTTCCCCAGGGTTCAGTTCTTTCTCCTCTTCTGTTTAATATCTTCCTCTCCCCTCTCCCTCTCTTGATCCAGCAATATCCAGTTTCATCATACATCTACGCCGATGATATTATTCTCCTGTATCACACTTCTCCATTGAACCTTGACATCTCTCAGTTTAATCGTTGCCTTGCCCATATTGCTTCCTGGCTTTCCCTTAACCTCCTGCACCTCAACCCAGCAAAGTCTACAGCTATGTGGGTCTCCTTGAGTGGCTCCTGTCCGACTGTTGCTCCTCAGATCGGTCCCACCCCAATCCCGCTTGTCTCCTCCTTCCGTTACCTGGGGGTTACTATAGACTCCACTCTCTCTTTTGCTGGTCACATCTCCACTCTCACCCGCCGGTCTTTTGCAGTCCTACGACAAATTAGAACTGTTCGGTCCATTCTCCCTTCTACTGCACTGATTACTCTTGTTTTAGCCTTGGTCATCAGCAGACTTGACTACTGCAATGTTTTCTTAGCTAACCTCCCTGCCACTCAACTTAAGCGCCTTCAATTAATTCAGAATACAGCGGCTCGTCTTATCAACTTTTCCCATCGTTACGAACATGTTACTCCCATTCTATTCCGCTTACATTGGTTGCCTCTCCGCTTTCGTTTCCGTTATAAGTTCCTTATCTTAACACATAAAGCTATCTACACCTCTACTCCCCGTTATCTGGCCGATCTTATTTCTCTGCACACACCCTACCGTCAACTCCGTTCCCTGCATGCTAATCGCTTATCCTTACCCTCTCCATCACAAGCACACTTAGAACAGACCCGTCACTCCGCTTTCTATTTTCTGGGCCCCTCCCTTTGGAATGCTTTGCCTCCTTCCCTCCGACTAGAATCTTCATATTCCAAATTTAAGGAGCAATTGAAAACTCACCTGTTTCAACAAGCATTTGACCTTCCCCCGGACGCCCCCCCTTGAAACCCTTCAGTCCTTGTTTGCTTATTTATTTATTTATTTTATTTATTTATCTATTTCTTCTATACCGCCCCTTCCAGAGATCAGGGGCGGTTTACATGGAACAATTGCATACATTTGCATAACATTACATAGAACAAGAACTTCTTAACTTTTTACATATAACAGAACAGTAAATTGTCAGAACTATTTACAGGGTGTATACTTTTGTATACTGCTGAATTTACAGAGGAAATGTCAGCGAGCTGGCATAGCTATTTATAGAAATTATTTACAAGAATACATGATTCACTATTCAGGTGTGTGTGTGTGTGTATGTATGTGTGAGTGTGTGTGTGTATAAGTGTGCGTGTGTTTGTGTGTGTATGTGAGTGGGTTTGTGTGTGATGGAATTTATTTCCATTTTTTCGTGGGTTGTTTGGGGTGTCTTTGGGGGCTGTTAGAAGAGGAGTTGGTGTGTTCAGTTAATTGTGTTTCTGCGGGTTTTTTTGTTTGTGTGTCTGTGGACGCTGTGTGTCTGGACTTGGAGGGTAGGGGATTCCGAAGTGCTCAGAGAATAGGTATGTCTTGAGTTCTTTTCTGAATTGGGAGAGATCCTTTATGATTCGGATGTCTATTGGGAGGTCATTCCAAAGTGTGGGAGCGGTGAATGAGAAGGCTCTGGCACTGGTGGAGTTTTTGGTCCTCGTGAATGTTTTTGGCAGTTCTAGTGAGAGGGTTGCATTTAGTCTGCGGCTCTTAATTCATTTGGGACGTGAAGGAGTGTGGATAGATGTGAGGGGGCAATATCGTTTAGTAGTTTGAAGGTTGTTAGTAGTATTTTGTATTTGATTCGATAATTTATGGGGAGCCAGTGTAGATCTAGCAGTATAGGGGTTACATGGTCTGTTAGGTGGGCTTTAGTGACTACTTTTGCACAAATGTTCTGTGCTCTTTGTAATAAGTAGATATTCTTTTGTGGGAGGCCGGTTAGGAGACTATTACAATAGTCAAAGTGAGGGGTTATGTGGGCACTAACGACTGATCTAACAGTCATGTGTGTCAAGGAGGAGCCTTAAGTGTTGAATAGTTTTGAGTTTGTAGAATATAGTTTTTACCGTCTGTTTTATGTGAGGTAGCATGGTGAGTGTGTGATCGATTATAACGCCTAGGTATTTTACCTCTTTTTTAACAGGTATCGTTGTGTTATTGATGGAGATTGTTGTTGGGTAGGTATCTTCAGCCACAGGTGATCTTGATACAAACATTGCCTCAGTTTATCCCTGGTGATGCTTATCCCTGGTGATGCTTATCCCTGGTGATGTTGTCTAGTCTGGTCATGTACTGTTTGCCGCCCTTCTATTGTTTTGCCTTCCTTTCTGTGCCTGTTGTCTGTCTTGAATCTTTCGTCTTGTATGTCTCTGTGCTCTTTTGTTGTTGTATTCTGTCCTTTACTCTTTCTTTTCTATTTACAATTTGGCGTTCCTTTTCCTTAGTTTAGTGGCGTATTGCCTTTAATTGTACACCGCTCAAATGTCTTGACAAGAGCGGTCTATCAAATGACGCAATCAAGATAAAGATTTCACAATGCAATCAGGGACATCAAAGCCAGAAGGTCTGGAAAAAGCAGGGACATGCAAGTTTAGGCACGATTTCAGAAATGTGGATGTGCCCAATATGCACATTTATCAAACATCTATATAGACGTCCCCAGTTCAACATTTCAGAACCAAGATGTCTAATAGTATAATGGTTAGTGTAGTGGCTTAAGAGCAGAATAGTCAGGGTTGATTTCCCAGTGTGGGCCTCTGTGATCTAAAGCTAGTCACTTAATTCTCCATCTTCTCTACACTTTCTGGAAGTTTTAAGGTGAAAACAAGCACTTTCCAGATGCCTATGAATGCCTGGAGCAGATATAAACATTGAAGTACCTGCAAAAGTCTTCGTTTCTGAGATTGAACGGGGATGTGTAAGAACTTTGCCACTCCCTGGACATGTCTCTACCACACCCTTGTGCCTACTTGGATATTCCTGCACCAGGGGCATCTGCGAACGTCATTTGTGGAATGACTACGGAGGCATGTCCATGATTTTGATGTCCATGTGCACAGTCACGACTAAACCTTTTAAAATGACCCTCAAAGCATAGGTGAAATATGCAACATATGCATGTGCTCGCAAAATTTAGGCGAGAACATTTACATCAGCTCTAAGGCTAGTGTCAATGTCTATGCCTGCCATGTAGGCATGAATTAGGTCACTTACACTATTATTTTATAAAGATAATTAGATGTCTTTTTGTCTTTATAAAATACTCTTAAAATAGGCACCTTGAAACGTGTTTTAAATAGATGATTCCTTTTGAAATTACTCTATAGATCCTTTTCTTTTGGCTAATTGATTATGTAGGTTTTATGCTGTTAATTGTGGACTTATGAAATGTTTATTTTTGAATACAATATGAACTGCATATTTCTGCCAGTTGTAAATATTATGACTTATTTAGACATTGCAAGTTTAATTTAGTTTCTTGATATATAGGTTTTCACGGAACGCTATAGTAGAGGCTTTGCACTTAACATGCATTACAAGGACATGTTAAGTGCACAGACTTACTGGGATTTAGTAAAAAGGCCTCTTAGTTTTTTTCTGAAAATAAGACAAGTATGTACTGCTAAAAGTTTGAACTTGTCTTATCTTCCTATAAAAGATTTCAATTTTAAATGGACCTTGGTTAAATTTGTTTTCTTTTAAGTGGGTTTGTAATGGAACAAATTGGATATTCGGGGCTCTGATAAATTACATGTTATTGTATCATACTCTGAAGATGCTTCTGTAACCGAGGCACGGCGGACACGGTACCCCTCCCCTTCGCCCACCCACCCCCACACACCCGCAATAACTCACAACACTCCATTGTTGGCATAACACCAGTTGCAGCTTTATTAACTTTAACAAACTTCAACAATAATTCCTAACAATACATTCCCGCCTCTACCACAACAGTAATGACTCACCAGCCATGTGGGTAGCAAAGTGCGGTCATCGCTGTTGCCACCGCAGCGAGGCTACTGCTATCATCCTACCACCCCTTCCTCCGGATTCGCCATATTACTAGCAAAAGCCTCACTGGGGTTATCCGGCTCGGGGATACCCCACCCCCGCCCAAATAATAGCTACGGCTCCGGACCCCGGAAACCTCCGGGATCCCGCCACCGGATCAGGAGATCCCAGATCCCTGAACCGCCCCCCAAAGCTGCGACCAGTGCATCTCCAGCCTAACACCTCTTCCACGGCCTCCTGCCAGTCATTTAAGAGCAAATCCAACCCAACTGGGGATAAATGCACCCCGTCCTTCCGGTATAAACCTGCGCAAGAAACTTCCACCCAGGGATGTTGTACCTGAAGACCCCCATGCTCCACCACCCAACACCCAATCTGGCGATTAATCTTTGTTAAACCACGAGGCCACCACCGCTGCTCCCCACAGGCAGGCCGTGGGATAATATCCGACCATACTAAGAGGACATCAGGGAACATTTGCAACACTTCAGTCATATCCTGTTTCGCAGCACGGATCAGCTGCTTACAAGTCCAGGAGCCCAAATCATTGCCCCCCAGATGTATCAGCAGCAACTTCGGCCACTCCTTCCCACGCCGATGGTGTCACAGCAAAGGCAGGAGCTGCTCCCAATGCAGCCCCCTCTCGCCCAGCCATGGAACCACCAGCTCCGCCGGGTCCATCCCGAGATTGGGCCCCATCGGCCGTACCACTGCTCGCCGCTCCACCCAATGCACAAAGGAGTGGCCAATCAACCAGCAGGTCCAAGGATGCCCATCTGTAACGCAAAAGAACAGTTAGCAGCCCCCCCCAAAACCCCTTCAGCCCCTTCACAAACGCACATAACCCTAAAATGCTTGTGAACGCCATCTGCAAATCCGCTGAATCTCTCCCTGCGGCAATCCCTCCGCCGTGGCACTGGTAGCGGCACCAATCTGGAAGGAATGCGGAGCAAACCCCACAGGCTCTACCCCTATCCTTATCAATGCCAACCACAGGACCACCGCAAACTGAAAACACGTCAGAGGGCTAGAATCTTCTTGCAAAAGTAACTGCCCCTCCTCCATTTGGCGCACCTTCAAATTATCCCTTACCAAAGACACCGGGCAAGTCAGGGAATTCCCTATCGCTCTTAACACCACCCAGTGACCACAGCCCCGCTGATCCGTTTTAGACCTTGCAAGCAAGATGCGCATCTCCCGATCCCTCAAATACACATGCTTCCTCCCTAAACCTCGCGCTAGCCGGCGTGAATCTGCCACTAACTCCCCGACTCGTAAGGCCCCAAAAAACGCCAGGCTGAACGCCGCCCAAAACAGCCGAGTTTCATAAGACGAGGCGGCGACCCATGGCAATGCCGCAGAAAGTTGTGCCAGCAGCTCATGCGTAATTGGCTAGCGACCATCCCGCGGAGTCCGCTGGGAGTGCTCCCATCCTTGTAATAATCTCCGTGTCAGAAACCCCCCCACCTTGGCAGCCCCAACACACCGCCCACGCGAAGAAGGAGAATCCCGCCAAGTGCGCTCGCACTGTCGCTTTTGACACCCCTTTGGCCTTTGCCACGACCACATATTCAGCCATCAAATGGTCGGGCACCTGCCCCTCCCGCCACCTCCGAGTCACCAGAAAGCTGACCACGTCGTCACTTCCACGCTGATACTTTGTCTATGTCGCTGGCACCACCGACCATTGCAGCAGCGTCAGCATCTCCACCGGCCAAGCTTCCATAAATCCTCCGGGACCTGCGCACCTCCAGCATCCGCTGCTGGTGCCAATGTCCGGAACTGCTCCCAATTGAAACAAGAAAGAGCATCCGCAATACAGTTAGTGCCACCCGGAACATGGCGAGCCCTAACCAATACATTCAATCGCAAGCAAGACAATACCACTGCCCTCATCAAAGCTGCTACCTGCAGACAACATGGCGTATAATTATTTATCACACTAACCACCGCCTCATTGTCACACCACCATATCACCCTGCGATTATGCAACCTGTCCGGCCATAGTTCCAAGACCACCAGGAAAGGAAACAACTCCAGGAACGTGATATTCGCCATTAAACCTGCATCCCGCCAAGCCTGCGGCCAGGACACCGCACACCACGCCCCTCGAAGTAAATGCCTAACCCCCTCTGCCAGCCGCATCCATGAAAAGCTGCAGATCGACGGTAGAAATCGCCGCCTTCATCAAGACCGACGTGCCGTTGAATTCCTGCAAGAACGCATCCCACATCCCTAAGTCTGCCTGCATACTCCATGACATCCTGATCCGATAATGAGGCTTTACCACCCCAGCCGTAGCTGCCGCCAAGCGCTGAAGAAACACCCTGCCCATTGGTTTCACCCTGCAAGCAAATTTCAGAGAGCCAATCAAGGCCTGCAGCTCTTTCAACGTGATCTTACGCGATCTCAGTGCGTTGGCCACAAGGACTCGCAAACGCACCACCTTTGCCCCCGGCAAGCACACCACCATAGCCACTGTATCCAGCTGTATACCCAAAAAGGTGATGCTCGTAGCCGGACCCTCCGTTTTCTCCCCCACCAGCAGCACCCCCCACTCCCGTGCTAGGGTCAAGAAACCGTCCAACAACAACTGATACTGTAACGTCCGAGCCTCACCGACGAACAAAAAATCGTCTAGATAGTGCACAACATTCGCGCAACCTACCCTTTGCATCACAGTCCAATGCAAAAAGGTGCTGAACATCTCAAAGTATGCACATGAAATCGAGCATCCCATCGGCATACGTTTGTCGAAATACCAGCCCCGTCAAAACAAAACCCCAACAACGGAAAGGCCGACGGGTGAACTGGCAGCAACCGAAATGCCGATTAAATGTCCACCTTTGCCTTCAGGCTCCCCACTCCACAAGGACGCAACAAGTCCATCGCTGCGTCAAAGGATGCATAACGCACTGTACACCATTGTTTCGGAATGTGATCGTTGACCGATGACCCTACGGGGAATGACAGGTTGTGAATTAACCTGTACTTCTCCGGCTCCTTTTTTGGAACAATACCCAAAGGAGACACCACCAAATTCGCAAACGGCCGGCATGAAAATGGGCCAGCTAACCTGCCCAAATCCCGCTCCCTTTTCAACTTTGCCCGAACCACCTGGGATAATCATCTCACGGAAACCGCATTGTCTGCTCACCCTGACCCTACCGCCCCTATCACCGGAATACGAAACCCGTCCCTAAAACCCTCCTCCAGCACCCCCTGAGCCGACCGCCGTGGATAACGCTGGAGCTAAGGCAGCATAGCCTCCAGCTGAATCGGCGTGGAAGCTCGCTCCCCCAAATCCTCACTACTTGGGAGCCGTAAGGAGGGGGGCGGAGGCGACCCGCTTCATTTATTTATTTATTTATTTATTTATTTAACACTTATTTATATACCGCATCTTCCAGCGATCAGTTGCGGTGTACAATCAACAACAGTCAACAATGCAGAGCTTGTTTTACATAGAACAATAATAACTTTTTACATAGAACATCTTAACTTGTACAACAAAGGGTTTAAAAACTAAGCAGAATACTTCAGTAATTCAACTAACACAGATTGTATAACAGTTAAAACAAAAGTACTGTCCCTATAACATTGCAGATTATGACAGTTGTAACTATATACAAGTAGGGTTTCAATGCATAAGAGTGGGGTGAATTATACATTTAAGTTTTGTATGTATTGTTTGTAGTAGGGAGTGTAAGCTTGCTTTTGGGTAGGTTTATGTTTAGCCTTTATCTAAGTTGGGTGGAAGATTTTCTATGGTATTATAGTGTTTAGTGAATAAGTATTTTTTCAATTTTTTTCTAAATTCCTTTATCTCTGTTATTGATCGTAGGTCCTCTGGTAATGAGTTCCAGGTTGTTGGGGCTATGTGGGAAAAGGCTCTATTATTTGTTAATTTGTGAGTTCTTATATATTCTTTCGGCATTTTAAGTTTATTGATTGTCCTTTTCTATGAGTGGGCTTAGGTGGTTCTTTGCTTATTAGGTTACAGAGTGTCTTCGGGGCCATGTCATTTAGAGCTTTGAATGTAGTTATTATTGTTTTGTATGTTATCCTGCTTTGTATTGGTAACCAGTGAAGGGATGCTAGTATCGGTGTAATGTGTTGGAGTGAGTTTATCTTTAATATAATTCTAGCTGTTGCATTTTGCGCAAGTTGGATCCTTTTGATGTTTTGTTTAGAGATGCCTATAAGTATTAAGTTGGCGAAATCGAAGTGGGGAGTTATGGTAGCCTGTATTATATTGATAAAATCTTGTATAAATACAAGATTTTATCAATATAAAATTTGAGGGCATACATTTGAGGGCAGAATGCCCCCCGCCATACATTTGAGGGCAGAATGCCCCCCGCCACAAATGGAACAGGCGTGCCAAAACTTACAGTCGGGAAATGGACAGGGCGACTTATTAAATCGCCAGCACAGATCTCCAGCACCTTCACCCCTGACTTCTGCGATCCGAACACCCCCTCCGAAAAGGAACGCCCCCTTCCCACCGTACCTGCCCCCCCCCTTTTGCAGCCCCTTGTCCCCCTGCCCCCCCCCCAGCCCCACGGTTCCTGGCAGCCATTTGGGTCAACCACAAACTAATGTCTTGCGTCCCCAAGGACAACGACTTATTCTCTTCCATCTTATCCCGGAACTTTTCGTCATAGTTGAGCCAAGCCCACCCGTCATGCATCTGCGCAGCTTCCAATATCGAATCAGCATACACAAGCAGCATCCCGTATTGCTCCAGATACAGATGACCCCACATGCTGGCCAACCGTAAGAAAGCCCTTGTCCAATTCACCACATTACAAGAAACTCTCTTGATCCTGCCCGCCTTCTCGTCTTCCTTCCTCTTCTTGCGGCTCTCACCCGACCGCCGTCTCCCCTCCAACAACTGGAAGATGTTGATGTACTTCCTCTTCCAAATCTTCCTGTGCGACGCCCGTGGAATCCTTTCCCACAGCTCCGAAAAGGATGCCAAAGTCGGAACTGACCCGCTCCCCTCCACTCCAGTGGCTTTGGCAACCGCTGCCCGCCCCACCGAATCATCCCCCGAAGTGTCCGTCGACGACCTGCTGGATGAAGATGATGAAGTCTCGTCCCTATGATGCCTCCGACAAGCATGCTTATGCTTCCTCCACGCCTTACCCCCAACGCCAACAGTCAGTCCCCCCCATTCTCCCCACCCCCCGCCTCCCTGGCAGGAAACTCACCATACCACTCCGCCGCAGCGCTGGCTTCATGTGCAGCTGCCATCCGATCTGTGGGTAGCTCCAGCTCCTGTTCGCTCCGTAACCCCTCTGCACGCTCGACCCCCGCTGCCAATCTCTGAGATGATCCTTCCGACCCGGTCGCCGCTGCTCCTGGATGTCTCACACCAGATCCCCCAGGCAACTGACACGCCGCTGCAACCTGAGAAGGAATATAAGGAAAAACGGCAGGGGGGGGGGGCTGCCCCTGACCAGGAGTGCTGCCAGGCTCCCAGCCAATCTGCCCTGGATGTGCCTTTCCCCCCACCCCTCCAGTAATCCCAGACCGAGGGCCCACCGGCCAGTAACAACCCCCCCCCCCAACCAACTGCCCCGAATCCCATTGCCTGGTTAAACTGCCCCGCCTGTAAACCCCCCATGGATCCCCCCGCAGCACTACCCCACCCCGACCCAGTACTTAACCCCTGCTCCGCTCCCTCTTCCCTCTCCACCGGCTGCGCAGCCCCATCCGGAGTATTGCGCACTTGCCCCAGGGGCCCACCTGCTGACCCTGCCTGCCCAGCACCCCGGGGCTCTGTAGCCCCCGCTCGTCCCCTACCCCCGAGGGTGCCCTTGTCCCAACCCCACTCCTGCCCTGGGATCTCCCAGACCGTGCTGCCCCCCCAGGAGAAACCGCAGGAGCCCCTCTCGCTCCCCCCTTCTCCCCCTACCCCCACCGTGCAAGGCACCACTCCCTCTCTGAGGAAGGCTATTGGAGCACCGCCGGGACCCCACACTCCCCCTTCCCCCTCCATCACCCCCCCTCTTGCTGGTACGAGCTGGCATGACTACTCACCCACTCAGCACAAATGCCAGCAGGAACCCTCCACGTGCTCCTGAGAGACTGCGGCTGGGTCAGACACTCTGTTCCTCCTCTAGCCGACTCCCTGCTGCTCAGATCACAGCCCACTCGCCCGAAGCCACAAACGCCGTCTCCACAAGGGATGAGCTAAGAAGAGGAAAATTGAAGAGGAAAATTGAAGAACAATTTAAAACGCCGCACACGTCTGCCACCTCCTGCCCTGCGCACCCGAATGTAAGGCGCGCCGGCTCCTGCTCTCACTCTCTCCTCCCTCCCCCTTGCCTTAACTATTTCCGATTGGCTCCCGTCGCTGC
Organism: Ichthyophis bannanicus; assembly: GCA_033557465.1. Taxonomy (NCBI): domain Eukaryota; kingdom Metazoa; phylum Chordata; class Amphibia; order Gymnophiona; family Ichthyophiidae; genus Ichthyophis; species Ichthyophis bannanicus. Next base: position 116,247,201 of record CM066044.1, read on the forward strand.
TGCTCAGCCGCGGGAGCCAATCCATTTAAATGATGCCACCCCGGCCTCCCGTCATGCCTCCAGCCCCCGAGGCCCGCAGTACGAAGAGGATGCCACGCGCCGCCGGCCCGGTTACTGCCGGCCGGCCAGCCAGGTACGTGGCCCTGCGGCCTTCTAATTCCAAAGTTTTTGAAAATTTGTGTTCAGTTATGTTGTCTTAAGTTCACACTGTATTTTATTTTTATTTGATGTTTTTTTGTATCATAATTGTATTTTATGAATTACTTCTTCGGTGTTAAATTGTCTTTTATGAGTTGTAAATCTTCAAATTGTTTTTTTTTTTTAATTTTTTAAATATTGCACCAATGCAATTATATCAATCCTATATGTAATACACTTTGAACTACTTAGATTTAGCAGAATATATTACTTGAAATTAAAATAATAAAATATGCTAATTCATATAGTAACTGTTTCTTGTGCTTTAGCAAAAGAGTCCCTTTGGCCAATTTTCTGCCATTTTTGCTTTTATTTCAGTTTCACTTCTTTTTTAGATTTAAATTTTTTTAATGGGGCATGTTTTCTAACCTCTTTGCTGGTAACGCATATGTGGGCTGTGTTAGTAACACAGCGGGTCAGCAGTACTTCCATCCCCCTTGCAGGCCTAGTGTGCTGGCACCAGGCAAGCCAACTTAAGGGTGCAAATAATGTCACACATTGAGGTGGTATTAGCTGCACCCATGCAACGAGCGTCAAGCATGGTTAACATGGGCCACCAATTCCCATACTAGCTGCAATGTGCTGGGAACACCCCTTTCTGCCCAGTCCCTGTCCTGATGTGTGCTACCAGGGCAGCACGGGTTTTTAATATGGCATCAAAACTGCACACTAACCTCACCCTACCCTGGTAGCATGGTACCAAATTTTGTAAAGCACAGAAATCAACTTTATGTAAATTAATGTATAGGCTAGCACATGTTAAATTTATGTTGCATGTACATTGTTGCATGTGTTAAATTAATGAACATCCCTAGTTACAAAATGAATGTAGTTGTTAATTAATTCTGTAATTTCAGGCTTGCAGACTGACCTGGCTGCTTGGGAGGAATTTGCACTGGACAAATGTTTTGTTGCTTTTTACTTTTTGTTGCCATTTTCATTATTGCATTTTAGTGCATGTTAGATTGTTTTAGCATACACTAAAGTTATTTAGCATACACTAAACCATTTAGTAGTCCATGCTAAATTTTCATATGTGTTAAACCAGTTAATTTATGCTAAAATGCAAACATGGAATGAAATGAATAATATGTGGGGTTTTTTCTTTCATTTCTATTGGAAATGATATGATATGAAATGAAATAGTATCATTGGAACCTTCCATTTAATTTTGAATCACTGCACATCCCTATTGCATAGTTTGTCTGTGTTTAAACTTGAACTGATGTTGTTCTATACCAGGGGTGGGGAACCTGCAGCCTTAAGGTCCCATGCGGCCTTTTGGAGCGTAATGTGCGGCCTTCTTTGGCCTTCTTAAACAAGTTTACATATTGTTATATATATGACATTGATTAACATATGTGAACTAATTTTGGCAATATGGCGATTCCGCTAAGAGATGATTCTCGGTAAAAGCCGTTATCTAGCCGCGATAAGGTGTTATCGCTTATCTAATTGTAGTTCTTGGAGGCGATAAAGAGGTCGCCCAAAATGTCCGTTGCCGGCGATGTCAGTACGGGGAACTGGTGATAGACACTACACCCGATAACAGACGCTGACAGACACGGAACTGGCGTGGCATAACATCACGCCTTCAGATAAATATATCACGATGAGATTCGGAGGAGAATCCGGAGGAAGAGTAAGGGTTGGATTTTGAACGCATTAGCGAATCAGTTTGGAGTTGGCAGTGAAGCGTAGTGGTTGCGCGTGCGAGTCGAAGTGTGTCACGTAGAGGAGAGTGTGCCTCAGTCTTGGCGCGTGTAGGACGTAAAACCACGGTACAAGGAGGTACCCAGTGTGTGACACTGAATAAATTCTCAACATTTTTGTTCAAATTTATATGTGAAGAAACAAATTTATGATTGCAACAAAAAAGAATTGGCGCTAGTTTTGAAACCAAATTTTTTTCTCCACCTTCTGGCAACACTGTGGTGACAGTTACTAACTGGCTGGCATAGAGAGTGCAGCGTTTGTAGTTCCTTCCTTCAGAGTGTGTTTGTCACTTGATTACATATTTTTTTTCTTTCCATCATGTCGAAAAAAATGAAAAGATTGCTGAAAGAAGAACACAGAATGTTTAACGATGAGTGGGAATTGCAATACTATGTTGTTTCTGAGAAGGATAAAATGAGTTGCTTGCTCTGTGATTCTGTGATTTCAACGGTAAAAAAATACAATGCACATCACCACCACTCTACTCATAAGGACAATAAATACGTTAAGCTAGAAGGTGAATCCCGAAAGATTGCTTTACAAAAATTGAAAGAAGGGAAGCAAAAGCAGAGGCAGTTATTCCAATCAGTGCAGAGTATCAGAAATGCAACTACAGAAGCTACTTATAAAGTGGCGTATATACTTGGGAAAAAATGGTAAGCCATTTAGTGATGTGGAAATTATAAAAGATTGCATCGTAGAGGTTGTAGGATGCTTAGATCCTGATAAAGTTAACAAATACAAACAACTGCCTCTTTCAAGAAGAACTAATGCTGATCGGCAGCATGAATTGGCACTCAATGTAGTAGATCAACTGAAAGAAATAATCCAAAAAGAAAATGTGTACTATTCAATAGCGCTGGATGAATCAACTGATTGCACTGACTCACTGCAGGTATTGTATTTTGTTTCCGCCATAACTAAGGATTTTCATGTTTACGAAGAGTTGCTTACTCTGAACACTCTAAAGAGCAGAACGTGAAGAATCGACGTGTTTAATGATTTTAAAGACAAATGTCGTGAATTCGGACTGAATCTGGCTAATTTAGTAAGTGTATGCACAGATGGTGCACCTTCTATGACAGGGAAGAACGAAGGCTTTATCGCACAACTTAAGAAAGAGGTTTCAAGCCAAAATGATCTTATCTCTTTTCATTGCATTTTGCATCAACAAAGTCTCTGTGCCAAATCCACTGTTTTAAATGACACTTTGCAGAAAGTTGTAGGAATTGTGAATTATATTTGAGAAAATGCAATGAGACATCAACAATTTCGTGAGATGCTAATGATGGATAATGAGGTAGTTAGTGTTGATTTGCCATACGATTCAAAAGTGCGCTAGTTATCACAAGGACAGGTTTTAGTCAAAGTTTTATATTTGCGTGAACAAATAATCTAATTTTTCGAGGAAAGGAATGAACACTGTGAATTATCATGCAAGGAGTTTCATAGCAATGTTGCTTTTCTGTGTGATATAATGACAAAGCAAAATAACTTGAATGTTTCCTTGCAAGGTAGCACCAAGTCTATATATGATATGTGGCGAGAAATAAAAATATTCAGAAAAAAATTAACATTTCTTAAATCACTTCTTGGCCGAAATGAGCTTCCTGAAGAACACTTCTCTCACCTAGTAAAAACGATTAATGGAGAAAAATATTCTTTTGAACGTTTCAAACAATATGAATCGGTTATAGACTCGCTAATCAAGGAATACAATGAAAGGTTCAGAGATTTTGAGAAGCATGACATGACCCTCAAATTGGCTTTTCAACCTCATTTAGTTGATGTATCTGAGGCCCCAGAGAAGCTGCAGATGGAGTTAATTGAGCTCTCGGAAGATTATATTCTGAAGTCGCTGTTTGACAGCAAAAAAAGATCCCATTCAAATATGGAAAAATGCCGTTGAATATCCTCACCTCAGGGAACACGCACGATGCTTGCTCTCCTGCTTCTCAACAACATATCACTGCGAATCTATATTCTCCTACTTAACACAAATTAAGACATCCTTAAGATCACAAATTACAGATGAACACCTAGAAGACCAGTTGAGACTACGTACATCCACGTTGCAGCCTGATATATCACTGCTTTCTCGCAAAAAACAATCTCAGAAGAGTCACTGAAAGGTAAGCAGCTAGCTTAGTTGTTTAAAATTATATATATATATATATATATATTTTTTTTTTTTTTTGTATTGAAACATTGTTAGTATGCACTCTGCTGCATGGCAGTATAAGATACTTGAAAGGGTTAATTCTGTATAAAAGCTAAATTAGTATTAAATTATTTGCATTTTGCAGTAAATTTGGGGGTTTTTGTGTTTTTTTTAGAACGTGGCCTTCTTGGAAGGATGTTAGCTCTCATGCAGCCTTCAAATGAGAAAAGGTTCCTCACCCCTGCTCTATACCCTTGGAGCTTTATCTCATGACCCCCTTTTCTAGAACTTACTTTTCATAAAAAGAAGTTCACTTTTAGTGTATTATAAATATGTTTCAGGTATTTTGATGTCTCTATTATATACGTATCTCATATCCCCTCTTTTCAATATCCTATAGGGTGTAGATATTTAGGGGCATGTTTACAAATGTGGCTAAAGTTCAGTACCTTAGCATGTGTTAAATGCAGAAAATTAGCACGGGTGATATGTCTGATCTATGCTAACTGTAAGGGGTATTGTCAGAATGTCCCCATGCAGTTACTGCAGGGAGATGCACCTTACTTTACTAATACTGCAACCACAGTTAATGTGGGTACACTTACTGCCACCCATTGAGGGTGTGCTAACTGCAACATGCATGATTAAAACATGCTAAAGTCACCAATGCTTATCACAGTGTGCAGACACTGCTTTCTCTATGCCTTTAATCCACCCAGTCCCTGTCCTGTCATGCACTGAGCAATTAGCATGGGGAGTTTACGGCACTGGCATTTTTAGCACATGGTAATGGTTATCATGGTCCCACATTAACCTTTTTCCTCACACTAAAGGTCACGGTAACCGTTAGCACACTTTCTTAAACATGCCCATTAGAGTCTTAAATCTTATTGCCTACCATTTTAGGAGCAAACATCTGGACCACCTCTACTTTGTCTATATTTTACAAAAGGCTGTCCAACTGCAATCTGGGACATCAAAACCAGAATGTCTGGAAAAAAAATAGGCACGTGCAAGTTCAGGCACAGTTTCAGAAACATGGACGTGCCCGATATGGACACCTATGGAGCAGTCTATATAGATGTCCCCAGAAGAGTATCTCAGAAAACTGATGTCTAATTGCCTAATTGTTATAGTGGGTTAGGAACAGCATGGCCAGGGTTCAAACACCAGTGTGGGCCTTTGTGATCTTAGTCTAGTCACTTAATTATCCATTTTCTCTATACCCTTTGATTCTTTTAAGGTTACAACAAGCACTTTTTTGATAACTGTTCCTGCCTGGAGCAGGTCTAAATGTGGACATGCCTGCAGACATCCCTGACGTTTCTGAAATCAAACAGGGACGTCTAAGTCCATTGCACATCCCTAGATGTGCCTCTGCCACACTTCCTGCCTACTTGACTATCCCCACACTGGAGATGTCTTTAAAAGGCATTTGTGAAATGGCTTTGGGGACATCTCTGTGGATGTTCACGTGCATGTCTTTATAGATCTAAATCATGACTAAGACATTTAAAAAGACCCCCATAGCCTATAGAACTGGATGTGATATTCTAGATGACTTCTCATAATCACTACCTTTTTTTAAACTAGTTATCTTCTCCCTCTGACCCCAAGTATCCATTCAGCTCTAGACATCGCCTTGTTGCATTGCTTCACTACTTTAAAATCATTAGATACAATTATTCCTCAAGCTTTCATAGATTGCCTCTCTTACCATCTACCTCCTCAGACATGTCCACTTGTTGCAGAACTTAAAAGGTAAACTTTACCTGCTAAGCCCTCTGCAGTTCACAAAGAACATGACTGGTCCCAGGACATATCCTCAGACACTCTTTCCTGAGAATGAACTCCAATTACCACCATGCTTTACTCTCTTATGATCTTTCAAACACAGCATCATCTCTCTGACTGTGGCCAATACAGTCCCTTGGAAGTACCCAAAAGAGACCATAGAAGTGACTCATTCTTTGCCACCCCTCCCAGTGATGAACAGTATCCTTGTTTATGGGCCTTTCCTCTAGAGATTTGTCCAAGTCACTTTTAAACCTAGCTCTGTTAGATGCCTAGATCACAGCCTCTGGAAAACAAATTCTTGATTGTTTATTGTTTTTGTTTGAATTTGCTATCTTTGAGTTTCATGGAGTGTCCCCCTAGTCCTAGTATCATTTAAAGGTGCAAAGAACCCTTCCCATCCCATTCATGATTTTATAACCCTCTATCATATATCCTCTTACTTGTCTGTTCCCCATGCTGAAGAGCCATAATCTGTTCAGTGTTTTCTTCATAAGAGAATTGCTACATTCTCTTTATCATCTTTGCCACCATTCTCTTTACCTTTTACAGTTTCTGTACATCAGTTTTGAGGGTGGCCAGAATTACATACAATATTGTAGGTGTGGTTGCATCATGTATTTGCACAGAAACATTATGATATTCTGCATTCCCTTCCAGATAATTACTAACATTGTTTGCTTTTTAACTGCTTATTTTCACATTGTTTTAGATTTCAGTGGATTGTCTACAATGACTCTAAGGGCCATAGTTATTAATACTTAGGTTATGCTAAATGCTGCCATAGCCCATTTCATTTCTATGGCCACAGCAGCACTTAGCTCAGGCTAATATTGGTTAGTTTGCGTGAAGCATTAGTAAACGTGACCCTATGTAAAGCCATATTGGCATTGTGTTTCATTGTAAACAGCGTGGACTATTAGATATGCAGTATACAGTATAAGGCTAGCTAAATAAATAAATGAAAATACCTTGCCTCATGGTGACTCCAAATATAGAGTTTAGCACTTTTTAGTAAAGTTAGGATTATTTTTCCGTATTTCATTTGAATGACTCATTTATAACCCACTTATTATATGCACTGCTAGGTAAGGTACAGTAAATATAAAAAGGCAACCAATAAGAAACATAAAACAAGTTGATAAAGAGGAAACAATACAAACATCTAAAAAATAAAAGATAATATACAAAAGCAAAGGGGAACAAATGATTTCTTAGTATCACTATGCACCGTCCACATAAAAGTTTGTCTACCATTTGAATGCTCAGCTGCTTGGTGCCTTCCATCTGTGTACCGCAGTGTTCCCTGCATCCCATGTGTGTTTGCATTGTTCTCAGCTGCCTGTAAGCGTGTGCCTCAGTGTTTTCTGCAACCTTTGTTTCTCTGTATGTGTCTCAGTGTTCCCCTCTGCATCAGTGTTTCTGTGTGCTGCTTGTGAGTGTGCCACTATCGTCATGTGTGTTCAGGTGCATGTGCAGTGCTATAGGTATTGATGGAGGGAGTCACTGGATGTTGATGGAGGGATGCAGGAGTCATGAGTGACCTGAATACATGATTTGCACAGGTTTTGTTGCAGAAGGCTCACAGGAAACACAGGAGAGCCACCAGAAGGCATTCATATCAGAGGATCTACATGTCCAGGACGCAATTCCTACTTTTCATGAATGAACAATGTTTGATCAGGTTCCACTTTGATAATACAGCCACCTGCCATCTCTGCCAGGAGCTAGAGTGATTACTCCACCACACAAAGAGGCCAGCCTATACCCATCCATCTCAAGGTCACCAGGGCCCTTGCCTTCCTAGCCAGTGGCATTTTCTAGTCTGTGTTATAGCCATCACAGCTAGTCATCCATTTCACAGTTCCTGAGGATCTCTCTAAATCACATTGTGAATATGTAGCCTATTAAACCAAGTGATCCACTGATCAGACTCATAAATACCTCACAGTGTACTTGTATGTCCCTTTTAATGTAAATATTAAAGGGGCATATTCAGAGGGATTAATGTGGATAGCAGACCTGCTAACCATGCTAATTCTCTTGAGCGAGATATTTAGCAGCACATACCTAGTTGTGCCACTGACTATCCCTTCTTATTGCTGCTCTCCAGCCTGATGCTACCCTGTAGCATTAGGACATCCTGGGGGCGGAATGGGACAGCACCAAGGGTTAGCGTCAGCGGCAATATTGAACCACTGGCCAGTTAACTCTAACTGGCTAAAGTTAGGCCAACTCCCCCCTCCCAGCCTATCTTTGACCAGTTTAGGTATCTGGCCAGCGGCTGAATATCACCGCTGACTGAATGGCTAAATCACTATCTGGGCAATCCAAATATTCAGTGCCAGTGGTCGGATATGGTCCCAGCATTGACTATCCAGGCATAATTTAAAGCGGCAATTACCAGCTGCTTTATTCATGCTGGCTGCCGCCCTGAATATGCCCCCTAAAACATTTTACTTGTCTTCTCTTCTTCAACCAATTACATTATTATCTTCTACGATTATGACTTCAGAAATACCCAACAAAGCACTACTGTTTCAGACTTGCATTAATTTAAGTTCTGCTTCAGAGTCTACTTATCTCCATTTTCATCTTCAAGCTTGTCTTCTTATCCGACTTTCTTTCACCAACTTTTGACATCATCTCCATATCCACCTGAGATATGTTGCCCTTTCACCATTTGGCAGCCCTACCCAGCTAGTGTAAATCAAAGACTGGCTGACCATGCTGTAGCATGTGCTAATGCAAGCATGTGGATACTGGGGATTGGGCACCACAGGCAGTCCTTGTATGTTGCATCTCTTCCCTGAGATTCTGATAACTAGTCTCCACAATCATAGTCACAGGGACACTATCCTTCCTACACTATTCCTATCAAATGGCATCACTGGCCATCCTATTTTTATGTGGTGAAATTTGCTTTGTATGTATGTATATTCCCACTGTTCTCGCAGGTATCATACTGTGCTGATGGCTCTGTGAGTTTGTGTGTCAGGCTCTTTTTATTTATCTTAACTGCTGCTGCCCTTTGCTAGCTCATAGAAGCTGTCGCCCTTGGCAATTGCCAATCTTGTCTAATGGTTCGGCAGCCCTGATTACCACATTTTCAAACTGAGACAATGGGTGCCAGTGTGCAGCTAGGTTGACTCCCTGTGAGATGTGGGTAAGAGTGTGAAAGATTTTCTAACCTGGCCAGGGCCATGACGATCCTCTTCCAGACCCCTGTGCCCACAAGGGTAACATAGTAACATAATATATAATGGCAGATAAAGACCAGTATGGTCCATCTAGTCTGTCCAGCAAGGCGGCAAGAGTAGGTGCACTTAACGCTCTGTGCAGGTCACCCCTCCCTATGACTTTATTTAGTGGTGTATCCACCGCTATGTGTATTTCACCCGTTTGTTGAGATATAAGAGATAGTTATGCTTATTTTGATTTTATCATTTTGCTATAAAGGGATCCACTGTGTCTGTCCCATGCCATTTTGAATTATATCACTGTGTTTTCCCCCACCACTTCCATCGAGAGGGCATTCCAAGCATCCACCACCCTTTCAGTGAAAAAGTATTTCCTGACATTGCCTTTTAGTTTACCCCCTTGCAGCTTCATGTTATGCCCTCTAGTGTTACAGCTTCTCCATCTTTGGAAGAAGAGGTTTGTTTATTCATAAATACTCTTTAAGTATCTTAAGGTCTGAATCATATCTCCCCTGTCCCTCCTCTCCTCTAGAGTGTACATATTTAGGTCTTCAAGTATTTTCTCATAAGTCTTCTGAGATAATGCCTCTATATTGTTCCATGGTGAGACTGCACCTTGAATATTGTGTGCAGTTCTGGTCACCGTATCTTAAAAAGGATATAGCGATATTAGAAAAGGTTCAGAGAAGAGCCACCAAAATGGTAGAGGGGATGGAAGGATACTCCTATGAAGAAAGGCTAAAAAGGTTAGGGCTCTTTAACCTGGAAAAGAGATGGCTGAGGGGAGATATGATAGAAGTCTATAAATTAATGAATGGAGTGGAATGGGTAAACGTAGATCGATTGTTTACGTTATCAGAATATAGAAAGACTAGGGGACAGGCAATGAAGCTACAGGGTAAACTATTTAAGACTAATAAAATAAAATATTTTATCACTCAACGTGTAATCAAACTCTGGAATTTGTTACCAGAGGATTTGGTAAAGGCTGTTAGTGCAACTCGGTTTAAAAAAGGTTTGGACAAGTTCCTGGAGGAAATGTCCATAAACCATTATTAAGAAGGGACCCAGGATATCAATGCTTGACCCAGTACAAGCACTGTGGAACCTGTGTCTTTTGGGGAAACTGGTAGGTACGTATGACCTAGATTGGCCACTGTTGGAAACAGGATACTGGGCTTGATGGACTTTGGTCTGACCCAGTATGGCATATCTTATGTTCTTATAGACTCCAAATCATTTTGGTCACTTTCCTCTGAACCGTTTCCAATCTTTTTTGTATCCTTTGTGAGATATTAGCTATCAAACGTCAGACCAGGGCAGGGTCTTGGCTCTTGAAAAGTTGGGTTGTTGGGTGGCAACTCTAGCTGTACTGTCCATATTTGGAATATTATTTTGCGCAGGTGTTCACATGCACTGGAGCCACATCGACATGGTTCTTCAGGGGACGTGAATGGAATTTACACATGCAGAGTGCAAAAATATGTAATTGTGCACATTCAGTTACCCATTGACGCCATGGAATTTATCATGTCTAATCAAGCTATGCAAACATTATATACTTTGGGGGTTATTCTGAGTCAGGGCCATACCGAGTGTGAATCATGACCTGTGTGACTTGCACATTGGGCACATTCTGCCCCCCCCCCCGCTCCTCCATCTAGACACTTTCTGGATCCCGACAGGAGTGAAGAGGCGCCCTCGATGTGGAAGTCACTGACCCGCTAAGCAGATCTGTCCCTCTCTGCTCTGACGCCGTGTTAGAGCAGGGAGGGACTAGACCTGTTTAGCGTGCTGTGAGAAGACTTAAGGGGCTCATTTCAGCTGCTTGCCACTTCTGAGAAAAGAAAAAGTGGCAGTGGCAGGCAATGGCAGACAGCTGAAATGCACCCCCTTAAGCCTTTGCGCCCTGTGCGGCCGCACAGCTCACACAAGGCTAGGTACGGTCCTGGCTTCTGGCACAGATCACATGCCTTTAGGTTGCTCTCCTCTGAACTGCTTCACCTCTTTATATCCTTAGTGTACATCTGGGGCAGGCAAAATGTCCGGGGAAGTTATTCCACCTCCCTGGACGTTTGCTTTTTCTGCTGCCGGGGTGCGGATGGAGTCGGGGGGACCAGAGTTTATTCCCCGCAGCCCGACCCTGGCCTTAGGAGGCCAGATCTGGGGTCGAGCTACAGGAAATAAACCCTTTTTCTTGGCGGTCAGCATCGTGGCTTTTAAATGGAGCTGCAGTGCTATGGCAACAGGATGCCATGGTGTCGGAGCTCCATTTAAAAGCCCTGACTGAGTTAGTTGGGCTTTTAATGTATGTGTAGACCTGACTGAATCATAATCCTGACCTGCATGTACATTGCTGTTCATGATTCTAATCCCTCGGGGCTAGACATACCCCACGGGATCAGAATCGCGATCCCCTCCGGTTCAGATTGATTGGCCTGATCATTGTCATGCATCCTGTTAGAAGGTGCTGGATAAATGCTTTTAAGTATCTGGCCCATTGATTACAGATAATACAGATGTTTCTGTTGGTTGTGATATCTTTTTGCACTTTTTATTGGACCAATAAAGAGGCCCTATTGAAAATCATATATATTCATTCTTTTCATATTTCCACAATGTGAAACTGGATCCAAGACCTTTTTATCTGAATGACCATCAGAAGATCAAATTGAGAGATAGATACACACACCAAACCATAATATCCATTATAATGAATTTCAGATGCAATCATGCAGGTTGACCTGGACACCTTAGCTGCAGACCTGATTTATTAATCCAAAGTTTCTGCGCATGATCATGAGATGTTTAGACTGGGTCTCAAACATTTGGTTCAAAATTAAGACAGTTTTTTTTTCTAATAAATCCCCCTCCATATTAATACAAAGTGTCAGTGGAGTCCCCAGTACATTTTATTTCATGTGATATTCTGATAACATCACCAACACTGTACTCTTACCACAGTCCACATTTTCACTGATAAGAATTTGGCTGCCTTCTATAATAAATAACACTAAACGCCTAACTTATTTATGCAAATAACTTCCAATTGCTTGAAAACCACATTTAAAAATCATTTAGTATTTGTCATCTATTTCATTTATTCTTTTATGCACAGGCTCAGCGGATACAGAATCTATGTAACAGGAGTTCAAGTTTATTGCTAGTCATTCCTTTGTGATAAGACACATCCTGATACGTTGGATCTAAAAACTGGTCAGCTGTGGTATATTTGCTATTTCTGTCTTTCTTTTAGTTGTTTACTGCTTATTTGGCAGCTATAAAGGATAGCCAGAGAATGTTTATGGCCCCAAGGAAAGATGGGTCAAGGGCACACTAAATCACTTTTATATCCTTGTGGTATGTGACCCCAATTTTTTTTTTTTAAAAAGTAACTATAAAACTGATAAAATTCTGCCTTCCTCAGCTTTGCACACTAACCTCAGCCTCAGGGAATTTAAAACAAATACATGTTTGTGATCAAATCATGATAATAAAGATAAAAGGTGATTTCAGAGAGGTCAGCAAAGGGCTTTTTTAAAAATTATGGAATGGAAAAATCCCCAAAATAAAAAAGATTATACATTTCTTTCTTTCAGTCGTCAGGTGGTGTGTCCTTTCAAGATGTATGCTGCAACCCAAAGATAGCTTCTGCACAAAATATACATATTCTGCAAGTAAACGTTTAAGACTTTGCAGCAAGTTTATGGAATGTTAGTGCAAAATAATACAAAATATTGGCATTCAAATAGTAATAAATTACTGCACATGAACAGAAACTCTTTCTTATTCCAACTAGAAAATAAAAGCCATGTTAATGCAGCAAGCTGGGTAATTATAGCTAATTTAATTATTGGATGTCAATACATGGTCTCCAAATAACTTCCATAACATATGTAAATCGCCAAAATCAAATATTTATGCACATTCTTACCACCTAAAACTAGGTGGCTCCTTTTGAATTTGCCCTCAAAATGTTTGTAGCACAATTCCTGCTTCTTTAATAGCCTCCTCAGAATAGATATGTTTTTTGCCTCAGTTTTGCCTATTTCAGTACCTCAAATGCTGAGGTATACAGTAAGGGCCCAATTCTGAGTTGGACATGCCGGCCCTCTGTGCATCAGGTCCAGACGCACAGAGTGAGCCGGGATTCTGATCCGTCAGGGCACGTCTAGCCCCGCGGAATCAGAATCGCATCTAAGCCTGTATGTGCAGGTCAGGACCCCGATTCTGGTTGGCCTGCACATATAGGCCTTCCCTGGCTAACTCAGTCAGGGCTCTTGAATGGAGCTGCGGCGCCATGGCATCTGGTTGCCATGGTACCGCAGCTCCATTCAAGAGTCGCGATCCATGGCCACCGAATTACAATCTCATTCCCAGCAGCCCAACCCCAGATCTGGCCTCCTAAGGCCACGGTCGGGCTACGGGGAATTTCCTCCGCCTATTTTGTAGCAGCAAACTGCAGTCAATGAACAAGTCCAGGAGTCAATTTACAGGGTCCAAACCAGTTTATTTGTGCACAGGCCCAGTCAGTCAAAGCTTTCAAGGAACTGAGCGGAGCTCTCCATAAAGACATAACTTTTTATACCACTTTTCTAGCTTGATACATGAAAACTTTCCATTGGTTCTAGCTCAATACATTTGATACATGCAAACATTTCATTGGCTATACATTCCCTTCAATTATCCAATTAGAAATCCCTCAGGAGCCTAGCAACTGGTCCCCCTCCCTCGGGACCGTTCTAACAATGGTCCAGTTCTTGACTTAACTTCAAGGCTAACCTTGGCTCCAGGAATGCATATTCTGAAACATTTCTGTTCTTTCACATACAAGAGAATAATAGAAGACTTATGAATTCATAAAAACTTCTGATTAAGCATTTCAAAAACAGTTAAAATATTTCACACAAAATTTTGGTTCTTTTCTAGCTATAGTATGGGTTAGAATCCAGGCCTAAGTTACAGGCCTTTCATAGCAACAGGCCATGCTAGGCCATGGCCTACCACATTCCCCCCTTTGATTATTCTCACCCTGAATGTTAAGATGGGTGAGAAACAAATCACTTATACTTGAGTTGTTGCCATGTTATTTTTTATAGGCCGATACCGTCTCATAGCTAGGAGCTTAGCTGTTGTCTTTCTTTCTACAATATTCTCAATGATTGCAGATATATTACGTAGGTAGAGGGGTAAAATACATTGTCTCACTATATCTGTACAAGTATAATAGGTATGATAAAGCAAAGTCTGTGTAATATTTTCTTCAGTACGAGTAGTAGTTATGCCTGCAGCACAGGGTGGCAAGGCAAAAGTCAGTTCAAAGCACCCCAAGGCTGCTGTCAAGATGAAACAGTAGAGAATCATGATGAAAGGTCTCTGAAGAATTAGTGCAAGTCTTTGAAAAACCAGTGCAACTGTTGATAATTCTTGACCACAAAGTCTTCTTCTTCTTTACTGTACGTTGACCTGTTTTGCTCAAAGTTGCATGCAACAGGTGTAGCGTTGATTGTAGATCCTCAAGCTTCCGCTGTGCATGACCTTACCAATTTCATTGGTAAGTGTGTAGAGTTGTAGATTCCAACGTATTTCAATAAATACAGTCCTTTTAGTTTGCACTGTCCTTGATCAAAATGGCACAAAGATTTTCAAATAATATAGTCCACAATACAGTCTCTTTTTGTTGATGATAATCTCTTCAGAATAAAAAAATAGTCTCTTGAGATTCAGGAGTTCTATATTAGCACAGTCTCTTTTCAAAATTTCCTGAATTTTTTTCAATTTGCTTGTCTTTGCAAAGTTAGCTGTAATGGAACTTCTGGATCATGTTTTGATGTTTTCTGGTCTGGCTCTGGAGCTGCTGCTGATTTCACTCTGCTGTGATGAATCCAGGGTTTGAGGTCTGCAACTCTAACTGCTGTTGGGGTTAACAAGATGACAACATAAGGTCCCTTCCAATGCGGTGTCAACGGTGTCTTTCTCCACTCTTTGATTCACACCGAGACTCCAGGCGTGAGAGGATGCAGCGGTTCAGTCAAGTTGATGGGTAGCTGATCTCGTATCCACATAGGAAGACTCTGCAAAACAGAACTTAAAACCAATAGTTTTTGTCTAGTAATTTCAGATCCTATCTGTTTCATATCTCCTTTTATTCCCTATACAATAGGCGAGGGTCGCTCATACAAAATCTCATAGGGAGAAAGTCCTAATGACTTAGTAGGTGCTGAGCGTATCCTTAAAAGAGCTATTGGAAGTACCTGTGGCCATTTTAAATGTGTTTCCTGACAAAATTTGGACAATTGAGATTTCAGAGTTCTATTCATACGCTCTACTTTCCCTGAACTCTGAGGTCTGTATGCTGTGTGTAACTTCCATTGTATCTGTAGAGCTTTAGCTAACTGTTGAGTTACTTGGGATATAAATGAGGGCTCATTGTCTGACCCTATGACTAATGGTATTCCAAATCTTGGAACAATTTCACGAAGTAGGACTTTAGTGACCTCTCTGGCTTTCTCAGTCCTGGTGGGAAAAGCTTCTACCCCCCCAGAGTAGGTACACACTAGAACAAGCAAGTAACGGTATCCATTTGCTTTTGGCATTTCAGTAAAGTCCACTTGAAAATTACTCATGGGAGTAACTCCTGTTGATTGAATTCTTATTGGTAGATTAGGACCTTGCTTGGCATTGTTCTTGGCACATGTTTTACATTGACGAGCTACTGAAGCTGTCAAAGGTCCCAACAAAGAAATATAAAAATGAGGTTTCAAAGCTTTTGTCATTGCAGTTTTTCCATAATGTGTTGCTTGATGAAATGCTTGAACAAAGGCTAAACTTAATGCTTCAGGAATCACTATTTGTCCAGGAGGTTGACTTCCTTCCTGTGGTGGAAGTTCTATCCATCCATTTCTGAGTACTCCCCCTTCTTGTTCACAATAATAGTCCAATTCTTTTGTAGTATATCGGGGATCCCATGAATTAAGAGGTACAGGAAATAGAACTGCTTGAATTGTAGTATTCTGAGTTAGAGTCTGTCCGGTAATGGCTGCTTTACGAGCAGAGGCATCTGCAAATCTGTTCCCTTGTGCAATTTCTCTTTTTCCTGCTTGATGTCCTTGACAGTGCATAACTGCAACTTGCTCGGGGGCCCATACAGCATCTAACAATGTCAATATCTCTGGGCCATATTTGATAGATTTTCCTCCTGAAGTTATCAATCCCCATTCTCTGTACAAGGCTCCATGAGCATGCAATGTTGTGAATGCATACTGTGACAAGGCAGAGGCTCAGAAACAGGAGAAAATGGGTTTAAATCACTTTCTGTCACCTCAGAGGCTTGGAGAGGCAGGACAGGAAGGGGTTAAGTTTCCTGCACACAAACATTCTCTGCAGAGAAGAGCAGGGAAAGAACCACACCCTAGCTCTAGGCTAACCCAGAGACATAGCCAATCAGGGAGGTGGGCGGAGTCAGACCGGATTGGGCCACTCTGCACTCATAACCAGGAAGCAGCAGTTAGTAGGCAGAAGGGGCTCGAGGAGCAAGCACTGGAGCAGCAAGCCCTCGAGGAGCAAGGCCTGGAGAAGAAGAACTGGTTACAGAGCAGTGCACGCAGAAAGGCGGAGCCCAGAGGAACTAAGGAGAGAACCAGGGAAGGGAGAGTTCCTGCATGTGGTCCAGGGAGAGACACAGGCAGACCTCAGCTCCATGGGAGAGAAAACCTTGGAGGTGACCCAGAACTGGATTCAGAAGCCTGGAATACTGACTTGGAGTCAGGGGAGTTCCCCAGAGGCAGACGCTGCAAAAACCAGGTCAGAACAAACTCTTCTAAGCCTTGTAAAGTAAATAGCTTTGAGAGAAGTCAGTCTATAGGAACTGACAATAGACTGCTTGCTAAAGGAGGCAGGGGTAAATCAGGCCCTGAATATAAACCTGAAGTTAATAGAGGGAAGAGGGGCTATAGAAAAATCCCTGTTAGAAAGCTGCAAACATTTCCCTGCGATAGACAGCGTGAGCTAAGCTCTAGTTCAGAAGAGCACACACCTGCTTGCCAGCAAGAAGCTAATTGGCAGCAACCGTGCAGAGAGCTAAGAGGAGCCTTTGAAGACCAGGCAGAGCTGAGGGATCTTACAAAGCAGCTACCTAAGAATTTGCATGATAAAGTGAAGAACTATAAGTATTCATAATTGATGATTGAGTGCTGAGAAGCCTTAAGCCAATGTTCTAGAACTTGCATGAGAGACAGCAGCGTTCTAGTGAATGGAATGAATCAAAGCTTCATGTGGTACAGCTGTGAATAGAAGGCAATATAGAGAAACTGCTCCTACACAAGAAGGCAGTCATTAATAAGCCAGAGTTGTGGAGATTGACATTTCTATGGGAAGCTGTTTGACACTAGAAAGAAGTACAACAGGAGAAAGATTCTTTATTACCAGTAGATACTGAGAAAGCAGTACTAGAAGATTGAAGCCCTGTTGTAGTAATGAAGCTGGAAGAATGATGAAAGCTTGTAAATATTTTATGTGTCCCTGAGAAGTATCAGGAGAAGCTATATAACACTTGAACTTTTAATTGGTACAGAAGGTTACCATTATACTTCTGTGGCGGGGGAGTAAGTCCTGTACGGTGTCTTTTGCTATACTTTGTGCAAATACCTTATGCATGAATAAAGCATTACTTACTTTGGAAACTCAACCTTGGCTGTCGTCACTCACTCCACAACTACAGTAGGAAGGCTTCAGCACTAACAAGGACTCTTTTAAACTCACCCCACTGTGTGGCTCACATCCCCTTGGCCTGCTTACGCCACAGGCTAGGTGGTGCGTTGTCACAATACTTAGAATCTGTGTATACATTTATACAGAGTCCTTTTCCCAGTATTAGTGCTCTTGTGAGTGCTATCAATTCTGCTTTCTGTGCTGATGTTCCTGAGGCTAGGGCTGAAGATTCAATTACAAGATCCAGGGTTACTACTGCATATCCAGCACAACGATGTCCATTGACTACAAGACTGCTTCCATCCACGAAGAAAGTTTGTTCTGGATCTTCAAAAGGCATATCTGTCAGGTCTGGTCGACTTGAGAATACAGTATCCATGACTTCTATGCAGTCATGATCAGGAGGGTCAGTTCCAATTGGTAACAGTGTAGCTGGGTTCAAGGCTTGACTGACCATCAATTGCAATCGAGGATTTTCACACAACATGCTCTGGTACTTTAGCATTCATGAGTTGGTGAACCAGTAATTTCCTTTGTGGTCCATGAGGGTTTGAACAGAATGTGGCACTATTACACAGAGATTTTGTCCTGAGTGAGCTTGTCTGCTTCAGTTACTAGAAGTGCTGTAGCTGCGATGGCTCTCAGACAAGGTGGCCATCCTTTTGCAACAATGTCCAATTGCTTAGATAGATATGCTACAGGTCGCTGCCAAGATCCAGGTGGCTGAGTCAACACTCCCAAGGCATTTCCTTGTGGCTTCTGTACATCTGGTAGTCCAAGAGCTGGTGATATCATCAGGGCTGTCTTCTGAGTCTTGAATGCTGTTTCTTGTTCAGGTCCCCATTCTAATGGAGATTGTTCCAATCCTTTGATGGCTTGATACAATGGTTTTACTAGCAGCGCAAAATTGAGGATCCATATACAACAGTACTCTGTGGCACCCAAGAAGGCTCTCACTTGCCTCCTGGTGGTTGGAGCAGGAATACTGCATACAGCTTTTTTACGTTCTGGTCTCAGGCGTCTAATTCTGCTGGACAACTGGAATCCTAGGTATTTAACTTGTTTGACATAATTATGCCTTGGCTCTTGAGACTTTGTATCCAGCCTCATTAAAAAGGTGCAAGAGTTCACTGGTGGCTTGTGGACATTCACTTCCTGAGTTGGTGGCTATAAGCAAGTTGTCCACATACATAGAAACATAGAAACATGATGACAGAAAAAGACCACAAGGCCCATCTAGTCTGTCCTTCCATAACAACTACAACAGTCCACTTTTTACCTTTAGAGATCCTCTGTGTTGGTCCCATGCTTTTTTGAATTCAGTTACTGTCCTCATCTCTACCACCTCCACTGGGAGACTATTCCACGGATCCACTACTCTTTCAGTAAAGAAATATTTCCGCATATCACTCCTGAATCTATCTCCCTTCACCCTCATCCCATGTCCCCTCGTAGCAGAACTTGCTTTCAATTGAAAGAGGCTCTCTCCCTGAACATTTATGCCACGGAGGTATTTAAACATCTCAATCATATCACCTCTATCCCGCCTTTCCTCTAAGGTGTACATATTAAGATCCTTAAGTCTATCCTCATATGCTTTATAATGAAGCCCATTAATCATTTTAGTAGCAACCCTCTGCATCGACTCCATTCTGTTCACATCCTTTTGAAGGTGCGGTCTCCAGAATTGCACACCATACTCCAAATGAGGTCGCACCAAAGACTTATACAGAGGCATTATCACCTCCTTTTTTCTGCTAGCCATTCCTCTCCGTATGTACCCAAGCATCCTTATAGCTTTTGCCGTCGCCTTTTCTACCTGTTTAGCTACTTTAAGATCATCAGACACAACCACGCCTAGGTCCCGCTCTTCTTTAGTGGACAAAAGTACTTCACCTCCTATACTGTATTGCTCCCTTGGATTGCTGCAGCCCAAATGCATGACCTTACATTTTTTAACATTGAATCCCAGCTGCCAAATTCTAGACCATACTGGAGAAGAACCCTTTCCCCTGGTTTCACATAGTAGCTGGGAAGATCTTGATTTAAAATAGCACTGAAGAGAGTAGGTGAATTCTTGAATCCTTGAAGTAATCTAGTACAGGTGAGTTGGCCCCGCCTTCCTGTTGTGGGGTCTTGCCATTCAAAAACAAACAAAAGTTGACTGGTGGGGGCTAGGCGCACACAGAAAAAGGCATCTTTCAGGTCCAAAATGGTAAAGTGAGCATCCTCAGCGGGGATCAGTCCCAAGAGAATATAAGGATTTGGTACTATAGGGTGTATAGTTTCAACTGCATCATTCACTCGCCTTAGGTCCTGTACTGGGTGATAATCCCCTGTCCCAGGCTTCTTTACTGGGAGAAGGGGGGTGTTCCAAGGTGACTGACATTCCTTGAGAAGTCCATACTTCAGCAGTTTCATCAGATGGTGGTGAATTCATTCAATGGCTGGTCACATGCACTGGTTCCACTCCTAGCTTGAGGGTGACAATGACAGGGGCTATGTTCTTCACTAGGCCAGGTGGATTATCTTCTGCCCATACTTCAGGTGGGGCTATGAGGTTGGTGGGTATACAGGAACTAGCTGGCTTGATTGGAGATGCACTATAGAACCGCTACTCTTCTTCTCGGGGAACAGTAAGCACCATTAACCCAGCAGGCTTTGGGTTCACAGTCATTTGCATTTCTCCCCCTTCTGCAAAAGATTTTTGGGCCTGGAGCTGAACAAGCATGTCTCGGCCCAGAAGTGGAATTGGACACTCAGGCATATACAAGAACTGGTGCGTTATTTTCTGTCCCCCTAGTTCACACATGTGGTTCTGCAGGATAGGCTTTGTGGCCTTAGCCCCAGTAACTCTGACAATGGTGCTACATCGAGAAAAACACAGGGGCTACTGGCTTTAGTATTCTGCTCCTGTATCCCTCATAAAGTCCATATATTGGACCCCTATTTTCAGACTGACTCCTGGGGACCCAGGGAAACTTGGAGTCCGGTCTGGCCTAGTCTTCATTCATGCTATAGCCCTCTTTGGCTGCCACTCCCTCTATGGCTGCTTCCCTTTCTTGCTGGAACACTGTGCTCGGTTTATTTTTTCTATGACTCTGCAATCAAGTACTCCCTCCTCCCCCCTGGGGGTGGAGTCAAGATACGGCCATTCACTTCTCTAATGTCCTTCTTCTCTGCAATGGGCGCACTGATTCACACCCAATTTAGGCCTTTCACTTCTGCGGCCTCTTCCACGTCCTCTGGTCCTTTGGTTAGGAAAACCTCCTCCACATTATTCAACTAAAGTATCATTCACTTTCTCCATTACATTCATTATCTATCATGCCCACAAATCCATCCAGTTTCTGCAATTTCTGTTTTTATATCTTTCTGGGACTGACTGACAAAAACGCAAATTCTCCTGGGCTGCTGGATTGCATGGGGTATATAGTGAGGGCTGCCTGCGCTATTTGGATTGGGTCTGCATAATACTGTTCATTAATTCAATCAAATCCTATGGTTTCTCAGCGTAGAAGGTATAATGCCAGAAACAAAGCTGGTCAGCTGGCTAGTGCAAAGCTGGACCTAGTGCAATGGGGTTAGGATTATGTGACCCTCTCTCTTACTGGTAGTTGTACATCTGAAGGCATACGGCAATCAGGCTGAACTAGCAAATAAATCCCTACTTGTAGTGTCATCGGTACTTTAAACTGTGCCTTGGCTTCTCTTCTCCTGCTGCGGAGGTGGCTAGTGACATTTGCAGGGAGATATCCCCCTTCCCCCCCTTGCTCCAGGCTCTGCCCGGGATGATGGCAGAGCTGAGGAAACGGGCAGGTTTTTTTTTTTTTTTCTTCCAGACTTCCGGGCCCTCTTGTGTTTGCTACTAATTTCCTACACCATTTCTCATAGCAATGCTCTATCCAGGAGAGCTTGTTTTCTTTTCTTTTTTTTTCCAAACATTTAACCAGGAATCCTATGTAGGGGAACTGATCAGGGAATATTCTCTGTACAATAGAATGCAACAGGTACAGTTCAATGGGGAAAAGGCAGAACCTTTCACACAAACTCAGGGCATACCACAGGGCTCGGCCCTCTCTGCGCTCCTGTTCAATGTGTATATGCAACCACTCTGCAAAATTTTCCAACGGCATAATATCAAATACCACGTCTACGCAGACGATATTATGTTGTACACGCAACTGGACACGATCGACCCGAACTACACCCAACTAGAGGAGTGCCTAAGCGAGATGCAAGCCTGGCTGCACCGAAGTAACATGGCAATAAATCACAAGAAAACGGAGGTAATGTTCATCTCCAAAAAGCCAAACTTCAACCCCCCCGCAACAATCACCCTATGTAACAATACATACCAAACAAAGGACGAAATAAAATATCTGGGGGTGACGCTCGAAAGCGACCTTAAGATGGAGAAACACCTCCGCAAAACCAACCGAGCCATCTTCCACAAGCTAAGAGTCCTTCAACCACTAAGGAGTATTATCGAACCCCAGGATTTCAGGACAGTTGCGCAGGCACTCATCATGCCACATTTTGATTATTGCAACGCCATTCTGCAGGGTCTCCCAAAGAAAACCCTAAACATTCTGCAAATGGCGCAAAATGTAGCCGCCAGGGTCATAATGAAAAAAGGATTTGCGGATCACATCACCCCGGTATTGATTGAGCTACACTGGCTCCCCATTTCTGCCCGCATAAAATATAAGACCCTCACGACCACTTTCAAGCTCATACGCAACACAGCCCCGTCATTCCTCTCCACATTGATCTGCTCTCAACCACGCAACAGAAGCAGGAGAACCATCAATACTAACACCCTGATAGTTCCATCAGATATTAGAGCTGTTAAAACTAGCACAAGTAACAGAGCTTTCTCATACTCTGCACCAACACTCTGGAACCATCTGCCGCCAGAGTTACGAGCCAGCAAAGACCTAACTGACTTTAGGAAAAACCTCAAGACCTATTTGTTTCAGAGTCATTTCAATTTGTTTTAAGCCCAAAGCTTAAGATTATTTACCACAATAATCCATTGCATACCTATGTACACCTGATAGTTTATGTAAGTTTATATTTGGTTTTTGTGTATACTGGTTTTGTGTATACTGGTTATTTGTATATATGTGCATATCCCACATCAGTGTATTTATGTAACAGTGCCCCTTATACCCAAGGTATGAGTATACATGTATCCAGATATACATGTATACGGATATACTTATACTTATACAGATACACTTATTTACACCACTAGTGTGATGTGCCTACCCTCCGAATCATCCTATGCGCGCCCCAAATTCTACTGCATTTATTACTCTTGAATTTGATTTGTGTATACTGGTCATTTGTATATATGTACATATTGTGTGATGTGATGTGCCTACCCTCCGAATCAACCTATGCGCGCCCCAAATTCTACTGTACTGATTTGACAGTTCTCCTATTGTAATCGGACCGCTGCTGATCGCTGGAAGCAGCGGTATATAAGTGTTTGCTAAATAAATAAATAAATAAATAAAAATCTGATAAACACGGGAAACTACGGGGCCATGAAGTAACTAACACTGGCCACCCCCCTTTCACAGAGCATTTCTAATAGGGTGGGAGATTTTTTTTTTTTAATCTGTAGTCTCCAGCAGAGCCCTTGCTAAATCCCTAGGCATACATTTCAACAAAAACTGCATGGACTCTGACCACCCCCCCCCCCCGCCATGGTGACATAGTTAACAACAGACAGAGGGGGCGTCCAGTCAGGCTGCATTTTCCTATGGACTACGAATCAGAACTATACAATAATGTTCCTCTGGGTGCACTTATTAGAAAAAAACATATTATTGCTGTAAACAAAGGGTAGGCAGACAACATGAGCGTAGATTGATTGTAATAAGCATAATAGATGTGTGTGCTCATTCTAAACAGGAACAATTTAGATAAAGTCCTTAAAATATAAAGCTATTATTTTGCAACATGTGATAATCTGCACTTAAGCTGAATAGCATCTCTGCAAAAGAAAGTACTTTAAATCTTACAATTTAGGAAGGAGATATTCAAAGGACATTCCGGATACTTTTTCATAAAGTGGGTGGATATCTAGAATACATATACACTTTTTCCTTCCTATTTTATTTTTATTAACAATAAGTATGTCTTCTATGAGGTGCTTGCCGCAGTATATCAGGAACTAGAATTCAAGCACGATAAACTTCCTTATTCACTCAAGATTTAAATCACTTTCAAGTCGCGATCTGGTACTGCTGGCTCGGAATGGCTCTTAACCTCTACTTCGTAGGACAAAGGGAAAACAAAATCAGTTTTCTTAATTTCTCTATCATTTCGGTCTGGACCATAAGATCTGCCTATCTGATCGGAATAAAGTATTTATTTTAAAGTTATATACCGTAACATGTAAGAACATAAGAACATAAGACATGCCATACTGTGTCAGACCGAGGTCCATCAAGCCCAGTATCCTGTTTCCAACAGTGGCTAATGTAGGTCATACGTACCTAGCAATATCCCCAAAAGACACAGGTTCCACAATGCTTGTACTGGGTCAAGCATTGATATCCTGGGTCCCTTTTTAATAGTGGTTTATGGACCTTTCCTCCAGGAACTTGTCCAAACCTTTTTTAAACCCAGCTATACTTACAGCCCTTACCACATCCTCCGGTAACAGATTCCAGAGTTTGATTACACGTTGAGTGAAAAAATATTTTCTCTTATTTGTCTTAAATAGTTTACCCTGTAGCTTCATTACATGTCCCCTAGTCTTTCTATACTCTGATAGCGTAAACAATTGATCCACGTTTATATCCGTTCCACTCCATTCATTAATTTATAGACCTCTATCATATCTCCCCTCAGCCATCTCTTCTCCAGGCTAAAGAGCCCTAACCTTCTTAGACTCTCTTCATAGGAGTAGCCTTCCATCCCCTTCACCAATTTGGTGGCTCTTCTCTGTACTTTTTCTAATAACGCTATGTCCTTTTTAAGATACGGTGACCAAAATTGCACACAATATTCAAGGTGCGGTCGTACCATGGAGCGATACAGAGGCATTATAACATCCTTTGTTTTATTCTCCATCCCTTTCCTTATGATACCTAGCATTCTATTTGCTTTCTTGGCCGCCGCTGCACACTGGGCGGAGGGTTTTAACATGTTATCCACGATGACTCCTAAATCTTTTTCCTGGGTGGTGGTTTCTAATGTGGAGCCTTGCATCGTGTAACTATAGTGTGGGTTGTTCTTTCCTAGGTGCATAACTTTGCACTTGTCCACATTAAATTTCATCTGCCATTTGGATGCCCAGTCTTCCAATTTATCCAGATCCTCCTGCAGTTTTCCACAATCCTCTTGGGTTTTAACAACTTTAAACAGTTTTGTGTCATCTGCAAATTTGATAACCTCACTAGTTATTCCCTTTTCCAGGTCATTTATGAATATGTCAAAAAGCAGCGGACCCAGTACAGATCCCTGGGGTACTCCACTATTCACCTTTTTCCATTGGGAATATTGGCCATTTAGCCCTACCCTCTGCTTTCTATCTTTTAACCAGTTCCCGATCCACAATAGTACACTGCCTCCTATCCCATGACTTTTTAGCTTCGCCAAAAGTCTCTGATGGGGGACTTTGTCAAAAGCTTTCTGAAAGTCCATATACACTATATCAACCGACTCACCTTTGTCTACCTGTTTATGCACACCTTCAAAAAAACATAGCAGATTAGTAAGACAAGATCTTCCTTGTCTAAAGCCATGTTGGCTGTCTCCCATTAGGCCATGACTATCTACATGCTGTATAATTTTGTTCTTTATGATGGTTTCTACCATTTTCCCTGGTACTGACGTCAGGCTCACCGGTCTGTAATTTCCTGGGTCACCCCTGGAACCCTTTTTAAAAATTGGTGTTACGTTGGCGACCCTCCAATCTTCAGGTATTACAGATGATTTTAATGAAAGTTCACAGATTACCAATAGCAGGTCTGCAATCTCATATTTCAGTTTTCAACACTCTGGGATGTATACCATCCGGTCCAGGTGATTTGCTACTATTCAGTTTATGAAATAGTTGTAATATATCTTCCCGGTGTAGCGATATTTCTCTCAATTCCTCTGCAGTATCACCTTTAAATACCACTTCAGTCTTGGGTAACATCCCTACATCTTCCTCAGTAAAGACCGAAGCAAAGAGTTCATTCAGTCTCTCTGCTATAGCCTTGTTTCCTCTTACTGCCCCTTTTACCCCTCTATCATCTAATGGTCCAATTGACTCTCTCACAGGCCTTTTGCTACGAATGTACTTGAAAAAGTCTTTATTTCGTGTTTTTGCTTCCTTAGCAAGTTTCTTCTCAAATTCCCGCTTTGCCTGCCTTATCAATGCTTTGCATTTAACTTGCCAGTGCTTGTGCTGTTTCCAGTTTTCATCATTTGGCTTTTTTTTCCATTTCCTGAAGGTTGCTTTTTTCCATTTCCTGAAGGTTGCTTTTTTTTGCTTTACAAAATCCTCCTCACTTGGTCCGTGACCACAAAGCAAGGCTTGAAATATTAACGAGAACAGCTAAGGAGCTGGAAAGGGGTTAATAAGAACTTAACCCTTTCCTAGGCTAAGCCCAAAACTATCGGGATTCAAAATTCTGACTAAACATTCCTATTAAATGATATATAATACATGACCATAGCAGAAGGAACATCACTATTAAGACACATTGAATAAAACAGGTACAATTTTTCTAAAATAATCACAGATCAGCTCAGTTTCAGAACGCTGAAAACAAGCCCTCACAGGGTTAACAGCTACATTCTTTCTCCAGACACGCCCTGTCTTTCTCGCTTGCCAGTCTCAGCTGTTCTGAAGGAAAACTGAAATAAGTGAGACAGATCCTTGATTTTAAAGTAACGTTTTACGTCTTCTTTCTTCCTTTCTTAATACTATTTCTTAATCGGTAAACTGTCATAAATTACCCAACAGAATAATCTCACATTTATACCAGAAGGGGAACTCGCAGTTTCAACAGATAACAAAAATCAGACACACAGTAAGGACGGACAATACACCAAATGCTTCCTCCGTTTCGCGACCTAGACGTGGTCGCCCGGCTAGGAACTGCGCTAGTCCGGAGTCCACTCTCGCTTGGCCTTTTTCAAGACCTCTCACTCACACATCTCACACACAAACACAATTGCATTTCCCAAAAGCCCAATCCTGACTATCTAGGCTTACCAAAACCTTTACCATTACCGTTAATCATGATTTTTTTACCAGAAGGAGTCAGTGGTTTCCTCTTGCGCTCTTAATAGCCCTTGCAAGAGTACTCGGACCGCTCCGGATGTGATCAGTGTCCTTTTACCATTTTTCCCATTACCATATGGTTCCAGGTTCCAGTACTGTCTGACTTAATAATACAAAAACAGTTACTCACCGGATCCGGTCCCCGATACCACACCAGCTTCTAAGTTGGACCCTGGACTCCCCCGGGTCGGAGATGTTGGCCAGCTGGACCCAATGGCCTGCCGAGGCAGGCAGAACCCTCTCCGATACAAAGTGATCGGCGGCGCCTGAGAGGTTCCCCTGCAGTCGGACAGACATGGTTCCAACCGGACCAAACCTCAAGGCGAATTACGTGGATTTATTCACTTGAATACCATTTACCACTCGCATTTCCCGGCCAACGCACCAAGAAATGTAGCAGCAAACTGCAGTCAATGAACAAGTCCAGGAGTCAATTTACAGGGTCCAAACCAGTTTATTTGTGCACAGGCCCAGTCAGTCAAAGCTTTCAAGGAACTGAGCGGAGCTCACCATAAAGACATAACTTTTTATTCCACTTTTCTAGCTTGATACATGAAAACTTTCCATTGGTTCTAGCTCAATACATTTGATACATGCAAACATTTCATTGGCTATACATTCCCTTCAATTATCCAATTAGAAATCCCTCCGGAGCCTAGCAACTGGTCCCCCTCCCTCGGGACCTTCTAACATTGGTCTAGTCCTTGACTTAACTTCAAGGCTAACCTTGGCTCCAGGAATGCATATTCTGAAACATTTCTGTTCTTTCACATACAAGAGAATAATAGAAGACTTATGAATTCATAAAAACTTCTGATTAAGCATTTCAAAACCAGTTTTCTTATTTCACACAAATTTTTGGTTCTTTTCTAGCTATAGTATGGGTTAGAATCCAGGCCTAAGTTACAGGCCTTTCATAGCAACAGGCCATGCTAGGCCATGGCCTACCACAATTTCAGTACCTCAAATGCTGAGGTATACAGTAAGAGCCCAATTCTGAGTTGGACGTGCTGTCCCTCTGTGCGCCAGGTCAGAACCGGACGCACAGAGTGAGCTGGGATTCTGATCCCTCAGGGCACCTCTAGCCCCGCAGGATCAGAATCAAATCCAGGCTTGTACGTGCAGGCCGGGACCCCAATTCTGGTTGGCCTGCACGTATAGGCCTTCCCTGGCTAACTCAGTCAGGGCTCTTGAATGGAACTGCAGCGTCATGGCGTCTGGTTGCCATGGCACCGCAGCTCCATTCAAGAACCACGATCCACAGCTGCCGAATTGCAATCTTCCTTCCCCACAGCCCGAACCTAGATCTGGCCTCCTAAGGCCATGGTCGGGCTACGGGGAATTTCCTCTGTCCCTCCCAATTTTTTTGCGCCCCAGGCCTGCCAGATCTACCCGACTAGGGGAACGTATTCCACCGGACATACAAGGTTGATATTGGAATTGGCCCTGTACGTCCGGGACCACCCATTGCCTGCCTTAATGCTGCCCCCATAATGTCCCTTTCCCATCCGTGTCTAACCTCCCTATACAAAGTACGGGGAAGTTAGTCTGGGTCAGCAGAGGCGCCTTGGAATGACCCTATAAATGTAAAATCTGAATCAAATTACTAGTGAAATAACAACCCTTGGATTTCAGGGATAGGTTGGGGAGTGACACACGCAGCCACAATCACTGCTTTGTTTAGTCTAGGTATTTGCATTTAGTTTTCTCCCTGTCCTTCATCTGTCCTGTTTGACATGGCGTTCTTTTCTTGGCTTTATGATTTTATTGTAAACTGCTTTGGTGCTCTTGCAAAAGGCGGTAAATCAAATACTGAATAAACATAAACATAATCTTCTGCTAGTGTTGCTAGGCTCATGTCATCCCTCTTCTCAAGTCACTTCATTTGCTCCCTATCCGTTTCCACATCTAGTTCAAATTTCTACTACTGATCTATAAGTGCCTTCATTCAGCTGCTTCTCACTACCTTTCCTCTCTTATCTCTCCGTATACACTCCCCAGGAACTTCTCTTTTCTGGCAGATCCCTTCCATCTGTGCCCTTCTCTTCCACTGCCAACTACAGACTTCTGTCTTTCTACCTTGCCGCTCCTTATGCCTGGAGCACACTACGTGAAGCAATACGCCAGGCTCCTTCTCTGGCCCTTTTCAAATCCAGGCTAAGAACTCACTTCTTTGAGATTACTTTTGGATGCCGATCCCCTTAGTCTCCTGTTCACCTCATATGTGTTTCCTTACCATTCCCCTAGATATATCCTAGCCCCCACTTGTTGTGTAAGCTCTTATGAGCAGGGACCATCTCTGACATGTCTCTGTAGAGCACTGCATACACATTGTAGCACTATACAAATGATAAGTAGTAGGAGTAGTAATGTGTGTTACGTTTTGCTCTCATCCCCCACCCCCAAGAAATAGTAAAAAAAAATAAATATACAGACCCAGCCAGTTGCTCCTTAAGCCTTAATGGATGTTTTCAATGCAATTTTCAATGTCTATTTAGATTTTCTGATATCCTGGATTACAAGAGCTTCAAATTGTATATTATTGGGCGATATTAAACTTCATTTGGAAGATCCACAAGATTCATACACCTGAGATTATCTTGCCTCTTTATATGCTTTAGATTTTACAATATTTCCTTTAGCATCAACTTACGAACCAGGACATTAGATCAATGTGCATATTTTTTTATATCTTCATCTGGCTATTTTGTATCAGAAGTAAGTGCGCCTCCATTCATTTGTTCTGATCATCATTTAATGGAATTTACTGTATATTCCATTTTCCTCCAGTTACAAAGATGTTTAAGCCCACATTTGAATATGAGAAAGTTCATATGTATCTCTCGCCTGGTAATTATTGGAATAAGATGCAAGAAGATGGGGTATTAGAAAAAGAAGCATCCTTAAGGTCGTTTTTGGATTGGATTGATCAGTCACATAGAATTGTGGAAGAACTTACTCCTATGGTATACAAAAGAAGGTTTAAGATTATAAGGAAATGTCCATGGTTTACGCAAGAATTGAAGACAATAAAAAGAGAATGTAGAAAGCTGGAATTAAATTGGGTAAAAACTGATGATCCTCAAGCTAAATTAGATTGGAAGAGTAGGTATCAGAAATATAAAGCAACAATACTGCAGGCTTGGAAACAATATTATGATAGAGTGAATTCACAATCACTTTTTAAATTAACATCTTTGTTAACCCGGGATAAAGTAAAAGTATGACCTGATTTCTTCCTCGTCGGCACAGCAGTTTGCTGATTTTGATATGGGTAAAATAAATATAATATGCAATAATCTGTCCATTACTGAATGGGCTGTTGATGAAATACTATCTTTAATTCCTCAGGAGCTAGGGGCTCCATATCCTGTAGACTGGTTTTGGTCATCATTTAGGCAACCATTCTTTAAGAAAGTTGATACTCGGGGGGCGGAGCTTGCCGCGCTGTGAGATAGCTGCCTGAAAGTGCTGCTCCTGCCCGGAGTCCAGAATCCTGACTCTCTCCCCTTGCATAAATAAGCACTGTGCCCCCATTCTCTGTGTGGGACTCGGGCAAGATGTCGTCTTTAAAACCAGCTAGATTGGATTTTCAACAGGCGGCTGGTCAAGCGGTTAAACGAGCAAAACAGGAGGCACCTTCCCCGCAGAAAACGGCATCCGATAAGGAGGCCGGCGATGGCGTTCGAGAGATCTTAAGTGAACTGAGGTCAGTTAAGGAGATGATAACTACTAACTCTGAGACACTTAAACAACTACAAGAAGACTTAAAGGAGGTTAAAGAGAGGTTGGAGGACATGTCAGGGCGTCTGCAGAAAGTCGAGGCGCAGGCGAATAAGCATGAGGATATGCTGGCACAGTTGGGCCCACTAACTAAATGGGTCTTGGCATTGGAAAGCCACATGGAAGATCAGAGTAACCGGGCAAGAAGAAACAACGTCAGAATAACCTGTATTCCAGAGGGCAGGGAAGGTGCAGATCCGATCGCATATTTAGAAAAGCTGATACCGGATTTGCTACAAATCTCTTTTGCTAAACCTTTTGAGCTGGCGCGTGCTCATCGAGTTCCATCTCATGCAGGAAATCAGGTGAAACTGTCACGCCCGTTCGTGCTTAAAATACTAAGATACCCGCAAGTGTTGCAGATCTTGCAGACAGCCAAGCAGAGAAACACGCTGCTGCTCGAGGGACATAAGATATCCTTTTACCCTGATCTCAGTAAGTGAACGGTTGAGCGAAGGAAGGAGCTTCTGGCATGTAGACCCCTGATGCAGAAACTGCAGGCGCGTTATGGTCTCTTCTATCCGGCTAGGATGCGAGTAACGTTTGATAATACTACGCGAACCTTTGACAATGGGGAAGCTCTGCGGTTGTTCTTACAAGAGCACGCTCGAATGGACGTGGAGACATAGAAGTCGGGAGCAGCTCGGGAAGACGATCGGTACCGCGGCCTGCGTTTGAGGCTAAGGGGTTAGCTGGATCTCAGACTGCAACTACTGAACATGAAATTGGGCCTAATGGCTCATACTGTTGGTATATGTGGTATGAATACAGAGAGGATCTATATATGAATGTAGTTGTTTAATATCTAACAATAGGTATTGCAAAAGTTAATGTTACTGATGATTGAAGGGGAGAGGCGAATCTATGGGTAATTACTGATTCTGGGAGGGGGGGAAGGGAGTTTAATCGCATAGGGGGCGGGATGTGCTCTACCATGCAAGTTATTAAAATTTGTGTGTATGTTAAGATAAGGGGGTTTCAGTTTGTTGGAAGCTATACAATGTTAATGAATCTAAGGAATACAGTGATGAGTGTTACTACCACAAGGGCTCACAATAGTATATATGGCAAGTAGTTGTTTGAAGATACTATCTCTAAATGTGCAGGGCATCTCAAATCCAGTCAAGCGGAAGAAAATTTTAACATATTGTCAGCAACAACATGCGGACATAGTGTACCTTCAGGAAACACACCTCTCACTATCTGAGTCATATAAAGTGGGAGGAGGCACCTATCAGAATATCCTGTCAGCCCCTGCGGTCAGGAGAAAAGGCGGTGTAATTATACTCGTTCGGAAAAAACTGGCACCGGTGGTGGAAGAGACAAAGATAGACCCAGGGGGGAGATGGGCCAAGGTGAATGTGCAGGTTGGTCGGGAAATATACACATTAATGACAATATACGGATCTAACCAGGATGATCCGCACTTCTTTGAGCAAATTGCTATAGAGCTTCTAGAGGCTGGTTCGACACGTATACTTCTGGGTGGTGATTTCAACATTCAAGACCCGCTACTGGATCGAACCCCATATAGACAACAGACCAAACACAAGGCCAGTAAAGTCTTATTGAGTATGATGGAGTCTCTGGGGTTGATTGATCCGTGGAGACTCTTATACCCGCAGGACAAGGAATACTCCTTTCATTCACTTCCGCATAATACGCAAACAAGAAAAGAAAGTTGATACTCTCTTTAAGAAACATGTTAAATTTTCCCATGCTGATCTTTGCTCTACATTTTTATTTGGCCATGCTCCTTTGTCTTTTAAAGTCTGTTTTTTAATGAGATTATAATTGTTTTATTATCTAGAGGGATTTATCCACAAGAAATAAGTTAAATAATTTTGACTACAATTCCAAAGGACAAAAAGTTAGTCCCTCTGAGATTTCAATTTTTTTGCCCAATTTTCAATATATCATTAATAGCAAATGTGATTGGAAGCACTGGTAGCTGTGCAACTTACACAGTATTTGGATAATTTTAATTGCTTAAATGACCTTTAAATACTTAAAGTGAAATGATTAACAAATAAACCTCTTCCAAAGACGGGGAAACTGTAAAACTAGAGGGCATAACATGAAGCTGCAAGGTGGTAAATTGAAGGGCAATGTCAGGAAATATTTTTTTCACTGAAAGGGTGGTGGATGCTTGGAATGCCCTCCCGATGGAAGTGGTGGGGGCAAACACGGTGACGGAATTCAAAAAGGCATGGGACAAACACAGTGGATCCCTTTACAGCAATAGGATAAAAACAAAATAAATGGTACCATCTAACTTCTGAACCATATAACGTCTCAACAAATATATAACGTCTCAACAAATAGGGGTGTCCTACCTGGAGTGGTGGGTTTACCCCTAAACAAAGACGTGGGGAGGGGTGGCCTGCACAGAGTGACAGGTGCACCTACTCTTGTCATCTTGCTGGGCAGACTAGATGGACCATGCTGGTCTTTATCTGCCGTCATTTACTATGTTACTATGAATCTCAACTTGGTTTTCAACTTCGGCCTTATTTTTCTTCTGAACATTTTTGCATGTTAGTACAGAGTACAGTCTTAGCTTTTTTAGATTACAGTAATTTACTTTTAATTGTTCTCAATATCAGATACAAAGATTACAAACTATGTCAAAATACTGCTGCTAGATTGATTTTCAAGGTCTCTAGGTATACTGTGGTCACTCTGTTATTTAAAACATTGCATTGGTTTAGGGTACCTCAGTGGGTCCTTTTTAAGTTTTATGCAGTTCTGCAGACATTTTTTTATGATTCAATTCCAAATCTGTTTTCTGCTCTTCTACTTGCATTGTTAGCTACTAAACTGTTCTTCTGTTTCCATCTAGCAAAGGCATGGCTAACAATATAAGATTAACACACACTTTAACATATACAGAAGCCAAGTTATGGGCTAAGTTACCAGTTGAGATAAAAAGGTCAATCTTCTATTTTACTTTTTAGGAAAAACGTGAAAATTTTGTTTTTTTGACTCGTAATTGATTGAGTTTGGATTCTTATGCCTTTGCTTCTGACATAAATCTTTTGTCTAACTACACTGAGCCACTTAGCTTGGGAAGGTAGCGGTATAGAAGTCCACGTTCATTAGTTAATTATCATATAAACAATGACTATTTGCCTGAGTCCCTCAGTATTATCTTGAACCAAATACAATTGTAAAATAATATAGTAACTTTATTATTCCTGGTCTGGAAAAAAGTAAAAATGTTTTTTTTTATTTTGTCACTGCAGATCAGAGAGCTTTCAACAATAATGTAGAATTTCAAAGTAGTCAGACAATATTTGCTTCCTCAGCAGAAGCATGATTACATTCTTCTGCCGAGGCCCTTTTTCCAGTAATTTGCTAAAATTATAATCTTTATTTTAATATCTCAGAATAGTAATACAGTGGCTTGTGTTTGCAGTAAATAGATATGATATGATATGATATAGTTCAAAGAAATTCATATAAGGTTCTTTTAGTTGGTTCACTCAAGCCAGTATACTGAAAGTGTAGCATGGATTCATCTCCCAAGCTACTTTAGATCAAAGCAGAAGAACTTTGATTCCTAAAAATAAGAGCTAGGCTACTTTCATCTTATGCACATTATTGTAAATCAGTGTCTTTCATGAAAAGCGTTTTATGTTAGAATGGACATACTTTGAATGCCACTTGTCAGTTGACAGAAATCCTGAACCACCTCATTTTAATACTTTAAGGAATGTAGTTTCATATTTTGTGTCCAAACTATTGTAGGATAATGAATGCTTCATCCAAATCTAGCAGAAATGTAATAGAGAATACTACCAACATCAAATATCAAAATTACGACCCTTTTAAATTCCTTTTTTATAAATATGGTCTTGTTGTGGCTGTTTTTCTTGCCTTTCTTTCTCCTTTTCTTCTTTATCTTCATCACTCTTGGCTCTGTTTTATATTATTTCAAATGTGGAAGCCACCACTGAAATTTTGATTATGGATAGACCAACATGGACTCTGAGGCAGTCGTCAGTATGTGCGCTCTGTCTTGTGAAGGGAGTTATCTGCTATCAGTATAATGTGTATAATCAATTAGGAAAGCATAAAATGCTTCCATCTTCCCTGGTACTGGTTCAGAAGACCTTCTGCAGAGTTGTGGTTTCTACTGAGCAAGTAAAGAGGATTTTTAAAGGAGGGTCTGCATATAGCAATTTGGAAATGTCATTAGCCCCAAACTGTGTGAAAAGCTTGACTTACTCAGAAGTGTCTCCATAGTTACCATGCAATGTGCTGAATCAGAGGCCAGATGATGAAGAAGTAGGCCAAGGTAGGGTTCACTTGATGATATTGAATATAGAGGGAAATGAAATGTGATAGATATCCAGAAGAGAGATGTTGATTTGGGTAGAAATTGGTGGTGATCATGAGAATGAAAGACCTTTACCTGAAGAAGTGATACCTGTATGGACTACTATTTTGGAATATACCATGCCAGCTAAACTGGATAATGTTATCGAAGGTTCAGTTGTTTTGCAAGGTGAGCAACATAAGTTAAAGAGCTGTGAGAAGATGGTTAATGTTGATTGCCATCTTAAAGATTTAAAGAATACCATTCTGTTTGGATTAGAAACAAGTTAGGCGCTTTTGGAAATCAATGCCAGCACATGAACGTTTGCTTTGTGAATTTTCCCAAGTCGTCTTTGCTATCCCTGAGTGACATGGCGAAGAAATATTTTTAGTATTACTTTTTTTTATTATTGTCATAACATCTGAACAAAGAGAGAATATTCCATGTAACAGGATGTAACAAATACAGCAAGCCCATATTGGCCAATTACATATAAAAGAAAGACAACAATCATCAAGCAATGGTCAAAAGGTTCTACATAACCCCTTATTCTCCTTCCACCCCATTCCTTACACAGCTCTTTGAGAATAACAGTAACTTCTTGAGCCCTAAGGTAATAACTAAGAAAAGAAGGCACATGAATCCAAAACTGCATAAATAAGAGTATCTACGGCAAGATCAGCATTTTATCATATTGAGTCTACTAAGCCATGATATGTATCAGTTCTTCCAATCCCTCAGATCTTTACATATCCCAGCAGCTAGCTGTGGATAATTCAAGCAGTATAGTTTAATCAGGTCCCGAGTAAACATAGGCCATGTGGTCTTTTTCTACCATCACGTTTCTATCAACTACAATATTCCCCTTTTTTTCCTTTAGAGATCTTCTATGTTTGTCCCATGTGAGTACCATGGGATATTTAAAATAATCAACCACCAAGACACCTACAGTGTTTACACCCATCAAATTTCCCTCCCTTTTCGTCTGACACAGAAGAAGCACTGATTCCTGCTGGTTTACTGACGAGCTGGAAACTCGACTGAACTGATCAATAAAGCATATCATACTAGGTGAAGAAGCGACCGGATTTCGGAGATATATTAGTGTATCATCCACAGAGCAAGATCACATGCAGACTCTCACCAACACATATATCCAAGTCTTGCTTTCGCCTGGACATTCAAACACAAATGTTTCAGTGGCTAACATGAATAATAATGGTAACAGTGAACAGCCTTGTTGGGTGCCCCAGCCTTGGAGAAATTGTTCTGATTTTTAAACATTAGTCAGAACTGCTGCAACTGGTCTTGCATACATAGCAGCAACCCACCAAATGGTTTGGTCCAAATCCAAATTGCCTCAAGCAGATACGGCCATTCCATCTTATCAAATATTTTCTCAGTGTCAAGCAACAGAATTGGGTGGGGTTCCTGCCTGTCCTGTAGCACCTGAAGCACACATATCAGTCACTCCACATTCTCAAAACCAAAGCGATCTTTCGTAAAACAAGTTTGACAGAGAAGGATCAATGTCTGCAGACCAGTAGGTACAACACAATAAATAATCCCTTCCTTTGGAATAACAGTGATTGAGGCCTTATAAAAGGATGGGGGCAGACTGATATGCAAGAATCTCAAGCCAGAATTGGAGCAAATTGCACATTGAAGATCTTTAGCAGCTCAGCTGGGAAGATGTCAGGATCTTCTGCTTTCGCTGACTTGAAGCTCTGCTTAGCCTGAAGCACTTCCACCAGAGGGAAGGGCTGCTGTATTGCCTCAATGGAATCATCCAACCTGTGAAACTCTGCCACCCAAATCCAATCATATGGACAAAATCTGATCATTTTGCAAGTAAAGCAGACAAATTTTATCCATATAATAACTAAAAACAGGGCTTTCAGTGGTACTGAGTATCAATGCCTTTTTCATTGCCTGCTAAATTAACCCATGTTCCTCTCTATTAATGAAAGAGTCCTGTATATGAGCACTGGCACCTTTTTTGCTAGGAAAAATGTGCTGTCTAAAAATATATGTATCAGTGAGTTATGTGTTTGATGCATGCTGGCAAATGCTTTGAATATCTTATGACTTTTGTCACAGAGCAGACTCACTAGCGGACCCTATGGAGATAGATGAAATAGCAGATCAGGAAGACACTGATGTTTGGGGAGAGCACATGTTAGAAAGTTGCCATGAGCAACGAAAGCAAATGAGGTCACGAGCTAGGGAGACACACCCAGCCAGCAGAGAAGCTAGGAGATTCTCACCTGATACAAATCAGCTGGGGGGAGGTGCTGCTCAGAGATACCTAGATAAGCACAGCTCACAAGCAGTTAGGCAGATGAAGGTTGAGTCCAAGTCTCAAAGGGAGCCTAAGACTCAGAACGAAAGCAGAAACAGAAGGAACTGGGTGAACAGAGAGGACGAGAGAAGCTGGAGAAATAGCTGTGAAGAAAGCGTGTCTGACTACCACTTTGGAAGCCTGAACGGAGGTCTGAGTGAGTCCAATGAGTGCTTGAGTGAGAGGCAAAGACAGCTGGACGCAGAGAGTGAGATTGAGTATAACAGCCCAGGTTGGAACGGAGCCAGAAGGAGAAAGGTACAAGCCAAAAAGTTTTACTCTTATCCTAAGAGGGGAAGCACAGGGCTTGGCTATAGGAAACAGTTCATTGAAGTACAAAAGCCATATGAAGCCAGCTTAAGGGAAGCAGAGAAGCTTCACTACCCCTATTATAAGCAAGAGAAAGTTAAAGGCTTTTTACCTGCAGAAGATAATCATTCTGAGAGAAATGTAAGGAACAGAATCTCAGAAAGGCTGCCGTTCAAAGCTCCAGCTATCCCCAGGGTCCTGAGCCAAGCAGAGGCTAGAGTTGAATCAATTCCTTCTAATAGGAGGGCAAGAGAATATTTTAGCTTGCCTACCAGGCACCAGCAGGGGAGAGGCTCTTACCAACAGAACCCCAGTGAATGTGGTAATAGCAATCAGTTTACTCTCAGAGAAAGGAAAGTACGTCACAGCCAAGACGGACTGTCTGAAAAGCTCCCACATGAGGAAGGTAAAGATGTGTTAATCCCTGCTGAAGAATTCATGCAATGTGAACCGTCTGAAGTGGAGAATAATGTTGAGCAGATGGACTGTAGTATTTCTGTGGCTGACAACATATTCTCACTAAGGTAAAGAGAAGTAAGAAGCCTGACAGTGTGAAAGGAAGGCTTATTCCTATCTCTGCAAGTCTGTGTTTTGAATACATTTGTTTCTGGTTAAGAAGCTGAAAGGAAGCTATTTTTGGTTACAGTTTTTTCCTTTTGTTATATGCCCAAGAAGGGTTATGTTTCTTTGTTTTTGTATATGATAAGAAGTCCTTTTGGGAAAGGGAAATAAAGCCCTTATAACCTTACCATCGATTCCACGACTGATTTTTAACTGGCAGCACAACTACAACTACCAGAAGTCCAGTTATATTAAGGCCCCAGTGCAGTACCCTGCTTAACCTACAGGTGTGCAGAGGGGGCATGTGACACTTTTCTAACAGAGCACGGTCTCGAATTTTACATCCTTGTCGAATACCAGCAAAATGAAGATTGTTGCAAAAATCCATTTAGAACAATGCACTGAACTTTAAGAAACATAGAGGCCCCTTTTACTCAAGTGTAGTAAATGCAGGTGCCATGGCAAGCATTTGTCCTGCATTGACTGCACAGGGCAGACACTTACCACACAAGCCCATGTTCCCTGCCTTGGCTGGGAGTGTGGGAGCACCCATGCTACCTTTAGAGACAAGGAACATGGGCCTAGCACAACAGGATTGGGGCAAGAAGACAGCAGCAGCAGTGGCTGTGATGTTCTGGGTCCCGCAAGTCCCAATCCTGCATACCACTGATAAAAATACCACACCAATCAGCAACACCCCCCTGCCCCTGATCTGAGCCCCCCTGATTAGCAGTCTCCCTTCAGAATCATGCCCTATTATTATTATTTATTATTATTATTTTATTTAATTCTCTTATATACCGCGCTATTCTGCATCAGTGCGGTTTACATTGAACAAACTGAAATTACATTGAACAGGGCATTATAACTTGGAGATAACTATTTACAGGGAACATGGGCTATGGAGGGTTAAGTGGCTTGCCCAAGACCACAAGGAGCACCTGTGGGACTAGAAACCCCAGTCCTTCCGGCCCAAGGTTGCTGTCCTCTAGTGGGATTTGAACCCCCGACCTTCCGGCCTGAAGTACCTTGCCCCAACCACTAGGCTACTCCTCCACTCCCTGGAAAGCAATTTAACAATTCAAGCCCACTCCTGAGAAGGCCCTCCCACAATGCCCTTCCCTAGACCCTCTCCTCTTATGTTGATTCCCCCTTCAAGTCTTTCCTGGGGGCTCCTTGCTGTGTTATCAGTGGGCAACTGGGCAGGAGAAGTTCCTTTCTGCTCCTGCTCTAGTTCAGGCATCTCTCAAAGTGGAACTAGTAATGCCTAACCCCTAGTGGTAGTGTATTGCAAGGGGTTATCAATGCCATTTGGAGAGCTGCCAGGACAGGAACATGGGAGGAGTGCTTGCATTTTTTGTTTACTTTTCAGGGAGGAGGTGATACTGAAGGGGGGCACTAGTCAGGGGGCTCATATTAAGGGGATGCTGATCAGTAGGTAGTGGGATCAGAACATGTTGGGGGGGGGGTAAGGGTGCCATGTCATAGCATAGCTTTTCATTTTTGTATGCACAAATGGACGTACTACTGGGGCTGCTGGTAGCATGGCTTCCTAAATGCTACCTCTTGAAGTAGCATTAAGTGCAGCAGCACTATCAAAAATCTTGACAGCTAGCGTGCAGTGCCATCACGGGCACTAGCTATAACTGGCTAACATATCCAATCACTACCCGTCCTGCCGCGATCTTACCTTATCACACTAAGAGCAGTAGTGTTAGAATTTTACCCCTCTGGCTGCTT
Source organism: Ichthyophis bannanicus (assembly GCA_033557465.1). Taxonomy (NCBI): domain Eukaryota; kingdom Metazoa; phylum Chordata; class Amphibia; order Gymnophiona; family Ichthyophiidae; genus Ichthyophis; species Ichthyophis bannanicus. The sequence continues at coordinate 116,287,332 of CM066044.1, forward strand.
TTAACATATAGTATCAGTTACTCTGGGTCAGAAGCATGCACTAAGCCTTTCAGTAACCATTACCGTTGTTTATTTAAAGGGCCTCTTTGCATTGATTTTGAATTATATATTTATGAAATGTTTTTAATGTGCTGTATTTAGTTGTATTTTGAAATTTCTATTTATGAAGCAATAATTTTACAAGTTATAAACTACTCTGCCCCCCAACTCATATAAAAGTTAAAGAAGCTGAGCTCCAAACCAAATCAGCAATTCGGTACTTAGGGGTCACCCTCGACCAACGACTAGATATGAAAACCCATATATCCAACATAGTCAGAGCCGTATACTTCAAAATCCGGTCACTCAGACACCTGCAATCCCTTCTAAGCACTGAAGACTTCCGGACAATATACCAAGCACTTATCTTACCACACTTTGACTTTGCCAACGCTATTCTCCAAGGTCTCCCTCAATCATCTCTAAATCCGTTGCAACTTGCCATGAATGCCGCAGCCAGAATCTTAGTAGGAGCAGCAAGATGCGACCATATAACGCCTATCCTAATACAACTTCATTGGCTCCCCGTTCAAGGAAGGCTTACATTCAAATCTTTGTTACTCACCTTCAAATCTATCCATGGCATCACCTCCCCCTCTTTAACCAACATCATCCAGCCAGCTCCTCCCAACAGAACAAGGAGAACCCCATCTACAAATGTGCTAGTAATTCCAAAGGCTTCAACAAAGTACACAACCGCAACATCTAACAGGGCATTTAGTATCTATGCCCCAAAAATGTTGGAACGCATTACCACCAGGCATCCGTGCAATTACTGACCTATCACAATTCAGAAAGGCTCTCAAATCCCATTTATTTACTCAATACTACCAGATTAACCCTACCACTACATAAGTGCCTCTCCCTCACCCCCTCAAGTTAATATATCAACTCCATTGTACACATGTTCACACTGAATTCCCAATACTTGGTCTCATTGTACATATGTAAGTAGTTTAGTTTGCATTCCCCGTTTATCCAAGTTATTACTCCTGTTCTATGTAAAGCATAAGCATGTTATCCAAGTTGTTTTCTCCTGTTCTATGTGAAGCCAAACAGTTTGTTATGGTCATTTTGTTGTATGTAAACCGCGCTGACAATAGTGCGGTATATAAGAAATTGTAATAAATAAATAAATAATAAATAAATAAATACTCCAAATGGTCCTTCTATTGTGCTGAACAGTAGAACTGTGAAGGCAGGAGATGCTCATGCTCATTGATTGGCAGGATGGCATCTTTCACCTCAAAGGTGACCAATAGCAGTCACCCACCTGCACTTTTGCCTCTTCTCCAGCACCAATTCTGGGATGACAACAGCTGCTGTTGTCTGTTTCTTCTACTAAATCCTGTTTGCCATGAAACAAAAAATTTCAATGAAATGTCCTATTTTGTTTTTATTTCATTGTGAAAATGAAACTAAATAAAACAAAATTTTGTTTTTTTTTTTAGTTTTTCCAAGTAGCTAGAAACCTGTCCTGAGCCACTGCTAAACAATTCTGCTATTAAAGAGGAAGACATTGATTAGTTCTATGAACAAGTACAAGCTGAAATTGAGAGAACATGCAAACAGGATATCCTGATAGTCATGAGTGACTGGAACACAAAAGTTGGCAACAAAGAAGAAGGCAAAATAGTTGGAAAATATGGACTTGGCAACAGAAATGAAGCTGGAAAAAGACTAATAGCATTCTGCAAGACCAATGATCTATTCATTTCAAACACCATCTTCCAGCAATACAAATGCCAGCTGTACACGTAGACTTCACCCTTTGGATTCTACAGAAATCAAATTGACTAGATCTGTGGAAGATAACGATGGAACGGTTTGATAACATCAACAAAGACAAAACCTGGAACTGACTGTGATACAGAACACCAACAACCAGTATACAAACTCAAGTTAAAACGCTCATGAAAGTAACATAAGAACATAAGATATGCCATACTGGGTCAGACCAAGGTCCATCAAGCCCAGTATTCTGTTTCCAACAGTGGCCAATCTAGGTCATATGTACCTAGCAGTTTCCCCAAGGGACACAGGTTCCACAATGCTCGTATTGGTTCAATCATTGATATCCTGGGTCCCTTCTTAATAATGGTTTATGGACCTTTCCTTTAGGAACTTGTCCAAACCTTTTTTAAACCCAGCTACACTAACAGCCTTTACTACATCCTCCGGTAACAAATTCCAGAGTTTGATTACACGTTGAGTGAAAAATATTTTCTTTTATTAGTCTTAAATAGTTTACCCTATAGCTTCATTGCATGTCCCCTAGTCTTTCTATATTCTGATAATGTAAACAATCGACCTACGTTTACCAGTTCCACTCCGTTCATTAATTTATAGACTTCTATCATATCTCCCCTCAGCCGTCTCTTTTCCAGGTTAAAGAGCCCTAACCTTTTTAGCCTTTCTTCATAAGAGTATCCTTCCATCCCCTTTACCATTTTGGTGGCTCTTCTCTGAACCTTTTCTAAAATCGCTATATCCTTTTTAAGATACGGCGACCAGAATTGCTCAGAATATTCAAGGTGCGGTCTCACCATGGAACGATATAGAGGCATTATAATATCTTTTGTTTTATTTTCCATTCCTTTCCTTATCATACCTAGCATTCTATTTGCTCTCTTGGCCGCCGCTGCACACTGGGCCAAGGGTTTTAACATGGTATCCACAATGACGCCTAAATCTTTTTCCTGGGTGGTAGTTCCTAATGTGGAACCTTGCATCGTGTAACCATATTTTGGGTTGTTCTTCCCTAGGTGCATAACCTTGCACTTGTCCACATTAAATTTCATCTGCCATTTTGATGCCCAGTCTTCCAATTTATCAAGATCCTCTTGCAATTTTCCACAATCCTCTTGGGTTTTAACAACTTTAAATAGTTTTGTGTCATCTGCAAATTTGATAACCTCACTCGTTATTCCACTTTCCTGGTCATTTATGAATATGTCAAAAAGCAGCGGACCGAGCACAGATCCCTGGGGTACACCACTATTCACCTTTCTCCATTGGGAAAATTGGCCATTTAGCCCTACCCTCTGCTTTCTATCTTTTAACCAGTTCCTGATCCACAATAGTACACTGCCTCCTATCCCATGACTCTTTAGTTTTGCCAAAAGTCTCTCATGAGGGACCTTGTCAAAGGCTTTCTGAAAGTCCAGATACACAATATCAACCGATTCACCTTTGTCCACCTGATTATTCACTCCTTCAAAAAAACATAACAGATTAGTAAGACAAGATCTTCCTTGTCTAAAGCCATGTTGGCTGTCTCCCATTAGGTCATGACTATCTACATGCTGAGTAATTTTATTCTTTATGATGGTTTCTACCATTTTTCCCGGTACTGATGTCAGTAGCAAAATATGACCTTGAGAATATACCACTGGAATGTAAAGACTGCCTGAAAAATAAATTTGCTGCTTTAGATACAAATGACGGAGTTCCAGAAGATTTATGAGATGACATCAAGAAGGTTGTGTTGGAAAAAAGAGAGAAATCTCTACATAAGGTGAAAAAGCAAAAATAGCCAAAATGGATGACTGAAGAAACTCTGAAAATTGTCCAGAAATGCAGAGAAGCTAAAGTCAGAGGAGAAAGAGAGGCAATCGCAGACCTCAACAGAGATTTCCAACATGCAGCAAGACAAGACTAACCGGGTAGCTGGACCCAGCGCTCCACCCTTCCCTTTTACTCACCCTTTCCCCTTCTAAGCCATCCCCTCATTCCCACAAACTTCACACACAACTGTTATTGGAAGTAATAGGTTGCAGCTTTATTGCCAATTAACATATTGAACATTCTGAACATACAATCATCAAACCAACCCTAGCAGAGCGATACCCCACCAGCCATGCTATTAGCAAGGTGACCTCGCCCCGCATCTGTCATGGTCAAACCACCAAATAGAATTCCAGAAAAAAACCTTCTTCCTGAGTTTAAATAAAGAGCCAAACACCAATACCCAGTGAAACAAACCAATTAGATAAATTAATTTTTTGTCGGAATGGCCAGCACAATAGAAAGGATAAACACCTTCCACCACTGTGGCCCGTCCTTTTTAATCATTTAAGAAAATTTTTTTAAAAAACAGCACTTATCCAAAATTGGCTGATACTTAGCTTGTGTAGAAAAACAGGCTTTAAAGACGCTGTGGTCAACAGTAGGTCGAAAGTACGACGTGCCACGTTTCGGGAGTATGAACATGAACCCCCTGCTTCAGGTCAGACCTCTGTGTAATGAGCGTTAGCCTTGAAAATGCAGCAAAATCAATTGGTTTTTATAACCCAGGCCTCTGAGTTAATGAAACACACTAATCAGGTGTAGCTTACCTCACTGGTGAAGAATCCCTCTCGTTGGCAACCACCGGGTCAACCTGATGCGGCTATTTCAACATTTCAACTCCTAATTTTACAGGCTTTATCACAACTGGAAGAATCTAATTTTCCTTCTTATCATAATTTTTCTAAGAATCAGTACAAGGCTTTGCGAGAGCTCTCTCAGTCTTCCTTGATAATACGTCGGGCGGACAAAGGAGGTGCGACTGTGGTTTTATCTGAGATGCAGTACGATCAGGAAATGCATATCCATTTGGACAATCAAAATCATTACTCTTTGATAGAGGATCCCACTGTTAGTCTTAAGGAACGAATTTTTCAGCTAGTTTCTCAAGCATTCTTAAACAACTGGTTGACTCAAAAGGAAGCAGAATTCTTAATTAAGAAACATCCTAAGACCCCGGTTTTCTATCTAGTACCGAAGATCCACAAGTCATTAACTGCTCCCCCGGGACGTCCAATCGTGTCCTGTAGGGACTCAATTTTGGAGCCATTGTCCCAGTTCTGCGATCTTTTTCTACAACCTGTGGCAGCAACTGTGCCTTCTTATATAAAGGACACTGGGGATCTTATACGTTAATTGTCAACCTATACTGATTCTTCCGAATGCTCATTTCTTGTTTCTCTTGACGTCCAGGCCTTATATACTAATATTGATCAGAGGGAAGTCATGTCTGGTTTGTTACAGTATCCCATTCCACTCCCAAATCGCATTCCGAAACGATTTTTTCTGGATCTATTGGATTTAGTGCTTAATAACAACTTTTTTCTTTACCAGCAACAATTTTATCTGCAAACTTATGGAATTGCTATGGGCGCAACGGTGGCTCCCTCTATTGCCACGATCTATATGGCATGGTTCGAAGAGCTATATGTTTATTCTCATCCCATGTTTTCTTGGGTTTCACTATGGAGGCGCTTTTTAGATGACATTCTTTTCATCTGGACTGGCGATAGGACTGATTTGGATTCCTTCCTGGGCTCTCTGAATTCTTTTAAATCTAATATACAATTCACAGCCCAGGTGGAAAAAGATAAAATTCAATTTTTGGATATAACGATTGAATGTACTCCAGGAGGTCTTTTGACCTCGCTGTATCGGAAACCGGTCCAGCGCAACACTTTATTGCGCTTTGACAGTTACCATCCTCCTGCTCTCAAACGAGGTCTACCTTATGGATAATTTTTGTGGCTTCGTAGGAACTGCACTGAGATGTCACAGTTTAAAATTCATGCCAAGGAATTGAGCTCTCGACTGTTATCGCGGGGATATCCATCAAAAGTTGTTTGTCTGGCTTATAAAAGAGCTTGCTATACGCACCGGGAATGGCTCCTGGCACCTCGGGAAACTCCCCCTTCTGTAGATAAGATTACGGGCATTTTTCCTTATACACGTGGCACTGCTTCTGTTGTTCATCTGATTCATAAATTTTGGCCTGTTTTAGCCATCCATTCATGCTTTCGTAAACTGCTTCAAATTGCTTATTCTCGCAAGTCTAATTTACGCGATTTACTGATGAAGACTACAGCCCCTCTAGACCGACCACCTACAGGACATGATAATGCTGGTCATTTTTCATGTGGGACTTGTTCTTTTTGTTCAAATACCTTACCGGGTCGGATGTGGACTGATGATCGCACCAAAAAGAATTATTATACTCAATGGCATACGGACTGTACCACTTCCTATGTAGTTTACTTAATCATTTGTCCTTGTAAACTGCCTTATGTCGGACGGACTTCGTGGCCTTGTAAACAGAGATACGCACAAAGCAGCTCACAGCACCTTTAGTTAATCACTGCTTAGAATGCTCGCATAAGTTTATGGATCTCTGCTGGCGAATTTTAGATCATGTACCCCCAAATCCGCGTGGTGGCGATAGGATCCAGACGTTACAGAATTTAGAACAAAAATGGATTTTTCGATTACATTCTGTGTGCCCCGATGGTTTGAATCAACAGCTGGACTGGCATACTATTTTTTAACCTTCAAAGTGGGAGGAGTTACCTGATTGGTGGTTTCTCTCCCCTATTTTGAAAGGTTCTTCAGTGTAAGCTACACCTGATTAGTGTGTTTCATTAACTCAGAAGCCTGGGTTATAAAAACCAATTGATTTTGCTGCATTTTCAAGGCTAACGCTCATTACACATAGGTCTGACCTGAAGCAGGGGGTTCATGTTCATACTCCCGAAACGTGGCACGTCGTACTTTCGACCTACTGTTGACCACAGCGTCTTTAAAGCCTGTTTTTCTACACAAGCTAAGTATCAGCCAATTTTGGATAAGTGCTGTTTTTTTAAAAAAAAATTCTTAAATGATTAAAAAGGACGGGCCACAGTGGTGGAAGGTGTTTATCCTTTCTACTGTGCTGGCCATTCCGACAAAAAATTAATTTATCTAATTGGCTTTTTTCACTGGGTATTGGTGTATGGTCAAACCACCGGCAAAATTACTACCACCCCTGCCCGACTTTGCCATATCAATAGCAAAAATCTGCTAGGGGTCAAATCTGCTAGGGGTTGTCTGGGCTGGGGGCACCCCGCCCCCACCCCAAGTAGCCTAAGGCTCCGGACTCCGGAAACCTCTGGGATCTGTAGGGTATAGTAGTAGCACAAAAAATAAGTTAGACTCTCTGTTGTCTAGGGGAATATGGCTACTATCCCAGCCCAAAGTTCGGTGAGTTATTCTGGCAATGAGCCACGAAAGAATTCTGGTCGGCAGATATATATATATTAGACTTTATTATAGGCAACCAAATAGAAAATATACACACACATATATGGCTAATGAGAAACATGAGGTAGCAATTTGTTATAGCACAAATATACAATTGGACAACGTAATAAATCACAGATTAGTAACCAGACGTCACTGATTCGCTCTGCACTGAGGAAAAGCAAGAAATATATTGCTAACCCCTTTGCCCATCCAGGAGAGGAGAGATAAGCCAGTACCTTAGCTCCGTCGGCACTCAGAAGCAGCTTCTAGCTAGTGCGGGCTCTAGCCTCGTCAGGCGAGCCGCAGTAAGTCCGAACCGGAGGTATCTGTGAAAGTCTTATCTCAGACCTGTGGAGGACGGCCTAGCCCACACGTAGGGGCCGTCTGACGGAAGGCTCAGGGCGCAGGAATCAGGTACGCAGTGCACAGCAGAGAGGAACCGGTGCAGGAGTCTGTATGAACAGGTGGGAAAAGCCCCCAACTCTCTCTCTCACTACTAACTAACTACTAAAGTTTCCAGCGCAGAATGCATTATTCTGTGTGAGAATCCTCCGTCATAGGTCCGATGATTGGTGGGCACCAGGCAGTCTGAGGTGTTCTCAGCGAATCAGGAGGTAGATGATGAGCAGCTTCTTGCAAACAAAGGAGCTATAGTGAAAAGTCAGGCAGAGGCAACAGTATGTAACTTCTGGGCATGTACCAGTGTCCAAGGCCAGCCACGGACAATAGCTTCTGTATGCACACTTAGAAACGCTGCCCCAGCAGTTGCTTGAAGGCCGTTTGTAGCTGAACACAGCAAAAGTGAAGTGAAGAATCCATCTTGTCTGTGCAGTTTGGTTCAGGCCTGAGTTGCTGAGCAGGCCGGAGATTTGCATGTAGAATTGCAGGGGAGCAGCCCTACATCTCCCCCCCCCCTTGTAAGATGGAGGATGCTACAAGGGAGTACACTCCATCGTACAAAGCCTAACTAGCAATACTACCGTGCAGGTCAGAACCAAATGACAAATGATTGACCAATGCAGGAGAAGTGGATAATACTTCAAGCACAATATGCATGAAAGCAATACAGCATGAGGAATAATACCGTGAATACACTCAAGCAAGAAAAGAAGTCAAAATAAAATGACATTGATACAGTCAAGTCAATTCAATCAAAATAATGCATGGAACTTCAAACTCAAGAGTATATATATAGTATCCAAACCAAAAATGCATATCAGTAATGCAATATAATGTGTTAGTGTAACACCAAGGTGAACACTCAAAAGTAAGAAGAAGCCATGTGTAACAGTGTTAGTAAAATGAACACATGCTATCTATGAAAAAAAAAAACAACTCAATTAAGAGTAATGGATAACTTTCAAAGAAAATGGTGACACTTATTCAAAAGTGTGACGTTCCAGCAAATCCTGCAGACGCATGGCAGGCAGCAGAGGTGCAGGATGCATAGAGCGACGAAGAGCACGAATCTGTCTCTGATACAAAGAGATAAGAAACTGGAGCACCAACAGAAAGAAAAGACCCGGAACAATGACATGTGACATAAAATCAGTTTGTAAAATGTCCACATCACGTGAATCAAAGTTATAATCAGCAATGGCAAGGTCGGCCTGGTCAATGGACAGTTCAACTGTGTGAGAGTCCTTATAGTCCAAAAGATAGGTCAAGGCTGCAGTGAAGTCAATCTCATGACCTCGAAACACATCCAAAATCTGGAGCTCTGTCGAAACAGGGTCAGCATCAAGATAAAAACAAGGAAACTCCACCAACATTAACAATGGAGTTCTTGGGAACATCAATCAAGCAAACATTGCAGGGTAGAGGAACTCTATTATGAATGTCATGTTTATTCATGGTGACCAGGAGTTCACTCAACTAACCAGCCAAACATTGTTGACAACAGCAACTTTCGTCTCTGAAAAGTCATCGTACTTGGTCATGGTAACTTTACATTGTTCTTTCACATTTGCAGCAGACAACTCACAAAGAGCCGTAGAAGTGTCCTTCAGGAAAGGTTTACCAGGACATAACCAATGAATGTCTTTAGAGCGTTGGCACATGCCAAGATTAGGCACCACGTATATTAGCGATGCGTGCAACAGACGACTCCAAAATGTTTCTTTAAAACATGTTGGGGATCTAGGGACACAAAAACTTGCTGTGTGACAGTCTGGGACTGTGTAATCAGGAAACCAGGCGCATCCTGTAGAACGACACCAGAAAGAGGGCCAGGTTCAATCAATCTGGCAACCTCGGATCCCGCTAACATCAAAATCAGGAACAGGACCTTCAAAGTTTGTGACTCCATCTGTAAAAGAAAACAAACAGCCTATCCCGCCTCAAGGTTAGCATCACTCACTTCAGCAAGAGGTTCTTCAGGAAGGAGCTTACTGGGATGACATGGTCTAAGCTGATTAATGTGGACCCATTTAAGGTAGCCTTCCGTCTCAGTACTGGACTTCATTCGAATTTGATAAGCAACAGGGGAGGCTTTATCCACAATAGGAAATGGACCGTTCCAGCTAGGTAGAAATTTACAGTCTTTGACCTTATTCTTACCAAAATTGTAGTAGAATACCTTATCGCCAATCTGGTATTCTTTAGAGGTAGTCCTCAAATCATAGTAGGCCTTCCTACCCCTAGCAGCAGTGTCCAAATTCTTTTGGGCAAAGGCAAAGGCACTTTGCAAGTGTTGTCTTAAATGGGCAACATATTCATGAGCAGTTGTAGCAGCAGCGAGATTCACATCATTAGTCCTGTAAAGAAGATGAAGGGGTAAAACCATGTCCCTACCTGTCATCATCTCAAAAGGGGACACACCAGTAGCACGATGACGCGTGGCTCTGATAGCCATCAGGACCAAGGGCAGTTTGATGTCCCAGTCCTTCCCAGAGGAAGAAACATACTTTTTCAAGATACTGATGATAGTTTTGTTTGCTCTCTCCACTTGTCCAGAGGATTGTGGATGATAAGCAATGTGGACTTTGGCCTTCACACCTAGTACCTTCCACAGATGCTTAATGACTTGTCCCGTGAAGTGGGAACCCTGGTCGGATTCCACTCGCATGGGGAGGCCCCACCTGATGAAAACATGGTTTAACAACAAGGTGGCCGTGGTCTCGGCGGTACAGTTGGGTTCTGGGATGCACTCGACCCACTTAGTAAATAAGCAGGTAACTGTCAACATATATTTGTTGCCTCGAGAGGATCGGGGCACGGGGCCGATCCAATCAATCTGGAGATCAGACCAAGGCATGGTCAGACCTCTGTTTCTCAAAGGTGCTCTATGAGAAGGAGCTGCAGGTTGAAATCTGCAATAGGTCAGACAACCTTTAGTATACAATTGTACATCTTGGTACATGTGGGGCCAGTAGGCCACTTGTTTCAACGATTCATAGGTTATTCGGTCACCTCTATGACCGGCACAAGGTTCATCATGCGCGTGCTGTAACATGACTCCTCGGAAGGCCCGAGGTACCACCCATTGCACAATACCATGCTTACTCGTCCGTATCAACAGATCTTTCTGGAGATGGAACATGTCCTTGGAGATGTAGAGGATCCTCAGTTCCTCATCGTCCTGACAATCCTCCCAGAGTTAATGGGTGTTCCTGGGGGTTCTGCAGAAAAAGGTAGAAACGTCCAAGAGTAGGATCTTGTTTCTGGGCTCGCCACACCATTGAACCACAGGGGGCATGGTGGATAATTGAGCTTGTCGCCGGGTAACCGCCGTCACCTTTTGAAGCCCATTGGTCTCGGGAGCCTCCAACTGCCAGAGATCTCCAGAGACAGCACCCTCCTTGGCAAGCTGATCAGCTAGATCATTTCCAATCTTGTCAGGATTATCAACACGGGAGTGACCTTTCACTTTCTTCCAATAGATGGTCATGTCATTTTCATGAGCTACCTTGTCTAAGGCCAGAATCAATCCAGCATGTTTGACAGGTTTCCCTTTGGAATTCAGCATATTGTTAGATTTCCAAATGGGTAAGTGGGAAACAAAATTCTGTCTGACGTAGTCTGAATCAGTACAGATGGTTAGGGTGTGAACCCCTCCCTGAGCAGCGGACTGGAGAGCTGCCAGGGCTGCAGCTAGCTCTGCATACTGATTAGTCTTGGTACCCAGACGGTACTTAAAGGGTTCACAAGGGTGGTTCTGGTTCCAAACCACACCTATACCTGCTACCAGTTCATGGTCAGGCTCTCGACGGTAAGCACAACCGTCCACATACACCTTGGGGTAGCCTTTACAGAGGTTCTCATCATAAGGACGATGACGAGAAGGCGCAGGCGTACATGACTCCATTTTGGTGTCTAAATTACCCACTAAAGGTTCTCTGGCAGTGCAATCATGCAATTCAGCCAGGCCCTGTGCGGCGGCATCCTTGTGGTTTTGAGCATACCTTACTTCTAGGGGCCAGCCCTGAAGTGCTAAGGTCCAGGAGACAATGCGACTGTTTGACACTTGTCCCGATTTAATCCGATCACTGCCTAGGAACTTGATGAGTTGGTGATGAGTCTCAACAACCAACCTCTCACCTTGGATATAACTGCGGAAATATTGGAGGGCCCAGACTGTGGACAACAAGGATTTCTCACAGTCAGAGTATTTCCTCTCCACGTCCGTTAAAGCTTTGCTGGCATAGGCAATAACTTTCCTATCTGTGTCATGCATCTGGTACAGAACAGCACTCATAGAGTGATCGGTGAAACCTAGTTCCACGAAGAATTCTCTGCCACTCTCTGGATAGGCAAGACAGGGAGCTCAACTCAAAGCTGACTTCAGCTCTTCTAGAGCTGCCTCTTGGTCAGGATTCCATACCCAAGGTTCATCTCTTTTGAGGAGTTTGACCAGGGGTCGGGAAATCTCCGCATATTGATCCACAAATTGGCGTGAATAATTGCAAATGCCCAAGAATGAGCGCAGCTCACTCACGTTGGTAGGACGTTTGAGTTGTTGCAAGGCCGCAATTCTCTTCCTTTGAGGCCGCAGTCCCTCAGCAGAAACTTCGTAACCCAAATAATTGAGGGATTTCCGGCACCATTGACCCTTTGACAAGGACAGCTTTGCTCCCGCAGCTTTCAGTTGCTGGAAAACATGCTCTATTTCTTGCAAATGGTCAGTGAAACTGGTGTTCTTCACCAGAATGTCATCGACATAGACGAGGGTGCCTCTAGTCTCAGCATCAGGCAAAGCCTTATGCAGGAAAATATTGAAGTCTGCTGGGGCATTCAAATAACCAAACGGTGTCCGATTCCAAGTATATTGTCGCCTACCAAAGGTAAAAGCCAGCTTATGCTGATCTTCTGGATGGACAGGTATAGTCCAAAATCCTGAGGCCAGATCCAGGCTGGTAAAGTACCTTGCACCCTTGATGGTGGCTAAGTTCTGTTCCAGATGTGCCATAGGCCATCTGGATAGAGGTACCTTTTTATTAAGCTGGCGATAGTCCAAAGCTAAGCGCCAGCTAGAATCCTTCTTGATGACAGGCCACAGTGGGTCATTGTAAGTACTGTTGCATTGACGTATAATTCCCTTTTGTTCCAGGGAATTAATGATCTCCTGAACAGATTCATAGGAGGCCAATGGGATTTTATACTGCCTCACAAAGACAGGTTTACTGTTTGGATCCATAGGAATACGGGTGACATGTAGGTCGGTGAGACCACAGTCATAGGTGTCAGTGGCAAACAGGTCCTTGTGACGGTACAGCAGTTCTTTTAATTGGGCCTTTTCTGACTCATCAGTGCAGGCGTCTGCTTCAGCAAGTTTTCCCGCAACCATTTCATCAAATCCCAGAACAGGTGTGTTTGAGGGTATTTCAACCTTCTCCTCAATGTCATTTTGGAGAGAGGAGACCTGGATGGCTTGGACAGCATGGGGCTCCCCCCCCCCTGGTGGGTGAGGGAACTAACAGCCTCATCGAGTTTACTTGACAAAATCAGATGGTCAGACGCGAGGTCCACTTGAGAGGTCACAGCACTATGTGGCCAGACAAACTGTAAGGTGAGGAGGCCTCGGGGTGAGGATCGTACACACGCAGGGGTCCCCCCCCCCCTTCACAGATGTTCCAGGAAACAGGGGCTTCCCCAATAATCTGTAGACTCAATTCCACACTTGGGAACGATTCTCCCACTAGGAATCCCAGGGGTTCGCCTTTCACAAGGTGAATGCGATCTGGATTTGGATTGGTGAGCAATAAGTGTAAGGAGGGAGCTGTGGCCTCCATGCAGGGTATGGGACCCATGGCTAGGCCCAGCTCCTCAAAACGGAAATTTGGACTGAAGAAGACCAAATTGTCTGAGACCACATGTCCTCGGGTCACCTGTATCGGCAGGGGACAATCCTGTACCCTCCCAGGTATGTGGATGTCTTCTGCACTGACCACTTCACAGATGTGAGGAATAGACTGACCAGCCCGTAAGGATGGGCGGGCACCAGAGAAATCCACCGGATCTCCTTCCATCCTACTCCAGAGGATGTTGTTCACAAAATCCACATAAGTTCCCAGTCGAACAAGGCAATCTGAGCCTAAGGAGAGGGGCATCTCAAGTCCTCTGATGATGGAGAAGGTGTGCCGAAAACCTTTGACCCCAACTTGCAAGGGGAGATTGCAGTAGCCCATTAATGTCTTGAGCCCTTCCCCAGGCACTTGGAACGAAGTCTTCGCTCCCATTACCCAATCAAGGGTAAGCTGTTGTTTGAGCCGATAGAAAGAGTCTCACTGATGAGGGAGTGGTCACAGTGGGGTAATAGGTAGGCCCTTTCCTTTTGGGACATGCCCACCTGCACATATATAAAGGGACCTTTCTCAGCCGAGAATATGTCCGTCAGTCTCCTAGGGTGATATAGGCAGGGATGGGATGGAGGAGGGGTTTGCACCTCACAACCTTCCACAGGTTCCTTCAGGAATATCTGCAGGCAGTCAGTATCAAGGACAATGTTAGCTACTGAACCCACTGCAATGGAAACCACGTCGCTGATGCCCTGATCCTCATCTCCAGCCCTTTCATACTGGAGCTGAAGGATTTGGGGATCAGCTGACCTCTGGAAATTAATCCTGATGGACTTGTTTGTGCGTTCCACCGAACAAGGACCACTGACTCTGCTGTCATGTTTTACCCTAGCATAAGGTATGGGATGTGTGACCTGTGTCCAGAGCACTTCCTGGACGTAGTCCAGAATGGGGCGTAACCGTTTCAGGAGCTCATTGCCAATCAAGAATTCTTCCCCAGGGCACTTAGTAATGATTACAGGATGTTTCACCTGTAATTTTCCAATTTGGAGGTTAAGCCAGACCTGCCCCATGGACTCTATGGGCTGATTCCCATAAGCTGCGAGTGACAAATCACTGGGTGTGACGTGTAGGGTCCTCTGACTCCCCAAGGAAGCAGTGAGTCTATCAAAGAGACTCGAGGTAATCAGGGTAGCCTCAGAGGCTGAATCTATCAGGCCCTCACAGAGAAAAGCCTGATGAATTGTAACAGGAACAGTATACCTCTGTCCTTTTGGCTTGAGTTTACCCAGAAAGTACTTGTGCTTCCTGATGGTGTCAAAGACTGGACCCTCGCTGTCCATTGCGGGACTGTCACTCTGTGTCCATGGGGTGGCATCTACAGCTGGCTGCACCTGTGCAATAGTGACCTGTGGGACAGAAACAAAGTCGGTTAGTCATTCAGTCGCATTAGAAGGGGAAGAGGAGTCAACCAGTTCCTCCTCTGGCTTCTGAGGCTTCGCTCGTGGCTTAGGAGGCGCACTACTAGAAGGAGCCTCCTGTGAAGAGCTGAATGCAATGGTAGCCTTCATCATATCTGTCAGCTCGCTTATTCTCTTCTCCAGCTCCGGGTATTTGTCAAAACCGGGCTTTCTCTTCCAGTTCCGGTTCTGTGGAGTGAAATGCTGATTCCCAGAGTGCTGCTTAGACCCAGATGACTGGTTATTCTGGGGTGGCCTGGGAGGATTCTGTGGAGCAGAAGGAGAAGCGTTATTTTCTAACGAAAGAGTGGATTTTACAGCACTGACACACTGTTTTGGCTCTCTGGCTTTGCTTGGAGCCCTGACTGTGCTGCCAGTATTGGTTGCTCTCATGTTGGGAACAGCTTCCCAAATCCACTCAGCATGTTCTATCACACGTGACAGGGGTTCGTGACGCTTGTCAGACATATAAGGTTTGATAGATGGAAGGAGCAACTGACAGAAAAGATTACGAAACTCCTGATGGTGTTCTATTGTTTCCCAAGAAGGGTCACTCTGAAAGAAGATCTGCCTAAGTCTGTAAGCAAACTCTCGGGGAGTTTCATTTTCCTTATGAGTCATACTAAATGCTGCCTGCTTTGCAGCAATATCATCAGGGTATGGCCCATAATGTTTCTTTAGTGCCTGTTCAAAGATGACAATGTCCTTCTTTTCATCGTCTGCCATGGCCCGAATGAATTGCTGACAAGGCACATCAAAGGACCATGGAAGATACAGAACCATGTCCTCCCCCCTGGTAATGTTCAGTGCCCGAAAGGCATCTTTGACTGCAGCTAAATGTTCATTTATGGTGGCATGACCAGTTTTCTCAAAAGGAGTGACCATGCTCCGCAAGGTCTTGATGATTTGCAATTGTGCGACAGAAGCACCTTCATTTGTGTGTTTTCCTAGCAGGACACGGGCACATAGAGGATTTTGCGTCCCTTCAGCTCCCTCTGGTGGTCGCTGCTGGTACAGTTTGCCATCACTAGGGAGACTTCCCACCCCCCCTCCACCGCTCCCTGTATGGGGAGGGGTCGAGAGTAGGGTGTAATTCTACAGATTCCCCCCCCCCCCACCACTGCAACAACCCAATCCCCCCACTGCACAAATGATATAACGGGTGGGAGTGGTGGGAAGTCAGCCACCGAGCCTCTTCACATCTGCTCTGGCCACCACCGTCAGTGCCCAAGCACACGCCTGCCCCACATTGATTGGCTCCCTCCGCGCGCATCCCCGTGGGCATAGCCAATCAATTTACATGATGCCTCCGGCGTCCTTACTCCCCCCCGCGCTCCTCCTCTCCTCCCGCCCAATGTGAGCAGGGTCCCACACCAGGCCGCGCACCCCATTACTCGCGGGCGCCGGGACACTGCCTGCTTCCTTACTTTAACCGGGTAGCTGGACCCGGTGCTCCACCCTTCCCTTTTACTCACCCTTTCCCCTTCTAAGCCATCCCCTCATTCCCACAAACTTCACACACAACTGTTATTGGAAGTAACAGGTTGCAGCTTTATTGCCAATTAACATATTGAACATTCTGAACATACAATCATCAAACCAACCCTAGCAGAGCGATACCCCACCAGCCATGCTATTAGCAAGGTGACCTTGCCCCACACCTGCCGTGGTCAAACCACCGGCAAAATTACTACCAACCCTGCCTGACTTCGCCATATCAATAGCAAAAATCTGCTAAAGGTTGTCCGGGCTGGGGACACCCTGCCCCTGCCCCCGCCACAAGTAGCCTAAGGCTCCGGACCACGGAAACCTCCGAGATCCCGCCACTGGCACAGGCCCATTGATGCGCCTGTGCCATCCCCCCAAGCTCAAGCTGCGACCTGCCAGTGTCATAATGCACCACTCGTTCCAATGCTTCCTGCCAATCGTTCAAGAGTAAATCTACCCCCACTGGGGATAGATGTACCCCGTCACTCCTATACAAGCCAGCACACGCCACCTCCACCCATGCATGCTGTACCTGATGCCCGCCATGCTCACATATCCATTTCCCAATCTGCCGATTAATCTTCGACAGCCCCCGAGACCAATGCCACTGCCCCCAACACGCTGGCCTCAGAATGATGTCTGACCATATTAAAACAACCCCTGGAACATCTGAAGTACCACAGCAAAGTCCCTCTTTGCCACATTGATCAACTGCTTGCATGTCTAGGAAACTAAATCATTGCCCCCTAAGTGCTACAACAGAAACGTCGGTGGTTTCCTTAAGCGCTCATGATGTCGAAGCAAAGGCATCAGCTGCATCCACTATAGACCTCGCTCGCCCAGCCATGAAATCTACACCAAAGCAGGATCCAGTCCCAAATGTAGCCCGATTGGCCACACTGCTGCTCGCTGGCCGGCCCAGAACACAAAGGAATGCCCCAGCATCCAACATCCCTGCGCACACCTTCCCCCATCTGCAAAAGAAATGGTCAGTTAAATATCACCGTGACCAGCAGGCGTGCCCAACTCATAATCAAACATATCCCAGAAAATCCATGGACCTCATTTCAGTCTGTAAGCCCAACATCCCCTCCCCTGCCGCACTAGTCGCTACACCGATGCGAAAAGAATGCGCTGAAAAAAGGCTTGAGTCTTCGCCCATTCTACACAACACCATCCTCAAAACCGCCGACACCTGGAAGCGGGTCAACACCCTTGCATCCCTGTGGACAAATAGCCCACCCTCTGCCATCGGGCGAAAGAGTAAGTAGTCCCACATTGCGGCCACCGGGCATGTGAGGCCACCGATCTCCTGCAGGACCACCCATAAGCCCCTTCCTTGCTGGTCTGGTTTGGATTTTTGTAGGAGTACCCGTAACTGCCTACCGTCTATCCGAACATGCTGGAACCGCAAACTATTCCCCACACCCGACTTCCTAGAATTTGCCACCAATTCCCCCACCCGAAATTTATTTATTTATTTAGCATACATTTGTATACCGCTACTTCCAGCGATCAGGAGCGGATTTGATTACATGACGGAGCTGTCAGATCAGGACAAAACAAATTTCAACATATACAAAGTGATTTACAGGATAAGCACGACACACTGTAGTTAGGTAACTTGATCTTCCTTCCATAAGATGGGAGGAGATTAATTACATATATACATTTTTACACATATGTACATCTTTGTTTCTGCGGATGGCAAGAGTTAGTTCTTACTGTCTAGATCATGTTATAGGAAATCTGAAATAAGTAAGTCTTGAGTTTTTTCCTAAAGTCCATCAGGTTGTTGTTAGAGCGTAGCTCAGGCGGGAGTTGGTTCCAGAGTGTGGGTGCTGTGTAGGAGTATGCTCTGTTAATTGTAGCGGTTTTGATAGATCTAATACTATTTGGCACGCATAGGGTATTTAAATTGGTGGTTCTTCTGCTTCTGTTAAGAGGTTGTGTGTTGATTAGGTTGGAGAGGAAAGATGGTGCTGTGTTATGGATGAGTTTGAAAGTGGTTATTAGGGTTTTGAATTTTATGCGAGCTACAATGGGGAGCCAGTGTAGTTCGATTAACACTGGCGTGATGTGTTCAGCAAAACCTTTTTTCATGATGATTCTAGCTGCGACGTTTTGTGCCATTTGGAGTATGTTTAGGGTTTTCTTTCGAAGGCCCTGTAAAATGGCGTTGCAGTAGTCGAAGTAAGGTGTGATGAGAGCTTGAGCTACTGTCCTGAAATCATTAGCTTCAATGATGCTCCGTAGTGGTTGCAGGACTCTAAGTTTGTGGAAAATAGCTCTGTTTACTATGCGGAGGTGTTTTTCCATCTTTAGGTCACTATCAAGCGTTACCCCTAGATATTTTATTTATTTCTTCGTGTGATAGGTATTATTGCACAGGGAGATTGTTGCAGGCAGGTTGAACTCCGGTTTTCTTGAGATGTACATCACTTCCGTTTTTTTATGGTTTATAGCCATGTTGTTTTATTGTAGCCATGTTTGCATCTCGCTTATGCATTCTTCTAGTTGGGTGTAATTTGGATTATTTGCGTCAAGTTGTGTATACAGCATAATATCATCTGCGTATATGTGGTAGTTGATTTTGTGCTTTTTGAATATTTCGCAGATTGGTTGCATGTATACGTTGAAGAGACGTGAGGAAAGAGCTGAGCCTTGTGGTATGTCCTGTGTTTGGGGGAATGCCTCTGCTTTTTCATTGTTGAACTGGACCTGTTGCATTCTGTTTGTTATATATGATAAGAACCATTTTAGGGGGGTTCCCGACATTCCTATTGCTTCAATTCTGTTCAGGAGGGTTCGATGGTGTACTGTATCGAATGCCGCTGAAATGTCAATAAATATGAGAATAAACATTTTCTTTTTGTCTTCTATGCCTTTGAGTAGGTTGTCCAGTAGTGCAATAAGCAGGGTTTCAACCCCATGATGTTGCCTGAAGCCGTATTGGTGATCATCTAGGGTTTCGTTGTCGTCCAGATGGTCTTGCAGTTGTTGTAGGACTGCCTTTTCAATAATCTTTGCTAGGAGGGCTATGCTGGATATTGGGCGATAAGATGCTGGGTCGTCCTCATTGAGTGTTTTGTTTTTTAGTATCGGTCTTATGATGGATTTCTTAAATTGCGCGGGCATGGTTCCTTGTTGGAGTGACTGGTTTACTATATGCGAGACGTGCTGGGCAGTCTCTATTTTCGCTGCCTTGACCCATGCAGCAGGGCAGGGATCCAGTGGAGAGGTTGTGGTGTTAATTTTAGTGATTATGTTCATGATGTGCTTGTCTCCAATTTTACGGAAATTGTTCCAGTTACTTACGCGGGTTTCGCTCGAAGCCATGTTGAGTTGTGGCGTGGGGGGGGGTTGCGCCCAGGCGTTGTGTGGGTTTTGTGGCCACATGTGGGTTTAGTTTGCTTGCGTAGTGATCTGCTAGGGTTTGGGCCTTAATTTTGTTATAGTGATCATCTTGGGCGGTCTTGGTGAGTGATTTAACCAGTGCGAACAATTCTCTGGGCTTATTTATGGCCTTGTTTAGTAAGTTAGTGTGATGTGTTCTTTTTGACAGGTTGACTTCGTTTTTGTATTTCGAGAGAAGAGTCAGGTATTCCGTTTTATGTTCAACGGTTTTGCTTTGCCACCATTTTCTCTCCAGTTTTCGTAGTTCTCTCTTCAATCTGGTCAGAGTTTCGGTGTACCATGGTTCTGTTTTGGATTTAGTTGTGTTAGTTGCGGCTTTCCATTTTGGTTCTGATGTCGCTTGAATTCCTGAGTTCCAATTGTTTATTAGATCGTCGAGGTCAGTGTTTTCCAGATCTATGTGTGATGCGATAGAGCTTATGAGGGCTTCTCTGTTGAATTTGTTGAATCTCCTTTGAGTGTGTGTTGATCGTTCAGTTTTCGGGTGCTTAGGTAGCGAGGGCAGATGCATCTTGAGTTCTATTTGGTGATGGTCGGACCATGGTATTTGAGTTATTTTTGTTACAGGTCTTTTTTTCTCTGTCGTGTTGCTGTTTGGTGGGTATGAATACCATGTCCAGGATGTTTCCTTTCTTATGGGTAGCATCACTTATTTGTTTGTAGCCAAGTTGTTCCATGGCTTCTAGGAAGGTGTTCGCCTGACAATGTGGAATTGATGCTAGATTTAGGTCTCCCAGGATGATTTGATATTTTCTGATTGCTGTGGTTGAGATGTTTTCTAGTGCTGTAGCCAGAGTTTCGTGATGTGACGACGGGGGTCTGTAGATTAGACAGATGGTTATTGCATTGTTTTCTACTTTGAGTATGTCAATGTCCTCAGTTGGGCTCTGGGAGGTACCAGTTAGAGAGAAGGTGGATTTAGCAACGATTAGGACTCCTCCTCCCCTTTTGTTGGCCCGAGGGCAGTTGTATATTTTGTATCTGGGTTTGTTTATTTGGTTTATTATTGCGGCGTCAGCGTCAGTGATCCATGTTTCAGTGATGCAGAGGATGTCAGGCTGTTCATATGTGGTGATATTGTGGATGATATGTGTTTTGTTCCTTATGGATCTGGCGTTGATTAGGATGATGGTGTATGTGTCCTGCGCCGGCTGGTCTGCCTGTTGGTGTTTGCTTTGTCATGCCATGGGTTTAGTGCTGTGTGTTCTTTGAGGTTTAGAGTTGCGAGAATTGCGTGACGTTCTCTGTCTAACGATGAGGGGTTTTAGATTCAGTTGTGGTGTGAGATTGTGGAGGGTAGGGTGGTATTGAATGTATTGGGTGTATTGATTGTGTTGTGACAGTGATGGTATTAAAAGGGGGTGGTAGATATAGATTGGTCTCCAGGTGTAGGGCAGAAAGTAGTGCAAATTTGGGTTGTAGGTGTGTGTCGGTATAAATACGCACATAGATAATATCAGCAAATAGTTGAAGAGCTCCATTTTTCGTTTGCTCAGAGGCCTGTTACATAAATTGTTATTAGGTTGAAACTCTACTCGCTGCCTTATTACAATGGATCAGTATATCAGACAGTGGCCTAGTATATGCAGTTTGTTTACTCACATGCAAGGTAAAAACTTATAGTATTACGAGGTTACCTACATGCAATTTTATAGCTTTCATAGCTTACATCATTTTAAAATAATGGGCTAACTACTCCGATCACTGCCTTTGCACAAAATAACAATGGCTGAGTAAACAGGCTATCTTTCTCTATGCAGTGTCTAGTTATACAGTCACCTGAATAGCAGAGTCTCTGTTGTAATCGCTTTGTTGCTTCCTTTGTGCCAGCAAAGGGTTAACAAAGGGTCGTTTAAGAGTGTGTATTACCTCTGTCCATTGTTTGACGTTTACGGGCTTAACTTCTCATGTGGAACTCAGCCCGCGAGGTTCAGTCGTGGTTTTTGCTGGTAGGGAGTATGAAACTTGATCTGTGTTGTCTTCGCTGTCTGTGGTGAGGGTACTGCTTAGAGGGTACTGCTTAGAAATGCACTAAAGAAGGCCAAAGTAAATACGGCCCTGAAGAGTGTGGCTTCATATTGCTACTCCGCGACCTATGCTAAGCCCTCACATAATCTGCAGAGTAAGTCATGCGCAATCGGTCAACGCTGATCTCACAGTGTCAGCCGCAAGCGCTCCCACCCTTGCAGCAAATTACACACAAGGAACCCCCCCCCAAGGAACCCCATCCCACTGCTCTCGTAAAAAAAGCAAAGCCTGCCAAATGCGCACGCACTAATGACCTTGCCACCCCCTGCCCTTTTGCACTAATTACATACTGCCCCAACACATGATCAAATAAAACTCCCACCGTTTAATGACTTACTCTGCAACTTGAAAGCTTAATTATTTTCACTCTGGCATTTGGCAATTGGTCTCAGAAAAACTAACGGCACGTAAACCAGGAGCTAATCGCTCGTTAGTAGTGCCAGTTTTACATCAACGACCTTCTGCCATACTTAGCCTTTTTTTGTGAATTATATTCTTAGCAGATTTTTAAAAGTGAAATGGAAAATATTTTCTTTCTCATATATGTTTTAGCATTCCTCATATTATGGATAATTCATGTTCTTCCACAAAATAAACATACTGTGCATGAGGAACTACTAAGATTATCAAACACTTAGCTTCTGTCAAAAGACGAACAGGGCTATTCCAACGCTCACAGCTAGGTACCCCAAAGCGTTTCACATCAGCTGTTTCTTCAGGGAATCGTCCCTTTAAGGCTGTAAACACATAGAAACGTGAAGTCAATAATGTAGCCAGTTGCTTCTCCACATAAAAAATCTTATATGTAGATCAAACCTGCTTAGTTGATGCTATCGGCGTGAACATTCGCATCCATATGATATTTATTAACTTCCTTCCATGGAAAAACCTTCTGTGATAA
This sequence comes from Ichthyophis bannanicus, assembly GCA_033557465.1. Classification (NCBI taxonomy): domain Eukaryota; kingdom Metazoa; phylum Chordata; class Amphibia; order Gymnophiona; family Ichthyophiidae; genus Ichthyophis; species Ichthyophis bannanicus. The sequence goes on from CM066044.1 coordinate 116,309,963, forward strand.
AATCTTGATGCATTGAACGCCGCGCATGTGGGATACGGACATGACCACCATTTTAAAGGGACTCTTAATCACGTGTCAGAACTTTGATTGATAAAATTCAAAGCTTCATGGCTGATAGGTATTACAATTCTATTTCCAATGTTATTACAAAAAATACATCAGCTTCCCCTCAACAGTATGTAATAAACTCAGAAAAAAAACAAACTATATCGTTACAGAAACTCAGATCGCTATGTATTCACAGCGTACAGGAACGCTAACGATGCTGATATTCTCAACATGGTACTAAGTCAAAGACAGGGTGCAAGATTTAATCGCACATTCAAACCTCTTGGGATCACTGTGTTTAGGGCAAAAATCCATTTCTGTTCTTTCCACAGGAGAGTGTCAGCGATGGTTTTACCTCGTATATTATGGCTAACTTGCTCTATACAAGCAACTATACGGAGGAACTGTTCGAGTAAGACTGACTTTATGACTAAGTCTAAAAGTTTAATGCAAGATTTTAAGGAACGTGGATATCCTTCCACAGTGATAAAGCGGGCTTATCAGAGGGCTCTCTATAGAGACCGCAGTACTTTATTGACATACCGTTCATCTCATTCCACTGATGTTCCTGAACCAGATGAATCTACCATCAATTTTGTGACTACATTTTCTCCTTTTAGTAGGGACATCAAGAAAATTATAAAAAAACACAGTAAGATTTTACAAGTTGTCCCAGGATTGAGCAACCGAAAGATCCGCTGTGTTTGGCGGCGAAATAAAAATCTTAAAGAGCAATTGTGCCCAGCAATTTTGCCCAAGGATTTTCCAGACAGTTCGTCTCTTCCAGCATTAAAAGGTCATCACAAATGCGGGAACTGTACTATTTGTGACGTTACGATGGAGCTGTCAACATATGAACACAATGGTATCTCTTATCATCTTCGGCAGGAGACAACGTGTGTATCTACTAATGTAGTTTACATTATTGTTTGCCCATGTGGGCTAATATATGTGGGCAAGACAGAACGGTTATTTCGTACTCGCATGCAGGAACACAGAAGTCGTCTCAACTGTAAAGTTTTAGAAGCCCCACTAGTACAGCACTGTTTACAGCATCAACATATTTTTGAACAGCTTCGCTGTTTTTGTATAGAGCAAGTTAGCCATAATATACAAGGTAAAACCATTGCTGACACTCTCCTGTGGAAAGAACAGAAATGGATTTTTGCCCTAAACACAGTGATCCCAAGAGGTTTGAATGTGCGATTAAATCTTGCACCCTGTCTTTGACTTAGTACCATGTTGAGAATATCAGCATCGTTAGCGTTCCTGTACGCTGTGAATACATAGCGATCTGAGTTTCTGTAACAATATAGTTTTTTTTTCTGAGTTTATTACATACTGTTGAGGGGAAGCTGATGTATTTTTTGTAATAACATTGGAAATAGAATTGTAATACCTATCAGCCATGAAGCTTTGAATTTTATCAATCAAAGTTCTGACACGTGATTAAGAGTCCCTTTAAAATGGTGGTCATGTCCGTATCCCACATGCGCGGCGTTCAATGCATCAAGATTTTATCACAGAAGGTTTTCCATGGAAGGAAGTTAATAAATATCATATGGATGCGAATGTTCACGCCGATAGCATCAACTAAGCAGGTTTGATCTACATATAAGATTTTTTATGTGGAGAAGCAACTGGCTACATTATTGACTTCACGTTTCTATGTGTTTTCAGCCTTAAAGGGACGATTCCCTGAAGAAACAGCTGATGTGAAACGCTTGGGGTACCTAGCTGTGAGCGTTGGAATAGCCCTGTTCGTCTTTTGACAGAAGCTAAGTGTTTGATAATCTTAGTAGTTCCTCATGCACAGTATGTTTATTTTGTGGAAGAACATGAATTATCCATAATATGAGGAATGCTAAAACATATATGAGAGAGAAAATATTTTCCATTTCACGTTTAAAAATCTTTTAAGAATATAATTCACAAAAAAAGGCTAAGTACGGCAGAAGGTCGTTGATGTAAAACTGGCACTACTAACGAGCGATTAGCTCCTGGTTTACGTGCCGTTAGTTTTTCTGAGACCAATTGCCAAATGCCAGAGTGAAAATAATTAAGCTTTCAAGTTGCAGAGTAAGTCATTAAACGGTGGGAGTTTTATTTTACCTAGTGTTAACCGTTTAAAGAGTAACAGACTACAACCTAGTGGTGTATCCAACACATGATCAGACACTGCCCCCCCTGCCACCCCTGCGCTCACAAGAATTCCACCACTTTCACACAACCTCTGCAATAAGCATCCCATGTCCACTCCGCCACAGAACTCTGCAGCAGATTTGTCATTTCCGCAGGCCACAGCTCCATAACCACAAGGGACCCCGCGCCCCTTTGCCTACGCCTCTGGTGCCAACTTGCAAAACCGGTCCCACTGTAAACAGGAAAGAGCATCAGCAATGGAATTAGTATGTCCAGGAATATGGAGAGCCTTCAGCGCAACATTCAAACGCAAACAGGACAATACCACATCTCTCATCAATGACGCTACTTGCACACATCGTGGAGTGTAATGATTGACGCTCACTATCGCTTCATTATCACACCACCATACCACACTCCGATTGCTCAACCTGTTGGACCGCAACTCAATTGCCACCAAGATAGGAAACAGTTCCAAGAAAGTGATATTACTTAACAATCCTGCATCCTGCCAGGCCTGTGGCCAGCTATCTGCACACCAAGCCCCTCCAAAGTAGATTCCCAGACCCACACCTCCAGCTGCATCCGTGTAAAGCTGCAAATCCTCGCTAGACACCTCGGCTTCCATTAACACCCATGTCCCATTAAAGTCTCTCAAAAATACGTCCCACACCCGCAAGTCCTCGCGGATAGAATTTGAAATCCAAATGCGGTGATGAGGCTTACGTACCCCCGCAGTTGATGCCGCCAGTCATCGAATGAATACTCACCCAATTGGTATCACTCTGCATGCAAAGTTCAATGACCCTATCAACGCCTGCATTTCAGCCAATGTCAACTTAGCGGAGACCAATACATTTGCCACTAAAACCCACAACTTCACCACCTTCTCACTCGGCAAGTGAGCTACCATGACCTCGGAATCCAACTCAACTCCTAAGAAGGTGATCCTTGTTGTCGGCCCTCAGTCTTCCCTTCTACCAATGGCACCCCCAACTCCACAGCCAAAGTCACAAAACCTTCCAACTGCGCCCTACACTGCCTATCCTGCACTGCGCCCATGAACAAAAAATCATCCAGGTAATGCACCACATTCGGGCAACCTACGCTCAGCTCCACTGCCCACTGCAGAAAGGTACTGAATTTCTCAAAGTAGGCACACGAAACCGCACAACCCATGGGCATGCATTTATCAAAATAAAATTCCCCCGCAAATTGGAAACCCAACAAATGAAAGGCTGAGGGATGCACCAGCAACAAGCAAAATGCGGATTCAATATACACTTTGGCCATCAACGCCCCTCGACCTTATTTCTTGACTAACTCCACCGCCTTGTCAAACGAGGCGTACCGCACCATACAATACTCGCGCGGGATGTGGTCATTAACTGATGCCCCTAACGGGAAGGACAGATTATATATCAGCCGATACCTCCCAGGCTCTTTCTTTGGTATGATGTCCAATGGGGACACCACAAAATCATTGAATGGTGGCTTCGCAAATGGACCTGCTATCCTCCCCATCTCAATTCAACTGCCAATTTCTCCCATGCTACCGACTCAAAGTGCCGCACTGATGGGGAGTTCCTTGCTGACGCAACCGCTACAACTCCTTGAACTGGAATAAAGAAACCCGACTGGAACCCCCGTTGCAAACGTCCTTATCCCCTGTCCTTGGGTAGTGGCGCAGCCACATGCTTAACACCCCTATCCAGATCGGCGAGGGAGCCAAGCCCCATGCCACCCTACTAATTGGGGGCTGACAAGAGGGCCAACTGGGCACCTTTTTAAAGACATTTTGTTGCCGAGTGTGCTCCGCCACAGACTGAACAAACGTGCCGAAACTTGCAGTCCGGGAAAGGACCTATTGAATCTCCAGCACACATCCCCAATCCCACTTGCAGCCTGCTTTGGCTGTAATAGTACCCCTCCCCCATGAAAGGAACAGTTCACCCCTGCATTGGCCGCCACCCCAGCCTTTCCTCCTCCCCCCCTCCGCCACCGGCATTTGCTCTGTCTAACATCTGCATGAGCCACAAATTAATATCCTGACGCCCCACATCAATAACTTGTTCCATTCCATTTTGTCACAAAATTTTTCATCATAATTTAGCCACGACCACCCCTCATGGGTCTGTGATGCTTCCAAAATCGAGTCCGCATATGCAAGAATCATCCCCTGCTACTCCGGATAGCGCTGACCCCAAACACTCGCCAAACGCAAGAAAGCTCGCACCCAGTTCACCACATTCCTCAAGACCTTTCGAAGCCTACCGGCCTTCTCATCCTCCTTGCGCTTTTTCCTACTTTCCCCAGAACGCTTCCGACCTTCCAGCAAGCGGAAGATATTGATGTATTTCCGCTTCCAAATTTTCCATCGCGAGTTCTTTGGCACCCCCTCCCACAACTCTGATAAAGTTGTAAACGCGGCAGTCCCGCCCCCGACTTTTCCTCCATCATTGAACTGCCCTGCACCTCTGCCCTCCCCCTTTTGTCCCTCATGGATGCCGCTGACGACACTGTTCCCTCTAAGCTGTGCACGTGTGCGCGTGCACACACCTCGCCAAGCGAGCGCACATACTTTACAACAGAGCGCCCAAAAATTACGGTTATGATTCTGATAGAAAACAACACAGACGTCTTAAAATTTAAAAGTTGTGATTGTAATTACTAGAAATTTTACGCTTCATTTAGTAATCGTCTATTTTCATTTAATTTTATTAAAAATTAGAGGGAACATTGGCTGAAGAACTCGAGGATGAGGAGGACGACGACTCCGAACTATGCCGCCGCCTGCAAGCATGCTTCCTCTTCTGGCTCACTTTCCTTGGCCGTTCAGCACTCACGCCATGCCCTTCCCCCTCCCCCCACCACTTGCTCCCCTAATAACTCACCCCTCTCTGCCACGGCCGGCGTCCCTATCACTGTCGAGCGAAACACCTCCTCGGGAGGATCCACCACCAACTGTTGTGTGCCAGCTCCTTTATCCGACAAGCCTTCAACCGCGACTCGTCGTGTAGCCATGGATACCTGGTCCATATTCGCCGCCCTCGCGTGCCCCTGCATCCCATGCACTACTCCTGAAGATGTCAGATATGGAACCTGTGGAGACACAAAAGGAAAAACCGGGGAGGGAGGGGGGCTCGAAGACCATGCCGGTTGCAAAGCCCCCACCCACTCGGCCCTAGAGAGGCCTTGCCCACCCCGATCCACTGATTCCAAGCTGTCTGATGTCCTGATGGCCCATAACCCATCTGAACAGCCAGCCCACCCCCCAGGAAAAACGCTCCCCTACCTCCCTCACCCACGACACCATATCTGGGCATGATAACCACCCCCCAAGTCCCAGCCCCTTGCCCGTGATCTTCCCCCACCGAATCCACCCCCATCCCCTCAGCCATATCTGCCTGCATCCCCCAGCCATGTCTGCCCCGCTCCCACCATCTGTACTGCCCTGTCCGCCATCGCCCACTACCCAAATGGGCTCCATCACCCCTGGTCCCTCCATTGACCGCTGACCCCCCGCTCCCTGCCCCTGAGCTCTGCGGCCAGCCCCTATCCCCCTACCCACAGCTGGGGACCCCTTGCGCCCCTGTGCTGCTCTCCTAGGGCTACCCACCCCTCGACCAGAATCTGTACGCCTCAACCCCTCAGGCTGACCTCCTTGCCTCCCCCTGTCCGCCCCCCGACCTCTCTGTCCCCCAGCCAGCCCCTGTGCTTCCTTCCCTTACCCCCAGGCATCCTTCCACCAAATAAGAGCCCTGTCCACAGAAAGTTGATTCCTTTGTGAAGCTCTTTATGTTATTTATGCTTTCTTCTTTTTTTTTTAATCAACGCAGCCTTAACTGCCCCGCAAAGCTATCCCACCACCCCAGCTCTCTCCAAAGGCAATTTCCTCTTCTTTTTTTTTTTTTTTTAGTCTTGCCCCCACTCGCCTGTTGCTGCTGCTGCAGCTAGCGCCAAGCTCCTCCATCGCAGCCTCTTCCAACGCCACAACAGGTCCTCCCCATCACCGTCAAACCAGTCCAGCAAATCTGCCCCCACGCAACCGCTGCCTGCACCGCCGGAATCCACGGGCTCTATTCCTCTACAGGCCTTCGACTGACCTCGTGTCCCTCAACGGTCTGATCAGCCGGATCCACGAACACGACCAAACCAGCCGCTGATCCTCTTCACATGTGCTTGGGTCACCACCGCCAGTGCCCGAGCACACGCCTGCCCCACATTGATTGGCTCCCTCCACGTGCGTCTCCGCAGGCGGAGCCAATCAATTTAAATGATGCCTCCGGCATCCTCACTCCCCCCGCACTCCTCCTCTCCTCCCACTCAACACGAGCAGGGTCCCGCACTGGGCCGCGCACCCAGTTACTCACGGGCGCCGAGACCCTGCCCGCTTCCTTACTTAAAGAGAATTATTACAATGATACATGCAAGGAAATAGAATCAGAAAATATTAGAAGAACAAGATTGGCTTTTCTAAAGCTACGAGAGTTTTTAAAAAAAATTCCAGCCTCGAACTGGAATGCTGCAAAATGCTCAAGGATCCATGTTGAATGATGCTGAGAAGATCAAGAAAAGATGGAAAGAATATACAATGTCATTGTACCGTAAAGATCAAGTGGACCAACAGCCATCTCAACCTGTACTTTATGATCAGGAACTATTGGTGATGAAAGACAAAATCGAAACAGCATTGAAAGCCTTAGCAAAGAACAAAGCACTGGGCATTGATGGCATTCCCTTTGAAGTATTACAGCAATTGGATGAAGCTATTACCATACTTACAAAGTTCTGCCAGGAAATTTGGAAAACAAATTCATGGCCAACTGACTGGAAAAGATCTGTGTTTTTATCAATACTGAAGAAAGGTGACCCAATTGACTGTGGAAATTATCACACAATCGCTCTGTTCCCACATGCCAGCAAGATTCTACTCAAGATCATTCAGCAGAGACTACAACCATAGCAGGAATGAGAACTGCCTGAAGTGCAAGCAGGGTTCAGGAAAGTGCGAGGAATGAGAGACATCATTGTGGATGTGAGATGGATAATTATTGAAAAGACAAAAGAATACTAACAGGATATCCATATACATTTTATTGATTACAGCAAGGCTTTTGACTGTGTAAACCATGAGAAACTCTGGGCTTCATTAAGAAGCATGGGTATACCAGAACACCTGATAGTTTTCTTGCACAACCTTTACATTGATCAAGAAGCAACAGTTCAAACAGGAGAAACAGAATGGTTTAAAATCAGCAATGGTGTACGACAAAGCTGCATACTTTCCCCCTACCTCTTTAATTTATATGCAGAACAAATCATCAGAGAAGCAGGACTGTATGAAGACATCCAAGGTGTGAAGATTGGTGGAAGTCTCATCAACAACCTTTGCTATGCTGCTGATGCCACATTACTGGCTGAAAGTGAAGATTGTCTGAAACATTTGCTTCTAAAGATCAAGGAACATAGTCTGGATCTGCACCTTAAAGTTAAGAAGACGAACTACGATCAACTGAAGACTTGAAGGACTTCCGGAAACAACTAAAGACTGTACTCCACTGAGCACTACGGCCCAAGCGCCTAGCCTATATCTACAGACTTGGACCAACCCAGATTCAATTAAAATCCAACCCCAACCAGCAACAGACCCAACGAACTTATGTATATTGATGTAAAGAGCACACACTGTAAATAGCTCACACTAATCAGCACACCTGCACCCATGCACCCTCACTGTACATATTCCCACCTAAGCACACCACTGCCAATGATTGTTTGATGTGTTACCGCCTTGATTGAAGGATAAGGCGGGATAGAAATATCCGTTAAATAAATAAAGAAGACAAAGATCCTGACAACTGGCAAAATCAATAAGTTCATCACTGATGGAGAAGAAATTGAAATAGTTGACAACTTTAACTTACTTGGATCAACAATCAATAAAGAAGAGACTAGCAGTCAAGAAATCTGATGACATATTGCTCTTGGTAGAATGGCTATGAAGGACCTAGACAAGATTCTCAAGAGCAGAGATATGTCTCTCCATACAAAGATTTGACTTGTCCAGGCCATGGCATTTTCAATAACGTCATTTGGATGTGAAAGTTGAATAGTGAAAAAGATAGACAGGAAGAAAATTGATGTCTTTGAATTATAGGGCTGGTGATGAATACTGTGTGTATCATGGACTACCCAAAGAACAAACCAGTCAGTACTAGAGAAGATCAAACCTAAGATTTCCTTAGAAGCTCAGACGACTAGACTTCGACTTTCATACTTTGGACAGATCATGCAAAGAGAGAGATCATTGGAGAAAGAGGAGGAGGGAGGAGTAGCCTAGTGGTTGGGGCAAGGTACTTCAGGCCGGAAGGTCGGAGGTTCAAATCCCACTAGAGGACAGCAACCTTGGGCCGGAAGGACTGGGGATTCTAGTCCCACAGATGCTCCTTGTGGTCTTGGGCAAGCCACTTAACCCTCCATTGCCCATGTTCCCTGTAAATATTAGTGTATGTGTCTCATATCCCCGTGTGTTAAATGTATCCCCCAATTGTGTTGTGACCGCTTTGATTGAAGGATAAGGCGGTATACAAAACTGTCTAAATAAATAAATAAAATAATGCTTGGGAAGGTAGAAGGTCACCATAAAAGAGGAAGGCCGGCAGTGAGATAGATTGATACAATAACAGCAGTTATGTATACCACTCTATCAACAATGAGCCATTTGGCTGAAGATCACACAAAGTTTAGGTCAACTATTCAGAGGGTTGCCAGCCGTCGACACCTACTCGAAGGCACTTAACAACAAAAAATTTTAATTTACAGAACAAGTTCTGGTGTTTGCCCAGAAACCCACTCCCCTGCAATCCCGTCTTTTGAACCACCTTGATTGTCCATATCCAAGATTCAAAAATACCTATTCTAAAGTTAAGCAATCCTGTGTTCAAAAATCAACAATTTTAAAATGGTGCCAGCTGTTCCAAATGCATTTTAATGAAAGTGATATAGTCTTAGCCATTAGATCTCTTATAAGAACATAAAAATGAACTACCTAAATAAAAGGGTATGTATTTTTACTAAGCTGGGCTAATGGTTAACCCATGCTATCTGCAACTAGATCCCTATTTGTAGATAGTCCGGGTTAATCAATGGCCCTACTTAATAGATATACCCCAAAGTGTAAGTAATACCCCAGATTAGCCCAATATTTTAGAATGGAAAAGTTATAAAACTTCTAATGAGAATTTCTGTTTAGCCATGTGAAAACCAGTAGTCATATGTCCGCGTATCTCTAGTGCACTTCTCTTTTGTTAAATTGAATTCTGATGATTCAGAAAGTGTGCTCTTGGTCACAGGTTTCCTATTGGTTAATGACGCATAGAGGCTTCTAACCAAGAATATAGACATGACCCAGGATGAGGGTAAGGGGGATCAGGGGAAGAAGTGGGAAGGGACCAATGAGGCAGGGAACAAAGGGAAGAAAAGAGATGGATGTACTGTAAGAAGGAGAGGAGTCAGGAAGGTTTCATGGGAAGAAGCCAACCTTGGAAAGGGCAGTGGGGCAGTAGGAGTAGATAGGTGCTTGGATGGGATCATTTGGTTGGGGGGGGGGGGGACAGTGAGGGGTGAGGTTAGAACCAGGAGAAGCAGGGAAGAGGGTCACATAAACTGATTAATCTCGTAATGTTTGAAGGAAATGTTATCTTGTATACTGTACATATAAATAAGTATCAATGCTTTTTAGGCTGCCTAAGTATAATCAGCCTGCACTAAGTCAAGTTGAGTTTTCCCATCTATGTTATAATGAATTTCTTAAGTGTTTGGAACTTTCAGCCTGGGGTTTTGTTATAACTGTCAGTCAGAGATGCTATGAGAGCTTTATGATGAATCCCAACAATATAAATGAGATCAAGTTTTGCTCTAAATAAGAAATTTGCTGTCAGCAAGAGATGGATCTAGCCTGGCTTGTTTTACTGCCTGATCCACTTAAAATCCTTGTGAGATGGTTGAGACAGAGAAAAGGGGGCATAGTGTCATACAGGATGATTTCTGAGCCAGGCAAGCAATGATTTACTAGGACAGTAGCTATTAATCTTCAGCAAAATGATTATTTTTTACCCTTTTGCAATACAACTTGCTGTGAAATTCATTTCTTTTTCTGTTATTCACTTCTAACCACCAATCTGAATTGAACTGTAGCATTGAAAATGATCGCCAATCTTTGTTTTATTAGAGTATAAGACATTTAAAGCAGAACTATAGTACAGATGAAAGCATTTTATGGAGACTGAAGTCACCACACAGCACAAGGATAATAGGGACAGAATAGTTCAGTTGTGTGTTATAAAACTTTTATCTTAAGCAGAGGTGAAAACTTAAAAAAATAAAAAGTTCACAGACTACTTTGCTGAGTCAATGAATTTCAGAGATTTAAGAAATTAGCTCTGCAACTCTTCGGGGGAGGGATGGGGATGGGGAAATATCGGCCTGTGTACTTTAGCAGGCCCTCCCCAGGCTTGTCTTCATCTCCTCCCTTTTTCTTTGCAGAGAGACATTTATTAAAAGGACTTTTCTGCTGGGAAATACCCATTGACTCATGGAAATTCTTTTGAAAAAAGTTGCTACAGTAATTTAAGTACTAATATTAAAAATATTTGTCTAAATAGCTTCAAGAGTTATTGGGATAAATCTTTGCATTTGAAATTTCATCCCTGCAAAATAGATACATTTTGTCTGGACTATTTCCAGTTCAGAAACAATTTAGCCAGTTAAGTGTCAGTGGGGTTGGGGAGATGCCAGGAATGTGATTATACTTTAATCAGATAGTGGCATTATTCAGCACTATCCAATTAGTGTGAACCTTTTACAATGGACAACAAAAATAGCTGTCTTAAAGTTTACCAGTAAGTTGTCTGGCTACTTTACCTAGGTACAGTTGTCAACATTATTGGCACTCTTGCATTTTAGGTATGTTGTGTACAATATCTAGAGAAATAATTGGACATATTCCAAGTGTATTTATTTTTTATTTATTTTATTTGTGTGGTTTTTATACCGCCATATCAGTTAATCATAGCAGTTTACATGGAACAGAAACAACAATGTTACATTGAACAATGTGAAAGTTACATATGAATCACAGGCTATAAACATTTGTACATGATTGGTATAACAATTACCTATTTACAACATGTGTGATCATCAGGGGTATTATACATTCAGTTTTGTATGTTCTTTCATAGCAGGAGATATGCCAGTGGGGTAGGTAAGTGGTAAGAGGTATGTTTGTGGTATGTTTATGTAGGGTTGGAGGGGTAGGTGAGGAGTATGTTTGAGGTAATAGTCTGTTCAAAGGTATAAAACAAGAAATATGTCTGTGCAACTTAGATGTAGTAATTTCTGAGATAAAAAAAAACAGAAACAAAATATGATCTGGACAGGATTAATGGCATCCTTCACTAATATTTGGTTGCACAACCCTTAGTAATGATGACAGTAGCCACACATTTCTTGTTGCCATCTATAAATTTTGTACATCTGTCTGCTGGTAGTTTCTCCCACTCTTGAACTGTGATTTGTTTCAGTTCATGAAGGTTTCCAGGATTCCTTTCACCAATGGCAGATTTTTAGCTCTTTCTAAAGGTTCTCAGTTGGATTGAGATAAGGATGCATTGCTGGCCAGTTTAACACAGTCCATTTTTTCCATTTTAATCATTCTTTTTTACTTTTGGATTTATGTTTTGGGTCATTGTCCTGCTGGAGGACCCATAACCTTCAACCCAGACCTAGCTTTCTGAAACTAGGTAGCACATTTCACTCCAAAATACCTTGGTATTCCTCTGACTTCATGATTCCTTAATGCATTCCAGGTTTCTAGTTCCTGAGGCAGCAAAACAGCCCCACAACATTATGGAACTTCCACCATATTTAACTGTAGGAAGGGTATTTTCTTTCCTTTATAAGCTTCATTTCCTCTCCTGTAAATGTATCGTCCTTTGTTTAGTTTGCAGCATATGGTGCGGGTTGAGAACACCACTCCAGATTGCTCCAGCTTGGATTTAAGCTCTTTGGATATTGTATGTGGTGTATTTACAACAGTTCACACTAACCTTTAAAGAATTCTTAGATTAATTTCCCTCTTCCCACCATGCCCTGGGAGGTTCTTGACAAATCCATGAGCAGAAAACGTCTTAATAACATTGCAAACTGTAGACACAGGAATCCCAAGGTCTTTGGAGATGGTCTTGTATCCCTTTGAAGTTTGATATTTGATGATAATGGCTTTTATGATGGTCTCAGGCAGCTCTCTTGTCTTCACTACTGTGAAGAGGGAACAGGGAGTGAATGTGGTCATTTTAAATAAAGCCATCATTCATTGGTTTATTCAAGTCATGTGAGTACTGACAGTTGATCACAGGTGCATCTAAATTTACTGCATTAGGAATGTGGTTCTTATGTTTAAACTGATTTGGATTGTTTATAAGGTGCCAATAATAGTGTCCTAGCAATGTCCCATTTTTTATACTATTTCCTACTATTTCCTTTTTTAATTGATCTTTTTTTATTTGATTCTCTTATGTGTCAAATATGAATGCATATATAGTCCAAAGTCATTTCACTGGCACTTTTTTTTAGGATATATAGGATATTAAGGAGTTGAATTGTAAGGGTGTCAATGTTGACCACAACTGTAAATTCTGCATTTTCTACAACAGTTTTATTAGCAGAGAATTGTATATACCCAACATGGATATGTTTGTGGTATTAATAAAAGCAGTCTGTCAGATTTCATTGATTAAAACCAACGGGCATTCCATAAATAGTCTGGCTTCCTACAAGTGCATAAATGCAAATGCTTAGCAGGAGCATATTGCCTCTATTAAAATTGACTATATAGTGTATTAAAATGGGCCCTCTACTAAAATTATCACTCCTACTTCTAGCAGACAAAAGGAACCCTGATAAGATCTGGGGAGGGATTGGGGATGAGCATGAGGAGTCTTGTGGGGGTGTAATCAAGAGGGGAGGGATCTTCATACCAGAGGAGATGGGGTAGGAGAGAATCAGATGGCTGGGGTCATCTGTTGACTTGGGGGTGGGGGAGGTTTATATCATAGGATGCCCTGGGGAAGTTTAAGAAGGTTCTGATATACTAAAGAGTAGGAAATCATCTGTACCAGATGGTATACTTTTGAGGATGTTGAAAGAACTGAAATATGAGATTGCAGACCTAATATTAGTAAACTGTGAAATATCATTAAAATCATCTGCAGTGCCTGAAGATTGGAGAATTGCCAATGTAACGCCAATTTTTAAAAAGGGTTCCAGGGGTGATCCAGAAAACTACAGACCAGTGAGCCTGAAGTCAGTACTGGGCACAATGGTAGAAACTATTATAAAGTAGAAAATTACTGAACATAGAGATAGTCATGGTTTACTGGGAGAAAGCTAACATGGATTTAGCCAAGGAAAATCTTGCATTACTAATCTGTTATATTTTGTTGACAGTGTGAATCAACAGGTAGACAAAGATGAGCTGGTCTATATAGTGTATTTGGATTTTCAGAAAGCCTATGACAAAATCCCTCATGAGAGATTCTTGATGAAATTCAAAAGTCATCGAATAGGAGGCAGTGTACTATTGTGGATCAGGAACTGATTAAAAGATAGAAAGCAGAGAGAAGGGCTAAATGGTCAGTTTTCTCACTGGAGAAAGGTAAATAGTGGAGTACCCCAGGGATCTGTGCTGGGCCCACTGCTTTTTAAAATATTTATCAATGTCCTGAAAATGTGTGAATAACGAGTGAGGTGATCAAATTTGCAGATGACACAAAATTATGCAAAGTTATTAAAACACAAGAGGTTTGTGAAAAATTGCAAGAGGACCTTGAAAAATTGGAAGACTGACATCCAAATGGTAAAGGAAATTTAATGTGGACAAATGCAAAGTTATGCACCTAGGAAAAAGCAACCCAAATTACGGTTACACAATGCAAGGTTCCACATTAGGAACCATCACCACCCAAGAAAGGGATTTAGGCTTCATCATGGATGATACGTTGAAACACTCTGCCCAGTTTACAGCTGAGGCCAAGAAAGCAAATTGAATGCTAGGAATCAGAAGTAAAGGAATGGAGAATAAATCCAAGGATATTATAATGCCCCTGCTTCGTTCCATGGTGCAACCACACCTTGAATATTGCATGCATTTCTGGTCACCATATCTTAAAAAGGATATAGCAGATTTAGAAAAGGTGCAGAGAAGAGCCACTAAAATGGTAAAGGGGATGGGAAGATACCCTTATGAGGAAAGGCTTAAAATGTTAGAGCTTTTCAACTTGGAAAAGAGTCGGCTGAGGGGAGATATGATAGAGGTCTAGAATTAAATGAATGGAGTAGAATGGGTAAACATAGATAAGCTGTTTACTCCATCAAAAAGTAGAAAGACTGGGGGACATGCAATGAACTACAATGTAATCCATTTAAGACTAATAGAAAATGTTTTGTCAATGAACGCGCAATCAAACTCTGGAATTTGTTACCGGAGGTTGTATTAAAAGTTGTTGTTGTATCTGAGTTTAAAAAGGGTTTGGATAAATTCCTGGAGGAAAGGTCCATAAACCATCATTGAAGAGGACTTGGGAAATCCACTGCTTACCCATGGACAAGCATTGTGGAACCTATGTACCTTTTTGGGAACCTGCGAGGTACTTGTGGCCTGGATTGGCCACTGTTGGAAACAGGATACTGGGCTTGATGGACTTTGGTCTGACCTAGTATGGCATTTTTTATGTACTGATGTTTTGAGGGTAGGTTCAGTTTTGGGGGGATCAGGGCTGGGGCCAGACTTCAGCCTTTACCCCTACTCCTTCAGCCAGGAACTTATTAGTGCCTAGGGATAGGTGCAAATGCTGACATATATATTTTTTTAGATCAATATGGTTTCCCCTTGTAAGATGGGGAATCCAAGTTTATGTGTTAGTCCCTCCCATACTATTCACTCTTCCTGTTCCTATCATACCTCTTAGAAAGGAAACATGGCAAGCATCACCACATATAAATATCTTCCTTTTCTAAAATGGTATTTGCACATGTATGCCAGTGTACACATGTCAATGCTGCTATTTAAAGATGGAGATGCTTCTAAAACAGGGAGTGACAAATCATGGGCACCAGCTCGCCATGACATCTACACATTGCACTCTGGTACCCAGATTTGAAACACCTGAATGTTTGGGGTTTTTTGGCTGTCAGTGCTGAAATATGCTGTGCTTTCAACTTTGCACTGTGTGATGGATGAAGTTTGGTCTGCTCTCACAGTTTCAAGTCTCACGAGATTCCTCCACTGTGAGGGTCAAGCATTCAGAGTTGACTGTCATGGGAAAGTCAGAAACATAATATTTTTAGTTAGACAGAAACTGGATGAACCCTGGGAGGGAGGAGTTATGAAAGAGAGAGAGAGAGAGAGTGGGCAAAGGTTGAGGGGGTCTTGGCAAATAGAGAGAGACTGGAGGAAGGTCCAGAGGGTTAATGACAAGGATAAAGACTGAGTGAAGGCTTTGGGGGTTATGGCAAAGAGAGAGAGAGAGATTGGGTGAAGGCAAGGTGAAGGGGAATGGTGGTTATGAAGCAAAAAAGAAAGTTTGCTTCAGGTGCATCTATAAAGGGTCACTGTGGTGGTGGGAGGGGGAAAGGAAAGACAACTGCCTTCTGTTGGCCATTGTGCTGTGTCACATTAAGGGTCTGATTTATTAAGCTTTCTCTTCACACAGAAAATGGGAAAACAGTCTTAGTAAATCAGATCCTTCAAAAGGAACTGTGATACATCTAGGTCTATGACACCGCCCGCCCCTTAACCTTGAGGGTTAAGGAGAGGTTGCCTTATGATGCTCTTGAGGCAGTTAGTTGTAGTTGTGTTATGCTTCGAGCAGTAAGGCTGGCAAGAGTTATTTATTTACATGAGGTTTATTTTTCATGTGGCTCATATTGCCATTGTGCAGTTCAAAAGAAGATTACAGACGGTGCAGAAGTTTTAACCAAATAAACAGGATTAACTGAAACTTTGCCTAACTGGCTTTAAATGCTGTATTTCTTCACATTCCTTTCATGTGCTTTTAACATACAGGCTGATAACAGAAAAGTCCTTCACTAATAAAGCTCAGGTTCTATCAATCACTAGTAGTGCTCTAATTCAGTTTCCCTCCACAAGCTTTCTTGTGTCGGTCAAAGTTACGTGTCACTGTTATATTACTTCATATACCAGCACAATCCTCTCTCTGCTTAATTGCCTCTATCAATTAAACAGGTAGAACAGTCCATCAACATCTCATCATCATCAGCAGGGGAAAACATAGAATTATGAACAGAGTTTTCTTCCTTACAGCCAGTAACTGGAACACTGGTTAAAACTCTTCTTCTGTTCTAAATAATTCTGGAACTCTTTAAGAAGTGATTCAGCATGTAACTTCTCGTCATTGAGCTGTCTTCCTGTCCCCTCTGTGAATAGGTATTGATTGAGCCTATCTCAGGCTGCTTCTCAGGTTTGTTTGTATTTGGAAAACAAACATGTGCTGGGCTTTCATTAGCTCCCCACCTTTCCCTACACGTGGGTGCTGTGCATTCCAACTTAGCAGTGCTAGGAGAATATTTAAAAGCATTTATATCAGCCCTGTCCTGGCTAGGTGACTCAGCTAGTTTAAAAGAATAATTATTGTCATTCAAAGCTTCTCTTTTCTGACAACAGCTGCCACCATCTTGACTGGCTTTGCTTTTAAAAGCAGAACATAGACTTTCTGGCTTTAGAGCATAAACTCCTCTTTCTCTGGGTACCTTATACAGGAGCTTCTCTCTTGGAGGATTCTTTATCCTTCTGCCTTTGTTCCCCAGCTCTGCCTGGTCCTGTAGCCTTGGGTTTCTCAGCGTTCTAAAGGAGCTCTGCCTCCAGCAGTTTCTTTCCTCATCTGAATGCTGCTCCAAGCTATCTTCCAGCTGCAGACTGTTAGGGAAATTATCACAGCAAGGAAACCTCCGTTGCTCTCTTGTCTTCTCTCTCTGAATCTCTCCTTGGATCTGCCTTTGGATCTCCATCTGCATCTGCGTCTCCCCGTGGATCTCCCCTTCACTTCCTGGTTCCTGTGTATTTAACCAGGTGCTTCTAGCCTGCACTGCCCGCCTCCCCTTGGGGCGTGCCCAATCACAAGCCTTCCTACTCTCCTCCCTCGAGGTGAGCTGTTTTGCCTGATTGAAACTGTGTTTTTTTCTTTCTGCAGAGAAATCCCTGCTTTCTCCTGCAGTACCGGCTTCTACCACCGGCTGCTCACTTGTATCCATCTGTTCCTGAGGAGCTACTGTGTCACAGGTCTCGATGGCCAGCTCCTAAATATTTAGGGTGACTCCTCCATTCCAAGATAATTTGTCAAGGCTTTCAAAATAACCTACACATTCAATTAATGATGCTTGATTATTTCTAGTTATCATGGCTGAGTTGGAAGCCAATTAGTACAGTGCTTGTTTTGTGAGTTAAAAATGGTTTTACACTGTATTATGTGCTTTCTTTCCAGTCCAGGGGTTCTCAACCCAGTCCTCGAAACACACATAACCAGTCAAGTTTTCAGAATAACAATGGAGCCCGATTCCACAACATGCACGTCCAGCATGTGGACACATATAAATTAAGAATGGGCCCCGTATGAACTTAATTCTGCATCCGTGGGTATGGACATGCCCACGGGTCTGGAGTTGGGGAGATAGACATGTTCAGTATGGCATAGGTAAGCACTGTTCAGCAGGCCTGTGCATGTATCCGAGGCATGATCCATGCTTGGGTGCAGCCACGGGTCATGCAATATAAAGGAGAAACACATCCGCGTCAATGTTATTGGATGTGGGCATACATTTTGGACATCCCCACACCCACCGTATTCTGAAAAGTTACACATCTTGGATCCTGCCTGTCCCTGCGATGTACCCATGGCTGCCACGTCTCTTGGGAAAAACGTGCATCTCCTAAGCTGCTCATCACAGACAGCAGTTAGTTGATGCAAACTAGATGTAAATACCAATGAGAAATGACAGCTGCTGCAAGCTAGACCATATACCAGTCCTCCTCATGCCCTGAAAAGTGCTATATAATCCTAGTGCACTCCAATATGGTATACAAGTATGTAAATATGAACATTATGTCAGGTCATACTTTGCATCAAATGGTAGGTGGCATTAGGAACTGGTCCCAGTGATTCCTACGTTGGTGTTCTCTACAGACACGCTTTAAACTGCTAGAGATGGACCCTTATCAAGTGCACAAAACCCAGAACTAACATTGCAGTTCCCCAGAGGATGCATAATATTGCTGAGCAATAAATATATGTTTTTGTGCTTATGGCCTATAAGTGTACTCATTCTGCTGTTACGCACTCCCCTTCCCCTCTTATCCTTTCCTACAGCCCTATCCGGGAACACCCCTCTTCTGTCCAATTGCTTTTATCTGTGCCCTTCTCTTCTATTTATTTATTTTATTTATTTTTTATTTATTTAGTATACATTTGTATACCGCTACTTCCAGCGATCAGCAGCGTTTTTTGATTACAGATTGGAAATTGTCAAATCATGACAGGAAATTTTTGAGGTATAAACACATCGATTAGACAGGAAAGCACAGCACACAGAGAACTATTTTACAGGGAACATGGGCTATGAAGGGTTAAGTGGCTTGCCCAAGACCACAAGGAGCACCTGTGGGACTAGAAACCCCAGTCCTTCCGGCCCAAGGTTGCTGTCCTCTAGTGGGATTTGAACCCCCGACCTTCCGGCCCGAAGTACCTTGCCCCAACCACTAGGCTACTCCTCCACTTCTACTGCCAAATCCAGACTTTGCTCCTTTCACCTTACTGCTACTTATACCTGGAACAAACTACCTGAGTCTGTACGTCAGACTTCTTCTCTGGCCCTTCTCAAATCCAGGCTGAGTGCTCACCTCTTCGTTGCTGCTGTTGGATCTCATCTGCCTAAGCTCCCTTGTGTTTCCTTACCTTTCCTCCTGGATGTACCTGTCCACTGCTGCTGTATTGTCTGCCTTGGCTAGATTGTAAGCTCCGCTGAGCAGGAGCCATCTTTTATGTGTGTCTGTGCAGCGCTGCGTACGCCTTGTAGCACTATACAAATGATCAGTAGTAGTAGTAACAGGGTCTTCTGGCTATGGCATCTGAGGCCCACTTATCTGCGTACTGGCATTTCTCACAGCAGCTACACCTGTCTCATCATGACGTACGTCAGTCTGTTTACATCTGCTATATGTAGGGCAACCCTGTCTGCCTTCCCACAGTCTGTGTTGTGACACTGCTTCCCTGGTCAGGCCTGTGTGGGCATAGGCAGGGAGATCCCTATGCCATCACACCGAGTAGCCAGACTACAGCTATGTCATCATTCTCGCAGCTCATTGATCCTGGCCTGGGTAGGGATGACAGTCTGCATGATACAATCTGAGGAATGTTGACACAACATCAGTCATGCCTGGCACAGTGGATGTATGGCTGCCCTATCACATTGCCAACAATATCTGATCTTATTAGAGTCCCCAATAAAAAATAATCCAGAAGGAATCTGCATAGGTTTCCTATTGCTAAATGTCAAAACA
This sequence comes from Ichthyophis bannanicus, assembly GCA_033557465.1. Lineage (NCBI taxonomy): Eukaryota > Metazoa > Chordata > Amphibia > Gymnophiona > Ichthyophiidae > Ichthyophis > Ichthyophis bannanicus. The sequence continues at coordinate 116,329,785 of CM066044.1, forward strand.
TATCCCTGTCAATAATAAGGGACCCTCAGAATAAGAGCATTCAGCAGTGCTAACAGCACTTATACATGCTCAACAGTAACACCATTGTTCTCACAAAATGTGCATTATGGGTATTCATTAGTGCTGTTTTCACTGTTGAATGCTCTTATTCTGAGGATCCCTTATTAATGAAAGGGATATGTTTTGACATTCAGCTATAGTGAACCCTATCTGATTTTGAGTGCCCGATCACAATGGCACCTAGTGATGCAGCAATCATCCATATGGTCCAGGTACTTGCCAGGCTTTCATGTCCCTCTGGACTTGCAGATAATCACACCAGATCCCCCCATGTACCCCTCAAACCACAAACACACATACTCACAAACACACACTCATTCTGTCACTGAAACATAATTCTTCCAAAAAGATATACTGAACCAATACATAACAGTTATGACATTACATAATAGCATGGGGTACCAGGACTAAAAATATGATTTCTGTTTCTCACCCAAACAAGAATCCTTTCCCTGCTCACTCCCATACTATCCCTACATCAGCAGACCCATTTTTCAGAACATGGGAATTGTTAGGGTCCCCTAGATTGGCTCATTTAGCACAATCAGCACATTTAAGCATAGCCAGAATAAACAATTTTGCTCTTCTTAATATTTCTGTAAGGGTGTTTATTAATGTTTCTCTTCCTTACAACATCCCCCCTTCTCTGTACCTTAAAACTGCATCTTGTGTTTTTCCAGACTACAGTCACACCATTTCTTAACATACTTGTCACAACCATTCTTCAATATGGTATGCAGTGCAGAGAACAGCAGAATGTTTTCTAAGTGCTGGCCTTATTCCATGTTTCAGCAAGAATTACGCTGATGTTTCTGGGAAACACTTAACACATACATAGGCCTTTCCTGAATACGCTTTATATGTGTCCGCAGCTGACCATACCCCTGTTCTGCCCCTTCTGGGCATGTTCTGAGATCCCCGTGCTAGTGCCGTGTACGTGCACAATAGCAGTGTTTCAGTATATGGTCGGGGACATTTTCAGCACATAAACATCCCGTTGCACGTACAAATCCCTTATTTTTATTCTGGAGCTACCTCCATAGTGAATATGCATATGAGAGATTTGTATCCAGTGCAGGAAATGCATAGAAAATCAATCTCATGTATATTCATTATGGCTTTCTAGAAAACCTGACTGGCTACGTCTGTACCAAGGACTGGGTTGAGAAACCCCCCTGTTCTAGACTCATACACAGGGAAAAAACCTTCAGTATAGCTGACTCTTTTTGAATATTGGACAGAGAGTTGCTTGTGTGTGCTTGCTATGTGACTTGCTGAGCTTGATAAATGATCCTCCTCACTCTCTCGGACACTGACAATTTCACTGAATTTCATTTTTGTTGCTTTCCAGTTTAATGACTTGTTATTCTGAGTGTTCTTTTTTCTTGATACATTTTGGTTGGTTTCATTCCAAACTAATTTTCCTCATTGTCTCCTGTTCTTGATACAGTGGTAGTTTTGGTAAATGATTAGGTGATTTCCTCTTACTCTGTACAATCTTCCATTTCAATGTGTGAAGAAATTATTGGGGGGGGTGGGGAGGGGAGGTGAACTCCTGAGTTGCAGCCAGCAGCACCCATCAAGCTTTACAAAAAAGGCATCTATAAATGTAGATTAAATAAGGAGAGAGGAATGGTTAGTGAATATAAACTGTGAGTCAAATGGAGCAATAGATGTGGGGGATGCCTTAGTATGGCTGATCCCCTCCCCTTACGGGTCCTATGACTAATTGGGCAGTACTGTGGCAATGTACCTGTGTCATCACTGAGGGTCAAAGGCAGTCACAGGCATAGCAGTTTGTGTGCATGCTGCTGTTTTGGCTTCACAGTTCCCACATGACCACTCCATTGTTTGGGAGCGAAAGAAGATAAGTCTAATCATTTGGGGGGTGAGTTATGAGTCCCTGCATGACTTTCATGGTATTTTAGGGAGGGGGATTACTTCCTGTCCTTCGACCCCCATTATCTCTGGAATCAGCTTGGAGGGAGGAAGGGCTGAGAAGAACATTCTTCCATAACTCTTGGGGGAATGCATCTCATTGCCTTGTGCACTGGGATTTGCAGTGGGAGGCTCACCTCGCTTTCAGGATACCCTCCAGCTTAGTGCCACCATGGACTGGGGGATGCATGGGAGGATGTTGTCATGACTAGGTTGATACCAACTAGTTGAATGGCAGAATGTGACTGTGGTCAAAATTTAAGGGACTGTGTGCCCTTTAGAGAGAGGCCAGGATAGATCCCACTGAATACTGCATTGCTAGTTATACTGATTGCATAGGAAGTATAGACATTATTGGGGCTGATTGTACCATTGTTGTGATTCTTAATTGTTCATTAAAAGTCACAGTCTGGTTTTTACCACTGCCTATGGTCTTGGTTGCATTTTGTTGGGGGCAAGGGTAGTTGTGGAAATGCCCAATGCCAAGGACAGCAGAATATCGTTTTGGTTGGAAAGCCAAACAAGCCATCTCTAGTCGCAGCCCCAACCTATCTGGTTGCTAATACTGTGTTGGACAAAATATTGCTGGGGCCATGGACCCTGTGGTCCACCCCATTCTGCTGCCTATGTCCAATGCAAGCACATGCAAATGTTATTCCAAAAGGGAAATTTTATTCTACCCAGTACACTATTTTAATATGCAACGGCAGTAATTCCTACTTATCATCAGACCATATACTGGTAAGTATTAGCTACTGTAGTTACATTCAGAATCTCTCTTGCCATAGTCCAGAAATTAGTCATAACAATCTGCCAGCTGACCCAATAGCATTGAATAGAATAATCACCATGAAATCATAGGTTGTTGGTTCAAACCTTTGAGAGATTCATCAATGAATCATCTGGTAATGTAAAAACAATCTGGAAGACATGCCTGCCTTATTATTTGCTCTATTGGTTCATGCTCTCTTTCTGCCTGCCTCTGTTATGTGCCTGTTTGTTTTTTGTTTGTAGAGTCTGCCCTCTCCCATTACACCATCAGCTTCCTGGCTCCTGTTTGGTCCCTCCCCGGAAGTGACTCTGAGAGGTACCCTGCTTATCAAGCATAAATTCGCAGCGACGGGGGTGCGCACCAAAGGAGCGCACCTAAGGAGCACGTCATGCTCCTTAGGTGCGCTCCTTGGGGCCGCTCCGGCAGCGTAGGCCTCACCCTTAGCTCACTCCTTCTCCTTGCTGTTATCTCAATGCCTTGCCTGCATACAGGGACCACAACGCACCCCTCAGTCTGTTTCTCTCCGTTCTCCCCTAGCACCGCAAGCCACCCATCTCAGGTACGTCCCTCTTTTTCCAGCTCTTTATCTCCCCCCCCCCCCTTTCCATTTAATGGCCCACATACCTGTGCTCTGGGGGCGCCGACAGGCTCCTACCACCAAGTTACGTTCTCGCTGTTATGCTAATCTCCACCCTTGTCAAACTTCTACCTGCGCTCCCCCTTCCTCACTTGTTTCTTCTTTTGAACCATAGATCCATCAGAACCAAAATCCTCCTCATTCAAGATCTTATCATTCAATCCTCCTTCGACCTTACCCTCCTCACTGAAACATGGCTGAAGGAAGGAGAGGACGCCCTCCTCACCCGCTGCCTTCCTCCTGACTTCTCCGTGGTCTCCGTTCCTCGAAAAGGTCACTCCGGTGGGGGAGTGGCGGCTATCCTGTACCCCACCCTCTCTTTCACACAAATCTTCTCTCCCTTACTTCACTATCCTGAAGCCCTACTACTCCATCTTCGCACATCACCTCCAATGCATGTTCTGCTTGTCTATTCCCCGCAGCCCTTCATCCTGATCTCTGGGACTCCTTTCTCCTTACCATCTCTGATCTTCCCCTCGCCTTCCCCCAGCTACTCATTGCGGGGGACTTCAATCTCCATCTTAATCCCCCCGTCTCCTCCAGGGATCACACTTTCGCCTCTCTTCTTCACGACCTGTCCCTCCTGCAGCATGTCCCTTTTCCTACCCATCTGGCTGGTCATACCCTTGACCTCCTTCTGACCTCCTCGTCCTCCTCCCTACTACTTCATAATCTGTCCTCCCTCCATCTCCCCTGGACTGACCACTTCTGCCTCTTCTTCTCCTGTTCTTCCTCGGAGACTCTATCCTTGCCTTCCACCTCCTCAACGCCCCCCCCATCTGCGATACTCTTGGCTCATTACCCCACTCACCATCCAGCACTTTTCCCCTGCGTCGCAACTTCTCCCCTCTGACTTCTCTTCTCTCTCCCCTTAGTTCTCAGGCCTCTCTCTGGTTTTCCATATTTTCTGACACCCTCAATCACTTAGCTCCTCTTCGGCCTTGTCCACCAAGACACCGCCCCATGCAACCCTGGTTCCACAGTGGCCTTCGACTTCTCTGCTCCCACCTTCGCAGAACCGAGCGCCTCTGGTGAAAGGCCCCCTCTCCAGCTACTCTCTCATCTTTCAAGGCATATCACTCCCATTATCGCTCCAAAGTACACCTGGCCAAACGAACCTACTTCTCCACCGCTATCTCTAATGCCCCCAACCAAACCCGTCACCTCTATACTACACTTAACTCCCTCACTTCTCTTCATCCTTCTACTCCTGCTCCGTCCACCCAGCCATCTACCCCTCCTCCACTCCTCGCTACCTTTTTCAGCGACAAAATCTCCTCTCTTCGAGCATCTCTCCCTTCCTGTCCCCCTCCTATCCTCTCTCCCCTCCCATTGCCTCACCCCCTCCTTCCTCCTGCCTCTCACACACATGGTCCTCCTTCTCCCTGACCACCACTGCCAAACTCCATCAGCTCATCTCTTCATCCAACAGGACATTCTGCTCCCTTGACCCCATTCCTTCCTCCTGGCTACTCAACCCATCCCTGGCACTCCTTCCCCCTCTCCTCACCATGCTCAAGTCAAGTCTCTCCACTGGGACTTTTCCTCGCTCCTGGAAGCATGCCCTGATTCATCCTATCCTCAAAAAACCCTCTCTTGACCCCCTGATTCCATCTCACTACCGCCCAGTCTCCAATCTTCCTTTCCTGTCTAAACTCCGCGAAAGATTGTGTTTGCACAACTCTCTCTTCATCTCGATGCTACTAACTTCCTCCACCCCCGTCAGTCAGGCTTCCGTCAAGGTCATAGCGTCGAAACTGTTTTGCTTGTTTTCACTAATGCACTGAATGTGGCTCACGATCGCGGTGACATCTCGGTGGCGGTAGCCCTGGATCTCTCTGCTGCTTTTGACTTAGTTGATCACCCCCTCCTTCTTCTTCGCTTATGTGAAGCAGGCCTTTGTAGCACTGTTTTTTGCTGGTTTGATTCTTTTCTTTCTTCACGGTCCTGTGCAGTTCTTTCTTCTTCACCTTCTATCCCCACCTCTGACCCCTTCCCTTTACTCTGTGGGGTCCCTCAAGGCTCTGTGCTTGCACCTCTCCTCTTCAACCTCTTTCTGGCTCCACTTGCTCTGCTGATACAACAAACTGGGATTTCCGCTTTCTATTATGCAGATGATATTGTCCTCCTTCATCACACCTCCCCCTCTCATCCCGATCTCTCCCCACTCAACTCGTGTCTTTCCACTGTTGCAAGCTGGCTAACCCAAAACTGCCTTCACCTTAACCTCACTAAAACTATCGCAATCTGGCTCTCCCACGGCAGTCGTCCCCCCCCCCTCCGCTAGCCCCATCTTTCTCAGACTCTCCTATACCCCTGGTTTCTACCTTCCGCTACCTAAGCGTACTCTTCGACTCCGATCTCTCATTTCGATTCCACGTCTCACATATCACTAAAACCTCCTTCTTCCTACGTCAAATTCGTGCAATTCGCCCTTTTCTCACTCCGTCCGCTCTTACCACATTACTTTTGTCTCTAGTCCTATCTCGCATTGATTTCTCTAACTCCGTCTTCACCGGTCTCCCTAAATCCCAACTCAACAGATTACAAAGGATCCAAAATACTGCTACTCGTATTGTTACTCACTCTTCCCAGCGTGATCATGTCTCACCCCTCCTTCTTCAACTTCACTGGCTACCACTTCCCAGCACCCCGCAATACCTGGCAGACCTCATCACCTTTCATACCCCTAGACACACACCTCGTTCATTCCATCTTAACCGTCTCACTCCCCTTCCCCCTTTCTTGCTCATCTACAGTCCACCCGCTCCCTCAGCCTTTTTCTTTGCAGGCCCCGCCCTTTGGAATTCCCTCCCCAACTCCCTCCGACTCGAGCCCCATCTCCCCTCCTTTAAGCGTGATCTAAAAACCCACCTCTTCTCCCTGGCCTTTGACCTTCCCTCCCTTTTTGTGTGATTCTAATCTCTAAGTCTCGTGTTGTATCCCTTCTTTCTCCCGCTTTCCTCTCAAAGATTTTAACTTCCTTTTCCTTCCCTCTAACCTAGTACTTTCTTTAACTATTTGTATTTTGTGAACCGCTCTGCTTCCCCAGAAGGGCGGTATATCAAGTGAAATAAACATAAACATAAGACCACAACCTGGAATGTTACTATCAAGAATAATGATTGCTTTCATGGTCTAAAATTGTTTATTAATAATACTACTAATACTACTTCAATTCGAATTGGGTTTAGAGTATTCTTCTGAATATACTAGCAAGAGGTCTTTTATCCAATGTGACCTAACATGATGCGAAAGAACAAGTATATACACTTACTCAGGCAGTGACCCTATATAGAAGCAAGCTGTCACGGAATTAATCCAGGCTGAAAACTCACCTCTTTAAGGCTGCTTTTGGAACCTGATCCGCTTAGTCTGCTATGTGTTTCCTTACCATTCACCTAGATATAGCCTTGTCCTCAGCTGTTATGTTGTTTGTCTTGACTAGATTGTAAGTTCTGGGCAGGGACTGTCTTTTACATGTGTCTGTACAGCACTATGTACACCTTGTAGCGCTATACAAATGATCAGTAGTAGAAGTAAGTGTGGAGGAGGAGCGGAGGGCAAGGACCACAGCCCACACAGGAATGATTCACAAAAAACCTTTATTGATGACCCAAAAACACAGTCCATAAAGGATTGTATGGCTGGATCAATAGGGCTAGGTGGATACCATTGTGACTTGTTCCGTACTACTGAAGGATCAGTAGAATTATTGGGTTTATCTGAAAAAAACGTCTTAATTTGCAATTTACGAAATAGTTTATGAAGATCTATACGAGTTTGGAATGCATCATATCTAACTGTGGGGACAAACGAGAGACCCTTCTGTAAAACATCAATTTCTGATTTCGTACTAGTGACTGAAGAGAGATTCAATACAGGAAGATTGAGTGGTGAAGAATCATGTATGCGTATTGGGTTATCATCGCAAGTTAATATGGATTGTAGGGGCGGTTTTGAAAGGACCGATATGTGTTGCCTCTGCCCCTTCCTCTCCCTCTGAACTCTGACCGGGACTGAAAGAATTGTTTGCTGCCGTTGGGTTTGTGCCATGCAGCTTCCTTTTCCCAAAGGTCCTCGAACAAAAAATCCCGAGAGGTACCAGGAGAAACGGGGAGGGGAGTGGAGGCGGGAGAGGCAAAAAGATCTTCAGAATCGCTTCTTATGCGTTTCTTACTTCTTTTTTACAGGTGAATTGGTTCTCTTGGATGTAGAATCACCATTGTATCTACTTTCAGAATATTCTAATTTCCTAAGATCACCAGTATTATAGTTATCATATTTCCTTGGTTTATCGTAATTATCGAATTTCATCGATCTACCATTATTATTAATTATTATTGTTGTGATTATCCTCTTTAAAACTAACTTGTTGTTGACCATTATAAGGAGCACGTAGCTTCAACCACAGATATTGTCATGGCGCAAGGCAAATAGTGCCTATAAAAACAGATGAAAATGTGCAGGGCAGTTTTAAAACGGGCAGCTCAAAGCACATGGCTAGGGGTTGCTATGGATAACCAATCAAAACACTAGCACCGGGTGTAGGTAAACGCCCCGGAGATGCATTACCTCATAGCTTATTAGAGGAGCAGGAACAGCTGCAGGGACTTGAGCTGATGAGGGGCTCAAAGAATGACGCATTTAAAATAAAGTCATTCTTGAGCAGAAAGAGAACACGAGGAAGGAGAACAGAGGCAGAAACAGGAACACAGAAGAGCAGAACATATGAGAACCAGGATACATACCTGAGAGCTTCTGACGGAGATTCCATCAGCACCTCAGAGGAGTTTGCCCAGGAGGGATTACCCGAGGTTAGTGCTAGAGAGTTGGGCTGCACTGAACCAGAGTCCGGTTGGGGACCCAGAGGGATTCCAGGGAGCAAACGACGAGGAGCTGTGAGAGGGAACTCCCACGAGAGCAGGTACCTGGGGAATAGAAGCTCTTATCCAAAAGAGATTTCCCGGCTGAAAGAAAGACGTCCTGTGAGGGGAAGTGAAAGGGAGAAAGGTTTTCAGCTTCCCGGCTGCAACCGTTCAGGCAGAGCTAAGCCTGAAGAAAGGCCAATTTCCTGGAATGGAGGGGCACTGGATTTTACCTGCACTAGTCCTGAGGTGTATGGCCCTCTAGAGGGAAAATCCACATTGCATGGTAACCTGCCTTTCCACGTTAATAGAGGGGAGAGAAGCCCTTGCCAGGAAGAGGAGGGATTGCTAAGCACTGATACAAGTTACAGCCCCACAAGAGATAATAGCAAGGAAGCTCATGAGGCCATGGACTGTGATTTCTGTGGAGAAAACTCAGAGAATTTCCAGATGGACTGTACACTGGTGTTTTCAGATAGCGTGACCTCTTTCTGTTGAAGCATAAGAAAAGCCTGCAAAAGAGAAATCTGTGTAAGGGCACAGATTTCACTCTACAGCTTTTTGTGACGTAAAAAGCCTGTTTTTCACTTTTGTTTTCCTTAAAGCTGAAAAGAAGCATTTCCTTTGTCATTTTGTAATACCCTTTTGTGTTGTGCCAGAAGCATGGTTTACTTTCCTTTATAATTCCTGTTTGCAAAAGTTCTCCCAGGAAGGGAAATAAATACCTCTTTATAAGCATAGCTACTTGTCTACGACTACACTCTTATTGAATAGCTATTGGGACTTCAACTCCCAAGGGGCACCACTAGTCCCTGCTACATAGGAGGAGCCTCACTGAAGCCCCAGGCCTTTCGCCTCCGGGGTAAGTAGGTGGGTGACAATATACATTATCATTCTTATAATCAAGTTCGTCACGTTTATGTTTCTCCAATTTTCCTTTCTTAATTTCTCTGCGGTATTCTTCCAATTTTTTGTTGTAATCTCCAATGAGTCTATCAAAGTGTCTTTCATCGGATTTGAGGGATTCCATTTTCCTTTCAGCTTCTATCCTAATTTTCTCAGCCTTTTTTTTGGAAGTTTCAGCTAAGAGGCCCATAAGATCAAGGGAGCATTTGTTTAAAATAGCGCACCATCTGTCCATAAAAGGTTTGTCATCTCGAAAAATGTTTGGTTCCCTTGTCATTCTAAGACCTCTTGGTATCCTTCTGACTGTACAGTATTGTAGCATGCTTGCATAATGCAAATAATGCAGGTTTTTGCGAATCATTCCTGTGTGGGCTGTGGTCCTTGCCCTCCACTCCTCCTCCACTGTTATTTTGCAGAAGGCATCCTTCTCCTTTCTTGTCAGTAGTAGAAGTAAAACAACTCTAGAGAGATCATATTCAACTGTGTGAAACCTATCCATGAGGTCTTAAAATAAAATAGCATTTTTGGTTTTAAAGTCACAATGTAATTAGTCTTTTTTCTGGTCATGTATAAGATCTGTTTTTTGGGCCACCTGCATTCAAGCTATTGAAGATTTCAAAATGCTCACTTCGTTCTGCAATGAGACAAGAAATTGTTTTCATCAGGAGGTATATCTGCATCAAGCTGTATTCCAAACTACTGTATTGCTAAGATTGCATACCATGCTGTCAGATGTTTTACAGATTGGTTCCTGCAGGTTAGTGTTTATTCACCCAGCAAAAATGACAATTATTATTAAAAAGAATTGTCTTGTACACTGCCATGAAGATCAAAAATGGTCCAGAACTGAATCCAAAATTCAAGAGATGGATGTTAATGCAAGAAAATGAAAATAAAAATATTTTAATGTAGTCTTAAAAATTGCTGTTTAAGGAGTATGTTTACAGAAATGTACTAAGGTTTGCATATGACATGCACTTGGAGTAAACCCTAATGTGTGGTGAGATGTCCCTGCGCTTACAGTTGGGGACGTGCCTAGCATGTTCCCAGTAGTTACCACACTGAACAGTTTCCTAACGCATGGCAGCATCATTCGTGAATAATGCGGATGCACTTGATGCCACCCATTGAATATCCCTTGTCTGGGCTAATTAGTGCCAGTAGCATGGTTAGTACTGCTGAATTTCTGCAGCGGCTGCCGCTGCAGGCCCAAATGCTAACCAGCTAGCATCTGAGTGGTCCAGGAGTGGCGCTCAGCAATAACGGGGCAGTATTGATAGCCAGCCCCTGCCCAGTTATTACTAAGTGGCGAAAGTCAGGCGCAGCAAAGGTTAGTCTAACCTTTGCCACAGAAGCTAACTGGCAGCTCCGACAAAAAAAAAGTTTTTTACACAGCTGTCGTTACTCAGGATCTCTTTATTGTGCTTTGTCTTTTGGTTCCTGATTTCTTGATTTTACAGAAGCTAACCGGGCAGTGTCTGGATATCGCTGCTGCTGTTAGCGCTACTAAGATTCATTGAATGAGCATGTTTTATACAGGTTCATAGGCACCTATGTTACCTTTACAAAGCAGGCATAAAATAGATGCCTTATTGGACTTTTCACATATAATCAGCATTTAGGTGACTTCATAGCTATAAAATTGCTCCCCCTCCCCCTTTGGGGTGAACTACCTTTAATAAAATTGTCCACTCTATAGACACCTACAGGAGTCAACATTGGTTTGATGGCACTTTAAAAAAAGGCATAAGAGCTTCATCTTATAAAAAGCCATGCAAATTGGCCATTTAATATGTGACCATGTGGTGAATTGTGAATCAAGGATAGCCCTAAATAGGTGAGTTCAGTCTTTACCGTTATACCAACATTAGTGAACCATAGCATATCTGGATGTACATAAGACTCCTTCCAAGTTAAAATTAGTGCCTCCATTATTGTAAAATTAAACATTAAACCATTAGCAAAAGCCATTGGGTCATCTTCTGCAGATACTATGACATAGGACTAGGATATATGCCCTCAACAATCTTAAATGGGGCCTATATTATAATTTTGACAGTGATGAGATATCCCATAATCCTGGATAACTTCACATAGTGGTTGCAAATAAAGGTTGAGCAACAAGGCTGAAAGGGCCAACCCCTGAGGTACTTCTTGGGCAAGCATATGCCAATGGGACATTTTCATACCAATCCACACTTGCTGATCCCTACCAGTCAAATATAAGGCAAACCATTGCAGAATTTCCTGTGATATGTGCTTTCTATGTGTGTTCCAGCTTTTTTGTGCAAGCAAATTGATTGCATGCACAAGCAATTTGCATGCACTGTTAATTTTTTAAGCACACATACGTACTACTTATTATCCACATAAAAGTACATGTTTTTGTCGGCACACATAATTACATGACCATCTACAACTGCACAATTTTAAAACATCCATTTCCCAAACATGAAATATGTTTCACACATGGAAAATGCTTTAGAAAATTACACCCTTATGTATAAGAAAATAATTTAGTTCATTCTGGGCAGTCTAAAGGTGTCAGTTTTGCTTCAGAGTGCTCTAAATGAAGTTGCATAGATTCATTTTTTGTAAATGACAAATACCATCTTCTAAATCTCCTGTCAATTTATTTAATGACTGCATAGCTGTAACGAAACAATTTAAAAATCTTCAGCTCTTACTGATTTATAAGGAATCAAATTTGCTAACTTTTTACCACTTTTGACAGAGAGCATATCCAGTCTCTATGGTAATATTTAGTTCATGTCTTTCCATAAGTTGTTCAAGGTGAGTTACAATCAGGTACAGTAGGATGAGATGGTTCATATCCCTGTCCCCCCATGTTGGACAATATGGACACCCTGCCTTATCCCATACAAGGCCCCCTGCATCTCCAAATGCCACATTTGCACCCTAGAGCTTACGGTTTGAGACCAGCAAATATTCTCTGCATGTTTTTGCTTTTCTGGTTTGCATGTCCCACCCTCTTATACTTAGCCCCTTTGCTCTGAGCTGTCCAGGCAGTTAAGCCCATATCTAGTCATTCCTCTCTATTCTGAAATGCCCACCCTTCCTATATGTGTGCTTGGGGCAGATGCCTTACTATCCATGGTGGAACTGAAGCCCACATCCTCTCTAATATCACACTAGCAGCTTTTTTTTTCTCAATGCGCATTGCGACTTCATGCACTTTGCACAAGCATTATGGCCACATGTTGCCTACTATCATGCTAGTGATACAACTAGCACACTCCCAGTATCTATCATGGTTGCTATGCCCTGATGCGGTAAAAACATACGCTATTCGCATGTTAGCCCTACTCTGCCAGCAGCACTTTAGTAAAATGTGTCCCTAAATGAGGAAGACAGGTTTAAATCTGAGGGCTCCATGTACAAAACTATAGTACTGTGTTAGTATGTGCCAACACTATTAATGCACATTAACAGTAAATAGTTTTTATTGCCTAAATGAGACCAGTGGTATATAATTTGCATTACACTTGGTAGTGCGATAGCAACTTTTAGCATATCTAAGGCCATACAAATACTCAGAGACAAATTAAAAACATCTTGGAATCATACAAAATTAATTCAGACTTTAAAGGTTTAGAAGGCAGATCAGACATTAAAACATTAAAAAGGATTCCATTGTATGGTTCTTCTACCAGGTAGTTCTAATGAAAAGGATTCATTTCGATGAGTAAAAATAAACAAACATTCAGTTCTTAAAGCTAGTATACTTACACAGTACAAATATCAGAGCTACAACATACCTTTCAGTTCATCAGCAATGAAAGCCTTGAACATTTGAGCTGTGCTAAATTCTCAGTTCAAACAAGAAATTTTTAGGAAGTTGTGATTTGGCTTAAGTGTTCTGAAATAACCCTGAGAGCCTTATTTCATGGGCATTTACTTTCTTTTTCAGGACAGACAATTCACATATGATTGACAAATATACAAATGGGAATAGAGTACATATTACACCGTTCACAGAATATGTTTTTTAATAGCTTGCAAAACTGAAAGTAGACAAGGCCATGGGACTAGATGGGATATATCCCAGGATATTGAAAGAGCTCAGAGAGGTCCTGGCAAGGCCTTTAATGGATGTTTTTTAATAGATCTTTTTGGGATGGGAGAGGTTCCACGGGACTGGAGAGGGCTGATATAGTATCTCTTCACAAAAGTGCTATTAGGGAAGAGGTAACAAACTATAGGCTGGTAGGCCTTACAGTAACTCTGTAGTGGGAAAAGTAATGGAGGCACTTTTGAAAGAAAAAATAATGGACTTTCTCAAAATCAATGGATTTCATGATCAGAGGCAACATGGTTTTACAAGGGGAAGATTATACCAAACAAATTTAATTGAGGACTTTAACTAGGTGGCCAGAGAAATAGATCAAGGGCATGCAATAAGAACATAATATATGCCATACTGGGTCAGACCAAGGTCCATCAAGTCCAGTATCCTGTTTCCAACACTGGCCAATCTAGGTCACAAGTACCAAGCAGTTTCCCCAAAAGACACAGGTTCCACAATGCTTGTATTAGGTCAAGCAGTGGATTTCCTAGGTCCCTTTTAATAAAGGTTTATGGACCTTTCCTCCAGGAACTTGTCCAAACCTTTTCTGAATCTGGCTACACTAACAGCTTTTACTACATCTTCCAGTAACAAATTCCAGAGTTTGATTACACGTTGAGTGAAAAAATATTTTCTCTTATTAGTCTTAAATAGGTTACCCTGTAGTTTCACTGCATGTCCCCTAGTCTTTCTATATTTTGATGGCATAAACAATCGATCTATGTTTACCCGTTCCACTCCATTCATTAATTTATAGTTCTCTATCATATCTCCCCTCCGCTGTCTCTTTTCGAGGTTGAAGAGCCCTAACCTTTTTAGCCTCTCTTCATAGGGGTATCCTTCCATCCCCTTTACCATTTTGATGGATCTTCTCTGTACTTTTTCTAATAACGTTCTATCCTTTTTAAGATACGGTGACCAGAATTGCACACACTATTCAAGGTGCGTTCATACCGTGGAACATTGCAGAGGCATTATAATATCCTTTGTTTTATTCTCCATTACTTTCCTTATGATAGCTATTTGCTTCTTGGCCGCCGTTGCACACTGGGTGGAGGGTTAACATGTTACCCATGATGACGCCTAAATCTTTTTCCTGGGTGGTGGTTTCTAATGTGGAACCTTGCATCGTGTAACCATAGTTTGGATTGTTCTTTCCTAGGTGCATAACTTTGCACTTGTCCACATTACGTTTCATCTGCCATTTGGATGCCCAGTCTTCCAATTTTTCAAGGTCCTTTTGCAATTTTCCACAATCCTCATGTTTTTTAAAAACTTTGAATAGTTTTGTGTCATCTGCAGATTTGATTACCTCACTAGTTATTCCCATTTCCAGGTCATTTAGAATATGTTAAAAAGCAGTGGACCCGGCACAGATTCCTGTGGTACCCCACTATTCACCTTTCTCCATTGGGAAAACTGGTCATTTAGCCCTACCTTCTCCTTTCTCTCTTTTAACCAATTCCTGATCCACAATAACACACTGTCTCCTATCCCATGACTTTTTAATTTTGCAAAAAGTCTCTCATGAGGTATCTTGTCAAAGGCTTTCTGAAAGTCCAGAAACACTATATCAACTGAATCACCTTTGTCTACCTGTTTATTCATACCTTCAAAAAAACATAATAGATTAGTAAGACAAGACCTTCCTTGGCTAAAGCCATGTTGTCTGTCTCCCATTAAGCCATGACTATCTACATGTTCAGTAATTTTGTTCTTTATAATGGTTTCTACTATTTTTACCAGTACTGAAGTAAGGCTCACTTGTCTGTAGTTTCCCGGATCACCCCTGGAACTCTTTTTAAAAATTGGCGTTACACTGGCCATCCTCCATTCTTCAGGTATTACAGGTGATTTTAGTGACAGTTCACAGATTACTAATAGTAGGTCTGCAATCTCATATTTCAGTTCTTTCAACACCCTTGGATGTACATATACCATCCAGTCCAGGTGATTTACAACTCTTCAGTTTATCAAATAGTTGCTATACATCTTCCCAGTGTATCAATATTTATTTCAATTTTTCTGTGGTATCACCTTTAAATACCATTTCAGTCATGGGTAACATCTCTACATCTTCCTCAGTATAGACTGAAGCAAAGAATTCATTTAGTCTCTCTGCTATGGCCTTGTCCCCTCTTAGTGCCACTTTTACCCCTGTATCATCTAATGGTCCAACTGACTCTATCACAGTTTTTTTGCTACGAATGTATTTGAAAAAGTCTTTATTATGCGTTTTTGCTTCCACAGCAAGCTTCTTCTCAAATTCTGTCTTTGCCTACCTTATCAATGCCTTGCATCTAACTTGCCAGTGCTTGTGTTATTTCCAGTTTTCATCAATTGGCTCCTTTTTCCATTTCCTGAAAGATGCTTTTTTGGCAACAAAAGCCTCTCTGACCTCACTTTTAAACCATGCTGGCAATTTTTTAGACTTCCTTCCACTTTTCTTAAAGCGTGGAATACAGCTGGTCTGGGCTTCCAAGATAGTATTTTAAACACTATTTTCCTCATTTTATCATAGTCTCTCTATGTTCCCAGAATGGCAAGCACTAATATCTGACTTGTGCAGGTTTCTAAAATTGGGCAAAAGCCTGCACATGTTGGACCCATTAATTTGCATGTCCCCATTTTCCCTTTTATGTAGTGGACACATATGACTTTCAGGATGGAGAATGGCCGATTTAATGAGGCGCTTATATGTGCCCATGTTCTCGCCAACGCCCTCCTCTGATTTTCAGATGTTTTGACTTGGATGTCCCAGATTTCACCTACAACACCTTTCTAAAATATGTCTTATACTAATTTATAATTTATGCATGTAAATTTGCACTAAACTCAAGCTCTGCTCCTCTGCATGCCCAGAGTGAAAGTATGTACCATTGGCCTGATGTGCGTACTTATAAAATAACGATCAATTAAAATAAAGGCCCATCTACGTGTATGACTCTTTATAAAATTAACTCCAAAACGTTGGTGGCAACAAGGGCCAATTTAGGGCCGGGAAAAAATATTAGGAGTTTAGCACTGTCAGCACTGGGCTCATAAATCTAGGTAAGTGAATGTCAGCCTTAAATTTGTAATCATAGGGCCAATATTCAAAACAACCCATATTCAAACACTACAGTGGTTAGCTGTGCCACTTAAACTACTAACTACTGTAGTTAATACCGAGAGGTAGGACGTTTGTAAGAAGACCAAAAATTTTCCACTTAAAGTACTGGCAGGATATTTAGTGGCAGTATCCAGATAGAGCAGTCACTGCATGTGCGGGTTGAGTGGTGCAATTCGGATAGGTGCCAGCACTAATCTAGGAGCACAATATTCAGCCAGCATTTATCCGGATTGTAACTTAGGCCTGCTTTGCATGTGGAACAAGTTGTCTAAATAGGTGCCAGATTAATATTGTGCTGACTGGAGAAGTGCAGTAATTTATCCAGATAGTGTCAACGCACCCTTGCTTGCCCCAAGGACCCACCCCTGAACTGACCGTATAGTGCGAGGGCAGTCTGTGGAGCTGTTCAGTGGCACTGTCTGGATAGTGCCGCTGAATATCAGTCAGCACCCTTATCTGGATGCCCTTCTACTGCCTGACTAGCTAAGGGTTCTGAATATCGACCCATAACTTTTAAGCCCCTAAATGAAGATGGTATTTCAGCTGAAAACTTAGGCTCCTACATGTGTCTGCTAATATGGCATAAATTTAGGAGCAAAGCTTGTTTTGAATATAGGACTGCTTGTTCCTACTCTAGCACCAGCCAGGAGCCCCATTGCAGTGTTAGATGCCTTCAGTATCTCTTCAGACATTAAGCTTGTCACCTCTGCGACATGCCCAAGCACCTCACCCCTGTTGGAAAAGAGTCAAATAACACTGACTATGACTGAAGATCCTTCTGCCACTAGAGGAGTTTGTCTGTCTTTGACAGAAGCATATTACTACCAAATGCAGCTATACCAGTTAATGAGCTGAAACAGAGACATTAATATTGTGCTGTGCAGAGCTGCCAGTTAACACCAGAGGGGGTGTCTGAAGATTCACAATATAATCATTCTGAGGTATTATAGTTGCAGGATCTGCTTGTGAAATTACTTAGGTTAACATTACATTGTGATATTATAATGTTTAAGTCAGGCATACAAATACAGCATGAGACCCTAATAGTGTGGGATATCTTTTAAGTGTAATCTAATGCCACTAGGGTCATTCCTTTATAAGAATGTGCATTTCCTCAAAACGACATGTGAAATGAAAATAACATCACCCATGTTGTTGCATGTTGATTTTAATCTGAAATAGCAGAAAATAACACCAAATATTTTTCTGTATCATCAATAGTGCACTCTATTGTTTAATAGTGCATTATTGTGCAATGGTGCTCACTATCATTTAATAATGCCTCCTACTGCTCAGTTGTGCATCCAATTATTCAGGAGTATACGCCATTGATCAATAAGGAACATTATTGTACAAATGTGTGCATCTGTTCATTACATTTCCCCTCAAATGAGAAAATAAATATGAAAAATAAACCCCAAATAAAATGAAAAACCCCATAAGCAACATGTGAAGCTAAACAAAATGAAACATTTTTGGCTGTACACCTCTAAGATTTGTGATAAACCAACCAAAGCTCTTATTATAGTAGACTGCAGCTCAGAATATTGCTATCAATGACTGATGGTTGCTAATGAAGTTTTTGGCATAGTAGTAGTGTTTAATGTTCAATTGTACTACTCATATATACTACATGCCATCACGAGTCTACATTTAAATGTTGTTATTTTAATCTCATTGATCATTCAGTCAAATGAACTAAGAAGATAATTTTCAAAGGAACTTCCATGGATAATGCAGTATTTTATGTATAGAATGACCTCTTAAAAATTTGCTTGCCCAACATGTGGGTGAAAATATGCATGCACAGGCTAGGTAACCAGCCTATAAGAAAATTTGATAAATAAATGTTTACTCACTAGTAACTCAGGGCTGCCTTTTCTGCCCTGCAGTTTATTGAAATATGCAAGAGAGAGTGTCTAAGACACTTTCAGGTGACTGGAGATTTTTGGTGCTTAGAAATGTACTCCCACCCCTGGAAAATACACACGTCAAAGGACTTGAATCAGATGTAGTGAGATTGGTCAATTTTAAATAAAATAGTGGATCTGAGCCCGCTGGTGTAATGTACTGCATTCAGAATAAAAGCAGACAGAAAAATACTTGAACCAAATCTTTCCTTTTACTCCCATGAACAAGAAACAGCTTACAAAGAAAAAAATAGCTATTTACCAAAGCAAACCAAAGACAGAAACAGAATCATTAAATAACAGTATCTTCCAAAATAAATCAGCAATTAAGGTGAATTGGTAAAATATGCAAATTAAACGTTTTCACTGCTGGCTATCAACAGAAACCAAGACAATTTATTTTTTAACCCAGCTAACACAGTAAATATAGCAACTGAAACCCAATGATTTTTTAGAAGATTGCACAAGTGCTATACATTTTTTTTGGATCCGGACACAAACCCGGTCCTATCCAAATCCTCTGTGCCTTTTCCTGATAGAAAAAATATGGCTTTGTTTAGTTTATTTATGGTTCGATCTATGATCTATTTATGGTTAGTTTATTTATGGTTAGATGTTTGGATGTCAGTTCAATTTGGTTTCAGGCAGTTGCAAAACTTAACCTTTTTCCAAAGGAACCTTGAAGTTGCAGGTTGTCAGAAAATGCAGAATCTTTTCCTTCTGAACTGTGATCCAGAGCTGAGGCAGAATAAATCCTTGCTGGGTTTTTTTAAGTCTGAGTCCAAGGCTTAGAACTAGAGGAGAGTTGAAGTCCAATTCCCAAGTTTTGTTTCCCCCAAACTAGGAGTAGATCCTTGATGTTTCTTAACCAGA
Organism: Ichthyophis bannanicus; assembly: GCA_033557465.1. Lineage (NCBI taxonomy): Eukaryota > Metazoa > Chordata > Amphibia > Gymnophiona > Ichthyophiidae > Ichthyophis > Ichthyophis bannanicus. Next base: position 116,348,948 of record CM066044.1, read on the forward strand.
AGCTGTCCAGCAAATGATGGCCTCAATTTAAAAACAAAACAAAACAGTAAATTTTAATCAGTCACAGAGGTCTGTAGTCTGATGCAAGAGCTAAGTCCCTTGTGCTGACTAAAAAGTCAGCCCAGCACTTTCTGGCAGTTTTAAAAGTTTGCTCATTGTAATCCACTTTGTGGCTTGCTGTTTGCAGTCTGTATGCTCAGGTTTGTAATTCCCAAAGCTTGTAATAAGCATCCATGCCTGGATTTGTGTCCTTAAAGGCAGGGATCTCTGAAAGAGGATACATCTTTATCAGTTGTCACCCACTAACATACCCAGAGGCTAAAAAGGGCTTGGGTCGTTTGATGGGGCAGTATTTTTATGGCTAGAGCTCCTATGAAGGCTTTAGCAAGGCCTTCTGGATCCTGTAGTTTTCACCGTTAGCCAAAGAAGTGTAGTTGAAGCAGAGGGTAAGGTTTAAACTCAGGCTTTATTCCCCGCCCGGGGTGGATTCATAACAGTGGAACTTAAAGCAGGTCAGACCCTTCGTCTGATAACACAATTAAAGAAAAATACTTTCAACAAAACTTAGCTTTCTTCAGCATTAAACCATGAACAAAAAGTAACAGAAAACAGTTCCTTTTACTCACAGAACTCTGGCACCTGTTTCTTCTCATAAACAGTTCTGGCTGCTTTTAACATAGAGATGCTATACAATCAGATAATATGTACATGCAGTCCATCTCATTTTCCTCTAAGGATTCTTCAAGAGGTTCAATCTGCATCTCCTCTTCATCTGAGTAAACCTCTGGCTCCCAACTGCCGTTAAAGTTATAAGGTTCTTGTCGGGGAGTTAAAACACTCTCCTCCCCCACTATACTAGTGGCCCGTGGGTAACTACCGTATTTCCTGTAGTTGGGTTCCTGAGAACTACAGAGCTCTTGGTACGTGCATAGAAAGTCAGGGTATTGCAAACCTCTCTTATTAGGGTAAATACGCCTACCTTTAGGCACTGCTGTTTCCTGCTCTCTCGGATAAGCACAGCTCTGCTTGGAAACCCCTTTTCCATGGTGTTTCTCTGACTCATTCAAATATGCTTCAGGGTAAAGGTTTTCCCCTTCTGCATTTCTGGTGTTAGGTAATTTATATTTTAAAGCCTTGGCTGTTGGACTGCCTTCTCTGCTTGCCTCACAGCAACGCTCCTGGGAATATTGAGAGGCTGTGCACTGCTGTTCCCAACAGCTTCTCTGAGAATCACCAACCTCATGTACTCTGGATAATCCCCTTGGCTCCGTCCTCACAGCTCCACGGACACTGCTCTCAAGCTCAGCAGTTCCTAACGGTTCTCGCGTAGTTCCAACTACAGCCCTTGTAGTTCCTACTACTTCTCTCTCCGTTCTACTTTCTCCTTCAGTTCTCCCTCTACCTCCCGGTAAGTGATTTTTAAGTACGCTCAAATTGGTGTTAGCCTGGGCTCCGCCCCCATGCAGGTGCTCTTCATTTTCTAATGAATTCTGTGCTCCCTTTCTGTTCGGGCGTTCCCTAACACCACGTGGCTTTGTTTTCATCCGTTGCTCATAGCAACCTTTCCCCATGTGTGAACCTGAGCTGTCAGTTTCCCTTACATTTTGCTCACAATCCCCTACTTCCATGGGTTCTGATGGCGCTACCTTATGACAGATCCCCCCCCCTTAAAATATTACGGGCTGCCGGACGACTAACCGGACAGCACGTAATCATCTCTTGGGTTCTGTCTCGCTGCCTTACATAGGCCAAGCTGACCGTGGCCAATCTCTCCTTCCAAGGTTTTAGAACGTTCAAGTGGTACACCTGCTGACGTCCCCTCTCATTCTCCACCTTGTATGTCACAGGACCTACTTTCTTTATTACTGTACACGGCCCTTCCACTGGGCCTCAAACTTGGGTCCCGGGTCCGCTACTTGGACAAGGACTTTATCCCCTATGCTCAGGTGCCTTTCTCTTGTGCTCCTGTCATAGTAACGTTTTTGCTTTTCTTTGCTGGCCTGCAAATTTTCTCTTGAGGCCTTTGCAGTTCTTTCTAAGCGTTCCCTCAAGTTTTTAAGGAATTGAAGCACCCCAACTTCCTGTGAGTCTGGCTCCACCCACTGTTCATGGAGAATGTCTAAAATTCCCCTAGGGGCCCTGCCAAACATAAGCTCATATGGGGACGCTTTTAATGACGTCTGTATACGTTCTCGACATGCATAAACTACAAATGGGATTAGGGTATCCCATTCACCCATCTCTCCCTTCTTTAAACCCCTCCGAAGCATCTGTTTCAAAGACTGATTCATCCTCTCCCTCACGCTCCCCGGGATCCTCAGATGCTATCCTTCCTTCCCCTGAGGTCCCTGCCTGCGATCGGGTAGATATTAGGCCGGTCCGGGTATTCAACCCTACCGCCAGACCCTTGAGAAAGGGTGGCCAGTCCCTGCCTAAAATGACATCTCTAGGCAATGTAGGGATTATGGCTACCTGTAATGTGTGTTCTCTATCTACAGCACGTATAGATAACCTCTGTGAAGGATAACAGGAAAAAGCTCCGTGTATGCATTTTAAGCGGATCTGGCTTTCTGCTTGCCTCGGGGCTGACCGACGGCGCCTCTCAATGGCTTCCCAGAGCTTGGACGTAATCATGCTCTGGTCAGCACCCAAGTCAAGCAGCGCCAGCATTTCCACCCCTTCTACCTGCACAGGAATCAGGAACCCATCTTGTGCTGGCTTTTCTCTCCCAGCCATGAGGATAGTCCGCTCCGTGCAGTCTTTTTGGAAATGGCCCGCTCGCCCGCACAGATAACATTTCCCTTTGTATATAGAAAAAATGTCATCATTAGTATTCTTACCACATACATTAAACATTTTCCCTTTAACATATTTCTCTCTTTTATGCTCTGCCATGCCTGCTGCTTTCCTCAGACCTATTTCTGAGGTGCCCACTATCTGAGCCTCAAAATAGCGTTCAGCTAGACTGGCTGCATCATTGGTATTCTGACAATTTTGCAAGGTGAGATACTTTTTTACCTCGGTAGGCACAGCCTGGAGAAATTGCTCCAAGATAATTATATCTAACACTGCTTCCATTGTCCTCTGCTCAGGGGTTAACCACTTGTAGGCCAAATTCTTTAATCTCTGCTGCAGAGCTTTAGGGGTTTCTTGGGCCCTCATCCTAGCTTCTCTAAACAGCCTACGATAATGCATGCTAGATAGGCCCAACCTATCCTTAACTGCCCTTTTTATCTCCTCGTAGTCAGTAGCAAGGATGGCAGGCATTGCTTTATAAGCAGAGAGAGCTTCCCCGGTGAGAGATACAGCAAAGTGGGTAGCCCACTGCTCTCGTGGCCATTTCAATGCCCCCCCTATTCGTTCAAAGGCATCAATAAAATCATCAATGTTGTCCTGTGGACTTAACTGTCCCAAAGTAAACGCATGACTCGTATTAAGTCCTACCCCTGGAACTACGTAGGGGTTCTCAGTCCCATGTCCTGGTGACTTTTCCAAAAATGCCCTCATGGTCTCCAGAAGTGGCCTCTGCTGCTCCATGATCATTTTTGCTGTTTGCTCTTGCATGTGCCGTGCTAACTCCAGTAGTTTGTCCCACTGGTGTTGCATCCAGCTCATTATATCCTGGGCCTCCATCTTCTTGCTGTGACCCTGCGGAGAAAAGAAGAGAAAGAAAACCACCAAGTGCGGTACTTTTTACACTTCTTCACCCCCTTTCCCGCACCACAGGAACGCCCCCTTTCTTGCCCTTTTATCCACCTACGCTAGTGCCCTAGGTATCCGTTACCTTAGGATCTGCGTAGATTCAGGCTTTGGCAAGAAAGGTCCTTGATCAGCATCTGGCTTGTCCTGTGTGCTTGCTTCTTATGGGTCCTCCGGTACAGCAGTATTTTTTCTTCAAAAGTGTCCTTTTTTTTTTTCCACAGTTAAAAAAAAAATCCTCTAGACGACGCCACTCATGTCACCCACTAACGTACCCAGAGGCTAAAAAGGGCTTGGGTCATTTGATGGGGCAGTATTTTTATGGCTAGAGCTCCTATGAAGGCTTTAGCAAGGCCTTCTGGATCCTGTAGTTTTCACCGTTAGCCAAAGAAGTGTAGTTGAAGCAGAGGGTAAGGTTTAAACTCAGGCTTTATTCCCCGTCCGGGGTGGATTCATAACAGTGGAACTTAAAGCAGGTCAGACCCTTCGTCTGATAACACAATTAAAGAAAAATACTTTCAACAAAACTTAGCTTTCTTCAGCATTAAACCATGAACAAAAAGTAACAGAAAACAGTTCCTTTTACTCACAGAACTCTGGCACCTGTTTCTTCTCATAAACAGTTCTGGCTGCTTTTAACATAGAGATGCTATACAATCAGATAATGTGTACGTGCAGTCCATCTCATTTTCCTCTAAGGATTCTTCAAGAGGTTCAATCTGCATCTCCTCTTCATCTGAGTAAACTTCTGGCTCCCAACTGCCGTTAAAGTTATAAGGTTCTTGTCGGGGAGTTAAAACACTCTCCTCCCCCATGCGGTATTGGTCAGTTATACCCTTGGTCTCCTTCTGACTTGGACCGTTGGCAGACATACCCGAAAGTTGATGCGTTAGTCACCAAGCATACCACAATTCCAGTTGAGGGCGGAGCGGCACTCCGCGACCAGCAAGACCAAAAAAAGTTGAGAGTCTGCTAAAGACGGGTTTTTCGTTGTCTGCTCTTTCCCTTCAAGCAGGGGTGTGCGCAGGTCTAGCAGCACGGGCCTCCCTTCGATGGATTCTGCAGCTTCCAGGTGATCCCGAGTTGGCTCGTTTAGAATCCATCACTGCATTCCTGGTAGAGGCCTTCTCTGATCTCTTGCGGCTGTCAGCTCGCTCCGTAGCACCGGTGACAGTAGCTCGGAGATGGCTCTGGCTGTGTCAATGGGCAGCGGATGTTGATTCGTTCAAAGACTCCAGCGTTCAGCTGCCATTCATCCAGTTTCACCGTTGCAAAGAGGACTAGGCCGTTATGCTGTCTATTTCGTGGTGCCAAAAAAAAAAAATACGTCTCCTTTCATCCTATCTTGGATCTCAAAGGTGTCAATCGCAGTCTGCGGGTACCACACTTTCGAATGGAGACTCTGTGATCCGTTATTCAAGCGATACACAAGGGGGAATTCTAGCTTCCCTCAATCTCACAGAAGCATTCTTCACATTCCCATTCGAGAGGGGCATCAGCGACTCGTTCGATTCGCGGTACTCGGTCAACATTTCCAATTTCGTGCGATGCCCTTTGGTCTAGGTTCGGTGCCTCGAACCTTCTCCAAGGTAATGGTGGTAGTAGCTGCGGCCTTATGCAGCCGCGGCATCAGAGTTTATCCTTATCTCGACGTCTGGCTCATTCGTGCAGACTCTTTCCCCGAGGCTTGCAGCACAGTCTCGGTGGTTGTTGCCTTTCTCGAAAGCCTCGACTAGGTAACCAACCGCGACAAGAGTTGTCTTCAGCCGTCCCAGGAGATCAAATTTTTTGGGGGCTTGATTTGATACAGCCTTAGGTCGGGTCTATTTGTCAATGCCTCAATTCCTCAAGCTAACTTCTCAAGTTCGCAGTCTCCTAGCACAGGTCTCGCCTCGAGCAAGGTGTCCAGAGGATTATCAAGTTCGGTTGCCTCTACTATCGGCAGTGCGACTTTGCCTCCGTTGGTGGCTCCGGCCCCGCAGTTTCGTCTCCTTCGAGGGGTTCCCCTGGAGACTCTGCACTGGGTGTTGGTAACGACAGACACCAGTCTCTCTGGTTGGGGAGCGCATTGCGGCTCGCACTCAGCGCAGGGGATTTGGTCTCCTCGGGAGGCCCGGTGGTCCATCAATCGCCTTGAGATGCGAGCGGTGCGCTTAGCCTTGCGAAAATTTCAGCCTCTTCTGCGGCGTCAGGCGGTTCGAATTCTGTCCAACGCTATGACAGTGGCATACCTCAACTGCCAAGGGGGCACAAAATGTCCAGGTGTATCGAAGGAAATGGGTCTTCTCCTTCCGTGGGCGGAGAGGCATCTGCAGCCGATCTCGGTGCAACACATCGCGGGGTAGACAATGTAAAAAACAGATTTCCTCAGCCGATATGCTCTGGATCCGGGGGAGTGGGCTCTGGCGCCAGAGTCCATTCAGTCCATTGTTCGACGATGGGGTCTACCGGCAATGGATCTCATGGTTACGGCGCAGAATACCAAGGCATCGATATACTTCAGCCATTGGAGAGACAATGGGTCGCACGGGACAGATGCTCTGTCTCAAGCGTGGCCAACCCATCTCCTTCTGTATGTCTTTCCTCCCTGGTCCATGATCTTCAAGATTCTCCAAAGAGTCAGGGAGCTTCGCGGCCCGATGATCCTGGTGGCACCGGATTGGCCTTTCAGACCGTGGTATGCGCATCTCGTCCGGCTGTCTCTGGTGTCTCCTCTACGCCTGGGGACGTTCCCAGGGCTCCTGCTCCAAGGGCCGGTGGAAATGGGAAACCCGGCTCCTTACTCGCGTATGGCCTGGCTCTTGAACGCCGCAGGTTAGTTCAGAAGGGATATTCGTCGAGTGTGGTGGCGACAATGCTTAAGGCACGGCGGTCTTAGACGTCGCTGGCTTACCCTCGTGTGTAGCGTCTCTTTGACACTTGGTGTTCGCTATGTCACATCTCTCCCTGGCGTTGCAACATCCCAGATATTCTTTCCTTTCTGCAGGCCCGTCTAGATTAGGGTCTGGCTCTCGGGACCTTGCACGTGCAGGTTGCCGCGCTATCTTGTTTTCGAGGGCCGATAGCGGGGTGTTCTCTCGCCTCGCATGTGGACGTTTCACGTTTTCTTAAAGGGGTTCAGACATTACGGCCCCCGATACGTCCTTTAGTTCCTTCTTTGAATCTCGCTCTCATTCTCCGTGCCCTTGTTGCTCCTCCCTTTGAGCCCCTGAAGGCATGTTCCCTTAAGGATTTAACGCTAAAGACGGTTTTCCTAGTGGCCATAACCTCGGCACGTCGGATTTCCGAACTTCAGGCTCTCTCTTGTCGAGACCCCTATCTCTCGTTTTCTTCGGCGGGAGTTTCTCTTCAAACTGTTCCATCCTTTTTACCTAAGGTGCTTATCCCGTTTCATGTCAACCAGCCTCTTTTCTTGCCTACCTTTGAAAGAGAGCAGTGTTCCGGTCACCTTCGTCAATCGCGTGCTGTGGACCTGAAGAGATTGCTTTATCGGTATCTTAAGATCACGAACGCCTTCCATAAGACCGATCATCTTTTTGTCCTGTTTATGGGCCCTTGACGGGGGTCCGCAGCCTCCAAATCCACCATTTCTAGATGGTTGCGAGGAGCTATTGAGGCAGCTTATATACTGCAAGGTAAACAGGTTCCAGCAAGGCTCTGAGCTCACTCCACTCGGGCTCAGGCTTCGTCTTGGGCTGAGTGGTCTCAAGTAGCCCCTCTCGACATTTGCCGGGCGGTGACTTGGTCATCGTTGTCCACGTTTGTCCATCAGTATAGATTGGACGTTCACGCTCCGCAGGAGGGTCAGTTTGGAGCTGCAGTGCTGTCGTTGGCATTGACCCCCCCTTGAAAGCAGGTAGCTTGGGTACTGCCCGTTTGTCTGGACTGGTCTAGCAGTATGACCTGGAAGGAGAAATTTCACTTACCGTTAATTTCCTTTCCTGGAATACTGCTAGACCAGTCCAGGACCCACCCTGCTGTCAGTTACGGTGCTGCTAGTGCGGTGAAGCCGCTGGCCTCTGTTCCTTCCTTGTCAGTATGCCTCACCATGGGGGCCCGATGGCTGCATTATCAGTCTTAGCAGCCTTCAGTTCTGGGGATACTTTCAGCTCCCTTATACATAGTTGAATTAAACGTCCACTATGTGTGGTCTTATGGTTTAGTTGCGTTACATGTTTGGGTTCGCTTTACAGACAATATTGAGGGAGACCCCTAGGGGTAGGATCATATCACCAGAGTCCAGCCTATCAGAGCTCTGGTAGAATTCTCTGTCTCCAAGATCTGCTGGCAGGGGGACACAACCCGTTTGTATGGACTGGTCTAGCAGTATTCCAGGAAAGGAAATTAACGGTAAGTGAAATTTCTCCTTCTTCTCTCTTTTAGTTTTTTTCCATTCTCTCTCTCTATATCTGCCTTAACATGCTAATCTTTCTCCTTTTGCTCTTTCCTCATTCCTATTTCATCCACTCAAGTTTTACCCCTCCATCCTCAATCCCCACTTACTCTCCCAATACCCGGCCAATTGTAGATTTTTCTTCCCTCCCACACAAAATATTTTCCCCTCTCCATTTCACTCTCCCAGCCCCATCCCATTCTAATCCTCCCCCAACATCAGATCCTTCTAGTTCCAGCCCCACCCAGCATCCACTCCCTTCTAGTCCCCTCAACAGCCCATTTCCAGTCCTAGCTCCCCCATCCATTTCCAGTCCTATCCGAGTCCCTCCATCAGCTCATTTCCAATCCCAGCCCCCCATTAGCCCATTTCTAGTCATTTCCTAGCCCAACCATCAGCCCATGTCAAATCCTAGCTCCCCTCCACTCAGCCCATTTCCAATCCAAGCCCCCCATGAGCCTACTTCCAGTTCTAGCCCCTCCATGAGTCCATTTCAATCCAAGCCCCCACCACAGCCCATTTCCAATCTTAGCACTCCCTAACAGCCCATTTCCAGTCCTATCCTAGCCCCTCCATCAGCCCATTTCCTGTCCTAGCTCCCCCGACTCAGCCCATATCCAGTCCTAGCTCCCTCCCCTCACAGCCCATTTCCATTCCAAGCCCCCATCCCCATCAGCTATTTGCAGTTCAAGCCCCCCCCTTCCACTCAGCCCATTTCCTGTCCTAGAACCCCCCCCAGCCCATTACCAGTCCTAATCCCCCCATCACCCCATTACCAGTCCTAACTCCCCATCTGCCCACCTCCAGTCCTAACCCTCCCCATCAGCCCATTTCCAGTCCTAGCCCCCCATAGCCCATTACCAGTCCTAACCCCCCCATCAGCCCACTTCCATTCCTAACCTCCCATCACTCCATTTTCAGCCTTAGCCCCCCCATAGCCCCTACCAGTCCTAACCCCCCCATCAGCCCATAGCCCATTGACAGTCCTAACCCCCCTCCCCCATCAGTCCAGGGAAAATTAAACAAAAAACCCAAACTGGCCGTAGCAGCCGCAGAATAAAGTGTCTCACGCCCCCCCCCCCCCCCCACACACACACACCTGCCCGGCAGAGCCCTCCCTCCCTGAAACAGTCCCCTCGGTGCCGACTTTCAGAGCCGCGAAGGGAGAGTTTCTCCCTCGTGGCTCTGTTAAGCCCACCAGTGCTGATGGGAAACAGGCATTTCCTGTTTCCCATCAGCCCCGGTAGGCTTAACAGAACCGCGAGAGGGAAACGCTCCCTTCGCGGCTCTGAAAGCTGGTGCGGAGAGGGACTGATGCATGTAGGGCTCTGCTGGGCAGGCGGGGGAGGGGGGGTGCCACGAGACACTTGGTGGCAGTGGCAGCAGCAGCCAGTTTTATTTTTAAATTTACCTGGGCATTTAATATAGAATGTTGTTTGCGTGGGGCCCCCTGAAATGCGGTGCCCTCTGCAAACAACATTCTTGCTCAATGGATGGGCTAGCCCTGCTGCCCAATCTAATCATGGTCCTGCTCAAGCATAAAGAAAACTAAGTAAGTAGCTCTCATATATTCTTGTAGGACTCTTTCCAAGGTCTGCATAAATTTATAGCTATCCTCTTTTCTACCACAGTTGTTTCCTTGGCAAATAATACAATTGTGGGGAGAATTAGGGCAAAATATTTGAAGAAAATATTTTTTCGGCTTCTACCATGGAGAGACTGTAGGTACTTTTGAGAAATTAAAAAGTCTTTGAATAAGTCATCTTGCATGGTTTTCCTTTTTTTTTTAAATTTATGGATTTTCAGCAAAATACATCACCACAAAATAAGGTAAATCATTAATACTTAGTACAATATGTATAAGAAAATACACTAAAGATATAGTCCACATCAAGGGAAAAAACAAAGACAGTACAATAAAAATAACTACAAGAAAACAGGCCACTAGGGCCAACCAATAGAAGGATATATATTACCCAGAAACTATTCCCTTACCCAGCACGTGCCCGATCTACAACAAACTTTTCTAAATGTGAGACATCTACAAAAACAAAAGAATCTCCCTGGTAATTAACCACACATTTACAGGGGAAACGTAAGAAGAACGTTGCTCCCAATGCTAAAACTCTGGGCTTCAGCTGAAGGAATTGACGCCTCCTAAATTGGGTTTCACGGGATACGTCGGAAAAAATGTTTATAGATTGCCCACAAAATTTAACAGTTTTGGCCTTAAAAAACGCACGTAAAATGCGCTGTTTAAGACCAAGCGAAGATAATGTAACAATTAACGTAGACCTGGTAGTGATTAAGTCTGAAGAGTCCTCCAGAAAGGCAGTCAAGTCTGAAATAGGAGCAACAATCTCATCCAAACCACCCTCTATATTGACATGCTTAGTACATGACAACAAGTAGTAAGCATGAGAAATATCAATTGTATCAGAAAAATGCAATATTTCTTTAAAGTACTTGTCAAGAAGAATCTTAGCGGATAACAATGAGGAGTGAGGGAAATTTAGGAAACGCAAATTACAAGCCCGGGAAGAGTTCTCTAAAGCCTCTACTTTAGAGTATAATATCAACAAATCCTTAACAGCGGTGGAATTGGCCGCGGTAAGCAAGTTAACCTGAGAGCTCAACTTCCCTACAACTTTAGTTGCAGAAGTGACCTTCTCATCAAGCTGACGTAAAGATACGACGGCCTCTTGAAAAAGACACATAATGCATTCAGTGTTAAAGCAGTCCATATATCTTTTAACGTGATCTCCTCATCAGGGGGTTTAGAAACAGATTGTAGTAAACTGTCAGAAACATTATATGTCACAGTCGAAGGAAAAATAACATTAACAGTAGAAATACTTTCACTTTCTGGAGACTCTCTGGACAACCATTGCGGCTGCGATGGTAAAGGCAAGGGAGGAGGGGTTCTCCCACCAGAACTTAGGGAGACCCCTTCTGGGGAGGACTGCGCTAGAGGGATAGGAGGGAAATGCTTGTCAAGAGGACCAGTCGGTTTATCGCTGACATTGGTCTCTTGCACCTTATTCCCTCCTTTTGCCTTTCGCTTCCCCATAGAACGAGACTACGGGGTGGAAAAACAAGCAATATCCCACAGACGTCTCAGTGACGCTAAAGGGGCGCTCAAGGGGCTAGACTTTCCCCTTTGATCACGCCCCTTCGAGCCGCGCCCCGCGGACACGCTCCACAGTCAGAAAAATGGTTGACAAAAATAGAAAAGGAAAAAAGACCCCGCCGGATAGGAGGGTGCCCCGGGCGCGCCTGCCCGATTCTCCGAAGCACAGAGTCCCTGCACACCAGGAAGCCAGCAGCAGTCCCAGAGCTGATTTCAAACTCCGTCTCCTTCAGCGTCTCTCCGTTTGTCCCAAAGAACAACTCCAGAGGTAGATAGTTTTAAAGGTCCAATAGACCCCGCCGGGTAGGAGGGTGCCCCGAGTGCGCCTGCCCGATTCTCCGAAGCACAGAGTCCCTGCACACCAGGAAGCCAACAGCAGTCCCAGAGCTGATTTCAAACTCCGTCTCCTTCAGCGTCTCTCCGTTTGTCCCCATCTTGCATGGTTTTCTAATGCCAAACTTACTGCGGTCATTTTTAAGAGTCTCCATGGTGTTTGCAAGCCCACACGAACTTTTTACCCAAAAGACTGCAAGCCAGTTTTCAAAGAAAAACTGTCCACAGGATATCCCTTTGAAAACCATCCCCTGGTGTTGACTGCAGGTAGAAAAGTACTTGGAGAGTCTGCAGCTGCAGACTACTCACTGGGAAATATGCCCCAGTCCTCTCCCAGGGAAAGGTGTGTATGCTGTCAACCCCATGCCTACTTTACCCTGTATTCGGGGTGGGGTGGGGATTTTATTTATTTATTTTATTTATATTCTCTTATATACCGCGCTATTCTGCATCAGTGCGGTTTACATTGAACAAACTGAACTTACATTGAACAGGGCATTATAACTTGGAAATAACTATTTACAGGGAACATGGGCTATGGAGGGTTAAGTGGCTTGCCCAAGACCACAAGGAGCACCTGTGGGACTAGAAACCCCAGTCCTTCCGGCCCAAGGTTGCTGTCCTCTAGTGGGATTTGAACCCCCGACCTTCCGGCCTGAAGTACCTTGCTCCAACCACTAGGCTACTCCTCCACTCCAAAGAGGATATATTCATGCATGAATATCAGCTTATCCACAGAGAATCCATGTGAAACTTTGCTCCGCTATTTATAGCCAGATCATGTTCAACCACAACAGAGCCAGTGACTATATGGCATTGGCCTGTTGACCCATTAAGCTAGGTTTCTTTGACTGTTCATTAAGAGTCTTCTATTGATCCTGATTTATTTATTTATATATTTATTTTTTTGAATTCTAAGAAAAATATTAATAAAACTTTAACACAACTTGTTAAATACTTTTACCATTGTGATGGTAGCAGTCTTTTTTCACACCTTCCCACTCTGTGAGATTGTGTAAAATTAGTGGTGAGGAAACTGTGAGGTACTTGGCCCAATTACTAGAGATGGCATCAGAATAATTATCCCAGAAGATATCCCCAGGTTCTACTCATTCATCTGAAGTGATGTTAATTCCAGAGCTTATCTGACAGTCATTGTCTGTAACATTCCATTTTGGACAGAGAAAGAAGTCGCCAAACTGAGACCTATTCTGTTCTCTTGCTATACCTCTGGAACATACTCTTATTTCCGGAACAAAGCATTGAAAAGATCAGTTATTCATGACGCCATCCAGAAATGAGAAGTGCTTAAACCTAGGGGTTCAGTGTAAGATTTAAATACAGCTGAGGAGATGATACTTCTGAGTTAGACTTCTGATGGAACCCTGAATGGGTAGTCTCTGAAGGGTAGATTCTTACTTTCTCTTGTATCTTCACTAGAATTTATGAAACTTGTGATAAGGAAGCTTATCAAAGCTCAGGGGGTAATGACAAAAGAGGAGAATTTACTCTGATTAAGGGACCTGTGCTGGCAGGTTATAGAAATAAGACAGCTTGTTTCCCTAAAAGACTACATGTTCCAGAATGTACCAGTATGCAGAAAGTCCCTAGGGGAGCTAGAGTGGAAAAGCATGAGTCTAATCAGAGAAAGCATTATGTCATCCCTAATCAAACAACCTCTAGGAGACTGCTTAATCCACAACACCTGAAGAATGCAAGGGAGGAGTTGCAATCTAAGCCCTTTAAAACTAGAGGGGAATCTTCAGGAAGACAGACAGAGAAGGAGAACAGAGGGGGCGAGAACCAGAACAGAAGGAAGAACAACCGGAACCTGAAGGAACAAGGACAAGGAAACAGATGGTCCAAGAGAGGAGCTCAGAGAAGTACCTATGCCTGGAGAGATACCTGGGGGAAAGAACCTTCAGAGGACTGGAGAAAGCCAGAGGTCTGTAGATCCACAGCCAGGGACCCTCAAGCAACACCTAGGAAGAGGTCTGTTGCAGCTAAGGAGAAAAGGAGCCCAAATACCTCTTGGAGGACGTCTGGAGAAAAGATCCTGAGGTCCAGAGATACCAACTGGAGGACAGGACACAGAAGCTCTATTACATACTGGCCAGAATACCAGAAGAAGCAGCCTGATGCTTTCCTGGATTCAGGTATGAACTGTGAACGTTTCTCTAGCTTTGAGCAATGCAAAGAGCAGGGAAACAGTTTATCTCCGTATAGAGGTCAGTTCCTAAAGCCCTCTGAGCTAGACGAAGAAATTGAGTCTATGCAATATCATAAGCAAGGTTTAATATCTGATGCAGAGGAACCTAGCCATATGCCTTACCTACAGAGCGCCAGCCACACCATCAGATGAACTTTCAGCAATCCTAGAGGCAATATGCACAGTCAACAACCTACACAAACAACTCATAATACTTGGAGACTTCAATCTCAGATCTATTAGCAGAAAAGAGGCAGAAGCCTTCCTATCAGCTCTGGACTCCCTCCAATTCACCCAACTCATCAACACCCCCACCCACAACCTTGGACACACCCCCGACCTAATCTTTGCTCCAAACAACTTAAAGCCTCATCTCAGGGCCATACATCACACTGGTACCCTGGTCAGACCACCACCTAATAAAGATTAAACTACAAGTAACAGACTCAAAAAGGCAAAACAACGACCCACCCCCAACCAGGAAATTCAAAAGCTTCAACAAGGAACAGTTCACACAAGACACGCAACTACTCCTCAATGCCGAAACAATGGACATAGATGAGCAAATCTCCAAATGGAACGACATCATTTCATCTGCCTCCAGACCACCCACCCGCAGAACACAACAATCACACAGCACAAAACCCTGCTCCACTCCATGGTACTCCAAGGATATACGAATAGCAAAGAGAGCACTAAGACGACTTGAATGCCGATGGAGACACAACAAATCAACATCCCTACAGGAACAATACCAGACAAAGCAAAAGGAATATAACAACCTCATCAACCAGCAGAAAAAAGAATACCATACTAACCTTATCATGAAGTCCACTAACAAACCCCGTGAACTCTACGAAATCGTAAAGAACCTCACCAAGGAACCCTCCAACAGAAACGAACAACAAATAGACCCACAGATCTTCGCTGACCACCTCAAGAACAAATTCACTGCAACACCCAAGAACAACAGCGTGTCAGTGAAATACAAGACATCCGAACCTGACCGGAGCTGGGGCACATTCGACATCCCATCGAATGAACAACTCTCCAAGATCATCACTGACCTCAACACCAGCACCGCCCCTACAGATCCCTGCCCAGTAGCCTGGATCAAAGCAACGAAAAAGGAACTAACACCAGTCGTACGGAAAATAGTAGATAACTCCCTCTCCAAGGGAACAATTCCAAACTCCCTGAAGCTAGTAGCCACAATACGTCCAATCCCCAAGAAAACCACCCTGGCTAAAACTGACCCAGCTGCCTACAGACCCATATCAAGCTTACCATTCCTGTCCAAGATCATCGAGAAAACAGTCCAACACCAGCTCCAACAACACATTGACATCTACAATCCACTGGACCCCAATCAACACGGTTTTCGACCCAGACATGGGGTTGAAGCCATACTGATCCAGCTATTCGACAGCCTTTTAAGGACAATCGACAACACCAGAATGGGCGTCGTCATGATATTCCTAGATATCTCCTCAGCTTTTGACACTGTCTGCCACACAACCCTACTACCTCTATGGTCAAATTACTGAACGTCTCAATCACAGCTTTCACAAGAAAATACGTTCAAGTATAACTGGATGCTTGTTTTATCTTTAAAGATTATACCAAATCAGCTACTAAAAAGAAGAAATAGACCCACCTTTTAAAACTTCACAGCTGCCCACGTTTCACAAAAAAATCTCCGAATCAATAAAATGGTAACACGAAACGCCGCGCATGCGGACTAACGAACGCACCGCCTATTTTATAGGAGCTACTCCTACTCATACAACCAATCAACCATCTCAACGTCACCATTGACTACACCTACTCACAAAATATGCCTCAAACAAAATGCACAACAGCTGCCAATCCCACACTCAACTCCCAACAAACAAAACCCAGGAATCCCCCTCCATCATCAATGTACAAACAGCAAACAATTTCTAAAAAACAATTCCTAAAAAATGGTGGCAGTACCCATTAATACATCAAGTACCTAGGGGTCTCTCACTCGGAACCTATCTATGGATATCTCCCATTTAATCCATTATCAGAGACATCGAGCCCATTCCACCTGGGCATTCAAGCCCTTAGGAGATACAGTGTCACACGTATAAATCCACCATTGTTCCCGTCTAATAAGAATCTGATCTACTGGTGCTTTAAAATCATTTTGTAACACCTGATCTACGCATAAAACACGGAGCTGTTCAAACTGATGCCGCTGCTCCACACAATGTTGAACTATGGGAGCCTCCATTACTGCATGTTTTAAGCGGCTCTTATGCTCGCGAATCCGAATCCGGAACGCCCGCGTGGTCTTCCCTATATACGCTAGACCACAAGGGCACAAGATGACATACACCACATTATGGGAACCGCAGGTCGTTGAAAATCTTAAAGTCCTACGGAACCCATTGTATTCAAAAACAGAGGCCTCCATAGTCAGCACACAAATATCGCAATTTCCACAACATCGATGACACAACCCTACTAAAAAGACTACAGGAGGCAGGCCTACACAGTACTACTCTGAGCTGGTTTACATCTTACCTCACCAACAGACAACTACAAGTCAAGTGTGGAACAAAGACCTCTCAACCGTTCAGAGCCACTCAAGGAGTCCCACAAGGCTCAGCTCTCTCCGCCCTGCTATTTAACATCTACGTACAACCCATATGCACCATCATCAAGGACCACAAGATTCAATACACCATATACACAGATGAGATAATGATATACACACCAATCAAACTGGACAACCCAGACTACTCCAACATAGCCAACTGCTTCCAACAAATGGCAACCTGGCTGCAAGAAAACAACCTATCAATAAATTACAACAAAACCGAAGCTCTATTCATCACAAGAAACTGGACATTCTCACCATTGGCCACCATCAACCTAAACAACACCATCATACCAGTAAGACAAGAAATAAAATACCTGGGAGTAACGCTCGACAAGGACCTCAACCTCCAGTCCCACATTGCAAAAATAACAAAGAGCGCTTGCATCAAAATGAGGACAGTCAGAAGGCCAAACCCATTCTCGCCCATGAACACTTCTGAACAGTCTGTCAAGCCATCATCACTACAACCCTAGACTATTGTAATCACATCTACCAAGGACTACCTAAAAAGACAATAAAACCACTACAGCTAGCACAAAACACAGCTGCACGACTCACGACAGATCACACAATTCACGATCACATCACCCCCATACTGTACCACCTACACTGGCTCCCAATCAGCTCCAGAATCCAATTCAAAGTACTTCTACACATATTTAAAATAATACACAACCTATCAGCAGACAGCCTACGCCCTCTCATAAAAACCGATGACAACAGGAGACCAAGAAGAAAAGGAACCTCAGACACCATCAGAACACCAAAAGAATTTGCTAAAACAAGGCTGGCCACATCAAGGAGGGCACTCTCCCTGGCAGCACCCGCTATATGGAACTCTCTCCCAGACCACATAAGATCAACCAAGAACCTCAAGGACTTCAGAAAACTTCTTAAGACTGATCTATTTACAGCACATTTCAAGGACCTCACATAAATTTCTACCTCAAGACATTACAGGATCACAATCCTACCCCCAAGACTTTACAGAATCTCAATCCTAGCACGCCTCTCAAACAGCCCCATTTTGTATATATGTATATAGCTCATTATGTAAATAGTTCACCGATATAATCTAACGCACTGCCCCACACACTACACTTCTAAGTTCTCACACTGCATGCTACAAACCACACTTTATTATTGATTTTGATTGATGTGCCACACCGCCTTGATTTAATGATAAGGCGGTATACTAAATCCTTCTAAATAAATACAGTCAAACCTCGGTTTTCGTTTGCCCTGGTTTTCGTACGTTTCGGTTTTCGACGTCTTTTCTGACTGAGATTTTGTCTCGGTTATCGGATATCGCCTCGGTTTTCGTAAAGAATGGCGCTGGTCTGTATACACTGCCCGCCCAGTCCCGGCAGCACTACCCCCCGGACTCACCGATCGCGTGTTGAGAAGCGAAAGTCAGCTGAGCAACATCCTCGAGCCAGAGTCAGAGATGCAAGGATTGCACAGAGAGGAAGGCCCCGATCTCTCCACTGCCTGCCTGTTCTCTGGAGCGCCCCCTCAGGCTCGGAGGTAGCAGGGTAGCTGTCAATGTAAGCAGGAGATGTTGCAGTGCCGTACAGTACAATATCTGTGTGTTTGCTGTCCTGTGGACGATCGGGCAGGTGAGAGAAGTGACAGGAGCTGGGTGTCTGGAACGGATTAATTGAATTTACATTATTTCCTATGGGAAATATTGCTTCGGTTTTCGTACGTTTCGGTTTTAGTCAGACTTCTTAGAACGGATTAATCATGAAAACCGAGGTTTGACTGTAAATAAATATTTATATGGACTGTTCTTTGAGTAGGTTGTTATTTTAGGAAAATCCTAAATATACGAGCAAACATCAAAAGGAAACATTCTAAATATTGGCTTCCCATAAAGTTTTGTTGAAAATAAAAAGCTTTTGGGAAAGTTTGCACGTGTGCTGAAATCAAGCTACTGATTGCAGTTAATTGTCACCTGTTGGTGGAGGAGAGCCCAGCACAAGCCATGCACACCTGGGATTTAAAAAGTTCTTTTCTGTATGGAGAAAGTGAGCTATGTTTTTGGTATAAAGAAGTTTTCCTCTTTGATTTGCTTACACCTCAGCACTGCTAAGGAGTTTATTAGCAGTGGCTGTGAGAAAGCCTTTCTGTTCCATAAAAGGACTTTGATCCTTATTTGCATAGGTTTTTCAGTTGCCTTATTTATGTTAAATAAACCCTAGAGAAGTTATCTGGATGGTGTTACCAAGCATATCTGTGTGTGGAATATTCACCCCATAAATAATTTTGCCTTACACTCGACCAACTACAAGAGTCTTTACTTATTTTAAAAGGCAAGCTTTGTGTGAATGGACTTCAATAACCACAATCCTTTGCAAGACAGTTAATTTACATACTTGCCAAGATGATGGTTCCTTCATAACAAGCACCCCCTTTTACAAACTTTACTGAAGAAAAAGACAAAACTCTGGCAGAAGGAAGGAACTTGAGGCATAGGTTGTGAGCAAGGCAGAATAGCATGCTAGGCTTTTTGACATCCTTTTGGATGCCAGAAGCAGTGGAGAAGAAGAAAAGAGTACTCCTTTCTGCCTCCAGCTTAAGAAGTGGTAGGTATTTGGATGAGTAAAGGGGACATGGTTGCAGGGGGATCTGGGTATTAGAAGCCTTTGTTTGCAGCACTTGGGGGAATGGTAGTGGTGGAACAGAGGGAAGACGAGGGCATGGAAGGTCCCTTGAGAGACATCCAAATGCACTTTTTTTTGGCGGGGGGGGGGGGTTGAGGGGGAAGGTTGGAAGGATGGATCAGTGCTTTAAAATTTCTTGATGTCAGCACTTAGGGAATATGGGGAACCAATCAGAACTCTTTTCAGAGTCTGCATTTACAATAGAAGATTCATGCTAAAGCTTCACTAATCCCTCCTGATTTGCATGCTGTGCCATTAATTTTATTCTTTCATTATGCTCTATTAAATCTATGTTAACATGAATACAGGCTGACACTTAAAAATGTGTTAACTATTCCCAGATTATGATGTGGATTAATGTGTTGAGCACACATTAAATACTTGTCATACGATTAACGCATATTAGCACATGGACCTGTTAATGTACTAACCATACTTTGAACTCTGTCATATAAACAAGACTATACATGAACGATTACAGAATGAACCAAGCGAGAGATTTATAAACAAAACCAAAGACTGAAGCCTAGTGAGAGACACACATCTGGTATTTTGAAAGCATATACACAGGGCAATTTTCAAATGCCTGGCTATTTGCCCTGGTAAAAAGGCTTTTTGAATATTGTTCACTCTCCCCATAATACACAGTGTATATACTTTTACTTGCATGAATGGAGTCATTCCTGGGGGGCAGAGATAGAGCAGAGAAAGCAACTACGGGAAAAAGTTTTGGATTTTTAAAATGCCATACATTGTTTTGAAGAGAAAAAGTACTCATAAAAATAAGCACAAATGTTTGGGCATATTTTTTTCCTAAGAAGAAACACAAAGCAGAGAAACAAAAGCACAGTCACACCAGAAGAATCTTCACACAGGGGTTTTATTGACTGGCTTTGACTGTGGAGTATCCATCTCTTTTTTGTTTGCATATTTTTTCCTTAGACAGTTTTCAAAGAGAAAACATATCACCTCCTCCCTTTGAGAACAGGTTAGAAGTCCCCATAAGAGACCGTTTTCATATCATTTTATTTGCATAACTGAGCAATTGCCGGGATTAAAGCAGCAACTAAGAATTGTTCTCCTCATCTGCAAGTAAAAGTACCTGAGTCATTTTCACAGCATGGACATATTTTTTGTTACAAAGGGGTGGGGACAGGAGAGTCAGTGGTGGTGAAGAGGACACAGCAGATAACACATGGAGATTTCCTTTTCAAATCTCCATATGTGATTTATTATTTGATCTAAGATGTTAAAATTACCCCAACAAGAGAAAGAATTATATTATTAAAAAAAATCTGAGGTCTAAGAATTTGACCAAACAAAAGAGAGCTTGTGAACCAAAGAAAGACAAGTTGTTAGCCTAAGCATCTATTTAGCCTTGCTGGTTAATATCATTCTTAGGTTCCAGAGATTTTCTTTCCAACCACATCTAAACCTCTTGTTTTATTTGGGGTGTTTAACTATTTCAAATAATTTTTGATGACTCTACAGCGAAGGGTAAATCTCTTAATGTGGTTGTTGTTGTTTCTGAGCCTTGTTCACTAACAAGGCTCAGAAACAACAACCACACCCCACCAAAAAGCTGAGTTACCACCAACCCAATATAAGTACAAACGCAAGCATTCAAGCACATTACCATCTGGAATCCTGCACTGATGATATCCCTTCAAATGGTGACAAAACATCTGCAATCAAACCATCAAGCTTGGAGAACATCATGTTTAAAGGTTTAGCTGTATGTGCTTTTCCTGATTTATTACGGGAAACTCAAAGGAGAAGGAAAGAATTTCTACTGCTCCGTCCCGGGGTCCAGAAGTTGGGAGCTCAATTTTTTTCTAAAATTTCCATGCAGATGCATGATTAAATCATATTCTGCTTCTTATATTTTCTTTAAGCTGTCCCAGCTAATGTCATTTTTGAGTGCTTGTCGCTCTGCTGTGATAGGAATAATGCTTGGTTGTGTAGACATCTGCTTATTTCTTCACATATTTTGTTTGTACGATTTTCACTTGTCTTCCTCACTTATTGTGGACTGTAGTTGAGGGTGGACTGTTATTTTCAATGAGGGTTTATGAGTCTGTATCCCTCATTTCTTTACAAGCGTGCTTATGTTTGGATTTATTGTAAAATGATAAATATTTAAAAAATTGCAAAATACAAAGATTACATTCAATGGAGTTATTACAAATATCTTTAACATGTTAACGTGATGCCATTTATGTGATTAAGTAATAGGTGGTTCTGATTCAAAGTCTGGTTGAGATTTGGTAGGTATGTCAGAGTTGAAATGTCCTTGGAATAGATGTCTTCAGTTTTTTCCAAAATTCCATTAGGTCTGGGCATCCTCTTAGTACTGGAGGTAGTGAATTCCAGACAGTGAGGGCAAAGACTGAGAGTGCCCAATTGCAAGAAGACCGTTTGCTCCTGGCTTTTTGGGTAGGGATGACATAGAGGTTTAGTGAGCCCTGTCTGTGGATCCTGTCATTTTTGGGCTTCGAAATGAGGAGCTGAAGGCAGGATGCTGAACTGCCATGTATGATTTTGAATATTGTGACTAGTGCTTTGTATCTTATTCTTGATTGGATAGGAAGCCAGTGTAGGGACATCAATATGGGGGGTAATGTGCGGCAGTCGGGGGGCTCTGTAGATTATTCTTATAGCAGTGTTCTGGGCCATTTGGAGGGAGTGTAGGATGTTTGGAAAGGCCATGGTATGTAATGTTAAAGTAATCCTTGAGTAGTGGTTTGGGTACATATAACAATTGTGTTAATTGGTGATGTAAGGAGGATCTCGATGTCATGGTCCAGTCTGAATCCGTGCTGGTGAGGATCAAGAGGGGCATGAACATTTATGTAATTTTGAATTTGCATTTGCACAGTTTTTTCTATTATTTTTGATATGAAAGGAATGGATGAGATTGGTCTGTATGAACTTAGAGCATTGCTCTCAAGTTTTGAGTTTTTCAGTAGTGGGCTTACTGAACTTTGTTTCAAGAGTGCTGGCATGTGTCCTTGGGATAGTGACATTTCTTTAGGTAGGAGATGAGTTGAGTTCTGGCAATCTTAACCCAGACCACAGGGCAGGGGTCAAGTGCTGAAGTGGTCGTGTTGAGGTTCCTTATCATGTCTTGGATGTTTTCCAGGGATGGTAGGTCACATTTTGTCCATGTGCTCTGGGAAGTATTTTGAGAGGTCGGGGTTGTTGGAAGGGAGTCTCTAGTAGGGGTAGCCTTTTGTTCAAGTGTTGAGGTACAATAGTTTGCCATTTCTTAGGAGAATATCTTTTCTTGTGAGTTCTGATCACTGGGTTCCCTTAGGAGCGCCATCGTAATGAGGAAGAGTTCTCTTGGTTTGATTATCTTAGTATAGTATTTTCTTTTATGTTTTAAGGTCTCCACACTGTATGCCCTATTTCTCTTCATGTAGGCAGCTTTGTGAGCAGGTCTTCTGATTATCGCCATTTCCATTCAAGGCGCCGCAGGTCACCTTTTTGCTTCTGTAGTGTAGCTGAGAACCAAAGGACTATGTTGCGCCTTTTGGGTGTATTTCTTTTTTGGTGGGGCTCGGGCTGATGCGTCCATGAGTTTATTCCACTGTTCAATTTTTGTTTCCAGATTTTCTTCAGGTTTCACTAGCATCAGCTGTGGAACCACAGTCTTGAGGAAAGATTAATTGTTTAGTTGACAAAATCTGTGACTCATGGGAGGCATATTGCAGTCAGTAGTCCAGTGAAGTTTTCATGGGATGGAGAAGAGTATTGTTGCATGGTCAGACCCCAGGGTATTGGCAAGATTGTAGGTAGGGTCAGATTAGGTGCTCTGTAGATGTCATCAGGTATGAATATTACGTCAAGGGTGTTCCCACCACTATGAGTTGGCTTAGTGACAATCTGTGTAACGAAGGGCATCCTTGGCTTCTAAGAATGATTCTGATTGCTTAGTGGGGGCAGTTGAAAGGTTTAGGTTTACAAGTAGGATAAGAGGCCGATGGTGTGTTGGGGTTGCGCAGGCTGCTTTCAGTAGAGTGGATAATTCTGCAGCATTTCCATGTGGTGGTCTATATGTTAGGCATATAGAAAATAAGTTGTTTGCTACAGTGAGGATGTTATGTTGTCTGAGGACATCATGTCAGAGGTGACAAGGAGGAGACTGGTTCTAGCTATAATACAGACACCCCTGCCTCTGCTAGTTGTTCTATTACAGATATGGATATTATAAGAGGGGGAGCACAATTGGTTAAGGAGGATGGTGTCAGTTTCAGAGAACCATGTCTCTGTGATGCAAAGGATGTCTAGCTCCTGGTCTTGGATGAAGTCCACTATTGAAGGGATTTTGTTTTGTGCCGAGTGTGTGTTGATGAGGGCACATCTTATAGGAGAGCTCAATGTCTGTTTGTTGTTTGGCCCATCTTTGTGCAGATTAATCTTACTGCAGCTAGCATACAGATACTCTTGTTTTGATTCATGTGTGCCTGAATTGTTTGAATAAAAGGTTGAGGTTGTTTGAGATTATGAATGATAGGTATGCATGAGTTATGGTTTGTTTGAATTGCATCAGCAAGGGGTGCAGCTAAAGTTAGTAAAAGGAATGTTAGAGCAGATAGAGTTATGTTTCTTTTCCTCAAGCTTTCCATTTTACCGAGTATAGCTCGATTGATGTAGGCTAGTGCGATGCCAACGTTTCAGTGGCAATGTGTTTCTGCCAGATGACTGTGTATTGTTGATGGGATAGGCAGTACTGACTTTTGTGATAGATATAGTTTCAGTTGGTTTTGTGCTGATGGCAGCTTTCATGTTTGAGTTTGCCATGTTATGATGAGTTGCTAGGTATTCCTTCTGTGCGATGAGGTTTATTTTATTGACATTATTTTCATTTCTGCTCTTAGGTTTGTTTGGCTGCGCATGTAAAGTCTCATCTGAGTTTGCTAATATGCGATCTTCCAGTGATGTGCTGTAGTAGAACTTACCTTTTGTTGCCAGATATGATGGAGTTCCTATTGTCTGTTTCTCTACTTGGGCTTCTGTTGCTTCACCCTCTGTAATATAGGTACGAATTGATGTAGCGTTTCCACGGTCTTCTAGTTCACTTGTTCTTTATCCCTTGGGATCCAGGATTTTGTCACTGCACACATCTCGGTCCATATATAAGGACCATACCCAAGGGCTCTTTGGCGTGGCCCTTAGGTGCAGGTGAGCTTGCAGCGTTTCACAACATTAGCATTACCTGCATAGAAGAAAGGTCTGGCAATCTATTTCCATATCTTATCATGAAAACCCAGTGGTTAGTTACAACAAAATGAATAGTGATATAGCGCTGGAAGATGAGACACTCGAGGCCAAAGGCACTCATTGTGCTACTGAGGATCAGCTGAAGTCTCTTTAGAGTAAAACCAGTATTTATGATAAGGTTGGAACAAAACTCTTGGGGCATGTAGCTTCTGATGTATCTGCGTATGAAATAGTAGTCATAGTTTATTTATTTATGTATTACACATTTCTATACTGCCCCTTCAGGAGATAATGGGCGGTTTACAAGGAACCAACATGTTAAATATAACAGGTCATAAGTGGCAAAGATGTCTTGCATACTGGGACATTGTGCGGATCTGGTCACTATATCTTAAAAAAGGGTATAGCAGAATTAGAAAAGCCACCAAAATAGAAAAAGGGGACAGAAGGATACCCCTATGAGGAAAGGCTTAAAAGGCTAGGGCTCATCAACTTGGAAAAAGACAGCAGAGGGGAGATATGATAGAGGTCTATAAAATAATGAATAGAGTGGAATGGAGTGGATCGGTTGTATACTCCTTCAAAAGGCAGAAAGACTAGGGGATATGCAATGAAGCTACAATATATCCCATTTAAAACTAACAAGAGAACATATTTTTTACTCAATGCATAATCAAACTCTGGAATTCGTTACCAGAGGATGTTGTAAAAGATGTTAGCATAGCTGGGTTTCAAAAAGGTTTGGACAAGTTTGTGGAGGAAGAGTCCATAGACCATTATTAAAGAGGACCAGGGAAGTTCACTGCTTACCCCTGGATAATCTATGTGGAATCTGTGTACCTTTTTGGGAACCTGACAGGTACTCGTGACCTGGATTGGCTGCTCTTAGAAACAGGATACTGGACTTGATCTTAGTCTGACCCAGTCTAGCATATCTTATGTTCTTATGACATGGAGCATACAAAACATGAACCAAGGAATGTTGGAAGTAGTCAAGAATGAAATGGAAGGTGTACAACTTGAGCTGTTGGGTGTCAGCAAATTGAAATGGACAGGCATTGGGCATTTTGAATCTGATGATCACATGGTATACTATGCCATAAATGAAAGACACAGTAAAAATGATATTGCATTTATAATTAAGAAGAAACTTGTAAGAACTTTAATGAAATACAATGCAATCAGTGAACTCTTAATTTCTGTTTGGCTACGAGGAATGCCTATCAACATAAATTAACAGCTGTAGATGAGGAAGAAGTTGATCAATTCTATGAACCACAAACTATACAAACAAGATATCCTAGTAGTTGTGGGTGACAGGAACCCAAATATTGGCAGAAAAGAAGGCAGCAAATGGTTGGAAAATATGGGCTTGACAACTGAAATGAAGCTGGAAAAAGACTGATCGAATTCTGCAAAAACCTTCTTCCAGCAACATGTACTTTGTACTTCACCCAATGGATTGTACAAATATCCAATTTACTATATCTGTGGAAGTCAACAAAGACAAACCCTGGAATTTACTGTGGTACATTCAAGGATCTCAAAGTGGTGAAACAGTGTGACAAGGCAGTAGCCAAAGCCAGAAGGATGCTGGGTTGCATACAGAAAAGAATTAATCAGCAGAAAGGAGGAGGTACTAATGCCACTGTACAAGTTGCTGATGAGGCCTCACTTGGAATATTGTGTTCAGTTTTGGAGACAGTATCTCACAAAGGATATAAAAAGACTGGAAACAGTTCAGAGGAAGGTGACCAAAATGATTTGGAGCCTGTGCCAGAAGACACTTGAGAAGAGACTTGAAGACCTAAATATGTATACGCTAAAGGAGAGGAAAGACACGGGAGATATGATACAGATCTTTACATACTTAAAAAGTATTAATGAACAAACAAACCTTTTTCAAAGATGGGGAAACTGTAAAACTAGAGGGCATAACATGAAACTTCAAGGGGGTAAACTGAAAAGCAACATCAGAAAATACCAAAATAGAATGCCCTGCCTATGGAAATGGTAGGTGCAAATACAGTGACAGAATTCAAAATGGCATGGGGCAGACACAGTGGATCCCTTTATAGCAGCAGATTAAAATCAAAATAAACGTGGCTATCTCTTATATCTCAACAAATAGGGGTGATCTGCATGGAGCGGCAGGTGCACCTTGCTGGGCAGACTAGATGGACCATACTGGTCTTTATCTACCATCATATACTATGTTACTATGTTACCAGCTACTAGTATGTAAACTAAAGCTAAAGTTGAAAAAGAATGAGACACTCATGGATGTAGCAAAGTTTAAAGACTGATTATGAAATTGATTCACTGCATTGGTAGTGGCATTCCAAGTCTCTTGGGGACCTGGAGCAGATCCCCACTCTCGTAATGTCACCCTTCTCCCCACCCTTTACCCCCTGCGGGGCCTACATGGCAGAGACATGCACAGCAAACATACCTTAATGTCTTTGCTGGCTTGCCATGCTGCTTCTGCTGCAGGCCTGGTGGTTCTTTCTTCCCAGGCCAAAGTCGTCATACCATAAAGATTAAATGGATCAACAGCTAATTCAACCTGTACCTTTTGGTGATGAAAGACATAGCTGAAGCAGCATTGAAAGCATTATCAAAGAACAAAGCATTAGGCATTGATGGCATTCCCATGTAGGTATTACAGCAATCATATACAGCTTTTGTAATATTTACAAAACCTTTGTTTGTTTGTTTTAAAGTGTCATCAAGTCAATGCTGACTCTTGGTGACCCAGCATCCCCTGGGTTTTCTTGGGATGACCAGAAGAATATTGCCAGGCCTTTCTTCCAAGGCAATGGGGGGTAAAGTGACTTGTCCAAGGTCATAAGGTGTGCCAGTGGGAATTAAACCCAGATCTCTGGGATGTGAGGCTGTTGCTTTAACCCCTAGGCTACTCTTCCATCCTTTACAAGGCCATGCCAGGAAATTTGGAAGACAGTATCATGGCCACCTGAATGTGAAAGATCTCTGGTCATACAAACATTGAAGAAATGTGGCTGACTGGAAATTATTGCACAATTGCTCTGATCCCACACACTAGCATGATTCTACTCAAGATAATTCAGTGGCGACTACAACCATACCTGGAATTGGGCCCATAATATTTTAAAATCAGCAAAGGTTTATGACAAGGTTACATACTTTCACCATACCTATTTAATTTATATGCAGAACAAATCTTCACAGAAGCAGGACTATATGAAGACAGCTGAGATGCGAGGTTTGGTGGAAGACACATCAACTACCTTTACTATGCTGACAATATGATATTACTGGCAGAAAGTGCAGACAATCTGAAACATTTGTTTCTCAAGATCAAGATGGGGACCTGAACCTTAACATGAAGAAGTCAAAGAGAGTGTCAACTGGCAAAAAGAAGAAAAAAGTAATAGACATCTTTAACCTGCTTGAGTCAATAATCAATAAAGAAATAACAAACTATAAAGAAATCTGATAATGCATTACTCTTGGAAGAATGGCTATGAAGGACCTAGACAAGATTTTCAAGTGCAGAGATGTATTTCTGATTACAAAGATTTGACTTATCCAAGCCATGGTATTTTCAGTTATGTCATATGAATGAAGAATTTGGACATGAAGAAAAAAGACAGGAAGAAAATCAATGTCTTTGAATTATGGTGCTAATGAAGAATACTTTGTATAGCCTGGACTAATCAATACTAGAGGCTACGAAACCTAAGTTTTCTTTAAAAGCTCAGATGACTTTCATACTTTGCACACATCCTGGAAAGAGAGAAATCATTTAGAAAGGTGGTGTTGAAAGCCCTCTGGAAGACATGGAACTGGATGAAAATCCTGAATTCCCCTTAGAAGTGAATGAATGGCAGTGCACATGTGCAGGGGAATTACAAGCCAAGTCAGAGGAAAAGTCAGCTCCCTGCAAAAGTCAGGCCACGCCCTAGCTCAGGGGTGGAGACAGACTTCCCTGCTGATTGGTCACACAGGTGCAGAGAACAGGGAAGGCCTAGCAGGCAGCAGTGTTTAAAATCATGAGCAGAGCAAAGCAAGGGTCATCATCATCATCAAGGAAGTGGTGATCAGAGAGGTGAAGTAAGTGAAGGAAACAGAGGCTCAGACTGGAGCCCTGACACAATCTCAGACACGGGAGAGAAAGGCCCGGTGGAGAGAGATACAGAGACAGCAACAGAAGGCAGAGGCACAAGTGAACGGAAGAGAGGTGGACATGGAGCAAGGAACAGGAACAGCTGTTGGAGCTGGAAAGGTGAGAGAGGAGGGAAAGAAGCTGAAGCTGTGCTTAGCTGGAGGAGAAAGCCAGAGGGAATTTCCCCAGAAAGCAGCTACCTCAGAGGGACTGGAGTAAGACGGAAGGAGCCTGCATTTCAGAGCCTGGAGGAACCCAGGAGGAGAAAAAGCAGCCTTTGTCTGAAAGAAAAGCCCCAAGGTAAAGCCAGCAGTTTCATTACTGATAATCTAGCAAAGAGACAATTTGCCAGTCTTAAAGGGCAGGAAATTGTGTCCTCACCTTCCACTGTTAAGGAGTGGGTAGAGAGCTTATCAGAAGCTAAAAGCCATAGTCCTGACAAACGTACAGCCTTTGAAACCTCAAAGTTAGAGGCATTAAGGAAGCTGTTCTCTGAAGAGAAGGTTCACTCCCCTAATTTAAAAGTGCCAACATAGGCTGAGTTGCTGTGGAGCCAATTTCAGGAGTTCTTGAAAGAGAGAAAGTTTGGGAAAACTCCTAACCTTGAGAGAGACACTATTTGATCTGATGATCTTGAAGGAATGCAAATAGACTCATGCTTGCCTAACTGTGAATGTTTGCCTATTCCAATGGATTGTTCTTTAGCCCTAAGGAAAGATTCTGCAGTGAAGAATATGAGCTGAGAATCTGTGAAATCCCTATAGGAAAATAAGGGCAGTCTCTGCTTTATGCTGAAGAAAGCTAAGTTGTGTTTATTGAGTTTTACCACTGGCTGAAGTTAAGCAGTGCTGTAAAAGAACTGTGTGCTTTCAAAAGAGAAACCACGGCTGTTATAAGTTTGGTGTTACTGCTAATTGACCACACGGGGCAGTCCCCGGTGTGACTGTGTATGAGAAGCAAAACAGCTGTGAGGTGAAGCTTTTGTTACGTTATCCTGATTTAGTCTTGATTTCATCTTTTACGCTGGAGATGTATCCTTCTGCTTATATTGTGTATTGAACCTTTTGCATGACCTGGATAATCCCCACAATAAATTTCTTGCCGCCTTACAACCACCGACTCAACTACAATTCTTGTCCCTCAAGAGTAAAGAGCACTACAAGTCCCAGAATCCTCTGGTCACTTTAAAGGGAACTTTATTCAGGGAGGACATACAAGGCCGTCGTCCAGTCTGTAAGCCCTTGGGCCCAGATGGCGATGTGGCAGAAAGACATCATGCTTGGGAAGATTGAAAGTCAACTTAAAAGAAGAAGGCCAGTAATGCAATGGATCAATCGATCAATAACAGCAGCTATGGATTCCACTCTACCAGCAATTAACCATCTAACTGAAGACCAAACACAGTTTAGGAAAACTATTTGTTGGGTCGTTATGAGTTGGCATCAACTCAATGACACATACAATGATAACAAAGCATCTGCGCACATTTGAAAATTATTTGAGCAACTGCTGGATGGAGCAGAAAATGAGAAGGAGAATGAAGAAGAAAGGGAGATGAGAGCATAGAACATGAGACTATGGAGAGACAGGGTTGAAAGAGTTCAGGGGTGAGTGAAGAAAGCTAAAGGATGAGACTATGAAATTATGTGTGAAAAAGAGATGTTCAGAGTTTATGGGATAAAGCTGGAGTAGGTGGTGATGAGAAGGGAAGGGGGAGAAGATTTTTTTTTTTTAACTATTGATAGAGCTATAATGTTTTGTCCCCTGTGCTATCTGCTGGCAGAAAAAGTTGCCCTGAGCAAAATGCTCTAATTCAAAGCATTTGCATAAGCATTTGCCACAAATGTTTGGTTTCTAGTTATCTAATCTGTTGTATTAAATATCTTAGCGGCCTGAAGAAGACAAACCACACCTTTTAAGACTCTTTATTGCTCTATGAACACAATAACAATTTTCTTTAACAGATCCCTGACCATTGTGTCTATAAAGAAAGTACACCATCAATGCACATTATTTGACACAAGGTTCGTTGCATAAAATGAGTCCAGAGGCAAATAACACACATTAATGCTGCTAGGAATTATCCAGTAAGGAGGATATTCTAGAACATGAATAAAGGGTTTGCACGTGCGGCAGGGATGTTTGTGCTGAAAACATCCCCGACCATATTCTGAAACATTGCTATCATGCACGTCCATGGCACTAGCATGGGGATCTCAGTACATGCCCAGAAGGGCAGAATTGGGGGTGTGGTCAGTCGCAAAGAAGTGCATAGCGTATTCAAGAAAGACCCATGTACGTTCTGCCCTGTGGACGTCCCCATTATTCCTGCTGAAACATGGAATAAGGCTGGGACTTAGAAAATATTCTGCTGTGCTCTTCAAGTCATCCCATATTGAAGAATGGTTGTGACAAGTATGCGCTGAACTGGTGTGACTGCAGTCTGGAAAAACACAAGATGCAGTTATAAAGAACAGAAAGCAGAGGTGAGCATAAAAACCCCCAATAATAAACACCCTTACAGAAATATTAAGAAGAGCAATAGTGTTTGTTCTGGCTATGCTGAAATGTGCTGTTTTTGCTAAAAGAGCTAATCCAGGGGACCTTAACAAATCCTGTTTTTCTTTAAACTAGGACTGTTGATGTAAGAATAGTATGTGAGTGAATCTGGAAACAAATTGTGTTAGAGTGAGAAAGGGAGATCATATGTGTAGTCTTGGGATGTCATGCCATTTTAGTATAGCAGCTGTTAGTTATTGCTTTGGTTTGGCAGAATGATGTCTTTTGTGACTGCAAGTTGAGAGTATGTGGTTTGGGGGCAGCATTTCAGAGAGGCCATGAGTGGCTGGCCGGTACTTGGACCATATTTAATGACCATAGTTTCACCAAGTGCCAGTGTGATAGGGCAGCCATACATCAGCTGTGTCAGGCACTGGGAGACATGACAGATGTTGTGCCAGCATCCCCCATATTGTGCCATGAGGCTGCAACCTTCCCCAATCCAGGATCTATGCAAGCTGTGAGAGTGGTGATATACTGTATCTGGAGGCTGGCTTCCTGGGTATGATGGCACAGGGATCCCCCCTCCCATGCCCACACAGGACTAACGAGGGGAGCAGTGCCACAAAGTAGACTGTGGGAAGGCAGACAGGGTTGTCTCACAGATAGCGGATGTATACATACTAACATAAGCCATGATGGATCAGTTGTAGCTACTGTTAGAAATGCTATTACCCAGAGATGTGGGAATCAGGTGCCATAGCCAGAAAGTCATACTACTAATAATAAATCATTTCTATAGCACTATAAGGCATACTCAGCACTGCACAGACACACAAAAATGATGGCTCCTGCTCAGCACAGCTTACAGTCTAGTCAAGACAGACAAAACAGCAGCTGTGGACAACATACACAGAGGGGGCATGGTAAAAAAACACAAGGGAGATTAGGAAGATCCAAAAGCGGCAACAAAGAGGTGAGCGTTCAGCCTAGATTTGGGAAGGGCCAGAGAAGAAGCCTGATGTACAGACTCAAGTAGTTTGTTCCAAAAATAGGAAGCAGCAAGGTGAAAGGAGTGAAGTCTGGAATTAGAAGTAGAAGAGAAGGGCACAGATAGAAGGGATCTGCCAGAAGCACAGGACATGAAAAGGACTGGTTTATGGTCTAGGTTGCAGCAGTAGTCATTTCTCATTGGTATTTATGTCTAGTTTGCATCAGCAAACTACTGTCAGTGTGAGGAGCAGCTTAGGAGATGCACGTTTTACCGAGGAGGTGTGGTGTCCATGGGTACATTTCACTGATGGGCAGGATCTGAAATTTGCAACTTTTCAGAATACGGTGGGTGCGGGGACATCTAAAATGCTTACCCATGTTGCATAATATTGACGGGAGGGACGTGTTTTCCATTATATCACATGGCCCACGCCTGCATCCACGCATGGTCCTCATGCCAGATATGTGCACTGGCCGGCTGAATAACACTTTGCCCATGCCACGCTGGACATGTTTACCTCCCTGATTCTAGACATGCGTGCACTTCTAGACCTGTGAAATGGGGCCCGCTTTCAACTTAGACATGCCCGCAGGCTAGACGTGCATGTTATGGAATCTATCTCCATGTGATTTATAGATACTTGAGAGGCATGTTCAAACTCTTCCCTGCAGATTTTTAATTATTACTCAAGTGATGATTTTCAGGTCAGGAATACTTGGCTTATTGTGAGCACTTTTTAAAGTTGGGTTAGATGATTTTGATGATGAATGGGACTAGTTTGAACAAGTGGGTGAAATATGAGCAGGGCATCGGTGAAGCTATGGACATATATATTCTAAGGAGGAGAAGGGATGTAGTCTTATGGGGCAGACATTAGACCAGAAGTGAATGCTGATTGCTTACTCTGTCATACAATTTATTGACAGATGTATCTTTATACTACTCATATGTGGTCTGTGGGCTACCAGTTGGCCATCTATGAGCTAGCTAGCTTGTATGTTTATTACTGAAATAGCTAGTTAAGTATCACCATAAGGCTTATAAATTCATAACAAATTATTGTAAGTAATAAATATGAAAACTATTTCCTGAAGCTATACTGATCAAGTAATGTACTGCAATACATCCTTGTATTTGAATAAAAGTCAACAAAAATCTTATCTGCATTTCCAGAAGATTTATAGAAACAATTCTTTCTCCTACTAAACTGCTGGCCCATTAATAGTGATACTAGTTAGTTATAGCAATGTGATTGCTGCCAAATATAGAATTCAATAAAATTTTGTATATCCTTTATTAATAAGGAACCAAAACTGTTCTAAGTACTCTTTAATGCAAAATGAAATTTTAATGAGGAAGAACGTTCTGTACCTTGACACTCAATGTTCTCTATTGCTCACTCAAAAAATATTCAGAAAGATGTTCCACTATGTCCTCTGCTTCATCATGTAAAGCATGGGCATATATGAGGGCCATTTTAATAAAATGTGTTAAGTACTTAACATGCGTTTTTGCTTGTGATAACTGCATGCTCAAGCCCGTTGTGGTAACAGTTACCATGGGGGCAGGACAGTTACCGCCACTTGTGTGTTGTGGTAGTGAATAGATGAATTAGGGACTGAGAATGAGTGAGAAAGGCTTATTGCAATTAGCGCGTGGGGACATATTGCACTCTGTCAATTTTACCATTAGTGGGGATGCACCTAACACCACCACAATAGGTGGAGGTAGGTGCATTCATAGTACCTGTGCTGTGCATTAGGGTATGCATTCATGTGTTAACTGCCAGGAACATGATGGTCATGCCTTGAAAGTCACCACAGAGACTTTGCAATTAACACAGTTTTTGCACCAGACACAATTAAGTGCAAAAACCTAATGCACTTTAGTAAAATGTGCCTATATTCCAAGGAGAAGATGGGATGTGGGCTGAGGGGGAAGACTTTAAGATAAAAGTGAATGCTGATTGCTTTTATAGACATTAATGGTCTATATATAAATTACCCAGTTCTGTTGCCTTTCATAAATCTGTTGCTATAAAAAAGAACTGTTCAATTTTTAAGCCTTTTGAAATAGTTACTGAAATGAAACTATTTGTCCTTTACTTGCAATATCAGTCCTGGGCTATAATATATAGCATCCAGACAATTTACCTCCACTCCCTCAGAGAATGAAACAATCCAGGAATAGATGAATTGCAGTGGGTTTAAGTACTGTAGATTATGACCTCTGACAGATAGGCATCTTGTCTCCCAACTGTTGGCCCCTACAAAATCCCTGTGCTGCACTGGAACATTAGGATGCTCATGGAAAGAAAAAAGAGGAGCCAGAGATGACAACAATTTCTCAGGGCAAACAAAATCCCCAAAGCACTGGCAAAGCATCACAAAACAGAAAAAGGTTGTGCTGCTAGGAGACTGCATTGTTAGAGGTGCTAACATAGTAACATTGTCTGAGGGTTCCATCAAGGTGAAATATCTTCATGGATCCTCTGCTAATAGGAATATAAATCAAATACTTACCATTATCAGTGAAGAAAGTATGGAAACTAAAATAGATATTATAGTCCATATGGGAACAAAGGGCCTGGCAAGAAACAGCACTCTTGTAGCACAGAGAAATTTCTAGAAGTTATGGGAGGGGCTGAAGTCGAAGGTGAGGACTGCACCTTTTTCAGTAGTACTACTTCCCTGTGAAAAGGACGAGGAAAGGCTATCATTCAGAGACAAAGTGTCTCAATGTCTGCAATCAACAAGAAGGTTTTAGATATAGTGGAGGCTGAGGCAATGCACAGAAAAAAAACTATATTCTAATGATGGTTTACATATATCTGTGGCGGGAAAAAGGTTCTGAAGTGATAAATTCAGACAATATAATAATAGTAGGTATTTAAACTAGTGAATGGGGGTGGCACATGAAAGCTGATGAATTCAGGATGTCATCCCCAGCAAAAGCAAGCAACTCTTTCCTCAACATCAAAGTTGAAGAGGAGACTAGGCTAAAGGCATAAAGAACACAAAAAAGCCAAGATAAAGAATTATAAAGCTATGAACGTAAATGATCAAAGTCTCAGCAACTAAGTTCCAGGTCTGCAAACTCTAATGGCATAGGTAGACTTAGATATTCTTGCTGTTATGGGATATGCTTCAATGAGTCCCATCGATAGGATGTGGCCACACCAGGCCTTAATCTCTCTAGAGATGGCCAAAATGGTGAAGGTGTAGTCCTTTGTGGAAACCAATATTAAAGCAGCTGAAATACAGCGGGTTTGGGGAAAGGAGGAACAATATGGATCATCTTGGAAAAAAATGATGGAACTTCTATTCATATAGGGGTCATCTACAAACTTCCAACTCAGAGAAACTGATGAAAGATCTGGCCATGGATATCCTTTCAACCTGCCAGATGTAGATTGGGATATTCTATCTGCAGAATCAGAAAGAAATAGAGAGATCATGGATGCCAAGCAAGCCACTCTGTTCTGACAAATGATGAAGGAACTCACGCAAAAGGGGCAACACTGGATCTGGTACTCACAAATGGAAACAGTGTGTCAAATATCCGAGTGCATGCCCACTTGGACAGCAGTGATATATCAAACCATACCTTGTGACTAAGGGCTAAAGTGGAGTCCAGACACACAAAACTCAGAGTCCAGGATTTCAAACATATTGGGGCCAGTATTGAGTGGCGGTGGCCAGCACACTTAAAGTGGCTGACCATTGCCACTTTTATTTAAGTCCAGATATTCAATGTTGTGGGTCCTGTATGAAAACCGGTATTGAATATCCGATATATGTGGTTGGCAATTTAGCTAACCTGCAATGGCAATATTTAGCCGCTGCCCAGTTAGCAAAACTAACTAAAGTTATGCCAGCATTTACAGTGACAAACTTTAGCTGTTTAAGATAACCAGTTAGTGGCTATTTATTACCGTTGACTGGTTATCTGCTGCACTGCCCCAGAATGCCCCCTGGAAGGCCCTGGTGCTATGCAATTAGCATCGGGGCATTTAGCAGTGTTAGGAGGGGTTATTCAGTGTACAAACCAGATATGTGCCCCTGGATATCCTGCTAACTGCAGTAATCACTTTGAATCTGCCCCCAAAGGAGGAGCTGGCAGAATGAGAGGAAATAAGGGAAGTTGAGAGGCAGTGGGACAAACTGAAAGGAGCAACAACATGACAGCTGATATTCCTGTGAGGAAAGTCTATACAAGCAAAGAGGAGAAGGAAACTGATATGATTTTCCAGGAAGTGGCTACAAGAATAAAGGCAAAAATTGTAGCATTCACAAAAATAGAAGATGACAAAAAGAACACAGAAAAGAATATTGGGTAAAGCTCAAAGAGGCAAAGAGAGAAATCAGAACAGCAAAAGCATTGGCAAAAAAAATACTTAAGTTGTAAAATGAGATGACAAGATTTTTCAGATGCATTGGAGAGAAGAAGGCCAGAAGTGGAATTGTAAGACTGAAAGATGATGAGGACTACTGTGTGGAGTGTAATGAGGAAAAAGCAGAAATGCTAAATAAATATTTCTGTTCTATGTTTACAAAATAATATTCTAGAGAAGGACCATAGATGGCTGACAAAGATACATATGGAAATGCAGTAGATACCACACCACTCACAGAAGAAAGTGTCTATGAGCAACTTGAAAATCTAAAAGTGGACAAAATCATGGGACCAGATGACATACATCCCAGGATACAGATGAAGCTCACAGAGATTCTCATGGGTCCTCTTAAGGATGTGTTTAATAGATACTGAGAGACAGGAGAAGTTCCTCAGGACTGGAGAAGGGCTGACGTGGTCCCTCTTCCCAAAAGTGGCAATATAAAATAGGGGGAAACTATAGGCTGGTAAGCCTTACCTTGATGGTTGGAAAAATAATGGACGTGTACTAAAGGAAAGGATAATGAGCTTTCTACAATATAATGGGTTGCAAGACCTCAGACAACAAGGTTTTATCCAAACAAATATAATTGATGGGATCTCAGTAAAGTCTTTCAAACTATTCCTCATGGGAGACTCATGACTAAACCGAGTAGCCTGAAAGTAGGACTCAATATGGTGAAATGGATTAGAAACTGATGGACTGACAACAGAGGGTGGTGGTAAATGGAATTTACTTGGAAGAAAGAAAGGTGAGTAATGAAGTGCCTCAAGGATCTGAACTGGGACTGATTTTGTAAGTGACATTGCCAAAGAATTAGAAGGAAAAGTTTGCTTTTTTGTGGATGACAAGAAGATTTGCAACAGAATGGACACCATAGAGAGAGTTGACAATATGAGAAATGACTGGCAAAAATGAGAAGAACGGTCTAATGTTTGGTAGTTAAGATTTAATATGAAGTAGTGCAGGGTGATTCATTTGTGGTGCAAAATCCAAAAGAGCAGTATGTGACAAGGAGCAAGAGGATAATGTATATTGTATACAAACCAGGAGAGATACCTCAGGGTGTATCTGAAGACCTCAATGTTGCAAAACAAAGTGACAAAGTGATGGTCACTTTGTCAGAAGGCTGCTAGGCTTCATAGAGGGGCACAACTCCTGTAGAGGTCATTTGTGAGGCCTAACTTAGAATACCATTTTGGAGGCCGTATCTCACTAAAGATATAAAAAAGACTTGAAGTGGTTCAGAGGAGAGTGACCAAAATGGTATGGAGATTGCACCAGAAGTCATATGAGTAGAGACTTGAAGACCTGAATATGTACACTTTAGAGGAAAGAGGAACAGGGGAGATAAATACTTGAAAGGTATTAATGAGCATGCAAACCTTTTCCAAAGGGTGGGGAAGCTATAAAAACTAAAGAGCATGAAATGAAGCTGAAAGGGGGAAAATTTAAAAGCCACATCAGGAAATACTATTTCAAGGAAAGGGTGGTGGGTGCTTGGAGTGCCATCCAACTGGAGATGGTGGGGACAAAAATGGTGACGGAATTCAGAAAGGCTTGGAATAAATGCAGAGGATCCCCAGAGGAAGAGGAATATTCCTGCTTGAAGCAAAACTTAGATGACTTTAACACTTCAAGAAAGCAGAGCAGGAGTAGCACTCACAGATCAGCAGTTACAACCCAGAGTATAAAGCATAAGGGGGAGTTAACCTGCACCTAAGCACCTTGCTGAACAGACTAGGGCCATGCTGGTCTTTGTCTGCTATTACTTTTACTACGTTACTCTATTACTATGTTACTATATTTGTCACAGTTTATTGAATACAACCCTTAATTTTTGCTCTTAGGGCTCGATATTGAATTGGGCCGGCTATGCGCCACTGCAGTGCATAGGCCGGCCTGCTGACCCTTAACCCCAGATATTCAATGCCGCAGTGACAGCATTGAATATCCAGGATTGCCGCCAAAACTAACTGGGTAGCGGCAATGTTGCACTGCTACCTGGTTAGCTTCCATGGCTAAAGCAAGGCCAGTATACTATGAGACTACTGCAAGATCTCAACGCCATGTTGCAGCTCTCTCCACCATTAGATATGAGGTGTGATCAAAAAGTACCGAGACTTGTTGTGTAGCTATATAACAATACATAGTACCACAATGCTATTAAGCATGTAGTGGCCTAGTTATATGCTCTGCATGTGCAGAGTGTAGCGTGGATGCAGCACACCTGTACTTTTTAAAATCATGTGATGTTTGCTACCGTGTAAAAGCAGTTCGTCAGATTTACAATAAGTGAAAAAACCGAACAGTGAATTTGCATTAAATTCTGCTAGAAACTTGGAGGGTTGTGCAAAGAGACTTATGACAAGTTACAGCAAGGGTATGGTGATGAATGCATGAGTCGTGCTCTAGTTTGACTGGTACAAATGTTTCCAAGAGGGCCGCTAAAGTGTTGATAGTGACGTATGTTTTGGAAGGCTATCCACAAGCAGGAATGAAGACACAGTTGAAGCAGTGCATGCCGCAATACACTCAAATCATAGATTGACTATCAGGGAGCTTGCTGAGACATGGACTTCAGTTTCAGGTCAGTAAAGTCCATTCTTACTGTCGATTTGGGGATGAGACGTGTCTGCAAAATTTGTGCCAAAACTCCTGTCCCCTGACCTAAAGGATCCACTGTCTGCAGCCAGGGAGTTGTTG
Organism: Ichthyophis bannanicus; assembly: GCA_033557465.1. Lineage (NCBI taxonomy): Eukaryota > Metazoa > Chordata > Amphibia > Gymnophiona > Ichthyophiidae > Ichthyophis > Ichthyophis bannanicus. The sequence continues at coordinate 116,387,978 of CM066044.1, forward strand.
GAATGCTTTGCTGGTGATGAATCATGGATTTGTGGTTATGACCTGGAAACTAAGGCTCAGTTCTCACAATGGAAGACTACAGACTCTCCCAGACCCAAGAAAACCTGTCAGGTGAGGAGCAATGTCAAGGTCATGCTCACAGTTTTCTTTGATTACCAGGGTATTGTTCATCATGAGTATGCTCCAAAAGGCCAAACCATCAATAAGCGGTTCAAACAAGTTTTGACTTGTTTGAAATATGCAGTTTGTTAGAGCCAGAGTTGCACATGCATCACATCTTGTCCAGCAGTTCTTGGCCAAACACCAAATCAAGCAAGTCCGTCAGCCTCCGTACTCACCTGACCTTGCGCCCTGCGACATTTTCTTGTTTCCAAAACTAAAATTACCACTGAAAGGAAGGAGATTTGACGACTTGGAGACCATTAAGCAAAATTCGACATAGCAGCTTCACAGCATAACGAAGGAGGCATTTCAAAATTGTTTCCAGCAGTGGCAGGAACGCTGGAGGAAGTGCGTTTTATCAGAAGGGAACTACTTTGAAGGAGACTGAGTGCAATAACTGTCAGTGTTGCACTTCTTGTGTTATTGTACAAGTCTTGATACTTTTTTATCGTATCTCGTATGTTTGATAGCTAGGAGTAAAGAAACCAAATATTTTCATTTTGTTTAGTTTCACGGGATGTTTGGACCTAGATTGGACACTGTTGGAAACAGAATACTGGGCTTGATGGACCTTGGTCTGACCCAGTATGGCATATCTTATGTTCTTATTTGGGTATTTCAAAATTTCTTTGTCTCATTTTGGCAGCAATGTCATCAGTATTGCATCTTGTTGTTCAGATGGTGTGAACTGTTGCTCAGTAGTATGTCCTATTGTTCACTACTGCAAACTAGTTCATTTATATATTTGATATATCACCTTCCTTAAAGAATACATCAATAATTCTAATGATAAACAGTGTATATAACTGAACAATAGAGTGCACTACAGGACAATAGAGTGCATTATTGACAACATGGAGGGAAAACCCCTAAATTTCAGGATTTTCCCTGTCATTTCATATTAAAAATGACTGACAAAGCAGCATTGGGAATGTTTCAAATGAATGCATATCCCTGACATTAACACAGAAGATGACAGTAGATAAAAACCAAAATGACCCTTCTAGTCTGTCCAGTAAGGTGGTTAGGAATGAATGCACATCCCTAGTAATAGTTGGCATCTCTTGCAGGTTCAACCCCACCCATGCCTTTGTTTAGAGTTGTATGAGGGGAAGATGTTAAGTCTCTGGTCTTGTAAGGAAACAGAAAGCTACGGGCAAACTTCAGTTCCGGAGATCTGAATGATCTCTCTGCAGTTTTGTTTATTTAGGTACGAGTTAGCGGCTGAATATTTCAGCTAAGTGGATAGTGATTGGCTCCAACCCTCGTGCTGCCCACAGATTGCTTCAGTGTCAATTGGGCAATTTTTCGGTCTGTGGGTATATCCAACAACACTAAACATAGTGCCTCTGAATATCGGGTTCAGCATGCTTTAATCGGTAACCAGCTAAAACACTTTGACTTTCCCCCCTCCGCAGTATTTAGGTTCTCAGGCTTCATCTTACATGTATTTTGCATAGATTCCACACCATTTTGGTTCATTTTCTCTGCCCAGCCTTCAGCTTCTCTAAATCCTTACTGAAGATTGTTCACATCAGTTTCCCACGTTCCACTGAAGGCTCAGCTATCATATACAATTTCTCTATGAAAGCATTGTGTTTCTAAACCCATGTCTTTGCACATCCCAAGTGTTTTCTGAGAAATCTGAAATCAAAGCATCATCTAAAATTATGACAGATCAATTTTCAAAGCCCTTATCTGGATAGCTCATGGGGGTTATCCAGATGAGGGCGCTGAGACAGATATTCATCAGTCCTATCTGAATATCTCCAGACTGCTCCTGCACTATCTGGTTAGTGCAGGGGTGGTCTATGGGCAGAGCTAGGGTGTAGCAGTACTGAGTTTCAGGGTACATTAATTATGCTCCATCAACAGACATTGATTCTGATGCCTAGGGCCCGATTCTGATACTGACATAAATCTCCTTTGTACGTCCGGGCTGACCTGGATGTAGTGTACAAAGAAGATCACGATTCTGATCCTGCGGGGCACAACTTGACCCGCGGGATCAGAATCGCAAACAGCACTGTATGTGCAGGCCGGGACTGCAATTCAGACTATGGCCTGTACATACAGCAAAGCCTGACTAACTCAGTCAGGGCATTTAAATGGAGCCGCGACGCCATAGTGTCATGTTGCCATGGTGCCGCAGCTCCATTTAAATGCTGCGATGCCGGCCGCCTGCTAAAAGGTTAATTCCCCACAGCCTGACCCCCAATCCAGCCTCCAAAGGCCAGGATTGGGCTGCGGGGAATTAACCTTTGCCCCCCCCCCCCAGCCCCTTCCACATCCCGGAGCTGCTGAAAGAACGCGTCCAAGAAATAACTTCTCTGGACGTACAGGACCAACATCAGAATCAGCCCTGTAAATCCAGGGCCAGCAACCACCCACTGCCCGCCCACTCTCTGCCCCCGTGCCGCCCCTCTACCACCCCTGTATAAATGCAATGCACAACACCCTTAATGACGTAACTCATTCAGGACTGTTCTCTGATTTCACCTTGAGTACATTAGCAATCTGATCTGTAATGATTCAATAACTGGATTAAAAATGAAAACTGGAGGAAAGAATAGCAAAATGAAGAAATGTTGTCAAGGTGACCAACTCTAGTAGCTGAGAATTTACTTTCCTTTTATTTTTTTCTAATTATTAGGATCCCAGTTTCTTCCAAACTTGTGTCATATGAATCAATAATAATAGCTATTATAATTGATGACTCTTTGGCTGCAGTTGCCAAGCCTACAATTTATCTACTATTCATTGGTGTGATTCAAGTTCCATTGTGAATTAAGAAATAATGACCTAGGGGAAAGGTAACATCATTTCCAAAGACGATGAGAACCTGAAGCACAGCAGAGATCATTGTTGCTATTACAAATTTGCCACTACAAAGTTTTGCTTTTGAAGAAATCATTTATTTTAATGTAAAAATTATTTAAAACTTTTCATTCTGAGCCTAGTCTACTTAAGAGGTCCTTATCAATAAGGAAATGGACCACCATATTAAATAAAATCTTAAGTCCCAAGATTCCAATTCAAGCATTCTATTTGATCTATACGGGGTATATAATATTAACGCATTGGCTTTTTCAGTAACACGAAATGGATTTCAAGCATCTTTCACTTTTGCATGCACAGAATAAAGGCAAAGAGTAAATTCAGAATAATCTTACTCAATTGATATTGAAGACCCATAGATACAATATATTTTCTGGGTCCAGCTATAATGTCCATAAATTATGAAAAAGTGGGGTATATGACTATTCGTTTATTTTAGAAGCGTTATTCATGATTTCCACATCTGAAAATACCCATTCAGACCTGCAAATCATATTGATGTCCCAACAGATATTTTAGAAGGCCCCGGGTTTCCACATGCCTGGTGCAATCACGTCTGTGTTGCATGGAGGTGTGCCAGGGGCATTCCCCAAAAATTGGTTGCCAGATTTTTGGAGAGCAAATATAGGATTCCTGGATAGGGCTGAGGTGGCCTATGGAGAATAGGGGTCCTCCCTCCTTGGGTATCTTTTCACCAAATATTCCAAGATGACCAGTTTAGGTAGCAAACAGTAATTTCAAATGTTTTTAAAAAAAGAGAGTATCAACCCTTCACCAGTTTTGAGCTCGCATATGTACATTTATGCTTAAACTTTCTACATATAAATGTTCTATATATTTCTAAAATTCCCCTTCTTTTTTTGTAAAAGACGTTAACACTAGAAGCCCCAAAAGGAATTTTACCTAGAAACCCCAAAGTGTGTCAATTGACACATTATCACGATGACTGCGTTTAGCATGAAATGCAGATGTGAATTAATCTGAAGTTACTTATTTGTTAAATATGTGCAGTACGTGACGTCATTACATGACATCATCGTATGTTTATTATTTGTAATGTCGGAGTAAAACTGTAAACAGTGATTGAGATGCGCCACCTAGTGGGAACATGAATTTATTCCTAGAAGCCCCAAAGTACGTCAATTGATGCATCCAAGACAATTGAGTGCGTCAATTGACGTACTTTGGGGCTTCTAGGTATAAATTCATTTTCCCGCTAGGTGGTGCATCTGTCATTAATTTTCGATGCACATATTTGAACATCTTGACCTTGCTAACAAAGTCATGGAAAATGACTGACATGGTTCTAGCAGTGGCACAGGTATACAACTTCGAAGATGCATTTGCGTCAATTGACGCACTTTGGGGCTTCTAGTGTTAATCACATACCAGAATCGAGAAGACTGCATTAGAGAGGTATCGAAGATAAGCAATGTCCTTTGCCTCTGTCCCCACTGAAATCGAGGAGAGGAGGTGGTAATAGTCCATGGAATTGAGGACACTATGGGCCCAATGCAGAGATGCGAGATGTGCAGCTCCACAAGCTCTCTGGGCCCGATTCCCCCTCTGGCTCTTCCCGCATGTCCTGAGCAGCAGGTTGGGGAGAACCGGGAGCGGGCGGCATCTGGGCAGACTGGGGACAGGTCAGCCTGGAAGGATGTACAGGGCCAATTCAGGTCACAGCCCTGTATGTCCTGCCATATCAAAGGGGACATGCTGCTTATTCCACCTTGAAGGAATAAGCAGCACCAACCTAGCGATTGGGCCCGGGGATCACCCCCCAGAGTAGAGTGTGGGAGAGTCCCCGCCACCCGATCCAGGTTCCGGCTGGCCAGCTATAGGTTGGGTGGCAGGGAAAAGGGGGGCCGAGCTGCGGTAGCCAGGGGAGCCTGCAGGGAAGATATCCCCACAGGCCGGCAGGGGTATGCCGGGACGTCCTCAGGCCCGGTTCCGTGTACTTCAGGAATGTTTTATTCCAATGGTTCAGAATCGGGTCCTAACAGAACCATCCTGCATTGGGACATCTGGACAGCGCAGATGTGCCTGTTTCGGAATCGGGCTCCCCATTTCAAAATTAGATATAATCCTTGAAAATCGTGGATATCTGCTAAACTTAACAAAAAGATATATATATATATGCACTTGATTGTAGAACGTCCCTGCAAATTTAGACTCAGCAGGTGGATACATCCATGTCTATATTCATCCCTTGGCATGGCAAAGTGCTCTTTTTGGAAATCAAAGACCTGTACAGAGAGGAGAAAGCCCTCTCACTCCCACAGTAATTTTTACCACACCAAAAAAGTATACAAGTAAATAAACAGACCTTTTTATTAGCTGCTGTGCAGCTGCACATCCCTGTTTGCAAAATGACAGGTTAGGATGCATACGTGGTGAGAGATACACATGCCTGTTCTGGAATACTATCACAGACACATCTATGTTTCTGGGCCTGTGGCCGACCATATTGAACATGTGCAAGTTTCTTTAAAAAACCCTCAAAACTTGTACGTGTCTGTTGTATAATTCTGCATGCCCCGATATCTTTTCAACCTGATGCTCATCTTTGAGGCTGGAGACAGGCCAATTTTAGAAAACACATGTGCCCACCTTCACTGCTGCCCCTCACATGGAATTTTGCATATGTCCCAAATTGCACCTACATAGCCTTTCTAAAATATTCCATTATATGAAACACAGAGAGGATAAATGCAAGCCTTAAAGCTGAATAAGTGTAAGTACAAAGTTTTCTAAATCTTCTTGTCTTCTCAGTTATCCCTTTGATCTCTCAAGTTCTCCTTCTTTCTTGCTAGTTGTAGTAGGTAGCTCTAGTGTATGCTGTTTTTCCTTCAACTTTGAACTACTGCATATACACATATCAGAATTATAATCCAAAACCTTTGACCTAAAAAAGATAATTTTTTTAACTTTACATTTAATCAAGGGAAGGGACTGTAAGATCTTCATAATTTGAACTGCATTGCATAATATGGCTAGTTACTTATGCCTAAAAGCCAACTATGGCTAAATATCCACAGCGAGAGAGGAACAATCCACAGAAACACACATCAGCTGTGTTATGTCTGACAATCCCTAAACTGGCAACTTGTAAATTTGCTGGCAGAGCCAGCAAATCCACTAAGTTAATTGCTTAGAAGACCTTCCAATAAGATCTTGAGTCCTGGTATTTTTCTAGTATAATAATTCTAATGGGTGCTATGTTATTTTGTACTGCGGTGAGCCTAAATTTATTTGCGGGTTTAGTGGCAAATGTGATGGCAAATGTGATTGCACACGCCATCAGCCTCCAGCCCTGTGGCAGCTTTCCCATCCGGGATCGAGCAGTCAGGGCCAACACAGACCGGCTGTTCCCGCCTCTTCTTCAGCCCAACCGAGGCCTACGCCGCCAGACTTAAGGAGCGCCATCGGGCGCACCCGTACCTGAGGGCCTCGCTAGAGGGCCCTTTGGCGTGGCCCTTAGGCGGGGACCTTAACAAAAAGCCACCGCTACCCCGGAAGAGACAGGCAGGTCCGAGGACAACGCCCCACCGACTTCGGAAGGATACCTACCCTGCAGAACCCTGGTGAGAACGTTTATTACTGACCAGATTCTCACCTATTAGCTGTTGGATTGTCCTAGTAGACTTCTGTACCGTATAAAACTCTTGCCTAATATACAGGATAATTGACTCTACCTCCAGACCCGTATACTTTATATCTATTGCCTGATATACAGTCTAGTATTGACTATCCCTCTAGACCTGTATACTTTATATCTCTTGCATGATATACAGACTAGTATCCCATCTAGCGTTTTTACACTAAGCTGAGCCTGTACTATCTGCTTGAAACCTGCTTGATGTACAAGACCATCATGTTAATATCCACGATGACTCCTTACCCCTGTGCCCTAGCCAGCTGCTGCATTATCTTAGCTCTGTCACATAGCATCCTCGCCCTCACTTCCTCCCACAATCCCATTCCAGTCCTATAGGGTTCATGGAGGAGGTGGTCTGGGTCCCACCGCCACCAGAGAGGTGGGACCGGATGCATGCCATGCCCAGACCTAATCTATGTCGCCCTCCAGCAGGCCAAGCCTCCCCAGCAGGGACAACACACCCATCCCCACAATCTGAAGTGCGCCCTTATAAATGCACGATCGATCCAAAAGAAATGGCCAGCCATGGCCAACCTGGTATCCGCCCATGAACTGGACATCCTGTTTAATCACTGAGACATGGTTGTCCACTTTAGACACTGTCCTACTGCACCAATTTGTACCCCCCCCCCCAACTTCGCCATTCACTCCTGCCACAGGGCTGACCGAAGAGGTGGAGGAGCACTCATCCTGACTAAGATGGAACTACGAACCTCAACTCCATCACCATAGTGAATAAACACAGCACTATCAACCTGTTTTACAGAGCACCCTCCCCTTCCCCGGAAGACTTATCCACAATAATAGACCTCGCCTGCAACCCCAAGAACCCTTGTACATCAAACTGGGTGCTGGGCAATTTCAACCTCCCAGCTCTCCAAGACACCCATACCAAGGCCTTCATCGAGGCCCTTAAAGAGCTAGGATATACTCAGATAGTCAACGCCCCTACTCACATAAAGGGAAACAAGCTGGGCCTGATCTTTTCTCTGCAGGCTGTCCTTGACCCCACGCACAAGCTTGATCTATCCATTAGCCCAGTGCCATGGTCCAACCATAGCCTGATAAGATTCCAGATGCCCCAACATCCCGACAACAATAGAGCCCAGCCCTCAAGTAAATCCACCACAGCGTCATCAAAACGCTTCTGGCCATTCAATAAGGAGGAAATCCTGGACAGAGCCTGGCCTCTCCATAACCCGCCAGCACAGAGCCTCAATGACATGATCTCCATGTGGAATACGAGCCTCGATGCCATAGTCCACCTACCTACTATTAATAAGCCACCAGGAAGAAGAAAGAATGCTCCCTGGTGCTCCTCTGAGCTACGGACATCACTTCTCCACCTCAGAAAGCTCAAAAGACGTTGGCATCGCTCACGATCAACTGAGAACCATGAAGCATACACTACTCATTTGGCAAGACACCGTTCAGCAGTTACAAAGAGAATGAAGTAATTCCATGCAGAGATATTACAGTGCTCCCTAAATAAATCACACAAGCTTTTCAGCCTAATAAAGACCCTAACAAAGGAGCCTTCCCCCGTGCAACCAAGCCATCCTGACCCACAAGAATATGCAGACTACCTGCAGGCCAAAACAAGCTAGACCAGCATGTCTACAAACCTCCCTACTTCGTACGGGGCACCCCACCCAACCCCTTCACCCACCTTGACACCAGCCACGAAGGACACCCAGCACATCATCACTGCCTTCTCTGCCCCAACCAAACAAGGCATCCAAGACATCATCACCGCCATAAACACCACCACAGCACCTAACGACCCTTGTCCAGCATTTTGGATAAAATCCCTGCGTGCTGACCTCAGCCCTTTTCTGACCAAACTCATAGGACTATCATTCTCGACTGGGACCTTCCCCCGAAGCCTGAAGCAAACAGCCATCAGACCGCTACTAAGAAAAACAAGTTGGACCCAGCAAAGATGGAGTCCTACAGGCCAATCTCAAGCATCCTTCTTCTGGCAAAAATTATTGAGAAGGTCGTGCAACGTCAACTTCACCACCACATCGAGACCAGCACACCCCTCGACCCCTGCCAGCATGGATTCTGGGAGTCATATGGTGTGGAGATGCTGTTGACCACCCTATTCAGCACATTAATCATCAGGTTGGACAACATCAGACAAGGGTTTGCCCTGATCTTCATGGACATTGCTGCAGCCTTTGACTCTGTTAGCCATGAAATACTCCTGACACGCCTCAGGGAGAAGGGCATCCATGGCACTGCGCTAACCTGGTGTGTGTCATACTTAACAGACAGATGGCAGCATGTTCATACTGGCTCCTCCACCTCCACACCTTTCCTGCAAGAGAAAGGTGTGCCACAGGGATCCTCACTCTCAGCCCTACTGTTCAACGTTTACATGCAGCCCATTTGTGACCTTATCCGCTCTTTAAATATCAATTGCCTGATCTACATCGACGATGTTTTGCTATACCTGCCTATCTCGACAGATCATCCAGACCTCTCACCACTGTCCACCTGTTTCGATGCTGTCACAGATTGGCTACACACGCAGAGGCTCAGAATAAATTTCAACAAAACGGAGGTCCTCTTTATCACCAGGAACCCAGCATTCACTCCACCCACCTCGCTGAAGGTATGTGATGCTGAGCTCCTCAGCAAGCCCACGGTACAGTACCCAGGGGTCATGCTGGACCAACAGCTAAATATGAAGGCCCAGATAAGCAAGATGGACAAGGCGATCTATCACAAAATTTGGATACTTCGCCACCTGCCACAGCTGCTTGAGCCAGAAGACTTCCATACAGTCTATCAAGAACTAGTAATTCCACATTTTGACTATGCAAACGCAATACTAGACGGTCTCCCGAAGAACACACTGAACCCTCTGCAGCTGGCAATGAATGCAGCCGCCAGAATCCTGTATGGAGCCTCCAGGAGGGAACATATAACCCCGATTATGAAACATCTGCACTGGCTGCCGGTCCACTGCAGGATCTCCTTTAAAATTCTAATGATGAACTACCACTAGCCCTCCGCATGACAAAAGACATTCAGCTATTTAGAAAAGGACTTAAAACACACCTTTTCACTGAATATTTTGAAAACCTAACTGAAATCCCTTACCCCCCACGAGCTGCTCCCCAGCAATCGCAAAAACAACATACCAACCTCCAAAACCCACAACCCACTAACCCCCCTAAACCCAGAGCTTCACGCCACCTCAGCCAAATTTAGAACATAACTCAAAGATCAACTCAAGATTATTTATACAATATGATGTAAAAAGAAAATATATATATATATATTATTTGTAAATAGCACCACATTTGTAAATAGTTAGCAACACAGTTTCATACAAAAGTTGTTTGTAAATAGTTTTAATTTGATGTTCCATGTAAAAGTTGTTCAAGTTTTACAACTGTTCTCTGTAAACCGCCCTTGATCTCTGGAAGGGGTGGTATAGAAGAAAACCATAAATAAATAAATAAATAAAAATGATGACCTACAAAGCCATCAACAAGTGCTCCTTCACCTCCCTCACAGATCTCATCCAGACCACCCCCCTCAACAGAGTAGAGATTAGCCGCCGCCAATACTCTAAAACTCCCAAAGGCGATCACAAAATGCTCTCAGTCAACTAGAAACAGAGCCTTCTCACTGTATGCACCCACATGCTGGAACGCCCTGCCACCTGCCATCTGTGCCATCAATGACCTCACCCAGTTTAGGAAGGCACTGAATCACTATCTGTTCCTCCAGCACTATACCAAACCAGATGACATCTCACAGCCAGTCACACTCAGGACCCAGGTTTGACATTCCCAATGCAGCCTCTCCACAGGTCTGCAGCCCAGCCCTCTATATCCTGATCCCCTCGACAGACACACCCTACCTTGTCACCCTGTGTATAGTTGAGTCAATATGTAAATAGTATCGAGCTGTCCACATAGCATGTGACAGCCAGTTAAATTGTACATAGTTACCCTGTTAGCCCTGTATAGAAACCCCTGTTTATTGTATTTCTAGTGTAGGCCCTGCCTGCATTGCACTGCACAGATTTGTTACCTGTAAATCGCACTGATTCTAAAGAGCGCGGTATAAAAGAGACATTAAATAAATAAATAAATTATTGTTTAAATGTTGCATGTAGATTTGAGATTTGCTTGTGTTTGTATTAGTTTTAGAACAGGGGGTTTTCAGATGTGCGAATGCTTACCATGTCATATTCTATGGGGAGGTGGGGAGGTAGGGAGAAGAAGTGGTCTGGGTGGACTTACAAGGTAGATGTAGATTCCCTGTTTCATATAGAGAATCCATATTTCATTGCAAAATTTTAGTTGTCCACATTTATATCTTCTCCTAGGCATGAATAAGTGCCTGCTGACAGGGACATCTGTTAATGCAGAGATCGGTCCCCCCCCCCCCTCATGGTGACACTGCAGCTCTATTAGTGCCCTCAGCCCCCACGGAACATTTCTGCATATCCCCCATCCTCCACCTACCCTCCTAAGCATCACCAATTCTTTACAGAAACAGAGAAACCTGACGGCAGAAAAAGATCACATGACCCATGTAGTCTGCCCTTCAATATCAACTACAATAGGCCTTTTTAACTTCCCCAGAAGACATAGTCATAGTCCCCTCTCCCGAGGTAGCCCTGATGCAAGCTCCCTGAAGGGCTCCCCTGAAGGACCCCACCTCCCAGAAACTCAAAATGCCTCTAGTGCTCCCTCAGCAGGCCCACCCATTCCACCCCCACCCCCCGATCACCATCCCCAGACTTAGTGGGGCCCATTGATGTTTAGTGCATGGCCCAATCCTAAATGGTGCCATTTATCCCTAGAACTAATATCATAGTATTGCTTGCCATGGGGAGGTGGGACCCCAAGATCAGGAGAGTAATTGGAAGCGGAATGGACCTGTAGTGCTGAACCAGGTGGCCTGGGGATCTTCCCATGTTTTTTTTTCACCATGCAGTTTCTTAAAATCACTGCTCCTACAGGACATGGAAAGACCTACCTGTGTAGTTCTGCATCAGTTTTACAAAAGGCTCTTCATTTAGCATAACCCCTTATAAAATATACAGTCACAATTTTCTGTGTCCTGACATAGACATATGAATTCCCCTCTCCATGTTCTATCTAAAATGTGCCTTATAATGATTATCTTCTCCTTTTGACTTTTTCTGATTTGTCTTTTATTTGAAAATGCAGTAAAAATGGCATGCACTAGACAATTGCTCTGTGAAACTAAGGGCCCCTTTTACTAATATCTTTCAAAAGAGATGAATGAAAAATCTTGGTTTTCTTGACATGGAGTTTTGTGATTGATATATTCTGACCAGATTGATATACTGTATGTTTTTTTTGCTTGTTCTCTGTTATCTTCTGGGCAAAGTGCTGGTATGTGTACAGGTGTAGCTATGTGGTCCAAGTAGATTCTACAAAACTGCTAGGCAGACAAGGGAAAACACCAGGCCAGAGAGCTATTAGCCAGAGTTTCTCCATGCTCCTGTAGTGTTAAGAATCAAATTTATGAGGGATTTATTGCTTCATGGTAACAAAAATCATTATTTAAGTACGTGGCGCTTGACACACACTCATTAACTCTTCTCAATCAATAGAGTCCAGACCAGAAATTAAGATTAGGGTCACTGATGAACAAATTTAACTTGCAACAATTTGATATGAAGAGTAAAACTATATTACAGTAAAGTAGCTTCTTCAGATAATGTATGGAGTGTAGCTTACCCCATTCCTTCCACAATCGGCACTCTTATTTAAAATGTTTACTTTTGTTCCAACCCTTTCTTAGTTTAACAACCAGTTTCAAATAATTAGTAACCTAATCATCTGTCCTCCCTCTCTGTCATCAAAACACTTGAGGTTAGGGCTGTGGGAGTGGTTGAGTAGCTTAGTGGTTAGAACACTGGTTTGGTAACCAAGAGACTAGAGTTTGATTCCCACTAGCACTTCTTGTGGCCTTGGGCAAGTCACAACCCTCCATTGCCTCAGAAGAAAGGTCTGGCAGTCTACTTTTGGTCACACTGCCAAGAAACTCCAGGAGCTGTTGAGTCACCAGGAGTCGGCACTGACTCAAAGGGACACATTGCATTTATTTTGCAAGAACATAAGATGCACTATACTAGGTAAGACCAAAGTTCCATTGAGCCCAGTATCCTATTTCCAATAGTGGCCATTCCAGGTTCCCAAAAGGTAGGTACCAGTTCACTGGTACTGTAAGAACTCCCTTCCCTTCACTTATGTACCTTGTTATTTCTTCTTATTTGCTGTTGATCTTCTCCATATGTTGGTCTTCATTGCAGATTTCTGCAGGAAATAAAAGTTGCCTGGAAAAAATTAAGTTTTTTAATGAATGAAATGTGCAACAAATAAGTGCAAGAATATGATTTCAATTGTAACATACAGTACCATTATATAATGACCACAATGAATAGTCCTAAAGGGAGCAAAATCTACATCGACTTTGTATTCATCATAGCTCCATGAAAAATTATTTTCTTAGGGCCCGATTTTTGAAGGCATTTACATGAGTAACTGCCCTTGTTACACATGTAAATGCCTTAAAAGGGAATTTTCAAAGGCACCTACATGGGTAGTTCCTTTGAAAATTCCCTGGTTTGTCCCTTACGTGTCCCGATGCTATTCGGTTAGCATGGGGCGTGTCGGGGGCATCCGGGGCAGAGGAAAGGGCTAAGCGGGTATCATTGATTTTCTATGCTATTAGCCCTCGGCACCCTAAAGATAGTTAAGGGTTTTCCTTGCCTATCTTTGAGGCACTAGGGCTAACTGGGTAGTATCAAAAATCGCTACCGGCTTGTCCAGCCAACCCAGATTTTCCCTTCCATCATCAAGGAAGTGAAAATCTGGTTTAAGGGGGTCAACGAGCAGGCTATGCGCTGTATTGGCTCATAGCCTGCCTAAATGAAAATTGGACCCTTAATCTTTTAACATCTATCAAAAATGCATTTCTGTGATAGTCTTTTTTCTTTTTTTATACTTATATACTTTTTTTATACTTATAGCAGACTGAACTTTTATCTTATTTTCTCCATGGTAACTCCAAAGACTATATATTTCTACATTTGATAGATCAACTCTGCAGGAATGCACATCTTCAGGCTGAACAGCCCCTTGGACTTGTGCAGTGGCTCCAAGCCTCTTGTAATTTATTCTTGCTGATTAGGGTGGTTGGTGCAGATCTCTTTCTTGGGTGGATGATGTATCCTGGCTGGGTGCCAGAGGCACTTGTCCCTAAGGACTAACACCCACTCAGATGTGCATGGTGCAATGGCTTGGCGGCCAGTGACAATAAACTTCCTTTGGGTGAGGTTTTTATAGAGAATGGGTTTTCATTTCTCCAGGGAGTCTCCTTCCATCCTAAAATAAATGGTAGGAGGAACCTTTCAGGATTCTGGAAAGTACCAGCCCTTATCCTGTATAATTACACAGGTATACTAAAAAAAATTTTTTTTAAACTGCCTCTAATGTTTCGATTGATTTTTACGTTTTTTGGTGCGCTGAATCCAAATCTGGTAACCAATTTGCTCCATCACGTACAGATTTTTTGCTACATTGGGTTAGCAGTTTGAGGTGAACGTTTCAGATTGAGTGCGATCGAGATAAAAGTTTCTTGGATGAATTCTTTATACTAATTGTTTAGTAGTTATTCAAATAAGAATAAAGAAAATTGTAACAAGGCAGCACATAAGAATAGAGTAATGTCAACAAAACACACTGTGATGGTAGCAAAATTGTCTGCACTTAAAACAGCCACATACATGTGCACAAACATTGAGCATATAAGAGCGAGGTTAGACACAAAGCAAAGCAAAGAAATGTGCAAAAAATGTTGTACAGGTATGTATGTAAGAATAGAAAACGCAAACCGCACCATTGCAATACATGAAGACAAACACCCGATGGTGTGAAAATAAAATTCTAATAAATGAGATCCGACACTGTGGTAATAACTAGCAAATTTTTATTTCAAAGTTTAGTAAAAACACGATATTTGTCAACACAGTTTAGATTTTAAAGTCATTCTTGGGTCAATCAATCTCCTGGTTGGCCCGTTTCTTCTTCCCCCGAATGCTTCTCTTGGTGCGCTGCTTGGCGTATTTTTCATCTGGGGTTTCCCGCAGCAGCAACCAGCAGAAATCGGCCATTATAGTGGTGTTCCATCTTCCTTGGTACCTTCTCTCTGCGTCCTTGATGTCCTGGTGAAACCTTTCACCTTGTTCTTCACTGTACGCCCCCAAGTTTTCGGGAAAGTAGTTCACATGGGAGTGCAAGAAATGGACTTTCAGGCTCATGTTACAGCCTTGTTCTTTGAAGGCATTGAGCATCCTGGCAACAATATCCTTATAGTTCTCATCCCGCCTGTTCCCCAAGAATTTGAGAACAACATCCTTGAAGGAATCCCAGGCTTCTTTTTCCTTCTCAGACATCGTTTCAGCGAATGCTCCATCTGAAATGAGTTTCCTTATATCAGTGCCAACAAACACTCCTTCCTTTAGCTTTGCTTCAGAAAGTTGGGGGAACTTTGAGCAAAGGTACCGGAAGCACTCACCATCTTTTGGAAGGGACTTGATGAATTGCTTAATGAGACCCAACTTAATGTGGAGAGGTGGTAATAGAATTTTATCACGAGGTACCAAGCTCTCATGAAGAACATTTTTCTCACCGGGTCTCAAATACTCCTGAATTGGCCAGTCTTTTTTCCCCCAGTGTAGGTCGCGGGCCCGGCTATCCCACAAGCAGAGGAAGCAGGGATATTTGGTGAAACCGGATTGCTGCCCTAATAGCATGGATAGAATTTTAAAGTCTCCACAAATCATCCACTTATGCTCATCATAACGAATCTTCTGAAGAATCAGGGCCAAATTCTCATATTTTTCTTGGAGAATAACAGAGTGAGCAATAGGAAATGAAGCGAATGTGTTGCCATTATGAAGAAGAACACCTTTTATGCTGTCTTTTGACGAATCAATGAACAGCCGCCATTCAGCAGGATCATACTTGAGTTTAAACTTTTCCATCACTCCGTATATATCGTTGCAAAATACCAAATCTTCCTCTTTGCTGAAATACTTCAAAAATTGTGTCTCGCGGTTGCGGTACCAATAAAAAGTTGTTCCTGGTGACAATAGATTTTTCTGTTTAAGCCAAGAACCTAGCAGTTGGGCAGCATCTTTTGGGAGTCCTAAATCCCGGACTAAATCATTCAATTCAGCTTGAGAGAAAAGTTCAGGTTTCGGATCTGGTTCAGTTTCAAACTCGGAAGTACTGGACTCATCGGGAAAAGCCATCTGATGAGTCTCATCATGATCAGAACCGTCCACACAAATATGATCCAAAGATTTTGATGGTTCAGGCACAGGTACTTCGTTGCTATGAGGCATAGGCCTAATTGCTGAGGGAAGGTTGGGGTAACTTATTACGTTCTTATTTTTTAAGTTGTATCCCTTCACAATGCAAGAGCAAAAATAGCAGTCACTGCTGTGGTCTCTTTGTTCACGCCACATCATAGGTATTCCGAAACGAAATGCTTGTTTTTTACCTTTCATCCATAAGCGTAGATCTTCCTCACATGTCTTGCACACTTTGTGAGGAGCCCACGGTTTGTCTTGATCGCCTAACTTCAAACCGAAATAGGCAAAATATACTTTTTAAATAAATGCAGAAATGTTCCTCTGCCGCTTTTTCACGGTATATTCCCAACACATAAATCAATAACTGTCCGGAGAGTTGACGCAACCTCTGGCTCTGTGAGCCATCACAAATACACAGCACTGCAAACTACAACTGTAGTGAACCACTTCGGAAAAAAGCTGGATTACGACTGAGCAAACAAAAGGTAATAATGAACTTGCAAGAAACTGAAATTTGACAGGAACGTTCATGTCGCAACCACCGTGTTTGAGCGAGCGAACGAGGCGAGGCGAACAGGAAAGAACATGCGCCAGCGCGAGTACTGGATTTAGCCCCCCGCCTCCCAATTGTCAAGTTAATGTATAAAATGAATACAAAACACTCTAAAATATCATGAGGGAGTGTTTCTAGTTAGTTAACCATTACAACCTCTATTTTGGGCCAAGAAAATAAACTGCAGTAGGCTAAAAAGAAATTATGTGAACATTCCTTATATGGGTAGAAAATCTAATTTTGCAAGAAAACGTGACGTGATGGAACATTTTGGCTATTTTTCCTGGATTCAGCACCCCAAAATCTATAGGAATCAGTTGCAAAACTGGAGGCAGTTTTTTGGTAGTGTACCTGTGTTATCAGTTCTCAATAGGGGTACTGGATGGTGCCGCCGATCCTATTGCAAAATCCAAGCAGTCTCTACGCTGGTCTAGCAGGGCTTGGTGCACACATCAGATTCTCTGCCAATGATAATTGCAGTGGTAGTAGTAGCAGTAGTCAGGATAGTACCAAGCTAGAAACGCACCATGTACGACTAACATCTAGCACCTCCTTCACCCTAGCCACTTGCAATAACTCACTCTTTTTGAGCTTGCTAGAACCCTAATGATGATATCAGTACCCTTTCTGTACTTGCACTGTATGAGGCTATACCGCTCACAGAGTCCTTGGTAAGGCCCTGGTTGTAGTAGTAGTAGGAAAGGTGTGACTTTGTTCTATGTAAACAGTTGAAACACACTGCCTTGAAACGTTCTATATAAACCGGTGTGACTTTGTTCTATGTAAACTGTCTTGATTTGTAGAAAGATGGTATATAAAAAGGTTAAATAAGTAAATAAATAAAGTAAAGACAGCATTACACTGAATCACCACAATAACCATTGATACAGAAAACCCTGGCAAAGGCAGAGTATTTTAATCCAGTAAATGTATGGAACGTTTAGTCTCCAGCCAGGTAGCCACTCCCTTACTGTAGGTCTGCCAGATAGTACGACGCTATTTATCATTGACTGAGAGGAGGTAGAGGAATATGCATGAGACTCCAGGGTAAAGGTCTAGACTCATGATAAGTAAACAGCAAAGAACAATGTTGAAATTTGTATACTGTTCATGGAAGTGCATCCCCTCACTACTTAAATATCTAAAATTGTCCTTGTTCATGTGAACACTACAAGGATAAGGTCCATAAGTATTTTAGACTGTTTATCTATTTATTTATTTTGTTTCTGGTTATGAGAAACTATTTTATGAGCTACTGTTCACTTTCTTAACATTTACACACTGTTGAAACTAAGAAGCTTTTCCCTCTGATTTTTAGAGCTAAGAGTATTGAAAGCTGCACCAGGAGAAGAGACTGAGATAAGCTATGGCAGTCTAATTACAATTAAGTAGTGTTTTTTTAATCAAAGGTAGCACATTTTTGCATTCTTATCTGTCTAAAACCAGAAAGAAGCAAGTAGCAGAGGAAAAGGGAAATTGGGTTTGTTAATCAGCAAGACAAGAAATAGACCAAAGAAGAGCGAAGAAGCAGACCAGACAACCACATTCATCCCTCATTCGCACCACAGGCCAGTAAGGATATGGCATTATCCATATGCAGTGTAGGTTAATCAAATATGTCGGTTATCAGAGAGACTTCTGCTTCCTGTTCCAGCCTCTCCTCTCATGGGCCACAGCATGCAGAGGACAGCATATACAAATTTAGGATCATATTCAAAGGATTTATGCTCCTAACTTTGAGAGTTATACTACTAAATTGGCCTCTTTGAAAAATGACTAGGGTTGAGTGCCTAAATATATATTTTTTAATGTCATGAAATTCCTACATTTAAGAATATAAAAAGTGGGTGGCAATGGGGATGGATTTAGGTAGAGAAAAAGAAGTTAGGAACTTATCACTGATTTTCAGCACTAGATATTTAAATTAGGCTCATATCTTAGTAAATGTATGGTTGGCCTAAATGTAGGTGCATACATTTTAAACTCTTAAATTAGAATGAATTTGCAGCTGAAAATATAGGCTCCTAAGTGTGGCTGAAAATCGTGCTCTTTAATTTAGTAGCTCAGTTGTTTTGGAACATTGGGCCCATAGTCTTCGATTTCAAGGTTTGGAATTATGAAAAGATGGAGGTGCTGATATGTTCCTAAGAAATGATTAAGCTCTAGTCAGAGTGATTTTTTTTTTGTGATAACCATCTTTTAGGAAAGTCCAGGGGCATAGATGTGGTCTTATCTCTTTGAAAGTACTTACCTGTTGATATTACGTTAGAAGACAATTATTTGGTCTTTTAGAAAGAAAATTAAAAGATGTTGTTTCCAGACTTTGTGAAGACTACAGCTACTGAGAGAAGGTGTTTAGGTTCATGTTCCGTGGGAATTTCTGGATTGTTATGTTCATGATGGTCATTCTCAACTGTAATTCTTTTCCTTGCTTATTCTATTGCTGTTTGGACTATGATTTATTGTATTGTATTGTATTGTATTGTAATTGTCCATGACTTGGTTTGCAGCTTATTATGCTGTGAGGGCTTGTGTGCATCAATGATGCTGAAAGCTAAGCTATCAGTAGTTTAGCTACTGACAGGGTCTCCCAAGATAGACAGGTCTCAGCTGAGATGCCAGACTAAGACAAACCACCCATCTGGGGAGCAGCAGAATGGGATGGTGTTGTAAGCGGAGGATCATATTTCTGTGACAAATGCAACAACACTGGAATTAACTGCACAGAAGAAAGGTCTGGCAAATCTACTTCTGTATCTTGCCTTGAAAACCTAATGGATAGTTACAAAACAAATTGCATTATAGTGCTGGAAGATGAGACTTCCAGGTTGGAAGGCACTCAAATGGCTACTGGGAATGAACTGAAAACTTCTCAGAGTAAAGCCAGCATTTATGATGTGGTTGGATCTGCTGATGTAGCTGTGCATAAAAAGAGAGGCAGAAGTTGCAAAGATATCTTATATACTGGGATACAGAACATATGAAGCATGAACCAAGGGAAGATGGAGGTGGTCAAGAATGAAATGGAATGTATACAACTCAATCTGTTGGGTGTCAGCAAACTGAAATGGACTGGCTTTGGGCACTTTGCATCTGATGATCATATGGTTTACTATGCTGGAAATGAAAAACAAAGAATAAATGGTGTTGCATTTATAGTTAAGAATAAACTTGCAAGAACTGTAATGAAATACAGTACAGTTAGTGAATGCTTAATTTCTATTTGTCTACAAGGAAAGCCCATCAACACAACTTTAATTCAGGTATATGCCCCAAAAACAACTGCAGAAGAGGAAGACGTTGATGAATTCTATGAACAAGTACAAACTGAAATTGACAGAACATGCAAACACGATATCCTGATAGTCATGGGTGACTGGAATGCAAAAGTTGGCAACAAAGATGAATGCAAAGTGGTTGGAAAATATGGACTTGGCAACAGAAACAAAGCTAGAGAAAGACTGATAGAATTCTGCAAGATCAATGATCTATCCATCTCAAACACCTTCTTCCAGCAACACAAGCACCAACTGTAACGTGGACTTCACCCATTGGATTGTACAGAAATCAAATTGGCTACATGTGTGGAAGACAATGATGGAAAAGCTTGATAACATCAACAAAAACAAAACCTGGAGCTGACTGTGGTACAGATCACCAACTACTAGTATGCAAACTCAAGTTAAAGTTGAAAAAGAGCAAGCCATTCATGAATGTAGCAAAATATGACCTTGAGAATATACCACTGGAATTTAAAGACTGCCTGAGAAGTTGATTTGCTGCTTTAGATACAAATGACAGAGTTCCAAAAGAGTTATGGCATGACATCAAGAAGGTTGTATTGGAAGAAAGCGATAAGTCTCTATGTAAGGTGAGAAAGCAAAAACGGCCAAAATAGATGACTGAAGAAACTCTGAAAATTGTCCAGAAATGCAGAGAAGCTAAAGCCAAAGGAGAAAGAGGGGCAATCACAGAACTCAACAGAGATCTCCAATGTGCAACAAGACAAGACAAGGAGAAGTACTATAATAATGCATGCAAGGAAATAGAATCAGAAGCTATTAAAGGAAGAACAAGATCGGCTTTTCTAAAGCTACGAGTTAAAGAAAAAAATTGCAGTCTCAAATTGGAATGCTACAAGATGCTGAAGAATCCATGTTGAATGATGCTGAGGAGATTAAGAAAAGGTGGAAAGAATATACAGCGTCATTATGCCATAAAGATCAAGTGGACCAACAGTCGTTTCAACCTATACCTTATGATCAGGAACCATTGGTGATGAAAGAAGAAGTCGAAGCAGCATTGAAAGCCTTAGCAAAGAACAAAGCACCTGACATTGATGGCATTCCCCTTGAATTATTACAACAATCAGATTAAGCTGTTACCATACGTACAAGGTTCTGCTAGAAAATTTGGAAGACAAATTCATGGCCAACAGACTGGAAAAGATCTGTGTTTATACCACTACCGAAGAAAGGTGAAATGACTGACTGGAAATTATTGCAAAATCGCTCTGATCCCACATGCCAGCAAGATTCTACTCAAGATCATTCAGCAGAGACTACAACCATACCTGGAACAAGAACTTTCTGAAGTGCAAGCAGGTTTAAGGAAAGGGAGAGGAACGAGAGACATTATCACGGATGTGAGATGGATCCTTGAAAAGACAAAAGAATACCAAAAGGATATCTATATGTGTTTTATTGACTACAGCAAGATATTCCGGATCCTGTTTAATAATGGTTTATGGACCTTTCCTCCAGGAACTTGACAAAACATTTTTTAAACCCAGTTACACTAACAGCTTTTACTACATCCTCCGGTAACAAATTCCAGAGTTTGATTACACGTTGAGTGAAAAAATATTTTCTCTTATTAGTATTAAATAGGTTACCCTGTAGCTTCATTGCATGTCCCCTAGTCTTTCTGTATTCTGATGTCGTAAAAATCAATCTACGTTTAACCGGTTCCACTCCATTCATTAATTCATAGACCTCTATCAGACGTCTCTTTTCCAGGTTGAAGAGCCCTAACCTTTTAAGTGTCTTTTCACAGCGGTATCCTTCCATCCCCTTTATCATTTTGGTGACTCTTCTCTGTACCTTTTCTAATAATGCTCTATCCTTTTTAAGTTATAGTGACCAGAATTGCACATGTTATTCAAGGTGTGGTCCTTTCCTTATGATAGCTAGCATTCTATTTGCTCTCTTGGCCATCGCTGCACACTGGGCGGAGGGTTTTAACATGTTATCCACGATGACACCTAAATCTTTTTCCTGGGTGATGGTTCCTAATGTGAAACCTTGCATTGCATAACCATAGTTTGGGTTGTTCTTTCTTAGGTGCATAACTTTGCACTTGTCCACATTAAATTTCATCTGCTGTTTGGATGCCCAGTCTTCCAATTTATCAAGATCCTCTTGCAATTTTCCACAATCCTCATGACTTTTACCAACTTTAAATAGTTTTGTGTCATCTACAAATTTGATAACCTCACTCATTATTCCCATTTCCAGGTCATTTATGAATATGTTATGAATATGTTAAAAAGCAGTGGACCCAGCACAGATCCCTGGGGTACTCCACTATTCACCTTTCTCCATGGGAAAATTGGCCATTTAGCCCTACCCTCTGCTTTCTATCTTTTAACCAGTTCCTGATCCACAAATAGTACACTGCCTCCTATCCCATAACTTTTTAGTTTTGCCAAAAGTCTCTGATGAGGAACCTTGTCAAATGCTTTTTAAAAGTCCAGATATACTATATCAACCGACTCACTTTTGTCTACCAGTTTATTCATACCTTCAGAAAAACATAACAGATTAGTAAGACAAGTTCTTCCTTGTCTAAAGCCATGTTGGCTGTCTCCCATTAAACCATTACTACCTACATGTTCTGTAATTTTCTTCTTTATCATGGTTTCTACCATTTTTCCTGGTACTGACATCAGGCTCACCAGTATGTAGTTTCCAGGATCACCCCTTGAACCCTTTTTAAAAATTGTCGTTACATTGGTCATCCTCCAATCTTTAGGTATTACAGATGATTTTAATGATAGTTCACAGATTATTAATAGCAGGCCTGCAATCTCATATTTCAATTCTTTCAATACCCTTGGATGTATACCATCTGGTCCAGGTGATTTGCTACTCTTCAGTTTATCAAATAGTTGTAATACATCTTTCCCGATGTATCAATATTTCTTTCAGTTCTTCCGCAGTATCATTTTTAAATACCACCTCAGTCATGAGTAACATCCCTACATCTTTTTCAGTAAAGACTGAAGCAAAGAATTCATTCAGTCTCTCCTCTATGGCCTTGTCCTCTCTTTGTGCCCCTTTTACCCCTCTATCATCTAATGGTCCAACTGACTCTCTCACAAGTTTTTTGCTACAAATGTACTTGAAAAAGTCTTTATTACACGTTTTTTCTTCCACAGCAAGCTTCTTCTCAAATTCTCTGCCTGCCTTATCAATGCCTTGCATCTAACTTGCCAGTGCTTGTGCTGTTTCCAGTTTTTTCCATTTGGCACTTTTTTCCTTTTCCTGAAAGATGATTTTTTGGCAACAACAGCCTCTCTGACATCACCTTTAAAACCATGCTGGCAGTTTTTTGGACTTCCTTCCACTTTTCTTAAAGCGTGGAATACAGCTGGTTTGGGCTTTCAAGATAGTATTTTTAAACAACACCCATGCTTGATGTAAATCTTTAACCTTTGCAACTGTTCCTTTTAGTTTTTTCTTAATTATTTTCCTCATTTTATCATAGTCTTGCTTTCAGAAAGTTAAAAGGTAGTACTGTGAATTTCCTTATTATCCCTCCTCCATTAATTAAATGAAACACGATCATGCTATGATCACTATTGCCAAGTGGCCCCAACATCTTTATCTCTTGCACCCGATCTGGTGTTCCACTGAGGGCTAGGTCCAAAATGGCTTCCCCTCTGGTCAGTTCATGTACCAGCTGCTCCAAGAAGCAGTCATTTATTTCATCTAGAAACGTTATCTCCCCAGCATGTTCTGCCGTGACACGGATCCAGTCAATACAAGGGTAATTGAAATCACCCATTATTATTATGTGCTGTAACTTTTGTTAGCTTCCCTGATTTTCTTTGAGCATTTCATCATCCATTTGTTCTGGCCAGGCAGTCAATAGTACACCCCCACTGACATCACCTTCCCCTTTTTACATGGAATTTCAATCCATAGAGATTCTACAGCAAATTTCATTTCCTGCAAAACTTTAATCCTTTGTGGCTCAATGTTCTGTCTAACATAGAGCGCAACCCCTCCATCAATTTGATCAGCACTATCATTACGATATAGTTTGTACCCAGGTATCACAGTGTTGCACTGGTTGTCCTCCTTCCACCATGTCTCTGAGATACCAATCATATCTAACCTCTCATTTAGTGCTATATATTCTATCTCTAGCATCTCATTTTTTAGACTTCTAGCATTTGTATACAAGCATTTTAGAGGCTATATTTTATTCATATCAATCTGGCTGTCAGTGGTCAGGGGTAATTTGGAATCTTTAAGCTCTCTCTGCTCTGTACTCAGGGGCATTTGGGCTACTTTTGTCTTTATTGGAACCTCTCTGCTGATATGCCCTAACTTCATTCTTTTGATAATATCCTTCAAGGATACATTGTTCTGAACCATGCGCTCTTGGGTGACTGTTGGCTCTCCCCTATTATCTAGATTAAAAGCTGCTCTCTCTCTTTTTTAAAGGTTAATGCCAGCAGCCTGGTTCCATCTCGGTTAAGCTGAAGCCCATCCCTTCGGAAGAGCCCCTCCTTTCCCCAGAAGGTTCCCCAGTTCCTAACAAATCCAAAACCTTCATCCGTGCACCATCGTTTCATCTACGCAGTGAGACTCTGGAGCTCTGCCTGCCTTTTGGGTACTGTATGTGGAACAAGAAGCATTTCAGAGAACGCTACCCTGGAAGGTCTGGATTTCAACTTCCTACCTAAAAGTCTAAATTTAGCCGCTAGAACCTCCCTACCACATTTTCATATGTAATTGGTACCGACATGTACCAAGACAGCAGACTCCTCGCCATCACTATCTAAGACCTTGTCTAGGTGGTGCGTGAGGTCCACTACCTTCGTACCAGGCAGGCTTGTTACCAGGCAATCCTCATGTACACCAGCCACCCAGCTATTTACATGCCTAATGATCAAATCACCAACTATAACGACTTTCCTAACCCTTCCCTCATGGACACATGGCCCTGGAGAAACTTCCTCAGTGTGAGAGGGTTTTACATCACCTGGAGGACAGGTCCTAGCTACAGGATCACTTACTGCCACACCAGAGTGATGCTCTCCTGTCTCGTGACATCTTTCCACCACCTCTGCTGACCCAACAACACATTACACCACTTTCCCATATTAACAAGGATCTTTTCAGACAATATGTCTTCCGAATGTAAATAATTTCTCTGACTTCTATTTGTTGTAAATAACTACCCCGGTTATCCAAGTTATTGTTCCTGTTATATGTAAAAAACAGATAAATGTAACTTGTCTGAAGTTTTCTTGTTCTCTGTAAACCGCGCTGATAACAAATAGTGCGGAATATAAAAGATGTTAATAAATAAATAAATAAATAAAATGGCAACAGGGATGCTGCCAGACTGGAGGTGGGACCTCAGTACTATATCCCTGTAGGTCTCATCTGTGTACCTCTCTGTCTTCCTTATGTCCTCCAAGTCTGCTACTCTAGCCTCCAGAGATCAGACTTGTTCCCTGAGAGTAAAGAGCTCCTTGCACCTAGTGTACGCTTAAGACCTCTCACCAACTGGGAGAAAATCATAAATGTGACACTCAATGCAAAAGACTGGAAAACCCCCATCTTGCTGCTGGACTGCTGTGTGCATCTTAGTTTTAAGGTTGTGTTAAGGTATTTAAGTTCTCTACTTACTAAGGGTTGGTGAGGATACTTATACTAATAAAACTACACCTAATATGTTTAATGTACTTTGTTCACCTGAAGCTTAATTAATCTTAGGTCCTTAATGTATGCCTGATGAGGACAAACAGCTGCACCTGAGAGTGAATATGGCACTTCCTTTCCTTTGAGAGGTTTATGCACCTATAAAGCTACAATTATCCCTGGGGTGTGTGGGTGTTGGGAAGGGAGGGAGGGAAAAGCTGGCTGCTACACAGTACCCTGACCTGTGCTTCTAAGGTAATCTGTGACCAATTTCCAGAGGGAGTCCCACAGCTCTTGCTTGAATAGAGGGAGTCTTTGTTTCTAAATTTAGCCAGAAAGCTCTCTTCTGTGTTTTAAATTTAAACTGAAAGTTCTTTGCTGCTACTACGCCCTGGCTGATTTAACAAATACACTGGGTTCACAGATTAATCATCTTTAATCTAAAGAATTTCTTTTTCCCCAAGATTTAGAAAAATTCCCAGAAGTAAATACTTACAATTGCAGATCTCTCTCCAGAAGTAACAGTCCCCCTTTGTAGTCTTTCAAGACTGAGAATCACAGAACTCTGGTTGAACTATTTATGCCTATGCTTCTGAGGTAAGCTGTGACCAATTTCCTGGGTGACTGACACAGTTCTTGCTTGGATAGAGAGAGTCTTTCAAAATGGCCCTTTGATCTGCCAATGGGCTTTAACACCTATTTAAAAAATTTCACAGGTCTCTTGCCCCCCTGTGTAGAAGGCCTCTTTGTAAAGGTCTCTAGAAATAATTTATTGCTCAAAGAATACTGGCCCTGTTTTGCCCGTTATTCTAAGTTATAGTCTGATTTGATTTAAATTAAACCTTTTTGCTGCTACTAGGCCCTGACTGATTTAACAAATACACTGGGTTCACAGATTAATCAATTTTAATCTAAAGAAAAATCCTTTTTCCCCAATATTTAGAAAAATTCCCAGATGTAAATACTTACAATTGCAGATCTCTCTCCAGAAGTAGCAGTCCCCTTTTGTAGTCTTGTACCAGAACACCTGATCATTCTCTTGCACAACCTTTACACTGATCAAGAAGCAACAGTTCAAACGGAACTAGGAGAAACAGAATGGTTTAAAATCAGCAAAGGTATACAACAAGGCTGCATTCTTTCCTCCTACCTCTTTAATTTATATGCAGAACAAATCATCAGAAAAGAAGGACTGTATGAAGACAACAGAGGTGTGAAGATTGGTGGAAGACTCAACAACCTTCGCTATGCTGATGATACCACATTACTGGCTGAAGTGAAGACAATTTGAAACATTTGCTTCGCAAGATCAAGGAATATAGTCTTAAAATGGGTTCTGCACCTTAATGTTAAGAAGACAAAGATCCTGACAGCTGGCAAAATGAGTAAGTTCATCATTGATGGAGAAGAAATTGAAATAGTTGACAACTTTAACCTACTTGGATCAACTATCAATAAAGAAGCAACAAGCAGTCAAGAAATCAGACGACGCATTGCTCTTGGCAGAATGGCTATGACGGACCTAGATAAGATTCTCAAGAGCAGAGATGTCGCTCTCTATACAAAGATTTGACTTGTTCAACAATGGCATTTTCAACAACATCATATGGATGTGAAAGTTGGACAGTGAAAAAGATAGAAGGAAGGAAACTGATGCCTTTGAATTATTTATTTATTTAACCAGTTTTGTATACCACCTTATCCTTCAATCAAAGTGGTTGACAAGACAACAAAGGCTAACATATTGAGGGTATGGGAAAACAAAAACGATACATTACAATATAAATACAAAACAAAACAGTATGTTATAATATTACATCATAGTGAAATTAAATATACATAATAGTTAATTTAAGTAATTTCACCAAATGATTCTATAAATAAGTAAGTCTTTAAAGATTGGCAAAAGTCCTTAAGGTCTTCCTGAGTTCTTAAGTCTTCAGGAATAGAATTCCATAACTCTGGTGCCATAAAGGAAAACGCTCTTTTAGAAGTCATTTGTTTTGATTTGTTGAAGTTCAAAGGAGTATTAAGTTTATTGATATTTTGAGATTGTCTTGGTCTTATGCTCTTGTCTTTTGAAATAATAGATTGCAGAATATCTGCTGAGGATTGGTGAAAATTTTTGAAAATAGTCATTAGGTTTTTATATTTTGCCCTTGCAATAACCAGAAGGAAATGTAACTGTTTGAGGTTATGTATTCAAATTTTGTAGAGCCAGTTATAATATGTGCAGTGGTGTTCTGAACTAATTGGAGAGGATGGATAGAGTGTTTAGGAAGACCTTGATACAAGATGTTTCCAAAATCAAGTAGAGGTGTTATGACTGCCTGACATACCGTGCGAACGTGATTTGTATTTAGTATTGGTTTTAGTCTTCTTATAATCTTTAACCCTGGAATTACCGAGATTTTATGCACACACTGAATACCGTTGGGGTCATAAATGACCCCACGATGCATTTTAATTGTTAACCATGAAAAATGTAAACTAAACAGACAAAATATTTTTCTGAATTAATTATTTATTATATGAAGGTTAAATGTTTTGAAATTTAATGCTTTATCATAAAGTTACATGAAGAAGAGTTGCCATGAAAGCAGTTTTTGCATGCACTTGATGAACACAGTAAAGTAGTACAGTCATTTGCATGAGACAGACAATTTCTGAATGTTCTTTACAAACACTGCGCTTGCAGGAGGTGCAAACTATGTTGCTTTTCTTGTCTTTTTCTCTGGAACAGCAGTGACACCTTGTCCTTTTCTTTGGGATCCCGACATTGCAAACAGCATCAGTGGCTTCTTCAATGCTGGAAGAAGTCTTGCTGCAATTACTCTGAAGCAGCTGCTTTCCTAATTCCAAGAAGAATAGACGATGTCTGTGCTTTGACTTGGACTGCCATTCTGGATTTAGTGACATCCAAACAATGAAGGTGTTCAAAGCACTGATGTCCAACATGTTGCAGAAGATTGTCACTGGCCAGCGTCTTGTCATTCATTTTGTGGTATACGAGCGCAACATTTTATCTGCCGTATCTACTGCACCTTTACAAGAATTATAGTCCAAGATCATGCGTGTTTTTTTGTCTGGACATGTGTTATCTACTTCTTCTTGATCATGCAAACTGCTCAGAAGAACAACCACTTTTCCTTTCTTCGGGCAATAGGAAACCAGAGTGGTGTCATCATGAAAGGCAAACAGTGAAGTGAATATCTCTTGGCCCTTTGCTGTTACAAATTCTGGAGATAATTATTTTCTGTTCTTTTGAATTGTCCCCAAAAGTGTCATTTGTTTTTCTAGCAATTTCCGTGACAGGGATAAACTGCAGAAGAAATTGTCAGCAGTAACATTTCTGCCAGATCGCGTCAATCCTTCAGTGAGTTGCAGTACAACCCTTTCGCCCTGATTCTGTTCCCTGTTTTGTCCGAGTTCCCTTCCTGTATGTACTTGAAGACACAGAACATATGACGTTGCACTGTTACACAACATCCATAGCTTTATGCCATATTTCCCAGGTTTGCTGGGAATATATTGTCTGAACGGAACACGGCCACGAAATGTAAGCAGTTGCTTATCCACGTTAACATTTTCACCAGGAACAAAGGCGTCACTTAGAGTTGCTTCCCAGGTATCAAAAACATGTCTGATTGGAGCAAGCTTATCCATACCTCATTGTTCACATCTGTTGGTTGTATCATCAAATCTGAGAACTCAAGAAATTTGCTGAAAACGGTTACGGGCCATATTTTTGCGGAAAACAGAACGACCATGTTCAAGGTTCCACAACCGAACTATGGATTCATTTCGTGACTTGTAAATGCTGAAAGGATCAGAAGTCCAAGAAAACGTTGAAATTCTCCGTCTGTCAAATCTTTCCAGGTGTCGTCATAAATGTGTCTTCCTTGTTTGCTCATCCACATCATGATTTCATTCAATAAGTTCTTCCTCATGAACAAGTGGAATGCTGCGAGAGGGCCATCAACATTTCGTACAGCATACCTTGTAGGAGCTTTTTGTACGGACATGACATTAGCTCTGGTGTATCTTCCAGCAGCTTGCTTTATAGGTTTCCTGTTCCATGATGTGGCATCCTTAGATACATAGGCTTCAATGGCAACATTTGTGCTTATAGTTGATGACCTCTTAGTTCCTCTACGACCACAACTAAGATGATACTGACACCGAGGACTCCTGCCTTCTTCCCTGACCAGCACAGCCTCGACCTGTAACTTGACTCTTTGTTGCAGGCGATGTTACCGGCTCAACATCAGTCTCACATTCACTTGGCGAGCAACTGCTGTCGCCATCTGAATCATGACCGTCATCATCAGATTTATCGCCCGAACTTGGCTGATATGCTTCTTCGCTTGCTGAATATGCTGCATTATCAGACAACTCAGAGCCGTCACTGTCAGCATCTCGTTGCAATATTTCTCTTACTTGGGCAGCTGAATACTTTCATTTTGACATGATAAACAATAACCTAAAATAAATAAACAAAGATAAAGTTGAATAAAACGCAAAGCAGTTTTACTATAGGTGCACAATAATCGTGATGAACGAGCTGAAAGCCTTTAGATTTCATCGGAAATAATGAGAGAACGTATGCTATCAATTACAGAAAATGTGTAATTTTCATAAAATAAGAGTACAAAAAATAAATGATATATAATTAATGATAAATATTTTTGTCAGATCAAAAAATTCACAAAACTGCAAATTGTATCACGATCCAAACTGGACGTAAGCAACTGGGGTCAAAACTGACCCCATTGGTACTCTGTGCTGCAATTCATCACTAGCTTCACCTAGCGGATGAAAATTATTCCTCTCATGGTGCAATATAAAGATAATATTGACATATGAAAAGTCATAAAAAGATTGCATTCTTGAACAACTAGTTTCCGAGATACACGTTGTGAAACTTGCAATGGGGTCACTTTTGACCCCATCGGTACTCCCAGGGTTAAATTATGGTGCTGGCGACGAATACTGTGTATACGATGGACTGCCCAAAGAACAAACCAGTCAGTACTAGAGGAGATCAAACCTAAGCTTTCTTTAGAAGCTCAGATGACAAGACTTCAACTTTCATACTTTGGACACATCATGTGAAGAGAGAGATCATTAGAGAAAGACATCATGCTTGGCAAGGTAGAAGGTCAACGCAAAAGAGGAAGGCAATGAGATGGATCGATACAATAACAGCAGCTAAGGGGGCCAGTCTGTCAGCAATGAGCCGCCTGACTGAATATCGAGTACAGTTTGGGACAGCTATCCACATGGTCACCATGAGTCGACACCGACTCGAAGGCATTTAACAACAACACTATAATATTATTTATATCCTTTGTTCAGTTTGATAATGTGATTTCTGCACATTACTTGGATGGCATTCTTGAAAAACCCAGGAAAATTATATATAAGAACAATAAATAGATAAATGGGGAGAGGAGAATGGATATGTTGCTACAGTGGACAAGGCACAGAGTAAAACAGAAAAGAGCTACTTTGCTCCCTAATCAAGCCCCTGTTCTGGATTGTCTGAGATAAATTTTCCCATTCTGTGTCTATGGGAAAAGACCTTGATGAATCAGGTTAACTTCATTCTTGCTGCCTCTCTGCATCCACTCCTGCCCCCACTGCCGCCTCCCTTCTCCCGGACAAGGACATTAAACAGCAACACAGTGTTTACCGTAACCTCTGGTGCTGCTTGTTGTTCCTGCTTCTGCCCCTTTGATGCAGACTTCCTATTGCATGGGGACAGAAGTGACTGGTCCTCCTAGTTCGTCTAATGGTAGTGCCAGCCCTGATATGATGATGTTTTCTGTCCTGAATTAAATTTGAATAATTTGCCACTTCTAGTGATCACCCATTCTTTGAAGAAGCAGATTTATTCCTCCTTTTCTATTAATTTCTCCATGATTATATTTGCTGAAAATGAAGTTTAATTCAATCAGCATGAACTGAAAGACTTCCACAAACTATAACGCAACGTATATTAGCATAACAGCTTCTGTGCAATAAAAGCCCTCAAGCATCTAGGAAGAGAACTAGTCAGCAAATGCTTTTTACAATAATAATGCATGATTATTTCAAATTTCTGCAGTCCTTTTTCTTAATTTTGAAGATTTAATTACTTGTGCAATAGCATGCATTCAAAACTACAATCCTAAATTATTAGCAGACAGTGTAGGGATGGAATCCATATGCCACAATCAATAAAGCCATTAATTCAAATCAGGTGATGGTAATTTGAAATTGATGATACAGTAACTTTCTTCCTGTCAGCATATCAGTATTTAAAAAATGTTCTCCAGGAAAAATGTAAAGTTTAACATGCCAAGTAAGCATTTTCAAAAGTACATATGAGTTCTGTGTTTTTACACTTTAGGGCCCTGTTTAAGTGATTGCAGCAACGTCTAATTGAAAACATCGGCACAGGGAGTGGTCCTGAAGGATCTCCCACTCCCTGCACCACCAGCCCAGACCTGGCAATTCAAACATCCAGTGCCTGAAGGCATGCCCGTGCCTGGCAGGCCCGCGCCGGAGGGCCATGCCAGAGGACTCTTTGGCATGGCCCTTGAGTGGGGCACTGAGTAACACAGGAAAGTACCACTTCCACGCACTGACAACATCTAGATCAAACAACAAAAATTGAGAAAAACCGACTGCAACTTAAAGAGAAACAGCAAACAACTCAGCCACAACCCCACAAGTAAATATCAACTACCATTCCTTTGAGACAACACATCAGACTCACAAGCTACAGGAAATCTCTGTACTCAAACACTACAGAAGACCAGATTGCCTGGCCCACCATTCCCTGCTGTGCTGGTAAGCTACCACTGCTGAACTAAACATGATGCCTTACACTTTAATACATCACATGGTGCTAATCCTTGCTCTCCTTATCCTAATAACATCTGCACAAATACATATGATGCCCGGTAACACCATCCCAACTCCAGGACTCATCACAACAACATGAGAACAATGATAAAACTCATCTATGGCACAGAGTCAATCTAATCTCCAAGAGAGAACTCTCAGAAATCATCAACAAGATCAGTACTACAGCATCCCCATTGGACCCCTGCCCAGTCCCATGGTTAAAATCTCTACGTAATGAGTTCGATCAGATTATATTAAATATTGTCCAAACATCCCTCTCAAAGGATACCTACTACCAGAGCTAAAACAAGCCTCAATTTGACCCACACTAAAGAAGCCTTCATCAGACAGAACTCTCCCCAGCTCTTACAGACCAATCACAAGCATCCCATATCTTGCCAAAATAATCAAGAAAGCAGTACAAATTCAACTTCAAGACCATGTAGACTCCTATGCCCCTTTGGACCCCCAACAGCATGGCTTTCACCATCAGCATGGCATTGACACCCTATTCACAGATCTCTTCAACCGGCTCATCATCGGCCTTGACAAACTCGACAAGGATTCACATGTTTGTTTGTTTATGTTTATGTGTTTATTTAGAATTTGATATACTGCTCAGGCCAGAGGCATTAGAGCGGTTTACAATACAATATCATTTAAGGAAAATAGGAAAAGAACGCCATTTATATGATAGGACAGAATAGAGGACAGAGACAGTCAGACAGAAAAAAGAAAAGAAAAGGAGAGGAGCAAGGAACAGCGAGTTACCACAAAATAGACCCAGTCCATGACTTCAGATCAACCCACAGCCACAGACGTCACGGCCCTACGCCTAAGGGC
The DNA here is from genome assembly GCA_033557465.1 of Ichthyophis bannanicus. Taxonomy (NCBI): domain Eukaryota; kingdom Metazoa; phylum Chordata; class Amphibia; order Gymnophiona; family Ichthyophiidae; genus Ichthyophis; species Ichthyophis bannanicus. Next base: position 116,421,247 of record CM066044.1, read on the forward strand.
CACGCCAAAGGGCCCTCTGGCGAGGCCCTCAGGCGCGGGCACGCCTCAGAAGCGGCGGTTTTTTATGCCGAAGGTAGGGGCTGCTGATAGGCATGCAGGGGAAGTGAGGAGGAGCTCCTGCTCACTCCCTCCGAAGATGGCTGTTCCATTCTCTTTGGCGCGCCTCAGAAGCGGCGGTTTTTTATGCCGAAGGTAGGGGCTGTCTTTCTGGACATCAGTGTAGCATTTGACTCAGTAGCACATCATACCAAGACAGACAGATTCAAAAGCATAGGTCTGAGCGGCTGCACATTAAAATGGTTTACATCCTACCTCTCAGATAGAACACTGCGAGTTAAAGTTGGACACTGCATCTCAAAGTCATTCAACCTAACGCAAGGTATCCCTCAAGGTTCATCTCTGTCTGGACTGTTATTCAACATTTATATGATGCATCAACATTTACATGATGCAGATGATGCATTAAAGCATCATCTGTTAGATACTACCCTGAAACCAGCCTTAGTAAACAAGCATGGAGCTCCTTAGCCAATCACCCAACGCACTCGGTTAATCAGACCCAGCATGAAAAAGGATAATCAGCTCGGTCTCCCGAACGGTACTCCCTGAAATAGAATTTAGGCATCCAGCGTAAATAAGATGTAGATAGATCCCATCTGAAAGTAGGTACCAGTGTAAATATGATGTAGATAGTTTCCCCCAGTTATATCCAAGTTGATCACCCCGTTCATTGTAAATACAATGCAGCGCGCCTGCCTTGTATAGTTGATGTTGAATGTAAACCGCACTGATCTAAATAGCATGGTATAGAAGAAATGTTAAATAAATAAATACATACAGCCCATCTGCAAATTTACTAAGAAAACTGAACATGCACTTTCACTTGTATGCAGATGATATCATGCTCTACATGTCATTTGATACCTGTAATCCAGACTTCACTACCATATCGGAAGTCTTCTCTGCTGTTACAAATCTCCTAGCTGATCTCAATCTTACAGTGAACAAAGATAAAACCAAATCTCTACTGATATTCAGAGACAAAAATTTCAAGCCACCACATAAGCTCACTTTACATAAGACTGAAATTACCATTAAAAAGGAAATCAAGTACCTTGGTATCACAATTGACAGCAATCTCAACATGATATCACACATAAAGAATACAGCCAGCATAGCAAACTGGAAATTGAGACTCCTCAAAACCTCCACGATCTCTCCTACAAGACAATGACTACAGAGAGGTATTTCAAGCTACCATAATACCCCATCTTGACTATGTAAGCATACTCTATCAAGGCTTGACAAAACGGGTGTTATATCCACTCCAGTTAGTACAAAACACTGCTGCCAGAATTCTAACAGGAAAATCAAATCAACAACACATTACACTTATACCCAAAAGTCTACACTGGCTCCTAATTACCCAGTAGATCAAACAAAAAAAACATAACTACCACTTATAAAATCTTTAATAACCTCTCCACTGGCTGCCTCATGGATCAAATCTTAAGAGCTTCTATGATAAGACCAAGAAGATCTATAATCCAAAATCTTCTGTCAATCCCCTCGCTCAAGACTAAATGCACAAAACCAACAAGCAACCGGGCATTTTCATTATATGCACACACAATCTGGAACGCACTACCTGAAACCATTAGATCTGCACAATCCACCAAAGACATGAAGAAACTGCTAAAAACACATCTTTTCATAGAATACTTTGGTCCAAATGATATAACATAAGTATATATACATCAACCCCAAATGATATGTTAAATTATTTATAATCCCATATTTATCTCCAAGTTGTATAACCCTTGTTCTATGTAAAACAATCTCTAGAGATTAAGTGTTGTTGTTCATTGTAAATCTCTTTGGTACGAAAGCAATATATAAAAACTGTTAAATAAATAAATGCATGTATATCAATTTTAAAGGACAAAGTGGACATGTGTAAGTCTGATGTAAACACAACATATTTCCAACCTCTCACCGAGGATATGTGCTTTATATCAAAGAATGAAGTGCAGGCACACACAAAGGTGGGCTTCCATTTGTTTGCGGGAGGAGTAATTTCACAAAGATATAGGTGGTAAAAATTGATATTAGAAATCTGGCAACCTACATGTGTAAGTGCCGCCATCTTACAACTGAGATGTATAAATGTTGGCACTTACACATGTGTCTTTGTCATTTTGTACATCTAGACATGTAGATTTTGCTAATTAACTACAGAAGCCTTTATCTTTCCCTCACTGTGATTAGGAGATGGAAGTAAACATTGGGGATGAAGGATGATATCCCCCTAATCCCTCTTGTAAAGGGAAGGGCAAAAGGAACATTTGTTCCCATCATGTCAGGGAGCAGATGTAAATCTGGACATGGTCAATTTTAGTCTTACATGTGCACCCCCTATATGAAATTGGGGATACATTTGTAGATTTCAGTGCCACCCTGACCATGTCTCTGACATGCCCCTGTGTACCACAGACATGATATGGACATGCATGTGTAAAATGGGCTCTTTCTAAAATGGCCTTTTACATGTGCATGTGATTTACATGGGTAAGTGGTCATATTTACAAGTGTAAGTCATGCTTAAGGTTTAATAACCTCTTTGTGTTTAGTTGCTTCAGAACTCTTATGGAAACAAAATCATTTGGGATAATGCCAGTGACCTCATTACAGCAAAACATCTGGTTGCTGTATGAAATGTATAGTTTATAATTTATTCATTGAATGTTATGCCCTACAAAATATATCAAAGAATTTCACAATATAGAAGTGTAAAAAAATGACAACAAAACAAAAACAAAGTAAAACAAGACACAACTTAAAAAGAATAGATTAAACACTTACAAAAAACACAATAAAATTTAGACTAATAGACTAATAGACTGATACCACAGGACTGTCATCACTCACCACATGGTCAATCAACCTCATAAACCTCCGAAAACAAGAAAGTCTTCAGTCTTTTCTTAAAACTGAAAGTGTGAGGCCAAAGTTAAGAGCTCATGATAATGAATTCCACATAGGGTTGCCAACTGGCCGGTTTTCAGCCGGCCTGGCCGGTTTTTCCATGGCCAGGCCGGCTGCCGGCGCAGAGGCAAAACCGGCCCTTGAAAAGCCGGTTTTTTTGCTCTGGCCGCAAGATCGGGAGCGGCCAGAGCAAAAAAAAACGGCTTTTCTCCCAACCCGGAGGGCTTCAGAGGGAGCCGGGGAAGCCCGCGCGAGGCCCCGGCTCCCTCTGAACAGCCGCCAGCGTGAAGAGCCTTTACCTTCACGCTGGCGGCTGTTCCTGTGAAGCCGCGATTGGTGGAAAAGGTTAAAGGCAATGCCCTTTAACCTTTCCCAGCATTCGCGGCTTCACAGGAACAGCCGCCAGCGTGAAGGAAAAGGCTCTTCACACTGGCGGCTGTTCAGAGGGAGCTGGGGCCTCGCGCGGGCTTCCCCGGCTCCCTCTAAAGCCTCAGACAGCCGCGGTTTTGGGGGGGGGGGAGGCCAAGGACTGCCTGGGCTGTGATGGGGGGAGGGGGCCGGGACGGGAAAAGGGCTAGGAGGGGAGAATTTGACTGGAAATGGGTTGTGATGGGGGGGGGGGACCTGGACCGGAAAAGGGCTATGGGGGTGGGGGGGTCTTGGACTGGAAAGAAATGGGCTGTGATGGGAGGGGACCTGGACTGTAAAAGGGCTATGTGGGGGGGGGGGCGGGACAACATGGACTGCAAATGGGTTTTGATGGGGAGGGGGACCTGGACTAGAAAAGGGCTGGGGGGGGGCATGGACTGGAAATGGGTTGTGATGGGGAGGGGGACCTGGACTGGAAAAGGGTTATGGGGGGGGGGGGGGAACTTGGACTGGAAAAGGGCTATGGTGGAGGGAGGGGGAACTTGGACTGTAAATAGGCTGTGATTAGGGGGATTTGGACTGGAAATGGGTTGTGAAGGGGGGGGGGGACCTGGACAGGAAAAGGGCTATGGGGGGGCATTGGATTGGAAAGAAATGGGCTGTGATGGGGAGGGGGACCTGGACTGCAAAAGGGCTATTTGGGGGGGGGGGGACATGGACTGGAAATGGTTTGTGATGGGGAGGGGGACCTGGACTGGAAAAGGGCTAGGGGGGGGGGAACATGGACTGGAAATGGGCTATGGTGGAGGGAGGGGGACTGGAAATAGGCTGTGATTAGGGGGGCTAGGACTGCAAATGGACTGTGATGGTGTGGGGGGTAGGACTGCAAATGGGCTGTGATGGTGCGGGGGGACTCGGACTGCAAATGGGATGTGATGGGGGGGCTAGGACTGGAAATAGGCTGTGATGGGGGACTTGGACTGGAAATGGGCTGTGATGGGGGGGGGGGGGGCTAGGACTGGAAATGGCCTGTGATGTGAAGGCTAGCACTGGAAATGGGCTTATGAAGAGCTGGAATAGGACTGGAAATGGGCTGATGTGGGGCATGGGAGAATGGGACTAGAAGGGAGTGGATGCTGGGTGGTCTAGAACTATAAGGGAACTGATTTTGGGGGAGGACTAGAATAGATGGGGAATGAGTGGAGAGGGGAAAAAATATTTTGTGTGGAAGAAAAGTCTATGATGGGCTGGGTATTGGGAGAGTGAGGGGCTTGAGAATGGAAGGGTGAAATTTAAATGGATGATAAAGGAATAAGGAAAGAATTGGGGGAAAGATCAAAAGGGAAACAATCAGTATGTATAAGCAGAAATAGAAATAGAGAGAGAATGGAAAACATCTAAAAGAGAAGAAAGGACAAATGGATAGCTTGCAGAAGACACGAAGAAACCAGAAGAAAGTGACTGGAGCAATTGCAACTGAAAAATAAAACGCCCAAACAGAAGGTAGAAAAATACTTTTTATTTTGAATTTATTAGCTGGAATATGTTTGGTCTGGGAAGTGTGTATTGATAATATCTTTGCGTTTTTGTTTAGTGCAAGAGGAAATTACTTTATAGTTTTATTTCTCCAGTGTTGTACATTTCATGTTTGGATTTTGGGGTTCCCAGTTTAATTATTATCTGACCAAGGAAGTTAGCCTACACGTATCCTCGGTAATTTTTGTGGGTGGGGCTGGGGGCGGGGCAGGGGTGGGACTAGGGGCGGAGAATGGGTGGAGCATGGCCAGCCACAGGTGTCGGGTTTTTCTCGGTGAAAAAGTTGGTAACCCTAATTCCACAGTGTAGGTCCCAAACAACTGAAGGCAGGTTGGCAAGTTGATTCCAGCCGAATAATTGTTTGTGATGAAGTTTTTAAAAGGCCAGAGTTAGAAGAACGTATCTACGAGCTGGACTATTAGGTAACAACATATCAGTTAAAGAGCAAGGCCTGCCTGTTAATACCATTTTAAACAGGAGAATTAAAAAGTTAAACCAAATCTAATAGTAAGTAGGCAACCAATACTTCTCAGTCAGCAAAAGAGTGAACTGTCAAACTTTCAAGCACCATATAACATTTTTAGTGCAATGTTTCCTACTATCTAGAGATTTTATTGGGTATACTGCCTTTCACAATATACCAAAGCAGTTCACAGCAAAAGTATATCATATAAAATAAAACTAAAGCCCTAGTTGCAATTTCAACATCCGAAGACGTGCATGCGGACATACAAATCATGCAAACGTCCCTGAAGCCATGGGAGGTGGCCAGTTAGGCTGTGTGCATGGTGGAGGTGAGTCTGGGGTGGTGTAATGGACTTAGTCATCAACAATTTCAGAAACATCTAGCTACACTTCCAGGATCGCCTACATGCAAATAATGTAAAAGTAGATGCATGTTTTTCATACATATTCTATTTTTGTGCATATCTGGTGACTTTAAATGCTACCACCATATCAGCAAGATATCTGCAAATCACATCCAAAATAATGCAACGACTGTTATTTTTTCTTATTCAGTATCAGTTTGCTCATACCCTTTTTCTAAAAGAAAAATCTTTTACTTTGTGCAGTTTTTCATTTAATTTTTTGTTGCATTTTTTAGCATACACTAAAACTGGAAAATGAATATTATTTGAAAAGGACATGAAAGAAAACATCAAATGTCACCGGAGTTCTCATGCAATTTGAAAATGACACCACACCCCCATCCCATTGAGTATCACACTACTATGAGTATCCTGAGTGTTCTATATTTTATGGAGAGCTCCATAATCTTAGTCTATTAACACAGTTATAGGGCTTCACATGTATCTCATGCCAGATATCAAAAATGACATTTTTAAGTAAAGCAAAAGAGCAAAAAACTGTTTCCTAAATATTTTGGTTTGGTTTATAGGGCTGTCATAGCTTGCGGTTGGATGTGAAGCTCATTTTAGGAAAGCCATTTAGATGCTGCCTGGGATGTCCATGTGAAATCGTCTGAAATTCCATAGACGGTGCAGCAGAGAAGGTGGACATTTGTAAATGCATTCCAAAATATGCCTATCACTGTCCCCCAAAATGAATGTTTCTACAAACATATAAAGAAAATGGGGACATGCAGAATAAGGGTCTAGACACAAGCAGAGAGATGACCAATTTTAGAAACGTGCACGTATGAAATATAGATGTTGCCAGAGCAGCAACATAAACGTGTCCGCGATGGCATTTTAGAACATCCACATGTTACCACTTTTATGTCCCAGCCTTTCTTTCTAGAAGTGGAGATGTGCAGGACCATAGCAGTATGTAAAGAGGACTTGTTTCTCACCTTTTCTCCTCCTATGAGAGGGGAAAAATGATTGTGCTGAAAACTGGTGAAAACGAGCACTTTCCAAATTCCTGTTCGTGTCAAGGAGCGGGTATAGATATGGACATGCCCACTAGCAGTTTTAAATGTGTGGCACTATTCTGGAATCAAAGATGCATGTGGAATTTTCTATCATTACTCTGGAGATACTTCTGTCATGCCCCTGTGCAACAAAGATGTGATCGCACCGAACACATGTAAATTTGGTCCTTTATAAAATGGCTCTTGGGGCATGGATGTGATTGGCACATCTGAATGAGCATTTTCAGACATACAAATCATGAATAGAGCTTGTAAAATATCCTACGTTAAATGAGATTTATCATTAATACTACGTGGGGCAACAGACACACATTGGGGGTCATTTTGGAAGCCCTATTCTTACTTTGGATGTCTGAAATGGGCATAGAGACATCCAAAGCACAGAGATGTCTCCAGAGCTACTTTTGAAGTCCACAGCATGAGGACATCCAAGATGGAACAGGAACATGGTGGAGGAATAGCTGGGGCATTCCCAGGAACCTAGAAGTTCCCACCTGATCTCAGAAACTCACACCTAAATTTAGACCTGCTCAAGGCATCTGAAGGTGCTCCTTTCAGCTGAAAAACATCCAAAGGGTCAGAGAAGAAAGCACTCCATCATCCCCAGTACTTAGCACAATTTCAATTATAGCAGCAGTAGGATTTGAGCCCTGACTTCCCTGTTCCTAGCCCACTGCTATAGCCATTAGGCTATTCCTACTGTAGATGTCTAGGTTCTGGCATATTATTCTATGTAGATCCCCCCTCAGACGTCTATATTGGGCATGTCCATGTTTGTGAAATCATGTCTGCACCTGGGTATGCCTGCTTTTGTTTCAGATGTCGCAGATTGCACTTGGACGTCCCTTCTAAAATTTCACTCATATCATTTTTCTGATTGAATAAGGTCCTGCAAAACTGAAATATGCAGATTTATTCAAGGGTTAAGACAGTGCAAGGAAAGTCTCTCGTTATGTCTTTTTCTTTTTTTCAGGAAGTAGTATCTGTCATTTTTTATGTCTTCAATTTCAGCACAAGTTCAAAATCTGACAGCAGTAACCTTCAAACAGCAGCTATATGAATCAAATATTATGGCTTCAAAGAAAGGCAATCTTGTTACAGATCTCTTTGGCCATGCTGAAAGCAATATATATGCATTTCAAAATTTTAAGGTGTATCATTCACCTTTGTTTCAAACTAACATATATTAATCGAAAAACAAAGGACAATTGAATCTAACAAGTCAGTTCTCGATGTCAGGGGTGACTGGGTATTCTAAACACGAGCCGTGGCATTTAATAAATGGGTATATTTGGCACTACCATACAGAGAGGTTGTGGCAACACATATGTGTATAATGTGGTCACCACCTCTGACTGTACATGTAGAGATGACATTTGGCTGCTACTTATATAGGTATGTGGTTTAATGTAGGACAGTCTTTTTGCAGGCTTGTACTAAACCACTTAGCCGTTTGGCTATATAGAGAATCCTTCCACCTGTCTCTGCTCTGGCACTATCCAGATAGTGCCATAATGGTTAGAGGGATTTTTGGCAGCACTATCCAGATAGCGTTGCTAAAAATCTACAGGTATGACACTTATATATTTAGCGATCCTGCCGCTAAACCCTCAGGGAATCCTCCAGTCTTGGTAAGTACTGAGTGGGGATCAGAGAGGCGAGGGTAGCTAATGTTGCTTGAGGAGATCAGGAAATAGGACTTGCTGCTTTGGCTAAGAATGGTTAGGGGTGGGGTTGGGTGCTAATTGGTGAGTTCAGATGTTGATGAGGTTTTGGGATATTGCTCGGGGGGCCATCATGGAGTTGGTGATGTTGATAGGGGGCTATTAGAGAGTTTGTTGGATTTGAATGATGCATTAATGCATTCTAATAGCACTTAAGTGTAACTGTGTTATTGGCAGCGTTGACAGCATATGGTAAAGTACTTTGTCACATGCTAACTGACAGTTCTCCACTCAGCACCTGCCCAGTTTCTACCCCAAACCACGTTAAGCAGTTAGTGCATGATTTTTACCTCAGTGGCTTTCTTTAAATATACGGCATCCTTTACCATAGGCCCAAGCTGAGGATTAGCATTCTCCAAATTGCACACTAACTGCTTAATGTATTTTAGTAAATATATCCCATGGGTACCTACGTGTCTTTATAGAGTGCTAGCACAAATCCTTCTGAATTTGCAGGTAAAAGGATCCTGCATGTATTTATGCTGGTTTGAGAGCAGGTGTAAATGTATGCATATGTGTGTGCTTTTTATAAAGTATGGGGGGCATTTTAAAGTCCTATTTTGTGATTTGGGCATCTGAAACAGCATTCAGACATCCCAATTACATCCACATCCCAAGAGTCATTTTAGAAGGCCCAGAGTTCACACTTATTTTGCCCAATCAGGTGCAAATTCCATGAGTATTGCACATGACAATAAAGAAAGAAAACTTACATGCATGATTTCCCTTTATTATTGGTGCAGATTTCACAGTTAAAAGGCATTTGCATTGTTGGCACCCATATGAAGTTTGATTTTTGGACTCTCAGTGAACATCCTTTATGCTCTGCTTGCATAGTGCATTGTTTTTATCTTCTTTCAGAAAATACCCATCATGGAAAGCAATGCAATGCTTGTTTGGTAGAACTCCATTTAAGCCAGTCTCTTAGGACCTGATATTCAATTGTCTCCCTAAAGCATACTGTTAAGCACTAGCTCCAGCATGTTTTACATGTGGAAATAGCTCTTAAAAAACGTGCAAGTGCATTAGTTTGCCAACAACAGCATGCATATTTTTACATGATAGAACATAGGCATTCCCTAGAGATGGTTTAGGTGGAGTAGAGATGTCATTGAGATTTTATAAAGCACATGCATAGAGTATGCACATAACTATTTGTATTTATCTTGCACATTGGCTGTCCAACGCAGGGCAAATTATCACGTGATACAGGCACACAGTACAAAACGTGATAAGGTAGAAAAACACTTTATTTGAAATCTCGGACCTAGATTTCAAATAAAGTGTTTTTCCACCTTATCACGTTTTGTACTGTGTGCCTTTATCTTGCACATTTCCAGTAGTTACATTCAGATACAGCAGATATTTCCCTGGGGAGATTACAACCTAAGGGGCCCTTTTACTAAAGTGCATTAGATTTTTGCACTCAACGTGTATTCGGCAGAAAAACTAATGTGCATCAAGTGTAAAACCTCCATGGAAACTGTCGGGCCAGCTTGTTCCCAACAATTAATGTGTGGATGAGTACCGAAACGCATGGTGCTATCACTGCAGGTGCACGTAACTTCACCTATTAGGTGGTGCTAGGTGAACCTACGCTAATGGTAGAATTGACAGTAAATGTAGAATATGTCCCCCCCACACACACACACACTAACTGCGATGCTCACCACACCCACTTTCCGCCCCTACCGCACCCATTCAGCACCCAAATGTGCAAGTGGCACTTAGCTCATACAATAAATGAATGCACGGTAACTATCATGGTAATAGTTACTGTGGGCCCTTGCACATAGTTACCATGTGTGAAAACACACATTAACTGCTTAGTGCACTGTAGAAAAGGGCCCCCATGTTTGTACTTGAGGAAATGGAAGGTTAAATGACTTGCTCAAGGCCATGAAGATTGACAGTAGGATTTGATCCTTGGCTTATTTGTTGCTTTAACCACTAGGCTAATCCTCAATGCATTTATGCCTGCCTCAGAGCAAGTATAAATTTGTGTAAGAGCATTTGTGTGGCATTGGGGATTATCATAGCAACTTATTTTATAAAAGAACATAGACACCTACGTTAAACTTTAAAATAGCACAAACACAAACCTCAATCCTCAAAATCACAGATATCTGCTTATTTTCAATCTTTCTTTGTCGGACCCTCTATATTACCTCTTATTTCAGATTTTATTTGTGTGTTCAACTTTATAAAATAGACATAAAACAGTCATGTTTTTAAAGTTTTATAGGGCTCCCTATTAGAAAATAGCTCTCACAGTCAGCACTATATTGCAGGCATAAGCATATATATAGTAACATAGTAACATAGTAAGTGACGGCAGATAAAGACCAGCATGGTCCATCTAGTCTGCCCAGCAAGATGGCAAGAGCAGGTGCACCTGTCGCTCTGTGCAGGCCACTCCTCCCCATGTTTTTGTTTCTGTTTAGGGGTGAACCCACCACTCCCATGTAGGACACCCTTATTTGTTCAGATGCTAGATAGTTCAGAAGTTAGATGGTACTGTTTGTTTTGCTTTTATCCTGTTGCTGTAAAGGGATCCACTGTGTTTGTCCCATGCCGTTTTGAATTCCATCACCGTGTTTGCCCTCACCACTTCCATCGGGAGGGCATTCCAAGCATCCAGCACCCTTTCAGTGAAGAAATATTTCCTGACATTGCCTTTCAATTTACCACCTTGCAGCTTCATGTTATGCCCTCTAGTTTTACAGCTTCCCCGTCTTTGGAAGAGGTTTGTTTGTTCATCATTTCTCTTTAAGTATTTAAAGGTCTGAATCATATCTCCCCTGTCCCCTCCTCTCCTCCAAAGTGTACATATTTAGGTCTTCAAGTCTCTTCTCATAAGGCTTCTGACGCAGGCTCCAAATCATTTTGGTCGCCTTTCTCTGAACAGTTTCCAGTCTTTTTACATCTTTTGCAAGATATGGCCTCCAAACTGAACACAGTATTCCAAGTGAGGCCTCACCAGTGACTTGTACAGTGGCATAAGTACCTCTTCCTTTCTGCTGGTAATCCCTCTTTGAATGCAGCCCAACATCCTCCTGGCTTTTGCCACCGCCGTGTCGCACTGTTTTGCCACCTTGAGATCATCAGAGATAATAACACCAAGCTCTATCTCCTGAACCGTGTATACCAACCTCTCACCCCCTATTGTGTACTTTTCCCTTGGATTTCTGCTACCCAAGTGCATGACACTGCACTTTTTCACATTAAATCGTAGTTGCCAAGCATTAGACCAGTCTTCCAGCTTTTGTAGATCTTTCCTCATGTTATCCACTCCCTCTGGGGAGTCCACTCTGTTGCAAATTTTTGTGTCATCTGCAAAAAGACAGACTTTTCCATTCAGTCCTTCAGCAATATCACTCACAAATACATTGAACAGTGCCGGGCCCAGGACCGAACCCTGAGGCACCCCGCTAATCACCTTCCTCTCATCCGTGCATAGTTTTACAGCGATAAGTTTTGAAGCAAAAATATGCACATACTTTTGCCTTGAAAATCTAGTAGTACATTTTCACATATTATTTTGATGCTTTTTGTTTAATTTATATATACAGTAAAATACTCAATTGTACCAACCCTTAGATGTGAATGTTTCCTTTCTGCTAATGAAGGTGGCATGAAGAGATTGCAATAGTTAAGACCGTGGGGTATATAATTGTGTTACATGAGGAAGTTGCTAGCACACTGGGGAAGTGAGCAAAGTATGTTTTGTAAGTGTAATGTAAATAGCATTCTTTTAATGTCATTGAATTTGAAATGAGTCACAAATGAAAAGCTAATTAGCAGCTCATTTGAGACACAAACAATTCCATTATATGATAACAGCCATAAAAAAAAACATATTAACAAAGCAACTACAATAGGGGCATGTTAAAATCCTGGCCGTGGAGTGGCATTCTGCATCCCAGTTTACTATAAAATTGGAAGTGTTTCTAATGTGAAGTGCTCCACCAAGAGGCTCTATGGCTCGTCAGTTTTGGAATGATCTACCAACCCTGGTAGCTCAGAGTACATTATGATGATATGGGCTTTCATTTATTTCTTTTCCTCTCAAATTATATTTCATAAAGTATTTGAAAAAAATTGTCATTGTATGCAATCTAAAATATAAACGCAACTATAAAGCACAAACTCATAGGACTGATTTTATAAAAGCACAGGGGTCCTATGTTAACTTTATAACATAGACATAAAATAGGTGCTTGCCTGGATATTTGTATAGGCTTCTGTTATATAATAACCCCCATTCTCTATCCCTGGGAATGCCTAAATGTAGCTCTCATAAAGGATGTGCTATGTTTTCCCAGGGGCTACTGATAGGGGAGTATATGCCAGGGAAATGATATAAATGCCTACTTAAACATGTGCAACACTGTTCTCTGTGCCACAATTGGTTATACAACGACCCCCATTATGAAATTCCATGCCTAATCCACTCTGTTTGAAAACATATGCAAATTCATAAGTAATGAGCTGCTGCAATACTAAGTTGTGCACAGGAATGCATTAATTATGTATTATTTGAAAACTGGCCTAGGTAAATGTTTTTGCAAGCTGGCTTTTGCGAAAAAGATATCTGAACTTTACTGACCCAAAGTTACTTTTTTCCCATCTGTCACCGGAACAGAATTTCTCTTATGGATAGCAAACTTTCACGTGAAAGAGGCCACTAATATGCAGAAAATCTCATGGATTAGTACATCAGCCTCATTATCTTCCTTATTTGGTATCAGACGATGCTGCTTGCATTGAAGTTTTTTACATAGTTTGATTGTTAGGATATTTATAGCAATGTCAGAATGACATTGATCAATTCTTGATTATATGGATAGAAACTTGACAATATTAAATCACCAGCCTGCCTACATTTATAAGCAAATAATTAGAAAAATAGAGATCAGCTGAGGTTGGAAAAACATATTTTTTCAAAGTCCCAGAAAGTTTTGAGTTTTGATTACTAAATAATTCTCATGCAAGGGGAGTCAAGGAAAATAGTTAAGATAATTCCAGCCTATTTACAGCTGTCAGGTACTAGCCTGTTTAATCCATTTTGACAGTAAGATAGCTCATCATTAGTTATTAGTATCACTGCACTGTAATAACACTAAGTTACTGTAGCAAGGTGTCTTATTATGGCAATTCCACGGTTATAATTTGAGCTGTTGAGCATCCGTCATGAATTCGCCTGGTCACTATATAAATTTTCAGGATTACAAGATGTATTTAATACATCACTTTAATCCATGCTACAATGATAGTCCAGTTATGGTAATTATTGCACAGAATGAATTATCAAAATTTACTCCTTCGGGCATAGCATGGGAGGAAACCTTTTAGAAATCAAACATACGCATTTCCCATATTCATTCATTCACATCTTCAGAACTTGAAGAAAACTTTTCTGCCTGGCCATATTTACCCACAAACCATGAACGTCAGCTAGACTGTGATAAATATCACCCAACTCAAAATCCCCCAGGAATGCCTTCAGCTCTATCTTTTTTTATATAGGTAAATTTTCTGCAGGAAATGATTTGCCCAGGTAAAATTTACCTGCTCAGCAAGAGAAGGAGAAGTAAATTAAACCCAAAAGATTTATCTAGCTGAATCCCAAATTTAGTTGGCCAAATATTTTGAATGGATTCATTTCATGTCTCTATTTATCTATAACTTCTGCTAAATACACTGCTTGGGTCCACACTTAGCAGAAGGTCTGCCGTGATCGATGGTGTTATGCTGTAGAAAATTTTAAAAAAAAAACCCTGATGAGGTTTGGATTCTTTTCAATATGGTGACCTTGAATGTACAAGAAAATCCATAAAGCTGAATGGTTCTCACTACTTTCCTTTTTCAGAATTATATGCATTATTTGTAGTATACTTTTAAAGATGAGCATTATCTCATTCAAAAGGCTGATAGTTTCATAAGTTTCATTATTAATTCAGCAAATTGCCATCTGAAATAACACAGTAACATCAGAAAAAGACCAATTGACCCACATAGTCTGCTCAATTATTCCTATTCACACTCCCAAAGATACTGCCAGCCTATAGGCCCATTTTAGATAGACTGAGGAGACAGGAATTAAGATGATGTTTCCACTTATGTTAAAATGTTTCAAAGGCTCTGCCAAATGTAGTATCTTGTAAAAACATATAAGGACATATGGGAATGCATATCATTTCTCACCCCATCGAGTAGGAACAGCAATATCAAAAAAGCTCTATGTGGAGAAAAAACATCCTGCTTTCCCCAGATGTGCCTAGAAGCAGCTTTTTAAAATTCTTGCTACCAACATAATGGATCCCCTTAATTCAATGATCCTCTTCCACACTTGTATGACATGTACTCCCTGACATTATGCATACCCCACAATTTACTCATCGGACATTAAGAACCCCCATCAACCCCACAACAAATAAAAACCCACCTGATCACACCCTCTGACATTAAGGAAACTACCCTAAATCCTTGACCCCTCCCCCCCCCGCCCAAGACCAAGAAGCCACTGATATCTACCTTCCATCCATACCTTCATGATCAGCCCCCAATTTCATACTCCCTCCCACAGCTTTTGATCAATACATATTAACCGTCTGCATCTTCCATCACCCTCACGAGAACATCTCCAATCCACACGTCTTTCAGCCTTTTTCTTCTTCAGTCCATCTCTCTGGAACTCACTCCCCTCTGCTCTTTGTCTGGAACAGGCTTATTCAAAGTTCAGGTCCCTCCTAAAAACTCGCCTCTTTTCCTCTGCTTTTGACCTGCCAGTTCCCCTCTCCTGACCTTATCAGTGTTCTTCCTGTCATCTGCCCTCTATGTCCTGAATGATTCTTTCCTGTCTGACAATTGTAGTTCCTTTCCATAACCAGGCTTTGGCCTACTTTCCTTGTTAGCAAATGTACACCGCCTTTATGTTTTGAAGGGCGGTATATCAAGTAATGCAATAAACATAAACATAAACACCCCTGTTCTCACTGCCAACTTTTGTCTAGTGATGAGCAGGAGTGATCCCCAGTTGTTCCTGCCCCATTAAAGTCCTGGGTTCAGAATGGCACCTATGACCCTTCATAGTAGTCTCATAGGGTACTTTTGCCCTTATTCGGCAGCTTGACTCCTAACAGAAGTAATCCAACAGAGTCTTGGATTCAAATGGTGCACATGACCCCTCGTGGTAGTCTCATGGAGCTACCTCTAGACAAAAAGCCCTTATTTGACAGCTTGATCCATAGTTGTAGTTTGTGATAAGGAAGCTTATCATAGCTCAGGAAGAAGCTATAGAAAAGGTGAAGTGACTCTGAACAAGCAACCTGTCAGTTCTGGTAGAAATAAGAAAACAGAAATTTCCGATAAAAGACTACCAGTCCCAGAATGCACCAGGTTTCCAACAGCCATTAGAGAAGCTGAAGTGGGGAAACGTGTGTTCAATCAGGAGGGCTATGAGGTAATCCCTAAGCACTCATCTCAAAGGGCAGGGCCTGATTCAGCACAGCTGCCCTGTGTTAGGGAGGAGCACTCATCTAAGCAGAATAAAGGTAGAGTTTATTCTACAGAGAATTAGCCTGAGGATCATCAACATCTTCATGATCAGCTTGGATATCCTCAGTTTCATCTGAAGGATTATCAGAAGCAGAAGCCAAACCGGATGGACAGAGAGGGAAAGAAACCCTTTGGAAGAAAGAGGAGAAAAGCCTTTGAGAGGTATAGAAGAGTCCAGAGCAGTACGTATACTGGGAGGCATTCCAAGGGCCAGCATACACCATTGGACTAGGGAAAGCCAGAGGAATGGTGCTGCAGAGCTAGGAATCTCCAGACGGTACCTGTGAGAGAGACGGCTGCACGTGGAAGGGACCCTAAGACCCGTGCCAGAAGGTATGTGAAGAGAGATCCAGTGTCCAGGGATCTGGATTGGAAGCTGGACATAAGAACTGGACTACATATGGCCAGGCTATATAGAGAGGAACTCTAACAGCAATGGAAGCTCAGGTATGAACACTGATCTATGCCCTAGCTATAACCTTGAAAGACAGCAGGGAAACAAGTATTCTCCTGAAAGTGCTCCATTGGGAGATTCATCTGTGCCAATCCATGATATTGAACCCATGCTTGTTGAAGAAGAGGGGGTGATAGCAGATGAAGAATCTGTTTACATGGACTGCTCTCTGTCTAAACTCCTTTGGTGATTTTCTGTTATAAAGTACAGCAACCATCACAAAGAAATACAAACTTGTTCTTTAATCTACTCAGAAAAGCTCCTGTGTAGGATTTCTAGCCACGCAGTAGAAAGCAAGCCAGCTAAGGGGTTTCAGCTGGATAACTGCTAGCAATTGAGCCTTACCTAATTGCTTGTGGGCTCTGAGAGAATCACTTCTGAATCTATGTGGGAAGATACAAGAAGTTAACCTGAGAAGAACAGTTTTTCCTTTCTTTGTGGCTTTTGTTTGTTGTTTGATATATTGCTAAGAGAATATTAGCTAAGCCTACAGAAAAGACCAGTTTGTTGCCAACCAGGTCTTATTTCTTTTGCTTTGATTGCCTGACAAGTTCAAATGTTGTTTTCTTAATTTTGTTTTTCCAAGTTTAACACTGAAAGCAAGTAACCTGATTTATGTGCTACCAAGCATATCTGTGTTGGGAGAAATAACCCCATAAATAAATATCTTATTGGCTTTACCCAAAAGCACAACTAATTATTGTGAGCAGCTGTGTCTGGTGTGAATGAACTGCATTGCCCACAATCTCTTGCAAATCATATAGATATATGCATTTGCCAAGACTGTGAAGATTCTCACCCAGGCAGCCGTCTGACAAGTTCCATAACCTTGGTGCCCAGGACCTTGACTGAGCAGGTACAGCAGGAGATCAATCCTACTCTCTGCTATACACCATAAATCTCTGGTAATATCTGGGAGTGGAATTGGAGGTAAGAGGCCTTTGGGAGAGATGTAGATGTCAGGGGAATCTTAGGAGGATTCTTGCTTTTAGAAGGATTGTTAGTAGGGTTCCTTAATGTCTTAGGGGTGACAGGTGTGTTACTTTATTCAGTGGGTGATCAGGAGTTCTTAATGTCCAGGGAGGTGATCATGGGGGTGGTAGCCTCAGGGAAAGTGTAAAAGTTGACATTTAAATATTTGATATCTATGGGTATTGCTTTTCTAAAATGGGGAATTCATGTTAATATTTTAGGCTCACCAAAATCACTCCCTATGCATGCTTCCTTGAAGTCTATGCATGGTGTGGATCACCACATGTAGGTAGTGGCTTTCTAAAATCACTATTTGCATGTGCAGCTAATCTACATGTTTTAAAAGTTGCTATTTACAAATGGGTATGCTTCCCAAATAAAGTTCTTTAACTATAACTGCCTCTAGTCTAGGGCATCACTTGTTTATCCAAGACAGCTTTTGTCATTCTTCTCCTTTGTACTCCATCCTTCTGGATAATCATCCTGAATGATTCTTTGTTTAGGTCATTAAAAGTTACCAAAAGGTCCAGCTTGCAGTCTATCCCTAATAAACATGCATGAGAAAATGTGTACACATACCACTTCCACTGCATACAAATCTGCCTCATGCATGTTCATTAGGGATATCTTGAAAACCTGATCTGCTTGTTGCCTTTGAGGACTGGGACTGAGTATCCCTGATTTAGGTCATATGTGATACCCTTCCCCTCCCATATCTAACTATAAATCTCTCATATCCAAACACCAGCATGGTTTGTGCACAAATGCCTGGACATCTAGGTCTTCATGGTCTTTCTAGGTGCTACATTATCATTACTAAGCTGCCTCATCAACTTGATTGACAAGAAAAATGCAGAGTCTGCCAGATAGACCTGGCCATGTAATGATCTGTATTTTTGTCAACATGTTTACATGGTATTATACTTATATACAGGGTGGCCCAAAGAAAGTGAGAAAATCTCGTAAACTAAAAGCTGAAATAGTTTACTTATTTACCTTTTTTAGCTATATAATTTATTTATTTATTTATTTAACGGTATTTCTATACCGCCTTATCATAAAATCAAAGCGGTGTCACAGCAATACAATCAAAAGTGGGGAAGGGAGGGTCATGCAGTGAATGTTATGAATTGCGTGTAAGAGGGTAGTGTAACAGATTAGGTTGAACTAGGTACATTGTGAGCTATATTACAGCATGAGCTATGATACATTGTTCTGTACTATGTACATTGTGATCTTATAATACAATGTTCTATGTAATTAGGGGGTTAAGATATATCATGTGCCTGTGAATATTTTCTTATCACAGATGGAAGGGTACGGGGGAAGTTCTTGTTGGATTATGTAACATGTCCGTAGTGTTCTATGAACAGCGTTGTCTTCAGCTGCTTGCGAAAGTCTTTGAGGTCATCTGTCGATCTCAGTTCATCTGGGAGGGAGTTCCATATTGTTGAGGCAGCCAGAGAGAGGGCCCTCTCAGTGGTGTCCTTGCGGGTTTTTCTGAAGTCATTCGGTGTGTTTACTCTGTTGGCAGTCCCTTTTCTTCTTGGGCGCGTGCTGGTGTCTGGTTGTATGAGGGTGTGCAGGCTGTTGGCTGAAGTGCGGTGTTTGATTTTGAATATGTTTATTATTGTTTTGTATTTGATGCGAGAGCTGATTGGCAGCCAGTGTAAGTCTTTCAGAACAGGAGTAATATGATCATGTCTTGTTGCACCAGCTATTATGCGGGCTGCAGTGTTTTGAGCTAATTGTAGTGGTTTGAGTGTTTGTTTTGTTAGCCCAAGGTAGATAGGGTTGCAGAAGTCCAGTAGGGGAGTAATTAGAGCTTGGCATACGGTACGGAAGTGTTCTGTGGTGAGGAGGGGTTTGAGTCTTCTGATGATTCTTATCCTGTGGTATACATTTTGGATTGTTTTGCTTACGTGTGTCTTGAGATTCAGTTCGTTGTCCAGGGTCACTCCAAGGTATTTTACTTCTGTTTTCACTGGAATGGCTGTGTTTTGTACTCTGATTTCCGGTGGGTGGGTGAAGTCTGGGTTGCGGGTGATTATTAGTGCCTCCGTCTTGCTGTAGTTGATGGCTAGGTTGTTGTCTTTACACCATCTTGTCATTTGTGTTAGGCAGTCTGTTATTTTAGCGTAGTCTGGGCTGTCGATAATGTCTTTATTTCAACAATTTCCAGTCGCCATCTTTTTTTTTTTTTAATTTGTCAATCATTTACATCTGTCTTTTTGAATTTTTAAATAACTTATATGCTACAAGATGTTCTCACTTTTTTTGGAGAACACAAGGAGCAAGAGTCGTAGATGGGTGGAACAGGTTTTATTGAACCCCTACGCGTTTCGGCCGTAGCCTTCTTCAGGGGGCACACAGCTAAATAAATAACATACAATATAAAATATGGAATGTAAAAATGTGAAATAATAAATCATTAAAAACATAAAGATTATTAAAAACATATGAATAAAACAAAAGTAAAAGGACCAAAGTTGAGAAATGTTCATAAAAATATAAATAACATGTATATTATGAACAATTTAAAATGTATAGAAACAAATTATATAAAACATAAAATACATAAGTTCATATATCTCTATACAAAAATTTTGCCACTTTCTTTTTAATTATGTCTCTCAATATATACATTGTTTTAACCCACGTATTTTATGCATATCATGCAGCCTATTTACACGCACAATTTGCATGTTTGATTAAGCATATTAATCTGGTTCCTCCACCCTGCATTTTGTTCTTTTATATAATTTGTTTTTATATAATTTGTTTCTATACATTTTAAATTGTTCATAATATACATGTTATTTATATTTTTATGAACATTTCTCAACTTTGGTCCTTTTACTTTTGTTTTATTCATATGTTTTTAATAATTTTTATGTTTTTAATGATTTATTATGTCACATTTTTACATTCCATATTTTATATTGTATGTTATTTATTTAGCTGTGTGCCCCCTGAAGAAGGCTATGGCCGAAACGCGTAGGGGTTCAATAAAACCTGTTCCACCCATCTACGACTCTTGCTCCTTGTGTTCTCCTGTGATTTCTGCAAGAGCAGCTGCTCCTCTTTGTGTTTTCTCACTTTTTTGGGCCACCCTGTAAATGACTGAATAAAAGAAAGGTTAGTGCCACTGGATATCTGCAGGTGCAGCCGCTACAGGCCTTGATGCTGAGCAGTTAGCATCGGGGCATATCACGGATGTTCCGGGGCGGCACCCATCGCTAATCGGGCAGTGGCAATATTGAGCCGCTGCCTAGTTAGTCAATTAAAGTCAGGTGTGGCAAATAAAGTCAGGTGCGGCAAAGGCTGGCCTAACTTTACCTGTGGAAGCTAACTGTGCAGCAGCTCAATATCATCACTGCCCAGTTAACTTCCGGGTTCTGCGGCAACCCGGATATTCAAGGCTGGTGGCCAGATAAGCCTTAGCATTGAATATCCGGGGTTAGAATTCAACAGCAACAGCTAGGCACTTTATAAGCACTAGCCCACCGAGTTCTATTAAATCTATTTTCTAAATGAAAAAAATATTCTGCTTTCAAATGCATTTAGCATGAGATAAACCTTAGGAAAAAGTTTTTAATATGAAACTTCATGCACTATGGGCATATTTTCTCTGTTAGGCAGTTTCAGTTTGACTTGGTACAGAAATATTAGACTGGAGACTCAGAATCCTGATATCTATGTGACAGATTCCCTAGTTTGAAAGGAATCTAATTACCTGTGCTTGACTTGGTTAGTCATAGGAATGCCTGAGACAATAAGCCAAATGGGCATCCATAGCCCTGCAGGGACAACAAACCATCTGGAATTGCTGAAATCAAATTGTAAGTGACAGTCTCATTTCATTAGATTGCACGATAATGATGCAGCTTATTATTCTGAAAAACAAAGTGAAAACCCGTACTTTTGCAAAGTAAACCTCATTGTTTCCAGTATTGGCAAGGGACTAACAAACACTGCTTTTCCCCAAGCTAATAAATTCATTCTGAGGGTCTCTATCAGCATCTGTTTTATTTCCTTTTCTCACTCTCCCTTCAACAAGGCCAACAAATCTTGATGTGTAAAAAGGCAGGATGACTCTTCCTGACAAAGGAAGAATTACTCCATAAAGTTTGGATTGGTCTTCTGTTTTGGTTGATTTGATTTTAGGTTCCAGTTTGCACTTAAATCCCAGGAAACTGACCTGAACTGTTAATGTAGTTGGAGTTATTACATACTTTTAGCATTTTACTAAGTAAGCAATTTTTTTGAACTTTAAACAGGAAAAGCCAAATAAACTGGTTCAGCTACTATGAAAAAGGGATAGTAGAGAGGCACTGTGTCTGACAGCCCCATGTTTAGTCCTCTACAGCCTGGACTAATTGGGCCCACATCTCTGGTATAGTCAACACAGGCTTCAGGGGTTAAAGGAGAGCACTGCTGCATTATTATGGCTATGTTCTGTGTTATGTTGCCTTTTAGGGGCTGATTTTATAAGGCGCCATTTATGCATGTTAAGTCACTTATTTTCAAGGGTGAAATGAAACATGTACAGCTTGATCTGTTGGGTGTCAGTGAACTGAAATGGACAGGCATCAGGCACTTTGCATCTGATGATCACATATGCTGGAAATGAAAGACAAAGAAGAAATGGTGTTACATTTATAATTAAGAAGAAACTTGCAAGAACTGTATTGAAATACAATGCAATCAGTGAACGCCAAATTTTATTCTATGGGGAATGCCCATCAGCAAAACTATTATTCAGGTATATGCCCCAAGAACAGCTGCAGAAGAGGAAGAAGTGGATGAGTTATATGAACAAGCTGAAATTGACAGAACATGCAGACAGGATATCCTGATAGCTATGGGTGACTGGAACACAAAGGTTGGCAACAAAGAAGAAGGCAAAGTGGTTGGAAAATATGGACTTGACAACAGAAATGAAGCTGGAGAAAGAATGATAGAATTCTGCAAGACCAACGATCTATTCATCTCAGACACCTTCTTCCAGCAACAGAAGTGGCGACTGTACACATGGACTTCACCTAGTAGATTATATAAAAATCAAATTGACTACATCTGTGGAAGTCAATGTTGGCAAAGCTCAATCACATCAACAAAGACAAAACATGGAGCTGACTGTGGTACAGATCACCAACTACTAGTATGCAAACTCAAGCTAAAGCTGAACGAGAGCAAGCCACTCATGAATGTAGAAAAATATGACCTTGAGAATATACCACCAGAATTTAAAGACTGCCTGCTAAATCAATTTGCTACTTTGGATACAAATGACAGAGCACCAGAAGAGTTATGGGATGATATCAAGAAAGTTGTGTTTAGATAGTAAGAAGCCTCTACAAAAAGTGAAAAAGCAAAAAACAGCCAAAATGGATGACTGAAGAAACTCTGAAAATTGACCAGAAATGGAGAAGAGCTAAAGCCAGAGGAGAAAGAGAGGCAATCACAGAACTCAACAGAAATTTCCAACGTGCAGCAAGATGAGACAGAGAGAAGTACTACAATGACACATGCAAGGAAATAGAATCAGAAACCACTATAGGAAGAAAAAAAACAGCTTTCCTAAAGCTATAAGAGTTAAAGAGAAAATTCCAGTTTCAAATTGGAATGCTGCAAGATGTTCAAGGATCCATGTTGAATGATGCTGAGAAAATCAAGAAGAGGCAGAAAGAATATACAGAGTCATTATACCGTTAAGATCAAGTGGACCAACAGCTGTTTCAAGCTCTACCTTATGATCAGGAACCATTGGTGACAAAAGAAGAAATCGAAGCAGCATTGAAAGCATTATCAAAGAACAAAGCACTGGGTATTGATGGCATTCCCATTGAAGTATTATAGCAATCAGATGCTGTTGTTGCCATACTTACAAGGCTCTTCCAGGAAATTTGGAAGACAACATCATGGCCAGCAAATTGGAAAAGATCTGTATTTATATCATTACTGAGAAAAGTGATCCAATAGAATGTGAAAATGATTGTACAATTGCTTTGATCCCACATACCAAAGTCACTAGAACAGCACAAGGAGGACACGACTACACCTCTTAAAACAAAGAAACCTTTTATTTCGTAAAACCTTCAAAGGTACAGACCCGACTTGACCAAGTTTCAGCAGTCAGCCAATATATATTCCAATGGCAGTCAGGACATTGTAACAAGAGCCAGTAGTCGAAAGCTCAAAAAGCGCTTCTCGGGTATGCCTTTGGCATCTACTGAGAAAGTGAAAGTCAAAGTGAAAGGCATACCTAAGAAGCACTTTTTGAGCTTTCAACTACTGGCTCTTGTTATAATGTCCTGACTGCCATTGGAATATATATGCAATTGCATCTTAATTGGCTGACTGCCGAAACTTGGCCAACTTGGATCTGTACCTTTGAAGGTTTTGCAAAATAAAAGGTTTCTTTGTTTTAAGAGGTGTGGTCATGTCCTCCCTGCTCTGTTCTAGTGACTTATGTGATTTCTGCGGAGGGTTGTTGCTCCTCTTCTTTTCTTGATCCCATGTACCAGCAAGATTCTACTCAAGATCATCCTCAGAGACTACAACCATATCTGTAATGAGAACTGCCTGAAGTACAATCAAGGTTCAGGAAAGGGTGAGGAACAAGAAACATCATTGTGGATGTGAGATGGATCCTTGAAAAGACAAAAAAATACCAAAAGGATATTTATATGTGTTTTATTGACTATGGCAAAACTGTGTAAACTATAAGAAACTCTGGGCCACATTCAGAAGCATGGGTATGCCAGAACACCTGATAGTTCTCTTGCACAACCTTTGCATTAATCAAAGGAGAAAATGAATGGTTTAAAATTAGCAAAGTTGTATAACGTGGAGCTGTGGCTTAAAGGTTAGAGCATTGCTTCAAGAGGGCACAGCTCAGTATTCAAATCTCACCTCTTGCCTTGGCCATGTCTCTGCACCCTCTCTGTGGAAGGTCCAGCCAATCTATTTCTTATGGACAAGTTCCATAAACCATAATTAAGGAGAACCTGGGAAATCCACTGCTTTCCCCAATACAAGCATTGTGGAACTTGTGGTCTTTTTGGGAAACTGCTAGATACTTGTGACTTGGATTGGCCACTGTTGAAAACAGGACACTGGGCTTGATGGACCATGGTCTGACCCAGTATGGCATATCTCATGTTCTTATGACAAGGCTACATGCTTCCCTCTTTCTGTTTAATTTATATGCAGAACAAATCATCAGAGAAGCAGGACTGTATGAAGACAACTGAGGTGTGAAGTTTGGTGGAAGACTCATCAAAAAATCTTCACTATGCTGATGACACCACAGTACTGTCTGAAAGCGAAGATGATATGAAACATTTGCTTCTCAAGGTCAAAGAACAGAATCTTAAAATGTGCCTGCACCTTAACGTAATGAAGAATAATATTTTGACAAGTAGCAAAATCAATAAGGTCATTTGTTGATGGAGAAGAAATTGAAATAGTGCAAACTTTAACCTCAAGAGCAGAGGTGTCTCTCTCCATACCAATATTTTGATTTCTCCAAGCCATGGAATTTTCAATAACATCTTATGGATGCAAAAGTTGGACAGAGAAAAAGATAGGAAGAAAATTGATGCCCTTGAAATGTGATGCTGGCACTGTGTATACCATGGACTGCATGAAGATCAAACCTAAGCTTTCTTTAGAAGCTCAGATGGGAAGACTTCAACTTTCATACTTTGGATACATCATGCAAAGAGAGAGATCATTAGAGAAATACATCATGCTTGGCAAGGTTGAAGGTCAGCTTAAATGAGGAAGGCCAGCAATGAGATGGATTGATACAGTAACAGCAGTTTGGAAGCTACTCTTATCAACAATGAGCTGCCTGATTGAAAATCGAACATAGTTTAGAACAACTATCCAGAGGGTCGCCATGAGTCAACACTGATTAAACAAAACTTGACAATAACAAAATGCATGCAAATTGGCACTTACACATGTACTTGAGGCAGTCACTATTCTGTTCGCTCACGTGTAAGTTCACACATACTTTCAGTGAGGGTGTGCACAGGGCTGTAATTTGGGCAGAGGAACACAAATTTATACGGGTAAGTTTTAAAATACTATACATTTTGTCATTCTTAAGAAATTTAGGCACGATTATTTACTGCCAATATTGCAGGCATAAGTGCTCACGTTTAGTTTGTCCGATTCTTTATCCCAGTTACACCCCTATTTTATAAAGTAATGTATGCAATGTACTTCACATTATAAAATAGGCTTCAAATAATCATGTGCTAATGAATGTTGCTCTGCAGGAGTGTATGAATTACCCTGTATATGCATACACCTCATTAAGGTGATCTATATTTAGTATATTTCATATTAAAGCCCCATTTTACATAAGGCGTTGAGGGAGGAATTGAAGTGACTAAGGAAGGCATGATGAATTCCCACTGTATTTTATGAAAAGGTTTTGCTAAACACAGAACAGGTCATTCTGAGCCGCGTTTAGCGGGGATGGACGTCCAGGTCGGATGTCCATCCCTGCTAAACTCTGGGACCATATCTCCTGCCCAAAGCTCCCCACATGTGCATAGGAGATGTACGGGGAACTCTGGATGGGGGATAAAGGGGGCGGGCTGAGGGAGGAGCAAGGGCAGGCAGTGGGCAGGGATATGATCCCTGGATATACAGGGCCGATCCCAAGGTTGGCCCTGTACGTCCAGGGTCGCCAACATAGATGAGTGACTTATTCCACTTCAGAGGTGGAATAAGTCCTCCGGACATCGGAGGATGGCGGCACAGGACCAGGTCAGTGGGGCGAGGGGGTGCAGTATCTCCCTGCAGCCCAACCCTGCCTTTGGAAGGCCTCATTGGAGGATGGGCTGAAGGGAATGAACTTTGTGGAGGCGGCCGGGGATTGCGGCTCCTTAATGGAGCTGAGGTGCCATGAACAGGACACCACCATACCACGGCTCCATGCATCTTTTGGCACAGAATTGGGGGTCAGCCTGCCTGTCCAGGCTCGGGCTGTCCGTCTAGACCTGATTCTGATCCCGTGGGAATGGCTAGCTCCTGTAGGCTCAGAATCAGGGACAAGACTGGCCCGTCTAGATCCTGGACATCCAGGAGGGCAGGACGTTCCTCCTTCGGAATTGCACCCAGAGCCTTTTGTAAAATATGTATAAGAACATGTAGGCATGCACATGTATTTGCCCACATTTGCAGTGATTTTAAAAAGAAAACTGAAAAAAACCTTGCATTCAAAACTCTTACATTAGTGTTGTTGTAGCCAAGCCTGCTATCTTTGAAAGTTTTAGTAGGGGAATCAATTTATCCATCAAACTACTTCTCCCTTGATATTAATTGCACTCCCTCCCTACCCTTTCAGACCTTCTCCAACATCTATGACAAATCTTCCCCATTCCCTTGATCCCCCTTATGCTCTTATTTGGGGGGTCTTCCAATTGCCTAGAGGTGCAAGAGTGATCCATAGTCAATCCTCCCCCACTGAACACCCGTTTCAAAATGGCACCTCTGACTTCCTAGTGGCAGGCCACCAGTGGTGGACTGAAGGGATCAATCTTTGGTCTGGTTCTTTTTGTGATATTGTGGAAGGGCTGCAATAAGGAATCTGCAATAAGGTGTAAATAACATGACAAAGGATCTAGCAAAGCTTGAAGAATGGTCTAGTATTTACACGCTATGTTGTAAGATACATTTGGACTACCAAAACCCAAAGGAGTAATATATAATGGTGAAATACCTCTGTATATGAAAGAAGAGGAGGACCTGGAGGTGATTTATATCTAATGATCTTAAGATGGCGAAATAGGCCTTAGCAAAAGCTGGAAGGCTTGAGAATCTGAAAGGCGGTATATAAAAAATGTTAAATAAATAAAAATAAAAATGCATATGGAGAGGAATAGCCACCAGGAAAAAGGAAATGATATATAAGCCTCTAGATAAGTTCTAATAAGTACTGACACAATTCTAGAGACCGCCCCTTCAAAAGAATATAAACCAGATGAAGTCAGTGCAGAGGATGGCTGCTAAAATGGTCAATGATTTTCAAAATAAAGCATATTGGGGCAGACTTAAAGATCTCAATATGCAAATTTTGGAAGAAAGGAGGGAGAGGGGAGATATGATAGAGATGTTTAGATAGCTGATAGGCATAAATGCACAGGAGGTAAGTCTCTTTGAATTACAAGGAAGCTCTGGAACAAGGGGGCATAGGATGAAGGTGAATGGGGGTAGATTCAGGAATAATTAAGGACAACTTTTGTGGTGGTGGATTCGTAGAATATCCTCCCAGTGGAGATGGCAGAGAGGAGGACCGTATCTGAATTTAAGAAAGCAAGGGAAAAATGTAGATGATTTCTATAGAAGAAAAAGGTATTGTAGGGCCATATATTTAAAGGAGTTAATGCGGTTAGCAGACTGTGTTAATTCCCTTGGCTGGGATATTCCATGAGTGCTACCACTGCATATCCCGATGCTAACTGGTTAGCAATGGGCTGTTCCAGGGGCGGAATGAAGGTGTCGCCCAAGGATAACCGGTCAGCGGCAATATTCGCCGCTGCCTGGTCACCCTCGGCAACAAAAGTCAGGTGCAGTAAAGGCTAGCCTATCTTTTGCTGCCAACGCTAAATGGGCAGCAGCCAAATATCGCTGTTGTCTGGTTAGCTTCCTAGCTGTCCATATGACCTGGATATTCAATACCTGTGGCCAGATATGGCCCTGGCATTGAATATCTGGATCCAGGGTGATTTCCAAGATGGCCACACGCAGTGTTTGAGTGCTCCCAAATGAATTCCTCATGGAAAAACTTGAGAAGTTAGCAAAGTGGTCAGGAAAGCAAAGATTCAAAAAGAGAAGGAAGGTAGCCAATGCAATAAAATGGGGGGATAAGACATTTTTCAGATATGTTAGTGAAAAGAGGAAGGGCACAAGTGGTATTGTCAGACTCGAGGGTAAAGGGGAGGAATATGTAGAAGCTGATGAGGATAAAGTGTAATTGCTTAAAAAATATTTCTGTTCTGTGTTCACAGATGAAGAACCAGGAACAGGACCTCAGAAAACACCCACAAACAGGAACAGAAGTGAGGGGCATCTTGAAGAATTTTCAGAAGACTGTGTTTGTGAGAAGCTAGCTAAACTTAAAGTAGACAAAGCAATGGGACTGGATAGGATACACCCTAGAATACTGAGGGATCTTGGGGACGTTCTAGCAGCTCCACTGACTGACCTTTTCAATGCCGTATTGGAGTTGGGAGTGGTGCCAAAGGCCTGGAAAGAGGCTCATGTGGTCCCTTTACACAAAAGCGGAAGTAAGGATGTGGTTGAAAACTAAGGATGGTTAGTTTAACTACGGTGGTGAGTAAATTATTGGAAACACTGCTGAAAGAGAAAATAGTGAGGTTTCTGGAGTCCAGTGGATTACAGGATACGAGGCAGCATGGATTCACCAGAGGCAGGTCTTGATAGACAAATCTGATTGATTTCTTTGACTGGGTGACTAGGGAGTTGGACCAAGGAAGAGTTCTAGATGTGGTGTATTTAGATTTCAGTAAAGCCTTTGACACTGTTTCTCACAGGCGACTTATAAACAAACTGAGCACCCTAGGGATGGATCCTAAAGTTACTGCTTGGGTTAGAAATTGGTTGAGTGGGAAGAGACAAAGAGTACAGGTAAATGGAGCTCATTCTGAGGAGAAGGAAGTTGCCAGTGGTGTGCCCCAGGGATCTGTCCTTGGTCTGATTCTTTTTAACATCTTTGTTAGTGATATAGTGGAAGGGCTGTCGGGTAAAGTTTGCCTCTTTGTGGATGATACCAAAATATGCAATAGAGTAGACACCCAGGAAGCTATAGATAAAATGAGGTGGAATCTAGCTAAGCTTGAAGAATGGTCTAGAATTTGGCAGCTGGGATTTAATTTTAAAACATGCATTTGGGCTGCAGCAATCCAAGGGAGCAATATAGTATAGGGGTGAAGTACTTTTGTCCACTAAAGAAGAGCGGGACCTCAGTGTGGTTGTGTCTGATGATCTTAAAGTGGCTAAACAGGTAGAAAAGGCGACAGCAAAAGCTAGAAGGATGCTTGGGTGCATAGGGAGAGGAATGGCTAGCAGAAAAAAAGGCAATGATGCGACCTCATTTGGAGAATTGTGTGCAATTCTGGAGACTGCACCTTCAAAAGGCTATAAACAGGATGGAGTTAGTACAGAGGGTGGCTACTAAGATGATTAGTGGTCTTCATTATAAAGCATATGAGGACAGACTTAAGGATCTTTATATGTACACCTTAGAAGAAAGGCGGAATAGAGGTGATATGATTGAGGCGTTTAAATACCTCCATGGCAAAAATGCACAGGGAGAGAGCCTCTTTCGATTAAAAGCAAGTTCTGCTATGAGGGGACTTGGGATGAAGGAGAAAGGGGATAGATTCAGGAGTGATATGCGGTAATATTTCTTTATCTTTTGACTCTTTCCTTCCAAGACCATACCAGATTACTTTTGAATCCTTTGGAATGCCATTAGAGAGTTTGGGGAAGCATTATTGCCTCATGTTCAATCTCCGAATACTCTGCTCCAAGCTACCCAAGCAGAGTGTGCTAAGAACACGAGTGAGGTCTCCCAACTGCAGGTATCTCTCAATGAAGTTACTGTATGGCTTGAGCAGGTGGAAGTTGTGATAGAAGATGCAACTTATTTAAAGGCAAGATAGGAACACCTGGAGAATGTGTCTAGATTGGCAGATCTATGTCTGATTAACTTTCCTAAAACTCAATATATATCTCCTAAGGAAATGTTTAAGTGTTATTTGGTGGAGGTACTAGGCATCCACCTGAGACACATCCACCAGTTACCAAAGTATACTATTTGCCCCAAGGGAAGAAGACACCTTTCTGGGTAAAAGGGAAAGATATGCAACAGCTTGATGAACTTAATGAACTTGATGAACTTTGGAATGCCGGTGGAGGACCTGGCGCAGATTAAAGAGAACATTGCGAGGGTGCTGTGGCGTGTGTTAAACCCTGTGTCTAACGCACGCCGCAGCAGCCTCGCAATGTTCTCTTTAATCTGAAACACTTTTGCTATCTCCTCCTTTCTTGATATTTCAGTTCAGAATACCATGGTCCTTGGTTTAGTTATATAATGCATTGGCTATTGTAACTCAGAAAGTGCTGGCTTGTCTAACTTTGATCTCAAACACCTACAACTCATTCAGAATACTGCCATTTGTTTCTTGTCCCATTCTAGAAAATTCAATGATGTAATTCTTCTTCTGATTCATTACCATTGTCTCCTAATTAAACCTGCAAACAGTACACTATAAGATTTTGATCTTAGGGTCCAATATACAGCACTGGAGGCTAGGTGTGAGTACAGCACATAGCTGTCAGTGCTGAACAGTAAACCGAAATATTCAATGCCGAGGTCAAATCCAGCCTCGGAATTGATTATACGAGGTTGTTCAATATCACCACTGCCCTGTTAGTTCCTATGGGTAAAGTTAGGCCATTTTTTGCTCTGCCTTACTTTACCCATCCCTCACTTGGTTTGCAGCTTGTCGTGCTGTGAGGGCTTGTGTGCATCAGTGATGCTGAGGGCTAAGCTATCGGTAGTTTAAATACTGTCAGAGTGTCCCAAGATGGACAGATCTCAGCTGAGGTGCCAGACCAGGACAAACCACCCATCTGGGCAGCAGCAGAATGGGACAGTGTTGGCGGCGGAGGATCATATTTCTGTGACAACGGCAACACTAAACTTAAAACGCACAGAGGAAAAGCCTGGTAATCTTCTTCTGTATCTTGCCATGAAAACCCAATGGATAGTCACAACAAAACAAATTGCACTATAGTGCTAGAAGATGAGACCCATAGGTCAGAAGGCACTCACCTAGCTACTGGGGAGGAGCTGAAGACTTTTCAGAGTAAAGCCAGCATTTATGATGTGATTGGATCAAAGCCCTTGGGACATCTGACTGCTGATGTCTCTGCACATGAAATGAGAGTCAGAAGCTGTACAGATGTCTTACATATTGGGACATGGAACATACGAAGCATGAACCAAGGGAAACTGGAGGTCGTCAAGAATGAAATGGAACGCATACAACTTGATCTGTTGGGTGTCAATGAACTGAAATGGACTGGCATTGGCACTTTGCAACAGATGATCACATGGTCTACTATGCTGGAAATGAAAGACAAAGAAGAAATGGTGTTGCATTTATAATAAAGAAGAAGCTTGCAAGAACTGTAATGAAATACAGTGCAGTCAGTGAACGCTTAATCTCTATTCGTCTACGAGGAATGCCTATCAACACAACTATAATTCAAGTATATGCCCCAACAACAGCTGCAGAAGAGGGTGAAATTGATGAGTTCTATGAACAAGTACTAGCTGAAATTGACAGAAAATGCAAACAGGATATCCTGATGGTCATGGGTGACTGGAATGCAAAATTGGCAACAAAGAAGGAGGCAAAGTGGTTGGAAAATATGGACTTGGCAACAGAAATTAAGCTGGAGAAAGACTGATAGAATTCTGTAAGACAAATTATCTATTCATCTCAAACACCTTCTTCCAGCAACACAAGCGGCGACTGTACACATGGACTTCACCAAATGGATTGTACAAAAATCAAATTGACTACATCTGTGGAAGTCAGCAGTGGAAAAGCTCTATAACATCAACAAAGACAAAACCTGGAGCTGACTATGGTACAGATCACCAACTACTAGTATGCAAAGTCAAGCTAAAGTTGAAAAAAGCAAGCCATTCATGAATGTAGCAAAATATGACCTTGAGAATATACCACTAGAATTTAAAGACTGCCTGCAAAATTGATTTGATGCTTTAGATACAAATGACAGAGCTCCGGAAGAGTTATGGAATGACATCAAGAAGGTTGTGTTGGAAGAAAGCGAGAAGTCTCTACAAAAGGTGAAAAAGCAAAAACGGCCAAAATGAATGATTGAAGAAACTCTGAAAATTGTCCAGAAATGCAGAGAAGCTAAAGACAGAGGAGAAAGAAAGACAATCGCAGAACTCAACAGAGATTTCCAATGTGCAACAAGATTAGATAAGGAAAAGTACTACAATGACACATGCAAGGATATAGAAGCAGAAACTATTAGAGGAAGAACAAGATTGGCTTTCCTAAAGCTACAAGAGTTAAAGAAAAATTTCCAGCCTCAAATTTGAATATTACAGGATGCTCAAGGTTCTATGTTGAATGATTCTGAGAAGATCAAGACAAGGTGGAAGAAATATACAGAGTTTTTATATGATAAAGATCAAGTGGACCAACAGCTTTTCAACCTGTACCTTATGATCCAGAACCATTGATGATGAAAGAAGAAGTTGAAACAGCATTGAAAGCCTTATCAAAGAACAAAGCATCAGGCATTGATGGCATTCCCATAGAAGTATTACAGCAATGTGATGCAGCTGTTACCATACAAGGGTCTGCCAAGAAATTTGGAAGACAACATCATGGCCAACTGACTGGAAAAGATCCGTGTTTATACCAATACTAAAGAAAGGTGATCCAATTGACTGTGGAAATTATCACACAATCACTCTGATCCCAGCAAGATTCTACTGAAGATTATTCAAGAGACTACAACCATACCTAGAACAAGAACTACCTGAAGTGCAAGCAGGGTTCAGGAAAGGGTGAGGAACGAGAGACATCATCGCAGATGTGAGAAGGAACCTTGGAAAGACTAAAGAATACCAAAAGGATATCTATTTGTGCTTTATTGACTACAGCAAGGCTTTTGACCATGTAAACCATGAGATACGCTGGACCACATTAAGAAGCATGGGTATACCAGAACACCTGATCGTTCTCTTGCACAATTTGTACATTGATCAAGAAGCAACAGTTTGAACGGAACAAGGAAAAACAGAACGGTTTAAAATAAACAAAGGTATACAACAAGGCTGCTTACTTTCCCCCTATCTGTTTCATTTATATGCAGAACAAATCATCTGAGAAGCAGGATTGTATGAAGACAACAGAGATGTGAAGTTTGGTGGAAGGCTCATCAACAACCTTCACTATGCTGATGATACCACATTACTGGCTGAAAGTGAAGATGATCTGAAACATTTGCTTCTCACGATCAAGGAACATAGTCTTAAAATGGGCCTGCACCTTAATGTAAAGAAGACAAAGATCATGACAACTGGCAAAATCAATAAGTTCATCGTTGAAGGAGAAGAAATTGAAATTGTGGACAACTTTATCCTACTTGGATCAGCTATCAATAAAGAAGCAACAAACAGTCAAGAAATCTGATGACACATTGCTCTTGGCAGAATGACTATGAAAGACCTAGGCAAGATTCTCAAGAGCAGAGATGTGTCTCTCCATACAAAGATTCAACTTTTTCAAGCTATGGCATTTTCAATAACATCATATGGATGCGAAAGCTGGACAGTGGAAAAGATAGGAAGAAAATTGATGCCTTTGAATTATGGTGCTGGCGGTGAATACTGCGTATACCATGGACTGCCCGAAGAATAAACCAGTCAGTACTAGAGGAGATCAAACCTAAGCTTTCTTTAGTAGCTGAGAGTCTACAAAACAGTCTATATTCTTCTTTCTAGCTACTATGTTATGGAATAGTCTTCCACTTCAGCACCAGCTACAAAACTCCTGTAAAGGTTTTAAACCTGACTTCAAGACCCATCTCTTTAAACAGACCTTTCTTTCTTTCTTTCTTTAACTGATTTTGGTATAACGTTTTTCTACCAGTCAAAACAGTGCACAATTTATTAATGGAATAGTGAGGTGTACTTGAACATCTTGGAGATTGGGGGAGGGGGGCTGGGGGGGTCACGGGATCAGAGTTGGTGGTGGTATGTAAGTGGGTAAGTATGCTGTGAGGTGTAGGTACATGGGGGGGGGGGGGGTTGATGAGTCTAGTAGTTTCTTGGTGGGTCAT
The DNA here is from genome assembly GCA_033557465.1 of Ichthyophis bannanicus. Lineage (NCBI taxonomy): Eukaryota > Metazoa > Chordata > Amphibia > Gymnophiona > Ichthyophiidae > Ichthyophis > Ichthyophis bannanicus. The sequence goes on from CM066044.1 coordinate 116,455,685, forward strand.
CATGTGCCGTAGTTTTCTTTGAAGAGATGTGTCTTTAGGTGTTTACAGGAGGCTTTTCCATCTTGGATATTTCTTAAGGTACTGGTGGTGACAGTGCATTCCATAGAGTGGGGGCGTGGACAGGGAAGAACCTCTGGCAGGCATATTGGATAAGATTGCAGATTTGTGTTGACAGGCTGAGTAGGTTATGCGTGGTCTGCCAGCGGGGCCTGTCGGAGCTGGGGGTGCTGATCGACCTTTGAAGGTGTTAGGTAGTAAGCCCATTCCAAGCTTTATGGATGATGGTGAGGGCCTTGAATTTGATTCTGAAGGTGATTGGTATCCAGTGGAGGGATCTTAGAATGGGCATGGTATGGGAGTGTCTAGGTGTTCTGCAGATTGTTCATGCTGCGGTATTCTGAGCAAGCTGTAGTGGGTGGATGGTGCGTTCGGGTAGCCCATAGTATATGGAATTGCAATAATCAAACAGAGGGGTGATTGTGGCCTGGCAGACTGTGCGAAAGTCCTCAAAGGAGAGTAGGAGGTGCAGGTTGGGTAGTGTTCTGAACTTGAAATAAACTGCATTTGTGGTATTTTGGATGTGGGATTGAAAGTTTAGGCGCTGATCTAAGGTGACTCCAAGGTATTTGAGTTGGCTTTTGACTTGGAGGTTTGTGTCTCCAAGCTTGATGGATGTTGGAGGCATGAACTCAGGGTCCCCGGTAACGTGTAGAATCTCAGTTTTGCTGAGGTTGATTGCCAGGTTGCGATGCTTGAGCCATTTGACCATTTCCTCAAAGCATGCTGAGAGCTTGGAGTAGTCTGGAACAGCTGTAGAGAATGGTGTGAATACCATTATGTCACTGGCATAAACCAGCTATCTGACGTTGTGCTTCTGGATTGTTGTGCAGAGGGGGCAGACGTAGATGTTGAATAGTAGAGATGAGAGTGCGGATCCCTGGGGCACTCCTTGTGGCAGTGTGTAGGGGGAGGATGAGGTTTGTCCTATTCTGATCTGTTGGCATTTTTGCGAGAGGTATGAATGGAACCACTGGAACAGCTTTCCCTGCGCTCCAATCTTGTGGAGTTGGTTCAGCAGTGTTTGATGAGAGGAGATATCCAGGAAAAGCAGGATGAAGCCTCTTGATTTGTTTTCCGTTCCTTCGATGAGGGTTGATAGTAGGGAAATCAGTAGGGATTCTGCACTGTGATGTAGAAGGAAACCATGCTGGTGTTGATCCAGAGGTGGATGATAGTCAATGTGTTCATGGAGCTGGATTTGGACTGCTTTTTCTATTATTTTTGCTAGGAATGATACACTGGTGATGGGTCGATATGAGGTGGGTGATTTGGGGTCTAGGTTGTGCTTCTTTAGAAGGGGGCAGATATAGGCCTGTTTGAGTGAAGGGGGGAGGTAGGAATGGGAAAGGGATTTGTGCACTATAGTCGATATAAGTGGTAGGAAGTGGTTCTTTGTGGTCTTTATCCATGCCACAGGGCATGGGTCCAGCGGGGAGGTCATTATATTGATGCCAGAAATGATGTCATTGACTTCTTCTAGTGCTAAGTTCCTGTTCTCTTAACCTTTCATATGGCAGGATTGATTTCAGGGGTGGACTGGCCTCCCTGTTGCCAAAAGGGATTGTGTGTTTATCCTTTCTAGATGTTTATTTAATCTCTCCGACAGGCTGTCTAATTGCTTGCTTCTTTTGCTTTTCCTCTTTGCTATCAAAATTTTGTAGTTCCTTTCTTTTTCCTTACTGTATTTTCCCTTGTTTGTGAAACGTAAACCACTTTGTATTTTGTAAAAGGTGGTATAGTAAATAAAAGTAAACCGTAATCTGTCTGAAGTTTGTTTTTACATTCTGGTTTCTATGGCTAGGAAATATTGGCTGTGCTGATGATACCACGTTGTGCTCTTCCCCCTGGTAGCATTCCTGCTGTAAAAGAAGCACTTTTTTGCTCTGTATTTGTAGTTTGTAGCAGGTACAGTATAAGCGTAGACGTCTCAACAACCAGGGCCAAACATGCATGTGCCATTCTGAAATCGCTCTGTGACATGCATCTTCATTGCTCTGCCCAAGCCCCTTTTCCAGCACTCCCCCATTCTCCTTGGACATGCTTGCACCAGAGGTGTCTCTGTAACCGGCTTCTAAACTGACTCCAGAGATGTCTCTGTGATTTGGACATCTGCGTGCCCGTTCGCAGATGTCCAAAGCATGAATAGTGCTTTTAAAATAACCCCCATGATGTTTTTCCATGGGCTTCACCATTAGCTTCATTTCCAGAGAGGCTGGAGCAGATAAAATAAATGTGTAGAAGAAACTGAAATTCATTAAACAGTTTGAAATTTTGAGACAGCTGAAACTATTTGAAAGGTACAAGCCTCAGTTCACTGTTAATAGAGCTTCTGGTTTGAGTTCAGCCTATAATGCTTGACCTTTCATTTAGAAACCTGGTGATGTGCGAAAGCCTAACTATCAAGGGAGGAGTAATAGCAATGTAGCTTTGGGGCTAATGATACTGGTGACCTAATGTATTCAGATTGTTGCCTTCTGTTATTAACTGAGAAATCGGGAGTGAACAACAAATATTTATTGTACAGAAATGCCCATATTACATAACATGTGGAGATCAGAATTGAGACGTCTAGTTTGAGATGTGCTCAAATTTGGCGGCATTTGAAATAAAGCTATGCTGAACGTGGGGACTTTTTGTAAAATACATATTAGGACATGCACGAGTGCAGATGGGTTTGCCATGACGTATAAAGAAAGGAGCCGTTTTACAAATCTACATGTGGGAAACGTGAGCATAATTAACACAGCTGCTTCCACATAGAAGTGTGATTTTGCAACTTTGGCATATAAACGCTGGTACTGTTTAAATTGCTAAATGACCAGCTGTTATCCATTTATTTGTGGAACATGTTAGAGGAGGAGTAATAGTAGCCAATTAAATTATTCAGATAATGGCAATATTCAGCTACTGTTGAATAAGTTATGTAGACCTCAACTGAACAGTGCCGCCTTGGTCACCGCACTATCTGTATATTCAGCATTGCTATCTGAATATGTGTGTGTGTGTGTGTGTGTGTGTAAAAAGCAAAGGTTGGTTCAGGGTGCCTCAATCCCTTGAGCTGGCCCTGGCTCTCGAGCAAGCATAATGTTTGAGTTTTAAATGTAGGTGCTATTACTGCTGGATTTGTGCTTGTAACAGGCTCACTTAACCTTGTTGCCCTACTATAAAATATCCCCTTAATGTACAGTATAAAAACTGCTAATCTGAAAAGATCATGTGAGTGAATGGCTTTTGTTAAGGTTTATGTAGTCATTCTGGAAGTTCTCTTAAAAAGACTTATGTACTGTAGTACAGACATTTCTCGATTTGGTACTTCTGTACTTTATAGAAAGCCAGAACGTTCCCTCCCCCTCGCTTCCCCCCCATCAGCACTTTTAGAATTTTAATTTATATTCACAGCAAAATCATACAGAGGTTAAATAACTACTTTTAAAATGAATGCCAAAAAGAAACTGCAAATATTTGTTTTTACTTGCGAGTTTTTAACAGTTATAGCCAGTTAAACGTTTGTGATGATAAATGCTAGTGAATATGAATTTCTATCTGCCATTATGGTACATGGTTTGAGTCATCTATTATAAGGATATTTTTCATAGATTCAGAGAAAGAGAAAATATGATCTTAATAGGTTGCTATGTTAATATGATTCAATATACTAAGATTAACATATTTCATGTAAAATTGTTCTTTAATTAAATACTATAATAGCACTACCCTAGATCTTTATTGCCATTCAGTGAGTGAGATAAGTTTCATCTTTTTTAAAATTATATTTGAATAATTCAACTAAGATATAAACCATTTAAACCCCTAAATCGAATAGAAACTGTTGTATCCTTGACCTTAAGAATAAATTCTCATGGTATTAGTTGATATCTGTCAACCTTTAACCTCTAATCTGTCACATTCTATGTATCTCAATGGCTGAGTGATATTTCAAATATCTAAACTACTGTCAAAATACCAGACCAATTTGTTTCCCGCTAAAGACATTTACTCAGACCCCTAGGGCTCAATTAATTTTAAGCTGTATGCAAAATAGATAAGTCATTATAAACCCGATTTTACTATATTGTCTTCTCATTTTGTGAATAATGTAGATTTAATTTTAAAAAAGGATAGACAAAACTCAGTTATTAATGCAATAAAATGGGAGAGAGCAAAGAACCAACAAGAGAGAGATAACAAAGTCTAAATGGGGCATATTTAAAGGGATTCCTGCGTTTTGCAGGCCTATAAACTGCTTAAATCCAGCTGACCAGAATATTAAGTAACACCAACCTGGTAAGTGATGCTGATTATCCCCCAAACTGATTTACGTGCCCTATCGCTATCCAGTCTACAACAGAGTATTTGGGGGGGCACCATCAGCTAATTCAGTCACTAACTGGTTAGTTAAACTCCCTAAAGTTGGGACAGATAAAAGGTTGTCCTAACATTAGATGTTTTTGCAATCAGGTTGGCGACTGAATATCACTGTTAACCAGATTGCAAAAGAGCAATCTGGCAAAACCAGATATCCAGCCACTTTAGCAGCACTGGCTACGTCCCTTGAAAATGCCCCTTAAGGGGGTCATTTCAGAATATGAATACTCCCTTTGGACATGCAGCATAGTACAAACGCTATGACCATATTCTGAAATCTTTGTGGCCTTGAATGTAGACGGTGCTAGTACGATGAAAGGGGCATGGTCAGCAGGAGAGATGTACAATACATATTAAGGAAAAGCCCATGTACATTCTGCTTGTTTGCCACAGACATCCACGTTACCCAGCAGAAATGTGGAATAAGGCCAGGACAGAAACTTTTTCTGCTCTGCTCTGAAATGCGTCCCATAGAGGTGAATGGCTGTGACAATGATATTTTGAACTGGTGTGTCTCCAGTCTGGAAGACCACTAGATGCAGTTGTAAAGAACAGAATGCAGAGGTAGGGGAAGGTTGTATGGTAAAGTCATTAATAAACACCCCTACAGAAATATTCAGAGGTGCAATGGTAATTATTCCGGCTATGCTGTCAATTTCTGTGTGATCTAGAGGAGATAATCTAGGGCAACCTAACAATTCTTGTCATCCGAGAAGTGGGACTGTTGCTGTAGGAATTGTATGTAGGATGGATGAACCTGTGGATGAGAAATGTAAATCAGATTACTAGTCCTGGGACTCATGCCAGTATGTTATACCAGCTGTTTTCTAGAAGGGCAGGGCATCTGTACTGCAGATATATGTTTTGTGTAACTGCAAATGAGAGGTCTGGCCCATAAGGATGACCACAGCATGACCAGCTACCAGTGTGATCTGCCAGGATATATCAGAAAGGGGTCTCCATGGCTAAATATCAAAGCATATCCATGTCAATGATAAGGGACCCTCAGAATGAATACATGCAACAGGGCACGCAGCACCAGCAGCGGTCTCACAAATGTGCACATCTGATTAAACATCTGCTAGTGCTCTTGGGCATCTAGTAGTGCTGTTTGCACTGGTACATGCACTCAATCTGAGGGTCCCTAATTATTGTCAGGGATATACTCTGACATTTAGCTGTAGAGGACAATTTCTGATTTATTAAGGTCCATACATAGCATTGTACAGACTGTTGTCAGAGATGACTAATGCAAGCACAACTAAAATGTTCTTCTACTGCTATGTATGTTTTGCTGCAAGGTATGCCAGGACAATCATATCACTTTCTACTTGCTTTTGTAACATCTCTGAGTGCACAAAGATTGCTTTTCAGTGTTCTGGTCATGCAAAGGACTAGCTTCTATGGTCTGTTGTGCATCAGCACAGGTGTATCATCCATTTCCATGGGTAGTTTGTATGAGCACCACAGTGTCAGTGTGAGGGGCAGCTTTGGGGGTGTACATTTTAACTGAGGATGCGAGGCCGCAGTGGAGCCATACCTTTTATCAGACTTTGTCAAGGACAGGAACATCCAGGCTGCTTGCTGCGTATACCCATGTCCCGGGGTTTGTGCGCGCCATGCTGAACACATCTATGCTCCTGATTCTGGACCCGCAAGCACAGCAGGGCCAACACATGTGGAATTAGGGTCAAATGGAGTTCATTTTTTATTTAGACGTGTCCGTGGGCCAGATGTGCATGTTACGGAATCACAGTCCACATATATATGCCATACCAAGAGATTTATTAAGACTTTTTCCCCTCATTTTTACCTATGGGGAAAAAGGCCCTTGAAAATCCCTATATGCCATAATTAGAATTCCTATTCCTTCAATCTAGCATAAATATTTACATACATAATGAGGAAGTGCATTCATTAATGTGCATTTGCAGACATGTTTACTGAGCTCCGCACTGGTAGCCTGGGTATTGGCTGTGTTACAAGCGTGAAACTTTGCCCAGCTGCAGTTACCACATGTTGCCGTGGTAAAATTGCAATGGGAGAAACTAATGCCATCCATTAAGATGACATTAGTTGTACCCATGCTACCAGGGCTGAGTGCAAGCAGCAAGGGCTACAAATGCTTACACCAGCAGTGCCGAGATAAGAATGTCCCCATCTGCCCCAGCTGCTGCCCAGACACACGCTACCAATATAGCATGGGATTTTACTTTCCGGAGCCCATGCTACTTTTTAGTGCCTAAACTACATACTAAACCCCACACTTCCAGGTAATGTGCTTTAATAAACATGCCCCTTAGTTCATTAGCATGTCCTAAAAAATTGATGGGTATGTTTACTAAACTTCACTAACCACTAGTGTGGGGTTTAGTACATGGTAAGCACACTGTGTTAAAAATCCTGTACTAACAGGTTGGCATATGAATGGGCGAAGAACGGGTGGGCTGGGGAAAAAGTGGACATTGATGGTACATTACAGTTAGTTTGGGCGTAATAGATACATGCTAGCCACAACTGTTGCTTTTACCTCGGATGTACTCAATGCCACCTCAATGGGTGGCATTAGGTGCACCCACATCATGGGTACTGCAGTGCTACACATTAGCAGTGCGCCAATGGCAGAGGAACAGAAGCAGAGTCATCCCTTGAGCTAGGCAATCACCTAGGGAGGCACAATTTTAAGGGTGGCAGCAGAAGGCTGCCAACTTAGATGCCACCACTACCCCATCTCCCAAACCTTCCAGGAACAGCTCCCCCCCTTTCTCCTATTTCCATAGAGGTGCCTTCAAAGCCCCTGACCCACAGTAGCTGGAAGTGCATGTAAGAGGAGATGGGACTGACAGAGGCTTCCAGCTTGCTTAAACATGAAGCTTTGGAGTGAATTCAGTGCCGAACTTCAGAAATAGCTGAAAGCAAGGAACTGTTCCTGTAAGGCTTGGACGGCAGGGATAGCAATGGCTGAAGGTTTTCTAAGGGGAGGGGCAACAGTGGCTGAAGTCTTGCCATGGTAGGGGGAGATGGCAATGGCTGAAGGTTTGACTGGGGGGGGGGGGCAATGGTTGAAGTTTGTCTAGGGCAAGTGATACCCTTGGGCCAGCCCTGGACAGGTGCACATTCTCTCCAAAGCTGGCGAAGGCTTCCATGTTGGTTTCACAGCCCCAGTGCTACCAGTGCACCTTTTATTAAACATGTCCCTAATATATGCTAAATTGATTTAATGTATGTTAAACTGCAATTTAATACATTTTAAGTGATTTAGCACGTTAAAACATTTAAGCATATGTTTACTAAACGGCAGTAGCGGCTCTGATATCATACGGAGTCCACTACCACCATTTAGTAAACATACCCCTTAATGAGTGCTAAAAATATTTTATTAAAACAAGAAAAAAATCTAAAAATTGGGGAAAAAGTCCAAATGAATCAAAAACAAACTCAAAACGTTTTTCCTGTGGACTGGATGGCATACATGTCAAAGTGCTGAAAAAACTGAAATATGAGATTGTAGAACTGCTATTAGTAATCTGTGATCTATCATTAAATTTATTCTGTAGTATCTGAAGATTGGAGAGTGCCCAATGTAATACCAATTTTTAAGAAGGGTTCCAGGCGTGATTTGGGAAACTACAGAACAGTGAGCCTCTCATCACTACCAGGCAAAATGGTAGAAACCATTATAAAAAACAAAATTACAGAACATGTAGATAGTCATGTTTTAATGACAGAAAGCTAACATAGATTTAGCCAAGGAAAGTCTTCTCTCACCAATTTCTTTTATTTTTTTAAAGTGTGAATAAACAGGTAGATAAAGGTATCCCGATTTCAGAAAGCCTTTGACAAAGTCCCTCGTAAGACTTTGGGAAAATTAAAAAGTCATGAGATAGGAGGCAATGTACTATTATGGATTAGACATTAGTTGAAAGATAAATAAAAACAGAGAGTAGGGCTAAATGGCCAATTTTCTCAATGGAGAAAGGTGAACAGTGCAGTATCCCAGGGATCTATGCTGGTCCCATTGCTTTTTAAAATATTTATAAATGACCTGTAAATGGGAATAATGAGTGAAGTGATCAAATTTGCAGAAGACACCAAATTATTCAAAGTTGTCAAAATACAAGAGGATTGTAAAATATTTCAAGAGGACCTTGATAAATTGGGAGAATTGGCATCCAAATGGCAGATGACATTTAATGTGGATAAGTGCGAAGTTATGCACGTAGGGAAGAACAGCCCAAACTACAGTTACACAGTGCAAAGTTCCACATTAGGATCCATCATCACCCAGGAAAAAGATTTAAGCATCATGGATAATACATTGAAACCCTCTGCCCAGTGTGCAGCAGCAGTCAAGAAAGCAAATAGAATGCTAGGAATCATAAAGAAAGGAATGGAGAATAAAGCCAAGGATATTATAATGTCTCTGTATCGTTCCATGGTGTGACGGCACCTTCAAAATTGTGTGCATTTCTGGTCACCATATTTTAAAAAGGATATAGCAGAATTAGAAAAGGTACAGAGAAGAGCAACAAAAATGGTAAAGGGGATGAAAGAATATTTCTATGAGGAAAGGCTTAAAATGTTATGTCTCTTCAACTTGGAAAAGAGATAGTTGAGGGAAGATGTGATAGAGGTCTATAAAATAATGATGGAGTAGAACGGGTAAATGTAGATCGGTTGTCTACGCCGTCACAAAGCAGAAAGACTAGGGGGCATGCCATGAAGTTATAATGTAGCACATTTAAGACTAACCACTTAACACACAATGGGGCAAGGACTAGGTGGTTTAGGGGTAGAAAGTGGATGTTGACTGCACAGAGTGTTTAGCAAGGGTGTCAATAGTGTGCTTTAATCATCAATGTTAAACTTAGTGAAAGTGCACTTATTGCCACCTTAATGAGTGGAGGTAAGTGCACCCATGTTAATTGCAGCTGCATTTTTAGTGCAGTGGGGTGTTGTCCCCCACATTAACTGCAAGGGGATATGCCAGGAAAGCCCCCAACAGTTTCAGTGGGTATGCAACACATCCCATGCTAATTTAAATTTTATTTTGGCCACTGAAGTAGTGTAAAGGGCAAAGGTTTAGCTGTAATGCCTGGGCTGTAATAGTTACCATAGTTCCTTGCTGCAGTTATTATGTGCTAAAATGCACATTACCTGCTTAGCGCACATGAAGCCCCATTTCAGAGGGGGACATCAGGGCCATCTGGACATCCCCACTGAAGACGGAGCCGTTAGGACCCGATTCTGGTCCATGGGCCAGGTAGGAGCCAGAATTGGGCCAGAGGATAGCCCGGCGTGCCCCTCCTGCCTGCAGGGATGTCCTCCCTGCAGGTGCCCCAGACTGCAGTGGCTCTGGCCCCCAATCTTCCTGCTGCCCAACTCACAGCTGGCCTCCTGCAGCCTGGATTGAGCAGCAGCGACCCCCCTGCACACAGCCCCAGCTCCCTGGGTGGCTCTCCTGCCCCGATTCCCCACAAAAAACTCCGTATACCACCTCTGAGGTGGTATAAGCAGTAAGGCCCAGCAGACCCGGCAGCACGTACAAGGCCGTGACCTGAATTGGCCCTGTACATGCTGCGAGGTGTCCCGCTTCCGCTCCACCCATGCTCCGTCCCCCAGCCAGCTCTGCTTGTCCTGAAGCATAGGACTTATGGGGAGAGCCAGTTTGGGAATAGCATTTAGGCAGATTGAGGTATCTAGCTGATATGTAAATAGTTCATTGTATTATATAGTTTTACATGTTCTTTGTAACCGAGTTGTGAGTTTTGTTCAATGTAAACCGCCCCTGATTGATGGAAGAGGCGGTATATAAAAATAATAAAATAAATAAAATAACACTTTAGTAAACATGCCCCATAATGTTTGTTATTTATTATTTATCTCTTTTCTTAAAAAAATGTAAAACTTTAAACCTCTTTTGTTTGTTTTATAGTGCAGACTATGTATGATTTTGGTGTCGGCTTCTGAATTTTCCTCTACTTTCTCAATGCAGTTTTATGAATGTGATCTCCAGAACTACCAAGGATCATTCTTCCTACCAAAAATATCTATTCATTATTTACTAAGCATACTATTATCCTTCCTTGTAATTTTCTTACATGATGGAAATTATTTACTAAAGTGTAGTAAGCTTTTGCCTTAACAGTATGTTAAGTGCAAGAAGTAACATACAGTAAGTACAAAGCTGCACAGGGAAGACGTGTACTGCGTTAAGTGCATCTGTACTATCTGCCTTGAAGTTACTGAAGTCTACTGCACCAAAACAATATGACCCTTGATCAGTATTTCTATGACCCCTCCGCCCTAATCTCCAATTCTCTTCCAGGAGCATCCCCATCAATATTACAAAACCCACTCCTCCATCTGAATTCCAACCACCCTATCCCTTCTGAGCAGGTTCCTGCCCCACTCTTTCCACTGATATGGTTCCTGACCCCTTTCTACTTCCTCATTGGAAGGTCTAGAACACCTTTTCACTTTCCCAATCAGGTTCCAGAATCCCTTGATCTGGTTCCAGAACAGGGGCGGCCCAAGGGGGGTGCGGGGCCATGTGCGGAGACTCGGTGCGGGGCCTCATTTGCATAAGTGGCCTTATTTGCATAAATATTTGCATAATGCTAACATACACTAACTTTTAGTAAACATGTCTCTTAATGAGTGTATGGATAAAGACAGACTAAAAGATTTCTACATTACTATAATCCAGTGCCAACCGCCAGGCACATTAGGAACTACTACAAACAGTGCCCATTTAGAACCCATAGCAAACCCGTCGTATCCTAACAGCACTACCAGGACTCACAAAGCACCATACCCTACCTATCAAAAGGCAACACTGCAAATATTAAACCAATACATTTCAGAGAACAACAATACATGACCTACTGGGGAAAGAGAACAAGTGGCAATGTCAAATAGGAATTACATAAATAGAATACCTCAGCTCAGTTACACATGCAGAACATAGACCATCACCAAACAAGGAATCACAATTTAGAAACAGGAAGGCAATAATTAAACTGGGAACCCCAAAAGCCAAACTTGGAATGTACAACAACACTGTAGAAATAAAACTATAAATTAATTTCCTCTTGTACCAAACAAAGCGCAGACGTTAATGATGCACATTTCCCAGAGCTTTCATATTCCAGTTAATAAATTCAAAATAAAGAGATATCTTTCTACCTTTTGTGCATTTTTTTCAGTTGCAATTGCTCCAGCCACTTTCTTCTGGTTTCTTCATGTTTTCTGCTAACTCTCCATCATCTGCTGTCCATTTGTCCTTTCTTCTCTCTTCTAGTTTTTTTCCATTCTCTCTCTCTACATCTGCTTTAACATACTAATCTTTCTCCTTTTGCTCTTTCCTCATTCCTATTTCATCCACTCAAATTTTACCCCTCCATCCTCAATCCCCACTTACTCTCCCAATACCCGGCCAATTGTAGATTTTTTATCCCTCCCACACAAAATATTTTTCCCCTCTCCATTTTACTCTCCCAGCCCCATCCCATTCTAATCCTCCCCCAACATCAGCTCCCTTCTAGTTCCAGCCTCACCCAGCATCCATTCCCTTCTAGTCCCTGCATCAGCCCATTTCCAGTCCTAGCCCCCCATCAGCCCATTTCCAGTCCTAGCAACCCCCCCAACCCAATACCAGTCCTAGTCCCCCCCATCAACCCACTTCCAGTCCTAACCCCATCAACCCATTTCCAGTCAGCCCCCCATAGCCCATTGCCAGTCCTAAACCCCCCATCATCCCACAGCCCATTACCAGTCCTAACCCCATCAGCCCACCTCAAGTCCTAACCCCTCCCCATCAGCCCATTTCCTGTCCTAGCCCCTCCATAGTCCATTATCAGTCCTAACCCCCCATAGCCCATTACCAGACAGCCCCCATCCGCCAACAGCCCATTACCAGTCTTAACCCCCCCATAGCCCATTACCAGTTCTAACCCCCCCAACAGCCCACAGCCCATTACCAGTCCTAACCCCATCAGCCCACCTCAAGTCCTAACCCCTCCCCATCAGCCCATTTCCTGTCCTAGCCCCCCCCCATAGCCCATTACCAGTCCTAACCCCCATCAGTCCACAGCCCATTTCCAGTCCTAACCTCATCAGCCCACCTCCAGTGTTAACCCCCCATCAGCCCATTTCCAGTCCTAATCCCCATCACCCAATTTTCAGTTTAAGCCCCCCCATACCCCATTACCAGTCCTAACCTCCCCATCAGCCCACTCCCAGTCCTAATCCCACCAGCCCATTTCCAGTCCTAATCCCCCATCACCCACTTGTTAGGTTAAGCCCCCCCATAGCCCATTACCAGTCCTAACCCCCCATCAACCCACTTCCAGTCCTAATCCCATCAGCCCATATACAGACTTAGCTCCCCCATAGCCCATCACCACTCCTGACCCCCCCAGCCCATCACCACTCCTAACCCCCCCAGCCCCCCCATAGCCCATCACCACTCCTAAACCCCCCCCAGCCCATCCCAGCCTAGGGAAATTTAAAAAAAAAAAAAAGCTGTCTTCTCCCGCTGCCGGGGCCGCCACGGCAGAATCGAGTGTGCCGCGGGGCCCCCCCTGCCCAGCAGAGCCTGCCCTCCCCTGTATCCGCTCTCTCTTCGCAGCTGCAGTCTCACGCGCCGGCTTTCAGAGCGTGAAGGGACTAGTTTCCCTTTCGCGGCTCTGTTAAGCCCGCGGGGGCTGATGGGAACTTCCCATCAGCCCCCGCGGGCTTAACAGAACAGCGAGGGAGAAACTCTCCCCTCGCGCTCTGAAAGCCGGCGCGTGTGACTGCAGCTACAACGAGAGAGCGGATACAGGGGAGTCAGCTGCCAAATATGAGCAGGAGAATTAACGTATCTTAAATATTGTGCCATGAAGTAACTATTAATACATGCTAATTTGCATGATAGCTGCTTACCATACTTTAGTAACGAAACTCCATGGTCTGGATTATTAGAGTTTTGAGCAACTTCTAAGAATTTTGAATGAATTTTTGGAGTAATTTTATTCTTATTTGCATGGTACAAATCACATTCTTTTTTTTCAGTATTGAGGATGCTTACGTTACTTTTCTGTTATGAAACTTGAAATCTACTAAACAATTAAAAATCATTTTTTTAAGTGATGCTTATATTTTCGCTTACTTTGGGACTTCTACTAAAGTGTGTTAGCTTTTTGCATCTTACATATCTTTAGCAAAAAAAACCAATGTGCTTTAAGTGCAAAGCTTCCTTGATAATTGTCAAGGCATGACCAGCACGCTCGAAACAGAGGATACGTGGATGGAGCTATTACACGGTTACACTTACTTCCACCTATTGAGGTGGTGTTAGGTGCACCCACGCTAATTGTCACATTGACAGTTAAGGGGTTATTCCGAACCATGAATAGTGGCTGCAGGCCCCCCAAATAACTTCCCTGCCACTTGTGCGGGGAAGTTAGTCGGGGGACGGGGAAGAAGCGGTCCAGGGGCAGAGAGTGGGGGGGCAGTGGGAGGTCAACAGCCCTATACGTCCAGGGTCAGCAAATTGGCCGGGGAGGTTATTCCACCCCCAGGGTGGAATAACCTCTCTGGACGTTTTTTTATTTTTTATTTTGGGTGCGGAAAGGGCTGCAGGGGACAAAGTTAATCCCTAGCAGCCCGACCCTGGTCTTAGGAGGCCGAATCGGGGATTGGGCTGCAGGAAATTAACTTTTTGGGGCAGCAGCCAGCATCACAGCTTTTAAATGGAGCCACAGTGCCATGGCAACAGGATGCTATGGCGCCGCGGCTCCATTTAAAAGCCCTGGCTGAGTTAGCCGGGCTAGCGCTGTATGTGCAGGCCAGGACTGAATCACAGTCCCGGCCTGCATGTACAGTGCGGTTTGCGATTCTGATCCCGCAGGGCTGGGCCTGCCCCGCAGGATCAGAATCGTGATCTCCTTTGTACGTCCGGGTCAGCCCGGATATACAAAGGAGATCTACATTGTGATTAGAATCAGGCCCTTAGTGTATGATATGTCCCCCCACGCCAACTGAATTGTGCTCTTCACACCTACTCTCCTCCCCTACCCTGCTCGTTCAGCACCCTAATGTATGAGTGATAGCATGCTAATCAGTGTACATTAACTGTTGTGCCCCTGCGGTATCACTTGCCACGGGTCTGAGCAGGCCGTTAACATGCATAAAACACTTAACTCCTTAGTACACCTTAGTAAAAGGGCCCCAAACTACTGTATTTTGCAGTATTCTAATATATGATAAATATTAGTTTACCTTTAATATGTTTTAATTCTTCTTCAGGTGCCTACTTAATAAAATGCAGTAAGTTAACACCCAATAATAGCCAAAACTAATGTGCATTAACTGCGGTTTTACTTTGTTAAATGTTGAAGGCATTCCCAGCATTCTTGGGAAGGCTGTTAATGCAATTAATACTGACTAAGAGGTATGTTTACTAATCGGCAGTAGCGACTTCTGTGCGATATCGTAGCCGTGGCGCCATTGAATTCAATGGGGCCACAGCTCTGATCGCACAGAAGCTGCTACTGCCAAATAGTAAACATACCCCTAAAAATCATTACCATGCAGTGGCCCCATGTCAGATAATGTACAATGCAGTTACAACATCTCTTGAACTGGCAATCTCCAGGAACAAGCAGGAATGAGTCTTCACATATGGGTACATCGGTACCGACGGAGTCTGCGCGGGAACGCTCCCCAGCGTCCAATCAGAACGCTTTTGGAAGCATCCCAACACGCCTGCGTGCTGCCTTCCCACCTTTCCCAACTGCCTCTCCTCAGTTTTCGTTTTTCCACGGAGCCGACAGGACGTCCTTCTGTCACCGCAGAAAATTCTTCTTTTATTTTTTAGTTTTCTTGTGGTCGCGGCTGCCTTCCTCGACGCCACCGGTACCGCCGGTGTTTCTTTTCTTTTTTCTTCAACTTATTCCTGTTAGGGAATATGTTTTCCTCTTAGTGCCTGATGGGGTTTTTCCCAGCCTGCTAGGCTTACCCCTTTTTTCCTCATGGAAACGCCAGCCACTATTCCTAAGAAATGTTCAAACTGTGGCGGTACAAAATTTATTTTAGACACTCATAATTGGTGTCTACCCTGCTTGGGTCCTGACCATTTTCCTCTGGAGTGTCCCTCCTGTAACAGTATAGTGGGAAGAAGTCTTCAGCATCGAGTTCCCTTCGATACGCGGTCCCCATTCAACTTCAGGGCACCGACCACCCCTTCTTCTTCACAGGATCAGGTAACCCAAAAACAGTCTGTTAAGACTAGCCAGTCCTCGAGTGGTAGATCTCATGCACAGCACAGAGATGCCTCTGGCCTTGCCCTCGAGAACACACTGGCTTTAAAACTCCGGTGGGAGTCTTCGGCCTCCAAATCATGTGTGGGGTTTCAGGTTGTTCCTGAGGTTCACCCCTCTCCGAACATACCTGAGCCATGCTCGGTGGTGGCATCCGCTTCGAGCGGTACCGATACCTCGGCATTGGCAATGGTGTTGGATGAAACATTCCTCACCAAGGATCGTAGTCTAGCATTCTCGGTACCTACAGGGCCATTGGATACACTGCAGACCGATCTTCCAGTATTGGTATCAATCCCGGTACCGGTACTGGTACCGACGTCGGTACCCTCCAGATGTACATCAATAGACTCGCTTCCTTCGATGCCGAGTCTGGAATTGATCTCCAGTCTGGAGGACTGGGTACCGACTCGCCTTGGTACCGACACCGGACGGTACCAAAGGCACGGTTCCGATGATCCATGTTTGGCACTCTCGGTTCTTTCGATACCATTAGAGCCGTCACCGGCTGGCCTTCTTCCACCGGTATTGGAGTCGGTACCGGTATCCATTTTACCATCGCTGTCGGTACCTTCCATGCTTCTTTCATCAGGCTCGCTTCCCTCGGTACCGAGTCTGGAATCGATCCCTGGCATGGACGATGTGCTACCGACTGTTGCTGGTCCCAACCTCCTACGGTACCGGCAACCATCCTCTAAGGATCCCATACTCCACCCTTTAGGATCTTCTACTCCTATAAAATTGGATAGATCCCTGGGTGCCAATGCTAGTTCTTCAACAGATCTAGTCTGTCCTCCTCTTCCAAGAGGATTTCCCTCTGGGTATTTTTCTTTTCAAGCTTTTCTGCTGGATATGGCAAAATCACTTGCCATTTCTATACCTGGACAGGATCCTACACAAGGGAATACAGAATCCCTGTATATTCCTAAGAGTGCAAAGGAGAACATCATGCTTCCTTTGCATCAGTCCTTGCAGGATCTCCTCTTACGAATGTGGGAAGCTCCTTTAACGGTACCCCCACCTTCTAGGGCAACTGATCTTCTATATCAGGTCCCCCCCCCCCCTCTCCAGGTTTTCAAAGGACTCAACTTCCTCATCATTCCATTGTTGTAGAATCAGCAATGAGGCGTATTAAGAGTACTAAAAAGCACTCTTCTTATCCACCAGGTCGTGAGTCTAAGACTTTAGATGCCTTTGGATGCCAAACCTTCCAGGCATCCATGCTTTCAGCAAGAATTCTCTCATATTTTCTATATGGGATTATCTCTTGAAGAGGTCACAAAGAAATTACTGTTTTTGACTCCTTTTCTTCAAGAGCCCAAAAGAGCAGACTATTCTTGTCTGGTTAGTCATGCTCAAAATATCTCTAGGTTCCTTACTCGTGCTTCCCTAGACTCCTTTGAGTCTGTTAGCAGAACTTCTGCTATAGCTATAGGGGCACGACATAAAGCCTGGCTCCAAGTTTCAGACTTGGACAAATGGGCACAAGAAAGACTGGGAAATACTCCTTGCACTGGAGAAAATCTCTTTAACAAGGAGTCTTTACTCCAAGTTGCTCAGTTAACCACTGACATTCCTGTTTCCAGAGGCTGTTCTACGCCTTCCTCTTTCCTAGTTGGTAGGAAATGTCCTACCAAACTTTCTTCCCCTAGGGGGAAAAAGTTTTATCCATCTTCTGCCCATCATACAGATGTTCCCAAACAGGGGAAACATTGCCCTGGTCTAAAGAAATCACAACCTCAACAGGTTTAGCAAACCCAGCAGTTGCAGGGTTTCAGATAGATCATCATTACCTCTCCTGGTTGGTGGTTAGAGTTGCAGTCTGCTTCTTTTCACTTGAAGCATCTGCACTAATTTCTTCCTAACTTTTCCTGGATCTCTCTTCACGAGACATCTTTTCTTTTACTCTAAGAGTCTTTATGATGATCACGCCCATAGTTAACAGGTTTCCCTTCCTCTTCTGGGAAAAGATAAGTGACAACTATCAATAAGACAGTTTTTTCCCTGTACTAGCATGTATCATCTTACCTTTCAGAGACTTACTGCATAGTCAGTCTCCTTCAACTCTGTCTTACCTCCCTCTTACTACAACATTCGGTTTGTAAGAGTGGCTCTATTACACTGGTAAGCCCCTATGGTCCTCTACCTATTCCACAGGGGGATTCTCCCTTCCAGAGTTGTCTCCCCCTTTTATTACCTTAGGGCAGCTCATCAGACAATAGGAAGTCTTACCACTCCTACTATGTCTGCTGTTTCTTTTTCCCAATCTAAAAAAAAAAAAAAAGGGGGGGGGAAATAAATTTTTTTCCGTTGCCCTGGTAGTTGCTGCAGATGCAGCAATTCCTAGTGGTTAAGCCACTGGTTCTGTTCACCACACAACCAGGGGTTCCCCTCCACTAGCAATCCTTCTAGCCTCAGTGCAAAACCCCAAACAGGTTATCAACCTTGTTTGGAAACCCTGTTATCACAGACTGGTTTGTTAACTTCTATTCTTCGCCCCCTTGTTCTTGGCAGAATAGTTTAAGTTACCCACTGGCTTTAAACAGCCAGTTTTTTCTTCCAACCAACCTGCAGCATGCTCTCTGCAACTCTACAGAGTAGCTTTGCACTATGGGCCCTTGCTAGAGAGCATTAGTTTCTTGCCTAGCAGATAACCCCAGATGGTTAAGAGGGGTTCCCCCAGTCATGTTCTCAGGACTGGCAGGTGTTTCCTACCCTTACCATCTCATCTAAAATCTCTTTTGAGACATAAGACACAGGCCTTTCATCACGTGAAAACCTAAAGAATGGCCAATTTCCCTGGCTTGGCCCATATCTCCTGTGGACTTTTCGCCAGAGATAGTTTTCTTTCAGTGGCAGCTCAAAGATGTCTGATACCCATCTTGCCCTTATAGGCGGGTCACTATGGTATATTATTCCACTGGCGCCCTCTATCCATTCACCATACTGCAGTTCTGGAGAGATCTGGACTTGCTGCCTGCAGACTGAAGTTATCCTCTGCATTTTTCACATAGGCCATCCTGGTTATTCAAGAGCTCAAATTCTGAAAGGAATCTAGACTCCTTCTTGTCAGGGAGACCATTCCTCTGACTCTGTCAGTCATAACCAGGGAAAGAAGATTCTCTATGCATCTATTCAAGCAGGTATCACCCTTCTTGCTATTAGATGAATCTTTCTCTCTCTCCCCATATTCCTAGGGGGATCTAGTTATGTAGGCATCTCTCCATCCACATACCTGGAGACATGTGTCTATATGCCTACATATTTATATATATATATATATATATATATATATCTGTGTATCTTCTGCCCATGTATATCTCTCTCTCTATATATGCATATTGTCATGAGGTGGACAGCACAGAGTCTAAAACTTTAAAAGGAAAAACAAAGGAAGGGCTTACTGGTCATGAGATAGACAGTACACAGCCTGAAATAACCAGAGAGGCTCTAAAAGGAGAGCCTATTTCTTATGAGGGAGACAGCATAGAACCTGAAGTAATAAAAGTGTTTAGAATTTAAGAGCTTACCTCACAGTCACAGGGTCAGTGGAGACATTCACAGTGCGAGGGGGCAGGGAATGAAGAAACAAACATTCCTCAGGGCTGCAGTGACGCAGAGAGAATTCAGAGCTCTAATCAGGCTCACCTGTGGGAACAGTCACGTTCCACGTCCAATAGGCAGCTCAATAAAACCAGGGGAAAATCAAGTGAAGAGGAGGGTGAACTCACAGGCAGAGTCAGACTGAGACCCAGATGCAGTTTCAGATTCAGAGACGGAGCAAGCTTTCCCCAAGCAAGGGAAACAAGCCTAGAGCGCAGCCAGAGTGTGGAGGAGAGTCTGGAACCTAGCCTGGAGAAACAGACAAGGAGCAGAGAGATCCTCAGAGAGGCTGAGTGGGGAACTCCAGACCAAACAGTAAGAGACCCGCTGTCTTGGAGATCCAGGTTTGAGCAGAAGCAGTCTGACGAACCCGAGTGGATCAGGAGAGATAGAGCTAAGGTCTTCCCAACCAGAGGGGTCCTCGCACCCAGGCAAGCAGTCAGATCACCAGAGAGCAAAGGTCACACTCTGAGAGTCTCGCAGGAAGCAAGTGCTACCCTGCTAGACCCAGCAAACAGATACTGCCGTGGGCAAAGCAGTCTGCAGCTCTGATAGAAAACTCTGGCTAGAGGAAGAAGGACTAGAAGCCATATTCTCTCATGGGAAAGATAAGTACCCTCTGTATTATAAAGGGAGTGGAGTAGATTCGGGGAGGAGAAGCAAAGCATATAGGAAGCAAGAGTTCCCTCAATGGCTTAGGGACTGGGAAGAATTCCCCAGCCCAGCTCCTGTTGCCTCTGACCCCCAGCAGCAGCACTTGTATCTCCCAAGAACAGAGTTTACCCTAGAGCAGAGGTCTGAGTACAGGTTTGCAAAAACTCAGAGATCCTACGCAGGTCAAGCCCAAGAGGGGATGCAGTGGGAAAGCACTATCCCAGAGAATATTCAGGAGCCAATGGATTGCAGTTTGGGAGTAACAGATGATTTAGAATCTCTGCGTTAAAAAGAAGAAAAGGAAGTGTGTTTTTGATTTCTTTGGAGGAAGATAATACTTTTGTGTTTTTGGGGAAAACAAAGAAGAAGCTTGGTTTTGTTAAAGTGTTCTTTTGCCTGTGATGTAACAGCTTAATTTGTGTTATCCTTATCTGAAAGCCATCCGCATGGGACAGGGAATAAAACCCATCCTTAATTCCACTTTGGACACGACTCTTGAGTCATTATTCTTCCACAACTCAAACTGGGTCTCCATCTAGGCAGCTGCCTAGGGTGACACAGTCAGCCAACAGGCTTACAATATATACCCTATATGTGTATATATTTAGGAATATATATATATATATATTGAGATATATCTTTTAGGTAGATATGTATTCACATACTTATCTATCTGTCTGTTTAGGTTCAGATATCCATATATTCCTATATGACCCTGACAGATGGGCACTACCCCTATCAATGCTGTGCCAGCATGCTTAGGGTTCTACACATACAACCACTCCCTGTGGTAATCAGCCAACTTTTTTTCTTACCATAACCTTTCAGGGTTAGGTACCTCTGAAGCTCTCCATGTACCTTTTTTCTTTCCTAATTGACCCCATTTAGGAAAGACATTGCGGAACTTCAGTTAATCTAAAGCTTAACGCTTCCTAAGTCTGTCCTTACTTTCTTATCAGATACAGGGGTCTCCATACCCTTTCTCTCCTACATGGACTAATTCCATTGCCAGTCCAGATGGGTCAGACTCATTCTCCTTTTGCTCCTAGGATTGTACTGTTCTTGGGCCAAAAGAGCTTAAGCTTTGTCTAATAGTACCTTCTGCGTTTTCCGCTGAAGCCCTACCTCTTTATGCTACCCCAGTTTCCCCTGGGGCTATTTCTCACCCTGAAGGGTTCTGGCCTGCACTTGTTTTTTCTACAGTTATTACCTCTACTTCTCAGTGAGGTACTCCTTGAGGATCTTCTACTGGCTCTTCTAATAGATCCATTTGAACCTCAATAGACTTTTTACAATGCCACCAAGGGAGGCCCATATTAGAATATTGCACTCAATATTTTACTACTAAATGCCCTCTATACAGGGTCTTTCTCTATAGAAGTCCTGTTCTAGTCCAGCTGTTCCACAGCACCTTTTCTGTAATTCAATTCCTACCCTCCATCCCCAGGATGCCTCAGGTTCTGAAGAGTAGCATGGCTCTTTCTAGATTCGCAACATGCTAGGACTCCCTCTGGGCATCTCAGCTTGGGAGTCCCCATATGTGAAGACTCATTCCTGCTTGTTCCTGGAGATAGCACAGTTACTTACCTGTAACAGGTGATCTCTGTGAACAGCAGGAATAAGTCTTCACACCCCACCCACCTCCCCTAGGAGTTGCATTTCTCTATCTCTATCTTTCCCTTCCTTGCTCTCTCTCTCTCTTTGCCTCAGCTTTAAAACTTAACTGAGGAGAGGCAGTTGGGAAAGGCGGGAAGGCAGCACGCAGGTGTGTTGGGATGCTTCCAAAAGCATTCTGATTGGATGCTGGGGAGCGTTCCCGCGCAGACTCCGTCGGTACCACCGTACCCATATGTGAAGACGTATTCCTGCTGTTCCCAGAGATCACCTGTTACAGGTAAGTAACTGTGCTTTACCTTCTATGCATTATCTGCCCTGTTAGCAATTAACATGCAGTAATGGCCTCTGCATTAACTATGAGGTGCAGTCTATGCCCATTTCCTGCCTATTGCAACATCAAAATGGTGCTTTCTGCTTTAACTGTTTAAGATGGGAATTAGTGAGCAAGTCCCTCATTAAACAACTAATATAGCTTTGTAAAGAGGCCCTTTGTTTTTATTTGCCTGTAGAGTTTAATGCAACAAGTCCTTGATCATTTTAAGAATATATCCAGTCTTTCTATTGACTAATGTACCTATATTTACTTACAGGTTTTAATGACTTTGACTTCTATCACACTTAAGGTAGGAAAATAATTCTTCTGCTTTGGAGAGTTTGATGGTCTTTTCAGATTTGTTTTAATATATCTGTTTTGGCGCCAGTTGTAATTTTTCTATTTCAGATATTTCTGCATTTCAGATGGCTTGGTTTGCGGCGTTTTTATTATTTTGAAGCTGCAGAGTTATTATAGCAAGAGTTTATGTTCCAAAATATTCTCTAATTTCTTTAGTAAAGTGCCTCAGTCCATTAACCTGTGTTATCTATCTTGTTGCATGGAATCTTGACAATCTCCATGCAAAACAAAAATATCTTCTTGCTATTTGATTTCTACTGTTTCTTTGCATAAGCAAGACTTGTCAAGTTTAAATTTCAGGTAAATGTATGGCAAACAAGTCCAAGAAGTATTTTATGTCGATTTGCCTACAGCGTTTTGAACTGGCACATCTTTTATGAACTGAACTTGTATGTGCAACCTCAGGAAGCGCAAAAAACAAACAAGGGAATGTTCTGCAAAAGGACATTTGCCCCCCCCCCCCCCAAGTACAAAGATTTAAGAATTATTTATTTCCTTTGACTGACTTACTCATACTTGTCAAATGACAAGACTACTCACTAAATAAGTTAAACCAATATGGGCTAGATTTACTAAAACATGCTTCCATGTTATTTATTGTAAAGCCCATTTTATGCATTAGTGTGTGCTACAATGTAAGTTACTGCAATAAATCTAGCCCTATATCAATCAAAAGATAAAATACAATAAACATAAAATCATAAAACAAAATACAACAAATAAAAATCGGGTAAAGGTCAATAAAACCAGAGATGGTCTCACTAACCTCAAGAATTGAAGATATTTGCGACAAATTCTAATTTCAGGTGAAAGCAGGTTTCAAGTAAAAGGAATTGAACAACAAAAAAGACACATCCATATGCATTTATATGTAGCAACCGCAAGAGAAAGAATGGCCAGCAAGACCATCAAAGATCTTGATAGGTAATAATGAATAAGAAGATGCCCTTCAAATAATCATCTATGAGTAATTTTGAAAATCAGGCAAAGAATTCTGAACAGCAATAGTATTCGATAGGAAGCCAATGTAGTATATAAAGGGAAAATCCCATCCCTGTATCTGCATCCTGATATAACATATAATTTGTGTGCTGGAGTTCTAAATCAATTGCAGATACTTAAATATGATATGCCAATGATTTGACATCACTGAATTCTACCATGTGGTTGTGGTTAATGCCTTTGGAAGGACATTCAAAACTGAATTACAGTAGTCTAGCTTAGTTGTTATAAAGGCATAAATGATCTTAGCCAATGTAACCTGATGGTTAAAAATATAAAATTTACCTGGGGGGGGGGGTTCGGGTCAGCGTTGGTGAGAACGAGCTGCAGCTTTGTTTGTTTGCTTCTGAATGGAGATCCTCTATGGCTCGAGGGGGGGGAAGGGCAACCTTGGAAGGAGGCAGATAGAAGTGGCAGCATTTTTTTGGAAGAGGGGGAGTCTCCAAGGCTCCGGGCTCTGAAGGGGTTGGGGGGGTATATTGGGTTTTCCTTGTGCCTCAGGGGCTGCCAGGTGACTTGAGCTTTGGGGATGAGTAGAGGCCTGTCTTCTGTGCAGCTGTGATGGCTGTGGCTGTGCCCGATCTCAGCCTGGGTACTGCTAGGAGTCTGGGTTTGGTCGCGATCATCGTGGCTGCCTGGTGTAGGGGGCCAATAACTGCCGTGCCTCCAACATGTTTGGGGGGCCCGAGTAGTTTGGAAGGCTTCCAGAGGTGGTTGCAGACGGTGTTGCTGGGTTTGCCTGAGACCTTTATAAGTGGGTGGAGCCAGATTTAAAGGACCAAGCTCTCTGAATGCAGCCGAAATCAGGCTCAAAAATAACATTTAAATTTAAAATGTTGGGGGTCAGAGGAAGGTTTGGTTGAGCTAGTAAGCCCTGAAAAGTGTTTTTTTTTTTAAATTTAAAAAGTTTAGTTTGCTGTGATTTTCAGCGTTTATGGTGGGGGGAAGGGTTCAGGAGGGGGGACATAGGCTGAAAACTGAAAAATGTGAACAATCAGAAAAGTCCAGAAGGTATGTTGAAAGAATAGTAAATCCAGAAAAGTGATTTTTATGTCATTTTAAAACTGTTAAAAGTCGTGATATCTTGAACTTACAAAAGTGAAACTAAATGCAGTTCTAAAGTGTTAAAAATGTTTTGAAACCTTTGCTAAATATATATATTCCTAATAAAATGTTAAAACAATACAGAGATGTGATGTAGTTCACTGAAATCCTTTACCACCGACTGTACTCTTAAAGCAACAGCTTCAAAAATTTCTAAATTTTAACAGTAAGGGAGTTATATAAATTATTTTTGGACAGGAGGGAAATCAAAGCTATTATTTTAATATAGTGGGGATTTTTTTATGACAGCAGCAGGAAGAGTGCCTTCGAAGGGAGATTTCATTGTTGGTGTGGTGGTGATTTAGTCAGTTGGTGACTGAATGTGGATGAGAGTAGATGTATGTTGGTGTGTGTACTGTAAAGGGCCCTAAAAGTATGTTTTTTTATGAAAGACTTGAGAGCTTTATGAAAGTTTGAGTATAAGTGGATGTAGTATGAGAGGGAGTGAGAGATTTTATTTTTTTGTTTGGATTTAGACCAAGGGAGATGTTTGAAATGACTGTGCGATATGAGAGATGAAGTGAAGGGTGATTTGTGAATAAGATTGGTGGATAAATCAGATGAAAAAGTATTTAGAAGTGGAATTTATTTTTTTTATTTCCTTCCTTGAGAAATTGAATTGGAAGGAGGAGAAGGTTTCTGGAAAAGGAACCTACTTTAATTTAAAGGAAAGGCTTGTCTAGAGAAGTGAATTGAGAGTTTTTACAACGATTGTGCTGTGACTCAGGTATTTCAGAAAGGGACCACCTGAAAAGAGTATAGGTGAAAAGAGAGAAAGAGAGTGATAGTTTGTGCATAAAATATTTGAAATGTAGTAAGTAATCAGAGTGAAAGTTGTTGATTTATAGAGTTAAGGAGTAATTGAGAAAAAGTTGGAAGTGGATGAGTGCATGATTCTTGAGAATGGTTGAAAGGGGAAGACCATTTCTATTTGCAAGCTTGTATTAGTAATATTTTTTTTATTATTACTAATTAAAATTTTTAATTTAGTGAGGAATTTGTAGGATGAGTTTAGGGAAACAGAATAGGAACAGCTTAGGGCAGGAGTAATGATAAACAGAGACGCCAGCATCTAGATGTTTGTGAAGAGTCTGAAATGATGTAGCCTGGAAGAAGTTGAGAGTTCCTGGGCCCCAAAAAGAAAGTTCTCAAGGATAAGTAAAAACTAACTGATCTGACACTTTAATTTTATTTGAGCTCAAATATTCATATCATGATTTCTATATTCAAAGTTTCTTTTTATGAAAAACAGACTCACTTGAGTAAGGTGATTTACTGTATTCCTGGTGATTCAGTTATAGAAAACTGGTTTCCATAGTACTGTATTGATTATTTTGTGAAGAAAGTAACTGTAACATTTCTATATATTTTTGGAGTAAACAATATACATACTTACCTAGTTTCAAAAAAAATCCTGGAGAATAACATTTTATTTGTAACAGCTAAATGCTCCAGAGATCCAATCCTTTGTAGTTTTTATCCCAGCTGTTGTTCCTATTTAAGGTATTCCAGTGGTATTTAGGTATCTTTTTCTGTGACTGGGCTCTGGTAGGTTACTAATTTGGTAATATTCACCAGTAGACCATGCAACAATAACATTAGGGAAAATCAGAAAAATATCTTGTCTCCAGAGACATTCTGGTGACACTAAGGTGTATGTTTACTAAACAGTGGTAGCGGCTTCCGTGTGATATCGGAGCTCTGCGGCTCTGATATTGCAGGGAAGCCACTATCGCTGTTTAGTAAACATACCCCTAAATCACCCTTACAGAGAAATGATCCAACTCATATCAGTAGGTGAAGGCGCTGCAAAGATAATGAATATGAGGAATTTGAGATAGCTCCTGATCATTGATTATGTACTTGCTAACTGAGGAACAGCACTGTTAAAATACAGCCTTTAAGTGAACCACTGCAACAATCCTTTTAGGTCATTGTATGATTTACCACCTAGCTTGCATTGTGACCAAGTTGGAATTTACTATCTGTCTTAATACTATGCACTTTCTATGTATGTTTCTAGCTTTTACTGTTTCTTTTTCTATTTGTTCTAATCTCTCTTTTTATATATTCATCTGGCTTTTATATTTTGTTTGATGTTTAATTTTAACCAATTATTATTATTTTTTAGTAACAGAGAAACATGTCGGCAGAAAAAGACCACATGGCCTATCTAGTCTGCCCTTCCATATAAACTAAAATAGTCCCCTTTTTACATTTAGAGATCCTCTGTGTTTGTCCCATGCTTTTTTGAATTCAGATACTGTCCTCGTTTCTACCACCTCCACTGAGAGACTATTCCAAGCATCTACCACACTTTCCATAAATAAATATTTCCACATATTACTCCTGAGTCTATCCTCTTTCACTCTCATCCTATATCCCCTCATAGCAGAGCTTGTTTTCGATCAAAAGAGAGTCTCCTCCTGTGCATTTATGCCATGGACGTATTTAAACATCTCTATCATATCTCCTCTACCCCACCTTTCCTATAAAGTATACATATTAAGATCTTTAAGTCTGTCCTCATATGCTTTATAACGAAGACCACAAACCATTTTAGTAGCCACCCTTTGCACCGATTCCAGCCTATTTATATCCTTTTGAAGGTGTGGTCTCCAGAATTGCACACAATACTCCAAATGAGGTCACACCAGAGAATTATACCGAGATACCATCACCTCCTTTTTTTCTGCCGGCTATTCCTCACCCAAGCATCTTTCTGGCTTTCACCATCACTTTTTCTACCTATTTAGCTACTTTAAGATCATCAGACACAATCACGCCTAGGTCCCACTCTTCTTTTGTGGACAGAAGTACTTCATCCCCTACACTGTACCGCCCCCTTGGATTTTTGCAGCCCAGATGCATGATCCTTTATTTTTGATATGCATGCTTTTTGTTTGGGATGTTTTTATTGTGTTTTTTTTATACATTTATATGTTTTTATGCTGCAGACCCCTGACACATGCTTTGATGCTGAAACTTGGCCAAGTTGGGTCCTTTTAATAAATTTATGTTTGTGAAGAATTTGCCCATGTGGCTGTGGTCTTTCTTCGCTCCTCTGTTGAACTGTAACCTGTTGCGAAGGATTTCCTCTCCTTTGTAAGCCTCTAGTGAGGAACAGTATTAAAGGCTTTGCTGAAATCTAGGTATATCATATCCATTGCGTGCCCTTGATCTAGTTCTCTAGTCACCCATTCAAAGAACTCAATCAGATTTGTTTGGCATGATCCTCCCTTGGAAAAGCCATGTTGTCTTGGATCGTACAATCCATTGATTTCCAGAAAGTCCACTGTTCTTTTTTTCAGGAGTGCCTCCATTATTTTCCCCACCACAGAGGAAAGGCTTACCAGCCTATAGTTTGTCACAGAAGTTTTGTGCATACCATGAAGTCATGAACATCACTTCTAAGCCAGGGTATATGAAATATGATCTCAGTCTCTCAAATTTATTGCTAATGCTCAGTGTAGTATTTGCATCCTGCCAAAGAGAGCTTCCTGCTTTAATTTGCAAGATGTAACATGTATGGGTAGTTTGTCATGATATGCTTGGAAATTTTTCTTTATCAAGCCTAGGGCACCCAACACGATGGGAAATATTTCCAAATCTTTGTGCCACATTTTCTTGGTTTTTGACTGCATTTCTTGGTATTTCAGGATCTTCTGCCTCTCCACACAATTCGCAGGGTAGTTGCTTGGACCTGACACCTCTATTATCAATGCCATTATGGTCTTTTTCTCCTTAACCAGTATATCTGTCTTCCTCGCATCCAATGCTTTTCGGGCGCAATGATGTTGCAGTGCTTACAAGATTTTCAATGGGGGAGGCACGCTACTTTATTATGTCTTTCCGAATAGAAATTTGCTGCCATCAGAACGTCACAGCCAGCCATGAGGTGAGTCACCGTTTCCAGGTCTTTCTTACAGAATCGACATATGTCTATGTTGCCAGTTTTTTCAATGCTCGCTGTAAACCATCTCGTCTGTAATCCGCTGTTTTTGGCTGCAATTATCAACCTCTCATCCTTCGGTTTCAATTCACCTCTCCTCAACCATTCGTGTATTTGTTCTTAATCAACAAAAGATTTCTGGAGTAACACTCTGTATTTCCCACTATATTTGTCCATTTGTCACTTGTTTTTCCTTGTCTGTTGATCTAATTATTTGAAGCATTTTTCTCTTGTTTTGCAAATTCTGTTACATCCTTCCCTGTGCATGCCTGTGGATTCTCACTCATTCCTTCTAGTTGTCAGAACACTTGTCCAAGTTTGATGATGGAGACAGATTATGGACGTTTACTTTCATATTTCAGCACTTTTTACACATTTGGATCCAATGATGGAGTTAGGTAGGCCAGGAGGCCTATGATAGAGCTCTGTATGTGTAATCAGCCTCTATGAGGCCTATACCTCCTTAAGCTCTAGGACTGTACAGTCTTGGCATACAATAATTCTTGTAAATTAATTCATGGGCATGGAGGAGTTTTCTTGTTCGCACATCTAGTTTTCAAGATCTTTGAGAGGCCAGTCCACAATCCCAAAGCTATATGAGAGTACAGGAATGGCCTGCATTTTATTCCATGATTTTAAAGCACTTTTCAATAACTATTTTAGTCTTCTGTAGTATTCTTTACTGATCTTTTCTCTCAGTAATTTCTGCTTCAGTGTTATTAGGCTTGCCCGCTTCTACTTTGTCAGTACTTCAGTTAGCACAGAATACTGCAGTGAGGGTTGTTTTAGGTAAGACACATTTTGATTGTATTACTCCTTGTTTGTGTTCGCTGCATTGGTTACCCACTCAGCAGCAGATTGTTTGTAAGCTTCTTTGTGTGGTGCTGAAGCTCTGGGGAAGT
The DNA here is from genome assembly GCA_033557465.1 of Ichthyophis bannanicus. NCBI lineage: Eukaryota > Metazoa > Chordata > Amphibia > Gymnophiona > Ichthyophiidae > Ichthyophis > Ichthyophis bannanicus. The sequence continues at coordinate 116,484,923 of CM066044.1, forward strand.
CTGTCTGTGGCTTGTTTAGCAGAGTTATTGTTTTGGCATAGTTCTTTGCATCCAGTTCATCAGGGGTTGAGTGATACTCTCATCTTGTCATCTTCTTTTCGGTCTAGTTTGCAAGTTACAGGGTCTCGTGCTTTTGCTTTGGCTGCGCCTGTTTTGTGGAATCATTTACCGGCTTCTTTACATGGTTGTCAAACTTGTTGTCTTTTTGTTGGTTCTTGAAAAGCCATTTGTTTTGCCAGGCGTTTGGTGCTTGATTTTCTTTGTATTTTGTTTTAAATTTTGTAATGTTTTTTTGTACCACTTTGAACTTATGTTATTAGGTGGCTTATAAATGCTGTAAATAAATAAAATATAGCTGTCTAGGTGCCTTTATAAAATTGAGCAAAAATAGTCACCTTCTTAGATTCTAAACATTTGCACCGTAATATAAAATTACCCCCATAGTTTATGGTTCTTAAGTTACTGCATAATTCATAAATTATGCATTTCATTTTGCAAGACTGTTAGTGAAACTTCTAAAAGCCTTCCCTTGATAGTAAATCACTTTTTTAAAACTTTCATTTTCAGATAAAATAATGAAAATGCTAATATGCCTCCAAAGTTTAAGCCCATTTGATAGAAAATGGTAGCTAGCAAGCAAAATGTGTTTTTTTTAAAGCACTGGCCATGAATGATTGCAAGGAAGGAAATTATTTCTAAGCAAATACTAACACTATCAGCCTTTTCAGATGTTATCTTAGGCTTCTGTAGCTGAGAGTTATACTGAGAAAATGCATGCTGTGATTTTATTTATTGCATACTAACACTTTGTCCTTGCTGTGAATTGCTCACAGCAAACAGTATTTGCCTATAAGAATCCTACATCATACATATCATGAGCTCTTGAGTTCAGTCGTCAAGGGCTGTAAACAGGATAACTTTCAGGGTCATTTAAAAAGGTTTAGTCATGATTTGGACATCTGAAGATATGCATGTGGATGTTGAAATCATGGACGCATCTCCATAGCCATTCCACAAATGATATTCACAGACATCACTGGTGCAGGGGACCTCCAAGTAGACACAGGGGTGTGGTGGAGGCATGTGTTATCTCTAGTTTTCACTCTTGTTACTTTGTTTATTTGTCCTATGTAAATTGTTCCATTCAAACTATAATACCTTCTCCATGTAAAATTGGTCCATGTAATGTTGAAGTTCAGTTCTTTGTTAATTGCATTGATCCTTGGAACCACAGTATATAAGAATAAATAAATAAAGTAAATGTCCGGGTAGCGGGAATACATTCTTGTTCAGTCTCAGAAACATTGGAGACATCTGCAAGCACATTCATGGTTATACCTGCTCCAGGAATGAATAGGCATCAGGAAAGTGCTTGTTTTTACCTTAAAACATTCAGAGAGTATAGAGAAGATGGAGTATTAAATCACTAGTCTTAGATCACAAAGATCCACACTGGGATTGGAACCATGACCATTTTGCTCATAAGTTACTTTTCTAACCATTATGCTATTAGACATCTTGCTTCTGACATGCTCTCCTGTGGATGTCTATATAGACATTTCATACACGTGCATATTGGGCACATCCATGTTTCTGAAATTGGGCATGAACTTGCACGTGCTTGCTCTTTTTTCAGATGTTCTAGCTTTGATGTCCCAGATTGCACTTGGATGACCAATTGTGAAATGTGCCTCTTAGCGATTATGCATGAGATAGTATGCATGCCAATCTATCTCCAATATATGCAAATCTGTCTCATGAATATTTATTAGGGATTTCTCCGGGAACAAGCAGGAAGTCAGTCCTCACGTATTGGTGATGTCGGCGCCAACGGAGCCCTTGTGGAAGCATGCCCCCAGCTTTCAAAGAAAGCCTTTGGGAGATGCCACCACTCATGTGTGGTCCCCTTCCCACCCAAGAGCGCCATCTTGCTCAGTCTCCTTTTTTACATGGAGCCCTTCAGATGTCTATCTGCTCTTCTCAGAAAAAAAGTTGATTTTCTTGACTTGAGTTTCATACTGTCTGGTAGTGCACCGGTTCTTTTCCCGCCACCCAAGTCCGCTGTCCCGGCATTAAGTCTCGGGTTCTAAGTTTTTTTCTTAGTTTTTCTTTCTTCCCTTCCCAGCACCTTTGTGCCTTTTTTCCAACTGGCAGTGCCGCGGGTCTTCAATCTCATTGGGATACTTTCTTCTCCCATGGCAACCAGTGGCTTTAAGAAGTGTGATCAGTGTGCCAAAATAATGTCCCTAACTGACACACATAACTGCTCCTTTCACTGCCTGGGATTGGACCACAACCCCACAGCATGCGGCCTCTGTAAAAAAAAAAATGTCCACTAAGGCCCTCGAGCTGCCAGCAGCAGCACGATAAGTTTTTCCCGGAGTCCCCGGTATCTCTGAAGGCCAAAGCCTCCTCCAGAACCGTAGAAACTCGGTTCAGCCTGATGGACCCCGACCGATGCTGTGGTTCCTCAGAAAGGGGGTCTCCCTTGAAGGAACTCAAGAAAAAGAAGAAGTCCTTGAAGGCGATGTCCCGGGACGGCTCTGATGGACCGGGTAAATCCCAAGCCAGGTCCCACAGTCCTAGACGCTCATCTGAGGGATTGGAGAGGGAGCAGCCTGCTAAGGTCCCCCGATAGGACTCAACCTCGGACCAGCCTCGGTCGCCAGACACCATCCTCATCGAAGACTCCCCTTTGGGAGAATTGGCATTGGGCCCGATTCCCTCAGTGCCCGAGCCAATGGCTGTGAAGCCTTCTAGCTTGGATTCCAGAATGGTGGCACTAGAGCACAGTTTGTCTGCCATCATGGACCAAAAACGGATGCTGTTATCCGGTTCCTCCACCAAGACCATTGGGCCTTCAATGTCGAGGATGTCCCTGGAGGCCGAGTCAATCCTCAAGGTCTTGCGGCCTTGAGTCGCTCCTCGGCCAAGGTCTCAATCTGGTTCCTGTTCCACGGGGCCATGATCTTCCCCAGCCAGTGCACTCAGTGTCAGCCACGGGGGCCTCCAAGGACCGCAGGCAGGGATCAGCTCTTGAGCCCACGAACCATCCTTCCCTCGAGTCCTCAACAGACTATTCCGAATGGGAGACAGAGGACAAGGAGTCTCCGGACACTGGTCACCAACACGATGTCCCCTCGGACTCCCCTCCTTCGGAGCCCCGGCATCGGTCCCCGCCTGAGGACATGGCATTCCTCAATTTCAATAGAGACATATCTGAGGCTCTACGGTTCCCAATGGAATTGGAGGAGGACCCTTGGACGGAGGAGTTAGAAATCCTCCAATACGAGGCCCCTCCGAGGAAATCGCTTATGATGCCCATCCCACCCATCCTGGAATGGCTAATCCTCTGAATGTGGGAGACACCAGTATTGGTGCCAGTGGTGATCGAGCAGCTCGGCTTAATGTATGGAGTCCGCCAGGGGCCCGGGCTTCCAGAAGTCACAGTTGCCGCACAACTCCATGGTGGTGGAATTGGCCATCCAATGTCTGAAGAGTCAGAAGACACAGTCCTTGGTGCCCCCCCCCCCCCAGCAGGGAAGCATGCACCCTGGTGCCCTCAGCAGAAAATGCTACCAGTCTATGACGGCTTCGAGTTGGCGGCTCGAGTAGCAGTGGCGGGCATCAGTGCCCGATGTCAAACTTGGCTACAGTTGTCCAACCTTGAACAATGGGTTCAGGACAAGTTGGTCGATGTCCCATGCCAAGGAGAGAACCTCTTTGACAAGCCCATGACCGACAAGGCTGCCGAGCTGGAGACCGAGTTCATGATGAGGACCAAGCTCTCTAAGAAGACCACTGCCGCTCCCTGATGGAAGGGCTCAGGCAAAAAACCCTTTTACCCGAGAAAAGGAGCTGCTTTCAGAAACACCCACCATTTAAGGTCCCTCCAGCTCCGAGCAAGGGCAGCAAACCAAGGAACATGGGCAAGGCCCTCGTAAGCAGAAGGTTCCCAAGCACGAGGCATTGGCCCAGGCCCAGCTGGGGGGGGGTTTGACTCCTTGGGCATAGCCTCTCCACCCCAAGGAGGTCATCAGCCCACAGGGGGACATCTCATTCATTATGCCCAAAGGTGGCCAGCCATTACCACCGACTCTTGGGCACTCTAGGTCATCAAAGAGAGTTACCTCCTCCATCTGGCCCAGACACCTCCCCCTTTCTTCCCGAGAGAGTCCCCCAGGTCTCCCCTTCACTGGGACCTTATACTGAAGGAACTGGCATGTCTTCTTGAGGACAGAGCAGTAGAACCAGTTTCTCACCATCTCAGGGGCAAGGGGTTCTACTCCAGAAACTTCCTTGTACCAAAAAGAACAGGGGGCCTAAGACCTGTGCAATCTGAACAGGTTCCTGGTGAGGGAGAATGCTCTCCCTTGGAACACTGCTGCCTTACCTCCAGCAGGGAGATTGGCTATGCTCCTTGGATCTGAAGGATGCTTGCACACATCCTCATTCATCCAAACCACAGGCAGTACCTGAAGTTCATGGTGGGGGGGGGGGCAGCCATTACCTGTACAGGGTGCTGCCCTTCAGCTTCGCTTTTGCCCCAAGAGTCTTCACCAAGTGCCTGGCAGTCGTGGCTGCCTTCCTCTGTCTCCAAGGGGCCTTTGTTTTCTCCTACCTGGACAATTGGATCATATAGGGAGGCAGGCCTCAGAAGTACAGCAGGCAACCGCATGTACCATCCAGGTCCTGCAGCATCTAGGGTTTGGAATAAACTACCCCAAGTCACACCACTTCCCAACCCAGTATCTGGAGTTCATAGGGGCAAGACCTGAGATCCTCAAGGCAAAGGTCTTCCTTCCAGGGGACCGAGCTGACCACCTCAGGGCACTGGCGTGGGACATACTACACCATTCGTTGGTGTCCACTCAGCAGCTGCTATGCCTACTCGTACACATGGCCTCCACGGTCCATGTCACCCCAGATGCTTGCCTCCACATGAGAACCACACAGTGGTGCCTTCGGGACCAATGGACACAGGCCACAGGCCATCTCTGGGACAGGATCTTAGTGATCCAGCAGTTGATGGAACCCCTGACCTGGTGGCAAAGCTGCCAGTATCTCAAGGCAGGAATGACCTTCCAGGTTCTGTGTCCCTTAAGGGTTCTCATGATGGATGTCTCCAGGCTGGAGTGGGGAGCCCACTGTGAGGAACTTCACACCCAGGGCAACTGGTCACAGGATGAGAGCAACCAGTCAATCAGCCTCCTAGAATTGCAGGTGAAACACCTAGCCCTTTGAGCCTTTTCCCTCCGTCTACGGCACCAACCAGTGTTTGTCCAAACAGAGAACCAGGTGGCTATGTTTTATGTGAACAACCAGGGGGGCACAGTATCCCATGCTCTCTGCCGCGAGGTGATGGCCCTCTTCTCCTATGCAGTCCAGCAGAGCATTCTCTTACTGGCTAGGCCAGGACAGCTCATTGGCCGACAGATTAAGCAGTGTCCTCCAGCTGCACGAGTGGCAGCTGGAGTACAGAGTGGCCAGTCAGCTCTTTCACCTCTGGCGGGAACCATGGATATAAGAACATAAGAACATAAGATATGCCATACTGGGTCAGATCAAGGTCCATCAAGCCCAGTATCCTGTTTCCAACAGTGGCCAATCTAGGTCGTACGTACCTAGCAGTTTCCCCAAAAGACACAGGTTCCACAATGCTTGAAGTGGGTCAAGCATTGATATCCTGGGTCCCTTCCCTATCCTGGGTTTATGGACCTTTCCTCCAGGAACTTGTCCAAACCTTTTTTAAACCCAGCTAGCCTTTACTACATCCTCCAGTCACAAATTCCAGAGTTTGATTACATGTTGAGTGAATTTTTTTTTTCTTTTATTAGTCTTAAATAGTTTACCCTGTAGCTTCATTGCATATCCCCTAGTCTTTCTATAATATAATATAAACAATCGATCTAGGTTTACCCGTTCCAGTCCGTTCATAAATTTATAGGCTTCTATCATATCTCCCCTCAGCCATCTCTTTTCCAGGTTAAAGATCCCTAACCTTTTTAGCCTTCTTCATAGGAGTATCCTTCCATCCCCTTTACCATTTTGGTGGCTCTTCTTGAACCTTTTCTAATAACGCTATATCCTTTTTAAGATACAGCGACCAGAATTGCACACAATATTCAAGGTGCGGTCTCACCATGGAAGGATATAGAGGCATTATAATATCTTTGTTTTATTTTCCATTCCTTTCCTTTCCTGTTTGCCAGCCCGGACAACTACCAGTTGCCCTGTTTCTCTTCTCGGCAAGCCCACCCCTGCTGGGTGGTGGCAGATGCATTTCTCATCTCATGGTCAAAAGGTCCCATGTACACCTTCCCACCCATACCACTAATTGCCAAAACGTTATTCAGGACAAGGCCTCGCTGATCCTGATAGCCCCTCGATGGCCCAGGCACCGTGGTTTCTGCTACTCCTCTGGCTGTCAATGGAGACTCCCATTCAATTGGGCAGCTCCCCAGGCCTTCTGTCTCAGGAAGGGGACTCTCCCTTGCACTCCAACCTGGAGTCCCTGTCAACCTCTTGGGAGAAGTGGAGGAGATCCTCCTGGCCTCCCATAAGACCTCTACCAGAAAAGCATATGCCTTCAAGTGGTACAGATTTTCTCTTTGGTGCACAGAGCACAGGGTTAACCTGTTCTCCTGCCCGCTGGAGCTGGTGCTGCAGTATCTTCTCCATCTCTTACACTCTGGGCTCAAATCAAACTTTATCAGAATGCACCTCAGTGCCTTGGTGGCACACCACCACCTGGTGGATGGTAAACCCCTCTCGGCCCAGCCACTGGTGAGCCGCTTCATGAGGGGACTCCTTCTATCAAAACCCCTGGTGACCGAATTGGACCTCAATGTGGTACCGGCACAGCTTACTCGCCTGACCTTTGAGCCCCTGGCTACCTGCCACCTGCGATACCTCTCGTGGAAGGTGGTGTTCCTGGTTCCGTTCACTTCCGCTTGCAGGGTTAGCGAGCTCCAAGCCTTATTGGCAGAGGCGCCTTACACCACGTTCTACAAAAACACGGTTGTGCTCTGCACACCCCAAATTCCTTCCGAAGGTGGTATCGCCTTTTCACCTCAACCAGGAGGTAATGCTGCCCACCTTTTTCCCGAGGCCTCATGCCAGTAGGGCAGAAACTATCCTCCACACCTTAGACTGTAAGATGGCCCTTTCCTTCTACACCTAGGATACCCAGGGCCACCATAAAGCTTCTCAGCTTTTTATCTCGTATGATCCGAGTAGGCTGGGGGAGGTGGTAACCAAATGTGCGCTGTCTACCTGGGTGGCGGACTGTATTACCCTCGCCTATGAGCAGGTAGGGCTCCCGCTGGAAGACCGGGTCACGGAGCACCATGTCAAAGCCATGGCAGCCTCTGTGGCAAACCTGTGTTCTGTCTCGATGGTGGACTTCTGTTGGGCTACCACCTGGTCTTCAGTCCATACTTTTGCAGCTCATTATTGCCTGGTGAGGGAGTCCTGACAGAACCATGCCTTTAGCCAGGCCGTTCTCTGTATTTTTTTCAGGGTTAAGGTAACTCCTACCTTCCGACCCTTCTGTGTTCAGGCTGCCGGAGTGCTGGTTCCCATCGGACACACAGGTCCTACTGTAGTCTATATCTGCAGACTAAATTGCTGCTACTCACAGCTTTCCCTGAGGGTAACTGATTTTTCTCTATGGGCTTTTGGTAGCTTGTAGCTAGGGAGTCCCATATGTAAGGACTGACTTCCTGCTTGTTCCCAGAGAAAGTGTATTTACTCACCTGTAACAGTTGTTCTCCGGGGACAGCAGGAATCAGTCCTCACAACCCTCCCTCCTCACTTTTGAGTTGCTTCTTACCATTTTTAAAATTTTTGCTGTTTTTTAGCTATGTCATCTGATTGAGCAAGATGGCACCCTTGGGCGGGAAGGGGACCACACATGCATGGTGCATCTCCCAAAGGCTTTCTTTGAAAGCTGGGGGGGCTTCTTCCATGAGGGCTCCGTTGGCACAGATGTCACCCATATGTGAGGACTGATTCCTGCTATCCCTGGAGAACACCTGTTACAGGTGAGTAACTACGCTGTCCTGAAAACCCCACCTGCTTGGGACCCTGGAGGACTGAACTCGGGCACTAGGGAATTGCATTCATTACCATACATTCTGTTAGTAACAGCTTCTTAAAAAACTTTAGCAAGCAAAATCAATGTACTGTGGATTAACCTATTAATTAATTCACATTCAAATAATTTGCATGCATTCAAACATTTTAAGGCATGCAATACAAGTTTTTTTTTATTAAACCAAATGTATGAAATGAACTGAAAAGTTTCTGAAAATTCTAGTAATGAGCCAAAACCATTTTGCTTGTCCACATCCCTAGTATGCACCCATGATATACTTGGTCCTATGGTAGAAAGATATAAATAATGTACATTCATATTCAATATTAAATATTTTTTTACCTCTTACAGCTTTCAGAATTGGTATTTTTGCAAGCTTTAGGAAGAAATAAAATATGTTAGAACAAAGTGGACTCACAGAATATGCATAATAATGGACCAACAATTGAACGTCACACATCAGCAAAAACACCACAACAATATACCTATGTCCTCTCTTAGCAACAAATGACTTCCGGACAGTATTCCAGGCCTTAATCTTCCCACATCTTGATTTCTGCAATAATATATTCCAAGGACTTCGCAAATATACCTTACATCAACTACAAATGGCACAGAACCCAGCAGCACAAATTATATTGGGAGCAAAAAATTCTGACTACATCACACCAATACTCAGGCAATTACATTGGCTGCCACTAACAAGTCTGATACAATTCAAGATCTTAATGAGCACATTCAAGATCATATACATCCTATCCACAACATACTCGAAAACCATCATTCATGAAACAACTAACAGAAGCAGAAGAAAATGCACACAAAACATGCTGGCCCTCCCAGTGGAAATAAGAAGAAGTAACCAATCAACACATAATACAGCCTTCCCCATGTATGGCCCGGATCTCTCTAATGCCATCCCTGAAAACTAAGAAGTATCACTGAACATAACATTCCTTAAAGAATTAAAAACCCACTTACTCAGAGATCATTTCAAAGATTGATATTTTAATGCCATAGCAATCAATCACTAATCACTCGTCTACCAGAAACAAACTTCCCAGTCCTTGTCACCAGAAAACATGCTAACAGAGTGCCAGCAACCCATATTTCTGCAAGTAACCCTCACTGAACACTGAACACCCACATAGTTCAATAGCCCCCCTATAGAACTGTTCCAAGCTATACATACATCCACGCACCTAGTCGCCTGATATCCCCCAAGATAAGAAATCGGAATAATTGTGTCCATAGTTATACATCTATGTTTACCTGTAAATATGTTAATAAATGTTACACTGAGTTCTAAGTTCCAAGTAACAAGGTTCAATTTATATTGTTTTATGTAAACCACTTTGATTACCCGACTAAGCAGTATAGAAAAACAGCAAAATAAATAAACAAACAAACAAATAAAACTAAGTGAAATGGTTTTAGTGGATGAAAGATTTTTTTGATAAGAAAAAATTATTTATAGCAAATAGTGGAAAATAGTAAGAAAACCAAATTATATAAGGTCGTAGTCTAAACTGAAGGAGAATTTCAAATATATGAGGTTTTATTATACACTGAAGGATCAGGAAATGTGAGGGAATGTTTCTTTACTAGGAAGTTGATGTATTAAATTCTGAGTTTTGTTTCCCAGGAAAGTCATTCAAAGGAAAATATGCACAAAATGCCCAGCAACATAGAAAACAACAAAATGTTGACATCATGCATACTTTTTCAACTGAGCACCCTTCTCCAAACACATTCACAAATGTTGGCCTCTACTTGAAATAGACTTTCACATGCAGTCTACTTCACATAAACGTTCATGCAAATTCATGTAAAATGACATGATGCAATGCAAATATATGCCAATCAGGTCCTTAAATTCTGAATTTCTGAAAACCAGCAAGCAAAAACATCTTTGCATGCAAGTTTTTGCAAAACAGGAAACTATACTTTTTTTTAGCCATCCAAGAAGCAAACGTTTGTGAAAATATGCTTCTCAACTTATTTGCATGGGTAGCAAATTTTTGCATGGAGGATACTAACTCTTAGGAAATAAATTAATTTCTAAAATAGGTATGGATGCATGTAACTGCCACCATCACTATGGAAACAATGGTCACAGTAAAAAGATCCATAATGACGGAAAACATACATTGATAGAATACATAAGAATGCAACCGGGATAGCCCGGACCCACATCACCCCTTGCTGCCATCCCACCTCCCACCCCCGCATCATGCAAAAAACACAAAATACTCAAATTTTTGGAAACCACTGGTCACAGCTTTATTCCAAAAGATAATTTTTTAAAGAGAACCAATATTCCATCTAATATCATAAATCACAACCATAGTGATAAGTCCCAAGGGCCCAATTCCATTGAGGATGTAGAAGCCCTCTGTATGTCTGGTCAGAACTGGATGTACAGAGGGCATCACCATTTAGCCCCAAAGGATCAGAATCGCAATCAGACCTGTACATGCAGGCTGGGACTGCAATTCAGCCTGGCCTGCACGTACTGGCACTATCCAACTAACTCAGTCAGGGCTTTTAAATGGAGCTGCGGCACCATGGTGTCCAGTTGCCATGGCACTGCGGCTCCATTTAAAAGCCGGAAACCCAGCTGTCGGCTCCTGGACTGCATTCCCTGCAGCCCGAACCCCAATATGGACACCTACGGCCAGGGTCGGACTGCGGGGAATGTCCTCGGCCCCCATCTGCCCCATCCGTGCCCTGGGCCCACCAATCCAATACATAAAGGGAGAAAGAAAAAGAGGGCTCGCTTCCCACAGATAAAATAGTCTTGCTCCAGCCCCTCCCTCATGCCGTGCTCGCGGGACCCAATCAAATCCCTTCCCCATACTGGGAAAGGGATTTGAACTGTAAACAACCAAATCTAACACACGCACACGCCCTTTTTTCACACTGATATACCATCAAACATTACACTAATGATTCTGAGTTTAAGGATGATACAATAGACATCAGATTGATTGATGACAGAAACATAGGAATATGATGGAAGTATGGCCCTTCCATATCAGCTACTAAAGTCCCTTTGTTTCCGTTAGCATTTATCTCATTTTCCTATTGTGGCAGGTGAAGGCCTGTGATCCACGGTGTCTGACATAAGCAGGCCAGCATGGCTAGCTTGACCTGTAAGTGAAGCCTGTGGAGAGGCCCATAGGATTGCACATCCCCCAATATGCTGCTATTGTAAGATAGAACTCAGTAGAAGTATTGAATTAGCTTAGGTAAGCAGAACTGAGAGATGGAAAAATACAGAAAAACATGTTTAAAAGTTACTGATAAGAAAAAGTACATCTGCAAAGAATATAATTGGGAGTGCTGACAGATGAGTTGCAGAGCCCTGCTCCTCTGCATGCACAAATTGGCTATATGGCCTTGAGAGTGTGAAAGTAACAAGTTGATGAACTGACCATTGTAATTGGGACTAGAAGGGGGGTATGCAGGTGTTATGCCCACTGAAGGGACATAATTGGATAAACTTATCAGTACCGGGACCAATGGAAGGGGTACGGGAGGTACGGGAGAGTACCGGGACCAATGAAATGTTTTTCTATACCTAGAATGGAACAGAAGTCTATAAAAGTTGTTGTAATGCTAGAAAACTTTGCTCAGCCATTTTGAAATTGACTGGTTCGAGACTTGTGCACAAATAAATGATTTGGACCTTCTGAACAGACTCCTGGTATCATTGGTTTGTCTGCGCTTTGCTGCTACACTATCACTTCCCATATTCCTTACGAACCCTCATTTAAGCACAAGTCCAGGTCTCCAGCAAAGCATTCCCTTCACTCCCCAGATAATAGATGGGAGCGTTGCAGATAAGGGCAAAGAGAGAATATTTTCCCCTCCGCCACCAACAGTGCCAGCAAATAAAGGCTGCAATGATAATGAATAGATTCACACTCATCCAAAATTTCAATTCTGAAGAGGGATTAGTCCCCTTACTTATAGTCAATAGCTGATATGTTAGAAGTCTGGTGGAAGGAGAAAAATCATTGGGATGCTGTGATACCATTACCAAAGTAAAGGTATATCAAAATGAAAAACTAAATCAAATTATAACTGATCCACCTAGTTTAAGGTATCCAAAACTTGCCTATTTTATAAAGAAAATAGGTTTCTACTTTTCTTTATAAGATACTAAAGTAAGTGGCCAAAATATTCCTTACTTTAAAGCGCAGATGTTTACACCAGCCCTAGAAATGGTGTTAATCCCTGCACCTAGAAATAAAAAGAATGCACATTAAATTCTAAGATTTTATAATTTACAGTGTGTATTTTTGCATGCTGCTTATGCTCCACCCAAATCCTACATAGTCAGCTGCGTGGGTTAGGAAGGTCCTCAGGAACTGTGAGATGTACTGTGATATTGTAGACTGGCTGAGATATTTTGTGGCAGCCAACACAGACTGGAAACTGCCAGTTGCTAAGAAGGTGACAGCATGCTGATCTTGAGGTGGACAGGCATGGGCTGGCCTCTGTGTGTGGTGGAGTGGAAGAGCAGCTCTAACTCCTTGTAGGCACTGCTCTTGGTCAGGTCAATATGTTGTACAAGGTTCTCGGCCTATAGACCCTGTGATATGGATGCCTCCTTGTAGCACTCTAGCTCTCCTTGTGGGCCTCATGCAGCATTGCCAGCACAAACAATGTGTTAATTATCTCCATGCCAACTAACTCCCACCAGCACCTAAGTGCACCCCACCACCAGTGAACGCCTCACACAAAATCAAACTATGGCCTGCTTTTCAAATTTTGGAAGCTGTACAGATTCTAAACTATTTAATATCATCAAATGCAAGAAATAATGGAATTCTGAAGCAAAATTCTTTGAAAATTTTCATGTCAAAGGGTCCAAATCAGATGCCGGATTTATTGAAGTTAATGTCTTTGAAACGGTAGTAAAAGAAATAGAATTAAATGAATTCCAGCATGAAATACCAAGTGGATTCATCTCATCCATTAACCTCTCAGAATCAACATCAGACTTTGAAACAGAAGATGAAACATTACTTACACACAATGCTCTCAGTTTAGAAACCTTAGAACTAAAAAAAATCTCCAAGATCATTAACAGACAATAAAGAGAGAGATTGATTTCTTCATCCTGAGAACCTGAAAGTTCTCCAACAATGTGATACAGTTCTTTAATAGGAACTGCACTGTTCCTCATCCTTTGCGTAAAATGTTGTTTCTTAGCAAATCTCACCTCTTGATAGTTCACTCTCTCCCTATATAACCGATGAGACTAATTTGCCTTCCTTTTCCTCCATAGCCTTTCAGCCTGATGTACTTGGTTTTTCAATAATCATAATGCATTATGAAACCATGCACTAATTCTTTTCTTAGATCTTCTAATACACAATGGATCCACTTCCTCAAAAGCAGCTTTTAAAAGAGACTGCCATATCATAATTTGTCAAACTACAAAATACACACTCACCCCTTAACCCTTAATAGGCAGGCAGTAAACCATCTTTAAAGTATGCCTAGAGCTCTCCAACAGTGCTAAAACAAAAGAAAACACACAATTTGTAGATAGCACACAATTTGTATATAGCTTACAATTTGTATACAGCATACAATTTGTTATAAATAACCATTAAGCGGGCAAGTTGCCGCCCACTCCCACGGACCCAAATGTATCGCCTGTGTATATAGTTTCTTATCCGAGCAGCTTGTACTGAGTAGCCTGTACATAGTTTCCCCAGTTAGCCAAGTTGTAAACCCTGTTCCATGTAAGTACAATGCAGATGCCGCCTGCACGGTACAAAATTGTTTTAACTGTAAAACGAGCTAATTTTAAAGAGCGCGGTATAGAAAAACCTTAAATAAATAAATAAAACATTATTATATATATATATATATATAGCAGTATAGAGCAATCATATAGCATCAGAACACTGAACATAAGATATGCCATACTGGATCAGACCAAGGTCCATCAGGCCCAGTATCCTGTTTCCAACAGTGGCCAATCTAAATCACAAGTACCTAGAAGTTTCCCCAGAAGACACAGGTTCCAAAATACTTGTAATGTGACAAGCATTGGATTTCCTGGGTTCCCTTTAATAATGGGTTATGGACCTTTCCTCCAAGAATTTGTGCATACCTTTTTTAAACCCAGCTACACTAACAGCTTTTACTACATCCTTCGGTAATAAATTATTCGGTAATAAATTCACGTTGAGTGAAAAATATTTTCTCTTATTAGTCTTATAAGGATTACACTGAAGCTTCATTGCATGTCCTCTACACTTTCTACATTTTGATGGCGTGAACAATCGATCTATGTTTACCTGTTCCACTCCATTCATTAATTTATAGACCTCTATTATATCTCCCCTCAGCCTCCTCTTTTCCAGGTTGAAGAGCCCTAACCGTTTTAGCTGCTCGTCATAGTGGTATCCTTCCATTCCCTTTACCATTTTGGTGGCTCTTCTCTGTACCTTTTCTAATTCTGCTATATCCTTTTTAAGGACCAGAATTGCACACAATATTTTAGGTGTGATCACACCATGGAATGATACAGAGGCATTATAATATCCTTTGATTTATTCTATATTCCTTTCCTTATGATTCATTTGCTTTCTTGGCCATCAATGCACACTGGGCAGAGGGTTTCAGGGTGTTATCCATGATGATGCCTACATTTTTTTCCTGGGTAGTGGTTACTAATGTGGAACCTTGCATTGTGTAGCAATAGTTTGGACTGTTCTTTCCTAGGTGCATAACTTTGCACTTATCCACATTACATTTAATTTGTCATTTGAACGTCCAGTCTTCCAATTTATTAAGGTCCTCTTGCAATTTTTCACAATCTTCTTGGGTTTTAACAACTTTGAATAATTTTGTGTCATCTGCAAATTTGATTACCTCACTCGTTATTCCCATTTCCAGGTCATGTACTCCATTGTGAAAATTGTCCATTTAGCCCTACCCTCTGCTATCTATTTTTTAACCAGTTCCTGATCCACTTCCTCCTATCCCATAACTTTTGAATTTTGCCAATATTCTCTCATAAGGGGCCTTGCCAAAGGTTTTCTGAACATCCAGATGCAGTACATCAAGCAACCCATCTTTGTCTACCTGTTTATTTGTTGTTGTTGTTAAGTGCCATCGAGTCGGAGTCGACTCATGGCGACCCTCTGGATAGCTATCCTAAATTGTGTTCGGTCTTGAGTCAAGCGGCTCATTGTTGACAGACTGGTACTCGTAGCTGCTGTTATTGTATCGATCCATCTCATTGCTGGACTTCCTCTTTTGCGCTGACCTTCTATCTTGCCAAGCATGATGTTTTTCTCTAATGATCTCTCTCTTCGCATGTTGTGTCCAAAGTATGAAAGTCGAAGTCTTGTCATCTGAGCTTCTTAAGAAAGCTTAGGTTTGATCTCCTCTAGTACCGACTGGTTTGTTCTTCGGGCAGTCCATGGTATACACAGTATTCGCCGCCAGCACCATAATTCAAAGGCATCAATTTTCTTCCTGTCTATCTTTTTCACTGTCCAGCTTTCACATCCATATGATGTTATTGAAAATACCATGGCTTGAACAAGTCGAATCTTTGTATGGAGAGAGACATCTCTGCTCTTGAGAATCTTATCTAGGTCTTTCATAGCCATTTTGCCAAGAGCAATGCGTCGTCTGATTTCTTGACTGCTTGTTGCTTCTTTATTGATAGTTGATCCAAGTAGGTTAAAGTTGTTCATGATTTCAATCTCTTCTCCTTCAACGATGAACCTGTTGATTATGCCAGTTGTCATGATCTTTGTCTTCTTAACATGAAGGTGCAGGAGGGGGCACTCGTGAGCCCGACTAACATGGCCACGCTTTCTTAGAGCTCCTCAGCTGCTCCCTTCATATGCCATGACTCGATGCTTCTAAAATGAGTTTTGTGGTCTGAAACTACCATAATTAAGAAGAGCTAAGCTGACTGTTTAAAATGCTTTCTGTAGACTGCTCCTCCTGGCTCTAACAACCCTCAGGCTCCCGATCTCCCCGGAGGTGCCCTAATCGGAAACTTGGCTACTGTCTCCTGCGCTCGGTATGGGGCTGCAGCAGGTCTACTGATTGAGGTTTAAATGTGGATCGGAATTAAAGTTTTCACTCCGCTGCTTTGCCTGCCTCTGTGCTCCGTTTACCGACCTAACTAAACCCTGCTCCAAGCTCTCGTTTTCCCCGACGCTGCATGGTAGGAGAAAACCGCTGAATGATGGCTGTGCTGTTTTGTACCCTGTAATCGGATGAAGCTGCCCTGCTGATTTGAATAGCTGCAGGGGTCAGAATGCAAGTATGGCTTCAGCTCCCCTGCCTGGCTCTGTCCTTCCTCTGTCGATTTAATTAAACTGTAAGTGAAGCAGCTGTGAAGATTGGAGTGATTGTGTCTGTGTGTGGAGATCCCTTCCGGATACTGTATATTGGGCCAGAGACTTCCTCCAGGTTACTCACTATCCCTCCGAGTATATTCAGGGCATAATATATGTGAACCTACATTGCTATTTGACACCATAATGGCGGTACCTGTCAGAGATGAGCTGGAACGCAGATGGGGGCAGTGGTAGAGGCGGGAAAATTCCTTGGAACGCAAGCTGGAGCTGACGAAGACGGTGCCTTTGCTGACTTGTGCTGTCAATAGTGCTATATCCCTCCAAAATGGCTGCCGGCTCCTGGAACGCATGGTTGAAACGCATGCGTCTTAACAAGATGGCTGCCACACGTGCGTGAGACCGGCTGACTCCTCTGAGGTAGTTGCGGTTTGAGTTGCTTTGGATTCGGCGCATCAGGATTCTGTTGGGGCTGCTCCTCTTTCAATTGATCCTGTCTCTTCTGCAAAGACGAGTTGCTGCTTGGTGCTGCTGATGTCTCTGACTGCCGGATGACGATTGCTGTGAACCTTCTGCTTTGTCTGTGGAATTGACTCTCTATCCTGGAGCGCCCTTGTGTGTTCTTGGATGGTACTGCGGGGTATATGTAATCTTTTTTTTTCCCTGCTGCCTGTTATCTAATTTTTCTGCTGTTTCTTCACTTTCAGTGTTGAGGGGAGCGTTCCTGTTTGGAAGTGGCACAGATGACAGAGGAGTCTTGGCTGGCTCATTTGTTGCTGATTTTCCAGGACTCTTGTTAGGTGCCAGCAGCCCTATTTTAACAGGAGCTCACCAGAATCTATGTTATGAGACCAGGAGGTGGAGTCTCACGGAAGAGTGTTGGCTTCCCCCGGATGCAGTGAGTGCACTTATTACAAGATATTGTGTCGTCGACATATCAATTCTGTACATCCCTGATGGCTACTGCAAAATCCTATGCAGCTTCCCTCTCCAAGTTTGCTAGGTCTTCAGACTCTGTTCCTGTTCAACCCTCACATGTTGCAGAGAGCCTCCCCGCATCCAAAGCTTCTGCCTCGGGTTCGCAGTCTCCAGTCACAAAAGCAGATTTTTTGGAAATCTTAAGAGCTTAAACTGTTTCGCCAGGACTTCTCTAAGACAGTGAGTGATATCCGCTCTGATATTAAGTCCCTGGATGACAGGGTTACGCAGACTGAGATAAATATTGGGGAGCAAATGGATTCGTCTCTGGCCCTCCAAACTAAACTTGTGAACATAAGAACATAAGACATGCCATACTGGGTCAGACCGAGCTCCATCAAGCCCAGTATCCTGTTTCCAACAGTGGCCAATCTAGGTCATACGTACCTAGCAATATCCCCAAAAGACACAGGTTCCACAATGCTTGTACTGGGTCAAGCATTGATATCCTGGGTCCCTTTTTAATAGTGGTTTATGGACCTTTCCTCCAGGAACTTGTCCAAACCTTTTTTAAACCCTTTTTTTAACAGCCCTTACTACATCCTCCGGTAACAGATTCCAGAGTTTGATTACACGTTGAGTGAAAAAATATTTTCTCTTATTTGTCTTAAATAGTTTACCCTGTAGCTTCATTACATGTCCCCTAGTCTTTCTATACTCTGATAGCATAAACAATTGATCCATGTTTATCTGTTCCACTCCATTCATTAATTTATAGACCTCTATCATATCTCCCCTCAGCCGTCTCTTCTCCAGGCTAAAGAGCCCTAACCTTCTTAGCCTCTCTTCATAGGAGTAGCCTTCCATCCCCTTCACCAATTTGGTGGCTCTTCTCTGTACTTTTTCTAATAACGCTATGTCCTTTTTAAGATACGGTGACCAGAATTGCACACAATATTCAAGGTGCGGTCGTACCATGGAGCGATACAGAGGCATTATAACATCCTTTGTTTTATTCTCCATCCCTTTCCTTATGATACCTAGCATTCTATTTGCTTTCTTGGCTGCCGCTGCACACTGGGCAGAGGGTTTTAACATGTTATCCACGATGACTCCTAAATCTTTTTCCTGGGTGGTGGTTTCTAATGTGGAGCCTTGCATCGTGTAACTATAGTGTGGGTGGTTCTTTCCTAGGTGCATAACTTTGCACTTGTCCACATTACATTTCATCTGTCATTTGGATGCCCAGTCTTCCAATTTATCCAGATCCTCCTGCAGTTTTCCACAATCCTCTTGGGTTTTAACAACTTTAAACAGTTTTGTGTCATCTGCAAATTTGATAACCTCACTAGTTATTCCCTTTTCCAGGTCATTTATGAATATGTCAAATATGTGAAATTAGACCAACATTCGAAGGATCTGAAAGAAAGACAGGATGACCTTGAAAACAGACAACAACGTAATAACTTGAGAATCTTAGGCTTTCCAGAACAACCAGGAGGGACGGAGGACACGATGGCTTTAGTACAAGATTTGTATACCTTCTGTCTACCTAACGCTCCTAAACCGGTGCGATTGGAACGATCACATCGATCTCTGGGGGCGCATCGTGCATCTAGCTTAAAACCCAGAGCAATTATAATATGCTTCTGCTTCTTCTCCGATAAAGTGGCTCTTATGAGAAGTCTGCGGGGTAAACGCTCAGTTGTCTTCCAGGGTCAGGAACTTCAAATCTATCAGGACCTCTCTCAGTATACCCTTGAGCGTCGACGGAGCTTTAAGCCTTTAACCCAGGCATTACAGAAGAGAGAGATCTCCTACAGATGGGATTTCCCCTTTGCCCTGCTCTTCGACTGGAATAACAGTGCTCAGAAAATTACGGATTTGTCAGCAGCTATGGAGTTTCTGGATATCCTGCAACATGGAGAGCATCCGTTGCAACAAAGAGGCACACATGGAGAGTGGGCGACATCACTACCAAAGCGGCGAAAGGTGCCACGTTCCCGGAAATCATCTAACTCTGGCACAGATTCCACTCTACAGAAGGAGATGGACACTACTGCTCTCCCTTGAACTTGATTTGTCTTGTTTGTTTAGGGCATGGGTGGTACTCACTTGGGTGGGTTCTATCTGCAGCGTCTGCTCTTGGGGAGATGGGTGTCTAAGGCCCTCTGCTGAGCATAAAGTTGATTGGGGGGATTAGGAAGTTAGTCGTGGGAGGGGGAGGTGTTGGGGAGATGGAGGAAGTTCGAGAGGATGTGGTGGGAGTCTGGGGAGTTTGGGGGGTAGTTAGATCAGGTTTCCGTTCTGGACCTTGATGGTAGGTACTGGGGTTCTGATTATGGCTTTCTCTTCTGGAGCCGGGTTGTTGGGGGGGGGAAAGCTGAGGAGACTCTTGTTTTTCTCTTTCTCTTTTCCTTTCTCTATGCCTCATTTGGTGGCACTCACAGGGTCACCCGCGTTGAGATTGTTATCTGGCAAGTATACTTCCTGCAGTTATAGGAATGTTTGGGGGGTGAAGGGGGAGGGGAGGGGGGTGGGAGGGTGTTCCAGGGTTGGGAGGTGGGTTGGGAGGGGGGGTGAGCTCTGGTGACCTGAACATATACTGGTCTTCTTTGAAATTTGAGAGTATTTTTTTTGGTTCGTTGCCATTTTGTAGGAAGGGTAGATACCTTTCGGGTTCTGGGACTGGAAGAACTAGAGATGGCGTTTGGGAACAAACATTGATCAAGGCTCTGCATTGGTTAGTCGCTTTTGGGCTCAAGATGAAACTATGGACTGTTGCTTATCCTTGGCTTTTCTTCAGATTTGGGTATGGTTAGGGCTCTTTCTTGGAATGTTCATGGTCTAAATAGCCCCGTTAAGCGCCGACGGGTGTTGGATCAGCTGTGCAGAGAGCGAGCCGAGGTTATATTTCTCCAAGAAACTCATTTTTCTAAGAAGGATCACTTTGATTCAGCTAAAGACAAGTTCCCTCAAATCTATTTAGCTAATTATTCTACCAAGAAACGAGGGGTCGCTATTCTGATGTTCACTGCCTGCCGCTTTCAACTGGTTGATAGTGTTAGTGACCCGGAGGGTCGTTTTTTGATATTGGTTGGTACTATTCAGGGTTTGATTCTGACGTTCGTGAACGTGTATCTCCCTCCAACAGCGGTGAGAAGTTCTCTAGTGGATCTCTCGAGGGCGCTTCAGACCTTTTGTCAGGGTCCGCTGATTGTGGGCGGCGACTTTAACTGTGTCTGGGGAGGTTTTTGGAGGAGTGGGAAGCTCAGTTTGATTTGTGTAATGTGTGGAGACATTTACATGCTTCTGAGAGAGATTACACATTTTACTCGCCGGTACATCAGTGCTATTCTCGTCTTGACCGCTGGCTTCTGTCTCGATCGGAGCTCTCTTGGTTGAGTCGGGCGGATATAGGGACCATGGGACCTTCTGATCATGCTATCGTATCTATTGGTCTTACCTTAGGGGAGGACGGCATGTCGGCTAGGGTGTGGTCTCTTCCTAGGGAGTTATTATTAAATACTGAGTTTGCGGAAGGGGTGCGGAAAGGTTGGTTGCAATATTTACAGCTCAATGACTCCTCTGACATTTCTAGAGCTCTCTTGTGGGATGCAGGGAAAGCAGTCCTACGAGGACAGCTTATGTCTTTGTCGAGTGCGTTTAAGAAACGGTTTTCAGCCCAACAGGAGATTTTACGGAAAGAAATCGCAGAGCTGGAAATAATTCATTGGAAAGGGGGTAGTAACAGGGTGTGGACCTTACTGACCAGGCGTATAGGGGAATTAGCAGCTCTGGAAGCTGATCATACGGCATCACTTTTGTTGCGCACCAAACAGCGGTATTATGAGCAGGGTAACAAGGCAGGGAAGCTGCTGATGTGGCAATTAAAAAAACAGTGGCAACGGCGCCGAGTGACTGCCATCAAATCGACTCAGGGGCAAACGATGTATCGTTCCCAGAATATTGCGTCCGAGTTTGCTAGCTTCTATGAACACTTATATACTAGCGAGTTATCGGCGATTCCATCGGACATTTCGGCGTGGTTGCGGGAGGCTACTCTCCCGCAAATTTCCGCGGAAGATAGGGTTCATCTAGATAGACCGTTTACTTCAGAGGAGGTCTTGTTAGCTATGAAGAACCTTAAATCTGCGAAGGCGGCAGGCCCAGATCTTTTACCTGCTGAGCTGTATAAGACTTTTCCAGATTTGTTTGCCCCAACTCTGCTTTCTGTTTTTAACGAAATTCTGACGAAGACTCTCCCTGCTTCCTTTTATCAGGCATCTTTTGTTGTAATCCCCAAGGCTACTAAAGACCCTCTGCATTGCTCTAATTATCGTCCTATTTCTCTTCTAAATCTAGATTACAAAATTTTTACATCCATTTTGGCTAGTCGATTGGGAAACCTTATACCTGATATCGTTCACCCGAACCAGACTGGCTTCATTAAAAACAGATATGGGTTTGAGAATGTTTGTAGGTTGATCAATGTTTTGCAGAGACTGACACGGCATGATGGCTCATACGGCATTCTTTTGTTGGACGCTGAGAAGGCATTCGACAAAATAGAGTGACCTTATCTTTTGCAGGTTCTGCGGGAATTTGGGTTTGGGCAGATCTTTTGTACTTGGATTACTGCATTATACTCCAGTCCCCAGGCGGTGGTGTCTGTTAATGGCTCGGTTTCTTCTTCCTTTTATATGGGGAGAGGCACGAGACAAGGTTGTCCTCTATCTTCTTTGTTGTTCGCACTTGCAATGGAACCGCTGGCGGCCCATATCAGGCTCAGAGCAGCGGACATCGGCATTTACCTCGGATCGGAATGGCATTCTATTTCATTATACGTGGATGATACTTTGATTTATTTGAGGGAACCTTCTAGAGCTTTACCTATTGTATGCAACCTATATGTAACATCATCAGATCCTTCAATGTCAACTGTATGATATACGCCGACGACGTGTTATTATACATGCCGATCTGCTTAGACAAGATGGACCTCCCTCCCTTAACCAACTGCTTTAACGCCATATCAAACTGGCTACTGTCACAAAATCTCAGAATCCAACACAAAAAAACAGAGGTTCTCTTTATATCAAGGAACTCGAATTTCACACCACCTACATGCCTGGAAGTTCAAGATGCCACACTGCAAGTAAAACCACATATCAGATACTTAGGAGTGACTCTTGATCAAAACCTTGACATGAAAACTCACATATCCAACATAGTCAGAGCAATTTACTTCAAGATCCGCTCCCTCAGACATCTTCGCCAACTGATTGATCCAGACGATTTCCGTACTGTGTACCAGGCTTTAATCATTCCACATTTCGACTACGCAAACTCCATTCTACAAGGGCTCCCTCAATCAAGCCTGAATCCTCTTCAACTTGCCTTAAATAGTGCAGCGAGAGTGCTCTTCGGAGCATCCAGAAGGGACCATATAATGCCCCTTCTAAAACAGCTACACTGGCTCCCTATTCAAGCGAGAGTCACTTTCAAGACACTTCTCCTGGCCTTTAAAGCGTACAAAGGTCTCGCCTCCACTTCGTTATCGGAGATGATACAACCAATCATAACCAACAGACTAAGAAGAACCACGGAACTAAATATGCTTACCGTACCAAAGGAAGTCATAAAATACAACTCCACAACATCGAGCAGAGCCTTCAGCCTATGTGCCCCAAAACTTTGGAACACCCTTCCATCACACGTTAGGGCCATCCCGATCTCAGCCACTTCAGGAAGGCCCTGAAACATCACCCTTTCCTCAAATATTTCCCAGAGAACAAAGAAGCACAATCACATTCGAACACCAATAACCACATGCCAAACACGTAAACCTTCTGTCTCATCAGCACATCAAACTACTTCAACAGATCTACATGACAATTTTCATGCCCTGACACTTTGATGTAAATAGTTGTCTTGTATATAGTTACTCCTGTTATCCTGTTATCCAAGTTGATTTTCCTGTTAACTGTAATAACCAGATATTTGTATCTTGGCTGAGGTTCTTTGTTCCATGTAAACCGCGCTGATAACGAATAGTGCGGTATATAAAAAATGTTAATAAATAAATAATAAATAAATTGTGCTCTGTATCGTAGAACGTTTCTCCTCGGTTTCTGGTTTCACTATTAATCGCCAGAAGTCCACACTTTTGCGATGTCTGTCCCGTTCCTCTGCTGATGTTCAGGACTTTGGTGGAGATTTCCCGGTGGTTGATCACTTTAAATACTTAGGCATTGTTGTTCATCGCGATATTTCACGGCTGTATAGTTTGAATTACATTCCTCTTTTATATTCAATACAGGCGGACCTGGAGCGATGGAGCTCTTGTTCGGTTACCTGGTTAGGTCGTATTAATACATACAAGATGTTGATCTTGCCCAGGTTGCTTTTTCTCTTTATGCAACTGCCTATTGCTCTACCTCGAAAGCTTTTTTCAGAAGTTGCGGGCGACAATTACTAGATTTCTTTGGATGGGGAAGCGACCGGTGCTTAGTTGGCGGCTACTCACGATGCCTCGAGGGTCTGGAGGGATGGGTCTGTCGGATCCGGAATTATACTATTCATGTATTTGTTTGAGATCTCTATTACTGTGGAGAATTCATTCCGGAGCGGAATGGGCCTCGCTGGAGGCGGATTGGTTACGTCCGATCCCGTTGGAAACGGTACCCTTTCTTTCTGAGCGTAGCGAGCTCCGTCAGGTGAAAATGCATGTGTTTATTGGACCCTGTTGGGTGGTGTGGCGACGGGTTTGTAAGCAGGTGGGGGTTTCTACTTCCCAATCACCCTTTACAGTCTTGGGGGTTTTGGGCTTTATACGTGATATGTTCAAGGGATCGCACCTGGATTTATTAGCGGTCAGATTATCATCTTTGTATGTACATTCGCGACCTGCTACTCAGTGTGGATTAGAGGAACGCCTAGGTTGCTCCCTATCTCCGTTTCAGTATCTGCAAATCTCTCACTGCCTGGCTACTCAATTCTCGTTGACCGAATTATCTCGACATCCTCGAGGGTGGGAGCAAGATCTTTTTATATCTCACAAACTTATGGCGTTCATAGCTCGGTTGTACAGACATGTGATAACTGACATTGCAGCCCCATCAAATCTGAAGCTCCCCCAACAGCGATGGGCGGCAACTCTACTGGGTAAGGAGCAGGAGTTTTGGCTAGAAGTTTACTCTTATTCACACTCATGTTCCATCTCGCTGGGGTTGCTACATACACAACTTCGGGTCCTTTATCGCTTAAATATTACACCGGTTGATCAGTTTCGCTGGCGGAGAGCTGATGATCCGCTATGTTGGAGATTGTGTGGACGGCAGGGCACTTTTGATCATATGTGGTGGTTGTGTCCGTACATTCAGAGATATTGGCGGAGAGTAACACGGCATATTGTGGTAAAATTGCAGGTGACTCTCCCCGTCGAGATGGAATCTTGTTTACTGGGGATGTGCCCGGATTTCCCTTCCCGGCGTCCTCTCCGAAGACTGGTGCAGTCGCTTCTTTTGGCAGCCCGGTCGGTGTTGGCTCGTTTCTGGAAACGTAGTAGAGCACCCTCTTTTAATGAGTGGCGTGCTAAGTGCTGGGAAATGTACCGGTTGGAAAAAATGACTGCTTCCATTCGGGGTCGTCCATTTATAGAAGAGAATCTCTGGAGCTTAGTGTTTCAGGAGGACACTTGAAGGTCTACAGACCTGTTTTTGCTGGGAGGTCTGGGAGGGTTTCTCTCTTTGTAGGGGTTGGATGTGAGTTCTGTTCTTCCTGTTTCTTCCTGTTTCTGCCTCGCTTCCTTTCTTCTTCTTCTTTCCTCCCCTTTCTCGGGAGGAGGGGCTAGGTCAACAGAACTGGATGGGGGGGGGGAGTAGGGAGGGGATGAGTTGGGATTGGGATCATGGGGGGGGGAGGGGCATTATAGGAGCAGAGTTTGGCTTTTTCCTCTGCTTATTTCAGCATTGTGGGTACCTGCTACTTTTATGGTTTGGAAGGGTTCGGGAGTTGTTGTTCCTTGTTTCGCATCTTACCAGACTGTTTTGGTCTGCTTTAGTCCATGATGTCCTGATTGGATTGACCTGTTCTGTATTGTTTTTACTGTATGTAATTACACTTCTGTCTTTGTCTACCTTTGCTTCTTTAATGTAGAGTACCCCCCTTCTTTTTTTTCTGATTTGTGTGTGCGGGAGGGAGGGATTTTGAATACAGGGATGGTAACTTTTTGCTGCCTGATCTTTGTTTTGTGGTTTTGATAGTTATACTGGCCAATGTATATATAATATATATAATGATTGATTATCATACCTTACTATTTGGTGGCTGGTTGGTCATGTTTCAGGGGAATGGAGAATGTATTACATTGTTGTATTTTAAGGTATTGGACTGTATGTTATCGCACTTTGCTCAATAAAATTTCTTACACAAAAAAAAAAAGCATTAAGGTGCAGGCCCATTTTGAGACTATGTTCTTTGATTGTGAGAAGCGAATGTTTCAGATCATCTTCACTTTCAGCCAGTAAGGTGGTATCATCAGCATAGCAAAGGTTGTTGATGAGTCTTCCACCAGTCTTCACACCTCTCTTATCTTCATACAATCCTGCTTCTCTGATGATTTGTTCTGCATATAAATTAAAGAGTTAGGGGGAAAGTATGCAGCCTTGTCTTATACCTTTGCTTATTTTAAACCATTCTGTTTCTCCTTGTTGCATTCGAACTGTTGATTCTTGATCAATGTACAGATTGTGCAAGAGTACAATCAGGTGTTCTGGTATACCCATGCTTCTTAATGTGGCCCAGAGTTTCTCATAGTTTACACAGTCAAAAGCTTTGCTATAGTCGATAAAGCACAAATAGATATTGTCACCAGCAGTGGCTAAAGAAGTGTTGGTTAGCTAGATACACTACTGGCCCTGACCTTTCTATGAAAGAAAAGTATAGTTGCGACTGAATGGTCAGGTTTAAACAAGGATTTATTCCCCTCCCGGGGTTTTGCTGGATTTTCAAAAATGATACAACTTCCAAACTCAAAAGGTAGCCATGCTTCTGGCATAAACAAATGGTGAAAGAAAAGTGCAGCTTCTTGCTTAACAAAATCAAATAACAAAGCAAAACAGTTAATCAGATAAACAGCTGGGCAGTTTCCTCTGTGCACGCTTATTCTCTCTAAGCAGGCTTCTCTGCTTTTAACGTAGAGAGGTCTCCTCAGTAGTTAATAGAGAACAGTCCATCTTTTCATCATAAGACAAACATTCACCTTGATCAATGCACATAGGCTCCTCAACTGCCTCGTCTTCTCTATGGCAAAGAGTTTGTAATTTCCTCCAGCCAGTGACTGGCTTCTCTTCAATACTCTCACCACGGTAAGGTAGATAATTATCTGGCACTTGGTAAAACTGCTTTGTAATCTGTCCACTGGGTTTTCCTCTTGGCAGTTTTCTGCCAGGCTTTAAATACAAATACTCAGATTCCTCATTCATGCATATATCTTCAAGCACTTCACTATCTCTTTCACAAGGATGTGAATATCTTAAAACATTCTGGCTTTCATTAGCAAAGGGTTTCTTACCAGCTGCTCTATGCTCTCCCCACTGATTGCTGTCTCTGGGAGATCCCTCCTGCCTCACTGCAGAGGGCTTTCTGTAGTTAAGCTCTCGGCTGGAAAATGGTTTTCTACTTTGCTTCCAAGCCCTGCTCGGTTTCCTATTCCAAGCCTCACAGGCAACAGGGTTAGGCTGAAAGTGTTCTGACCTTTTGTTGAAGAGTTTCAGGTTCTCTCTAACCTGCCAAGTTTCACAAGCACTCTCTGCTTCTGAGTCTTCAAAACCTCCGTCAGCATTCATACAGGAGTCAAACTCAGCCTCTCTTCCTGGATTCTCTCTCTCCTGAACACGATCATAATCCTGCTCTCCGACCCGTTCCCTGGCTTGCTCTCCGGCATGATCTAACTCTGCTTGCCTGCCATGCTTCTTATACAGAGTTAGGGGCGTTTTCCTGCACATGTGCAAAGTGTTTCCTTCAGTGTTTGGGGAGTGTCTGTTGGCTGGGCGTGTCTTTAGGCTTCGTGGCTCAGCCTGCTCTGGTTGCCTATAGCAATTATGAAGCTTTCTCTCTCCCTTCCTGTCAGAGTCTGTGCTGAACTCTTCAGCTTTTTGTGTCTTAAAGCTATAGGGCAGATTTTCGGTGTTACAATATCCTTTTGGTATTCTTTAGTCTTTGCAAGGATCCATCTCACATCCGCAATGATGTCTCTCGTTCCTGAACCCTGCTTGCACTTCAGGTAGTTCTTGTTCCAGATATGGTTGTAGTCTCTTTTGAATAATCTTCAGTAGAATCTTGCTGGCATGTGGGATCAGAGCGATTGTGTGATAATTTCCACAGTCAGTTGGATCACCTTTCTTTAGTATTGGTATAAACACATCTTTTCCAGCCAGTTGGCCATGATGTTGTCTTCCATATTTCTTGGCAGAGCCTTGTAAGTACGGTAACAGCTGCATCAGATTGCTGTAATACTTCTATGGGAATGCTATCAATGCCTGGTGCTTTGTTCTTTGATAAGGCTTTCAATGCTGCTTTAACTTCTTCTTTCATCACCAATGGTTCCTGATCATAAGATACAGGTTGAAACAGCTGTTGATCCACTTGATCTTTATCATATAAAAACTTTGTAAATTCCTTCCACCTTTTCTTGATATTCTCAGCATCATTCAACATAGAACCTTGAGCATCTTGTAACATTCCAATTTGAGGCTGGAACTTTTTCTTTAACTCTCGTAGCTTTAGGAAAGCCGATCTTGTTCTTCCTCTAATAGTTTGTGCTTCTATTTCCTTGCATGCGTCGTTGTAGTACTTTTCCTTGTCCTGTCTTGCTGCACGTTGGAAATCTCTGAGTTCTGTTATTGCCTTCTTTCTCCTCTGGCTTTAGCTTCTCTGTATTTCTGGGCAATTTTCAGAGTTTCTTCCGTCATCCATTTTGGCCTTTTTTGCTTTTTCACCTTTTGTAGAGACTTCTCGCTTTCTTCCAACACAACTTTCTTGATGTCATTCCATAACTCTTCTGGAGCTCTGTCATTTGTATCTAAAGCAGCAAATCGATTTTGCAGGCAGTCTTTAAATTCCAGTGGTATATTCTCAAGGTCATATTTTGCTGCATTCATGAGTGGTTTGCTCTTTTTCAACTTTAGCTTGAGTTTGCATACTAGTAGTTGATGATCTGTACCACAGTCAGCTCCAGGTTTTGTCTTTGTTGATGTTACAGAACTTTTCCATCGTTGACTTCCACAGATGTAGTCAATTTGATTTTTATACAATCCATTGGGTGAAGTCCATGTGTACAGTCGCCGCTTGTGTTGCTGGAAAAAGGTGTTTGAGATGAATAGATCGTTGGTCTTGCAGAATTCTATGAGTCTTTCTCCAGCTTCATTTCTGTTGCCAAGTCCATATTTTCCAACTACTTTGCCTTCTTCTTTTTTGCCAACTTTTGCATTCCAGTCACCCATGACTATCAGGATATCCTGTTTGCATGTTCTGTCAATTTCAGCTTGTACTTGTTCATAGAACTTTTCAATTTCATTCTCTTTGGCAGCTGATGTTGGGGCATATACTTGAATTATAGTTGTGTTGATAGTCATTCCTCGTAGACGAATAGAGATTAAGCATTTGTTTATTTACACCTTCAAAAAAATATAACAGATTAGTAACACGAGACCTTCCCTGGCAAAACCATGTTGGCAGTCTTCCATTAAACCATGACTGTCTACATGTTCAGAAATTTTGTTCTTAATAGTGGTTTCTACCATTTTTCCCGGTACTATCACCAGACTCACTGGTTTGTAGTTTCCCGGATCACCCCTGGAACCTTTTTTAAAAATTTGCGTTACATTGACTGTTTTCCAATCTTCAGGTATTACTGCTGATTTTACTGGTAGTTCACAGATTAGTAATAGTAGGTATACAATTTCATATTTCAATTCTTCAAGCACCCTTTGATGTATACCATCTGGTCCAGGAGATTTGCTACTCTTCAGTTTATCAAATAGTTGTAATACATAATCCGGGTCTATCGATATTTCTTTCAATTCTTCTAATGCATCAGCTTTAAATACCATTTCAGGCATGGGTAACTTCCCTATACCTTCTTCAGTAAAGGCCGATGCAGAGAATTCATTCAGTCTCTCCGCTGTGGCCTTGTCCCCTCTTAGTGCCCCTTTTACCCTTCTGTCATCCAATGATCCAGTTGATGCTCTCACAGGTTTTTTTTGCTATGAATGTACTTGAAGACGTTTTTATTTTATGATTTTGCTTCCACAGCAAGCTTTTTTTCAAATTCTCTCTTTGCCTGCCTTATCAATACCTTGCATCTAACTTGCCAGTTAAATGCAAAGTATTGTTTCCAGTTTTCGTCATTTGGCTCCTTTTTCCATTTCCTAAAAAATACTTTTTTGGCTACAATAGCCTCTCTGACCTCACCTTTAAACCATGCTGGCAGGGGTGTACTATGGATTTCATTGCCATCCTTCCTCCATTTATTAAATCAAACACGATCATGCTATGATCACTATTGCCAAGTGGCCACAAAACCCTTACCCCTTGCACCAGATCTTTTGTTCCACTAAGAACTAGGTCCAAGACAGCTTCCCCTCTTGTCGGTTCATGAACTAGCTGCTCCAAGAAGCAGTCATTTATTTAATCTAGAACTTTCCCTCCCTAGCATGTCCTGCCATGACACTGACCCAGTCGATACTGGAGTAATTGAAATCACTCATTATTATTACTGTGCTGTAAATATTGCTAGCTTCCCTGATTTCTTTGAGCATTTTATCATCCATTTGTTCATTCTGGCCAGATGGTCAATAGAACACCCCCACTGCCATCACCTTCCCCTTTTTACATGGGATTTCAATCCATAGAGATTCTACAGTGTATTTTGTTTCCTGCAAAACTTTAATCCTGTGTGACTCAATGCCCTCTCTAACATAGAGCTCAGCTCCTCCACCAATTTTATCTACTCTATCATTGTGATATAATTTGTACCCAGGTATCACAGTGCCTCACTGGTTATCCTCCTTCCACCATGTCTCTGAGATACTAATCATATCTAAAACCTCATTTAATGCCGTATATTCTAATTATCCTATCTTATTTTTTAGACTTCTAGCATTTGCATGCAATCATTTAAAGCATTTATTCATATAAATCTGGTTATCGGTAGGCAGGAGTAATTTGGAATCTTTAATTTCTCTCTGCTCTGTATTTAAAGGCATTTGGGTTACTTTTGTCTTTATTGGAACCTCTCTGTCAATATGCCCCAACTTCAATCTTTTGCTCTTGGGTGACTGTCGGCCACTCTTGTCTACTGTATAATCATTGGTCCCCAATAAAATCCAGATTTATATCTGAAGGATATTTAGCAGTGGTGGCTGGCACTTTTAAAGTGGCTAACCATTGCCGCTGAAGTTTAACCCCGGATATTCAATGCCTGGGTCATATCAGGCTACCGGTATTGAAAATACAGGTTGGCTGCAGAAACCAGAAGCTAACCAGTTAGCGGTGATTGAGCCCCACTGCCCAGTTAGCTTCCATGGTTAAAGTAAGGCCAACATTTGCTGTGCCTTGCTTTACTCACTTATCATTAACCAGATAGTAGTTCAATATTTCCACTGCCTGGTTAGTGATGGGTACCATTCCAGAGAGCCCCTAACTTGCCACGATTCTAAGTGATTAGCATTGGGGCATGTAGCGGTAGCACCCATGTTTTAATGTCAACAAGATAAAATAAGAGCAAAACACTTAAATGTATTTATCTTAGCAAGAGCTTAGATTGCTAAAGCATGGATGTTCTTGGTTTACACCTACAGTCACCAAAAATGCTAAAGTGCCAAAAGTTTGAAATGCCCAGAATAATCTATTATGGTTTGAAAGTCATCAGTACTAGAGGAGATCAAACCAAAACTTTATTTAGAAGCTCAGATGACAAGACTTCAACTTTCATACTTTGGATATATCATGTGAAGAGAGAGATCATTAGAGAAAGTCATCAAGCTTAGCAATGTTGAAGGTCAAGGCAAAAGAGGAAGGCCAATAATGAGATGGATCAATACAATAACAGATGCTATGGATGCCACTTTATCAACAATGAGCCGCCTGACTGAAGACCGAACACAGTTTAGAACAGCTATCCAGAGAGTCACCGTGAGTTGACACTGACTCGATGGCACCTAACAACAACAACAACTGCCATAGATGGAAGCATGACATACCCATTGGTCAATTTTTGCGGATTCACTGCATTTGTTCTAACAATCAAGATTTTTTTTTAACAAACACAGATGTTGATGGCTTGCTTCATACAAAGGGGGCACCCTGCTTTTGTGGTTCACAGGCTTTTTTATGAACCAAGTTTGCTAATCGAGAATTATTGTTGCAAAGAGTAATTCCACACTTATAGATAAGCATATTTGTGTTTTACGGTTCTCTGATTTGGCAAATAAAGTGGCACGTAGTATTTTTCCCCACTGGCATATTCTAGCTCTTCATCAAATTTTTCAACAAGGACAGTGTATAGTGTATACTTGGGGCAGAATGTTCGGGACTGGGTAGCCATTTTGAATTTTGTTGGGAACAAAATATGCCTACTGTTCAGGAGATACATAATCCCTATGGTAACTGTTGTTTTTGCAATTTTAGTTTGACAGTAAGAGAGTGGTCCAGTTCTTTTACTGACAGGAAGTGTGTGCTCTGACATCATGCCACCTGCCAATCAGATTTTGTCATCTGTCATTTGCTGCTCTTGAGGTAAATTGTATATGCAGGACGACAAGGAAAATCAGAAAAGAGTTGAATGAATATAGTCATGGATTAGAACTGAGGTACTATTTGCACCTGTTGTACAACACTAGATGACAGCAAGTCATCATTGGGAGGAAGTCTGTTGGTGGGTGACTGATCACATACCGATTCATAGGTTAAGAGACAGGACTGTATTGGCACACTGCGAACAGCATTGAATTTTTGAGTTACGCTGGCTGCCTCTCGTCTGCAGGTGTAAGCAAAGACTTGGAATGTACTCCATTTTGTAACAGTTTTGTTTTGGTTGACATCATTACATAAAGTTTTTGCTTCCTTGCAGTGCCTGCTATTTAAACCCAGAACTGCAAGCGGGTATACCTCTGGGGAAACACCAATGTTTGAAAGTCTTTAATTTAATTTTTGTGATTGAGTTTTACAGTTTAAATGACTTTGCCCAAAAAAATCCCCTGAAGCAGTTAGTCTTTGTAACAACGAAAAGGGAGATGGTTATTTTAAAGATTTAGAGCTGCAGTAATTTTGGCGTCTCTCTAAGTATACACCGAAGAGCATCATGCATTAGTAATTTGAGCACTTGCTAAGATAAGTAGATTGAAGCATTTTGCTCTTATTTTATCTTTTTGACATTGAAATAAACATGATATAAATATGGATTTTATTGGGGACCGATGATTGTAAAGAATAAGAGTGGCTTGTTATCAGCCTTCTTCCCCATACTGAGGTCCTTATATATATATATTTTAATGAATTTTTTTCTTTTGTTTTAGCATTATCGGGGTGTCCTAGGGTACTGCCTGCTTGTTAAGGATTTAGGGGTGACTTCTTCTGCACAATTTTTTATGTTGGTAATGGTATGTCATAATTTGATTATCGTCAATTGGTAAAGTCATAAATTCTGATAGAATTTGATATTTAGAGCCCTTTTTAATAAATCCTACTATGGATTTGCCGTTAACTTGCTTATCTCACGTGCATTAATGGCAAAGGCTGTTGGTTAGATGTCAGAGACTTGTTCAGCATGTCCCCAGCAGCTAAAGTGTAAAGGGTTTTGCTAGCATGCTTAGGACTTCCCTTTTGTCACAAACAAAATGGAAAAAAACATCCAGTGGGTTTAAGAAGTGTTCCAAATGTGGCAGTACCATTCCGACCACGGACACCCATGACTGGTGTCTAAAATGTTCAGCAATGCACTCCATGCCATTCTCCTACCCAATATGCAATCATCAATTAATGTGCATTTTGGCATGCAAAGGCAGACCCTAATCCTGTGTTAGTGTTGCCAACTGCCAGCTAACTGGTTTTAGTAAAAGAAGCCTTTAGAGACTAAATCATACCTCCCTACACAAACCTCCCTGCAGAAACTCCGCAGAACTTACCTCCCCTGGATGATTGCCTCTCAGTGATAAACCCCCAAGACCATCACATGGTCTTCCCCCCCTCAAACCCCCCCACCCCCCTCAGACCTTACCAGGTTATCTCTGGTAGTTCAGTGGATGGGGCAGGAAGAATCTCTCTCCACTCTCATCCTATTGCCACCCGGGTTCAAAATGGTGGCTTTGACTCCTAATGGTAGTTTAACTTACTCCCACTAGGGATCAGTCTCTAAAACTAATGTCATTCATAAGGCATTTGATGGCTTCATCCCTGATAGTTTGCGCACAGACTTTTCGCTTACTATAAAGTAGTTTTTGCCTCTAAAATGCAGTAAACAGCACTTTAGTATCTGGGCCCCAACATCTTTAATTTGTAGATTTTCATTGTTATTGTATATTCACTTGTATGTTTAGTTTATTTATTGATATAACCCTTTTTCAAGGTTTTTAATGTCCTAGTAAAGTAGTTCACATTGTTAAAGTGGCCCTTTTTACTAACGGTGCTAGGGTGTTGTATCAAACATGCCGAAAGCACCAAAACTATGATGCGTTAGGTGCAACACCACTGCATTAAGTGTCAGGGGTGTGGAAAGCATTTCCGCAGCTGTTAATGCAGAGCTCTGCCCCTTAGCACAGGGCACATTTCTATGGGTGCACTTAACAGCACCTATTCAGTGGCGTTGGGTAATCCTGGGCTAATACAGTTAGCACAGTGTATGAACCCATCACTAACTGAATAGAACACACCATGCCCACTCTTCACCACCCGTGCTCTCTCAGGAACCTAATGTGGGTTACACAGCATGGGAATCGTCCTGCACCATCATGGCCCTGAGCTAACTTGCAACACGTGACCCAATGCGCATTCGGCAAACGCCAGAACATGCGTTGTTAGCTAATACCCTTTAGTAAGAGACCTTCAAAATTAAAGTAAAAAGCTCAAGATAACAAAATAAAATTTACAGTAATTCAGGAAGTAGAATTTTTAATTATAAAAAGTCAAAATCTTGAATAACAAAAATAGAATGGAAGAAGAAACAGAAACCTGAGAGAAAAGAAAAGTAAAATCAATGTTGTGTCATTAGTTACTATCTATAAGTGTTTTAAGGTTCTTTTTGAAGTGTGCTTGATTTGTTTCTCCTCTTAACTAAGATGGTAATGTGGTCCGTCAAGTCCAAAGTAAGACACAGTGAATCATCTCGTTTCCAAACGTATGCTGAATGGAAGTGCAAGACGATTTGTATACTGGGTATGGGTTCCTCAGGAAGATGAGTATATGAATAGCAGGTCAGATAAATAGGTTGGTAATCCATTAAGTAGTATTTTATATATTAAAAAGAGGATTTTATATGAATTCTGAAGATGACTGGTAAACGATCTCTCACAAACTTTGTGATTCTGTTTCTGATACCGCCAGACCTGTTCACTAAAGCACATTAACTCATATTATGAGTGTAATTCATGCTAATTGTACTACAGGTTGCCATGAGCTGTAATTGCATGGCCCCATTATTTTCAGTGGGATTAATTCACTAGCATGCACACAGAAAACTGTGATAAAATGAGCATAATCCATGCTAAAATTAGTATAAGTCACTAGGGGCCATATTTGATTTGGAATTACCTAATTTGAAAGCATTTTCCATGAAACAGTACTTGAGATTAATGTCTCAGATCAGTAGTTAAGGAAGAGAACCAAATTCTATATAAAGGAATATATGCTGACAGCACCGTTATACAACCTGATGACCTCTCATGCTTATTCAATGAAAAATGACAGTATCAACTTCTCAGGCAGTACGCCTTTCTTGAATAAATGCCAAGCCATGTCTAAAGTAAGTCTTTTCATGTTTTACTGTTATAAATAAGAATTTTAAGAACACAGTCTGCCAGGACAATCTAACAATTACATTTCTTTTATTTAATAGATATACTAATATCAATATTGAGTTGATTTCAAGAATGAAATAGAAATGCAATGCCCCTTCCTATGCATTGCCCAATTTGTAGGTTGGCAATAAACTTTCTCTAAAACTCATTGCTAATATATTGGAAAATATATTTTTACAGACAATTGGTTTGTAAATGCGTTCAAATGTTTTCTTACAATAGAGTGCTCTATTCCCAGGCAAGATTACTTTAAAATAGTTTAGTTCCAGGAACAAGCAGGAATGTAGTCTTCACATATGCGTAACGTCGGTACCGACGGAGCCCACTCGGGAATGCTCCCCAGCATCCAATAGGAAAGCCTTTGGGAGCATACCACTATGCCTGCATAGCTGCCTTCCCACCTTTCCAGCTCTCCCTCCTCAGTTTTTCGTTTTCCATGGAGCCGACAAGAAGCAATGCCTGTCATTGCAGAAAATTAGTCTTTCTGATTTTTTTGTGGTCACGTCTGCCTTCCCATCGATGCTGGTACCAGCCTTGTCAGTGCTTGCTTTCTTTCTTTTTTCTTTCTAAAAAAAAAAAAAAATCTTCTGTGAGGGAAGGAATCTTTTCTTCCTTCAGGCGCATCGACGCCATCTTAGGCTTAGGCCTTCCCTTTTGTCACAAACAAAATGGAAAAACCATCCAGCGGTTTTAAGAAGTTTTCCAAATGTGGCAGTACCATTTCGGCCACGGCCGCCCATGACTGGTGTCTAAAATGTTTGGGACCGGATCATCAACTGTCAGAATTTCCTCTGTAGGAAGATGACAAAGAGAGGTCTACAGAACTCAGCTGCAAAGCTGGGCACTCTCTTTACCTCCAATGCAGTATCTTTAGCATCAACATCATCAAGAGCTTCATCTTCCTCCCAAGGATCTCAGGTATCGAAACCTAAGTTTTCATCGAAGACTGACCGGCCCTCCAAGGGTAGGTCTCCTTCTAAGCATCAAGATGCCTCGGGCATTGTCCTGGAGGGGGGGACACCAGCCAAACAACCTTGGCGGGAGGACCTTGCCTTCAAAGCCTTAGTGCGGTCCCAGAATGCTCCCGAGGCCTCCACCTCCGGAGAGCTCCTGGTGCCATGCTCAGGGATTGTGGCCCCCAATTCCGGTACTGATACCCAAGCATCGGCAAGCTCCATGGATCAATGTATCCTGGCCATTGAGCGTAGCTTAGCGGCCTTAATGGTGGCCTACGTATTGGTAAAGCCTTCAGACTCCAATTCATTGGATGATGAATCGGACGATACCCGGGACATGAGAACTCTCCCGGAAGACCCATCTCTGTCTCCACAATGTCGCATGTCCCCTCCGGAGGACATGTCTTTCCAAGACTTTATTCGCGATGTTGCTCAGGATCTGTCCATAACGGTGACTTCAGAGAAAGAACTTAGGGCTGAAGAACTTGAAATTCTTCAATATCCTGCAGCCTCAAAGGAAGCTGCTACTCTCCCTATTCATCACATACTTCATGACATGCTTTGTATGTGGGAAACATCCCTAACCATCTCTCCATATACTCGACGACTCGATACCATGTACCGGGTACCGGAGTGTCCTGGCTTTCAAAAGATGCAATTACTGTACCATTCCATGGTGGTGGAATCGGCAATGCATCAAATAAAGAGTGCTAAGACACATTCCTCAAACCCTCCAGGCAGGAAATCGAGAACACTCGATGCCTTTGGTCAACGTTGTTTTCAGCCAGGATCAATTCCTACATACTCTATATGGGTATGTTCCTTAGAGAGGTGGCTAGGGATTTGGAATTAATGGCTTCTCTTCTCCCTGATGACAAGAGAGCATATTACCTCACCCTTGTAAAGCATGCTCAAAATGTTTCAAAGTTTGTTAACAGGGCAACTTTGACTGTTTTGAGTGCATCAGCAGAACTTCAGCTATCTGCATCGGTGCATGCAGGATTGCTTGGCTCCAAGCATCCGATCTTGAACATGAGTGTTGAGTGTCTAGGAGAGCCCCTATGAACTCCAATTCTAGCTGAGAGGCCTTGTTTTACCAATCCTTGCCAAAAAGGTTTTCACCAGTGCAAGGAATATTACCCAGTTTATCTTGAACAGTGGGTTCAAGATAAACTGGGTAATATTCCTTGCACTGGTGAAAACCTTTTTGGCAAGGATTGGTAAAACAAGGCCTCTCAGCTAGAATCTGAGAACGCCACTCTTAATAGACTATCTAGATCTACTGCCAACCAGGCTAGGAAAAAAACAGCGAAGAAAGTTGTTTTCAATAATAATAAGAAGTACTACCCTTCTTATACCCCTGAGTAGTGTCCACTCCATGCTCCCCAGAAGGGGTAGCAGCCATCAAAACAAGAAAGGAAGGCTCAGACTCCTAAGTCACAGCCACTTCAGCAGACCCAACCTCCTCAGGGTCTTTGACTCCTTTCTGGAGAACATAGCTGTTCTGCCTCTGAAGATTCCAGATCCCATCCACATTCCTGGCAGACTTTGTCACTTTGCCCACAGGTGGCATCTTATAACATCAGAGCAGTGGACACTCTCCATATAAACTTTATCTATGAAGTTTACCACCCCCCCGTATTCCTCCAAGAGAGTTCTGCTCTCAACCCCCTCTCACTGCTCTGTTGTTGCAAGAGGTCACCTCCCCGCAGGGACTGGGCTTTTATTCTCCATACTTCCTCATTCCAAAGAAAACAGGAGGATACAGGCCTATCCTGGACTTCAGAGAACTGAACAAGTGCCTACTACAGGAGAAATTCAAAATGATCTCCCTAGGTACTCTTCTCCCTTATCCCCAGAGTCAGAATTGGCTATGTTCTCTAGATCTAAAGGAGGCATATACTCACATACTTATTCACTCACAGCACAGAAAGTTCCTGCGCTTCCTGTTTCAAGGGAGACATTATCAATACCAAGTCCTGACTTTCAGTCTCGCCTCTGCCCCAAGAGTCTTCATAAAGTGCATGGCGGTAGTAGCCACATTCATAAGGACTCTAGGGATATTTATCTTCCCTTACTTAGACAACTGGCTCATTTGAGCAAACATCTCTCTAGAGGCCAATCTTTCCCTCTCGCGCACCATGCAAGTGCTGCAACACTTGGGATTTGTAATAAATCTTCCAAAGTCCCAACTCATTCCCTCTCAAACTCTAGAGTTCATAGGGGCTCTCCTAGACACTCAACAATCAAAGACTTTTCTGCCCTAAGACCATTGCACTCGACTCAATCAGTTGGCTTCTCAGGCATGCCTCAAGAACTTTCTCACTGCTCGAGAAATGCTACAGCTTCTGGGTCATATGGCATCAACAGTACATGTTGTTCAATATGCTCATCTACATATATGCGCAGCTCAATGGACACCGGCTTCCCAGTGGTCTCAGGCATTGGGTCATCTGGAAGACAGAATAATGGTCTTTACCCACCTAATCTCATCTCTCCAGTGGTGGCAATCCCCAGAAAACCTTCTAGTAGGGTCAACTTTTCAGATGCCTCCACATCAATGTACCCTGATGATGGATGCATCCAAATTGGGCTGGGGAGCTCATCTGGACAATCTCTGCACTCAGGGACTTTAGTCTCATCAGGAGTCACAACTCCATATAAATCTGCTGGAACTCAGAGCCATTTACAATACTCTCAGTATTCCAGGACCAATTCTAGTGCAGACGGACAATCAAGTAGCTATGTTCTACTTGAACAAGCAAGGCAGAACAGGCTCTTGGACGCTTTGCAGTGAAGCCCTATACCTGTGGTCTTTTGCTGTACAGCATCACATTCACCTACTTGCAGAATATCTCCCAGGCAAACACAATGTCTTGGCAGACAAACTGAGTTGAGACCTTCTACCCCATGCATGGTCTCTCCATGCAGACAAGGTCGCTCACAATTTTCAGATCTGGGGAACCCCAGAGATAGACCTGTTCGCAAGTCCTCAGAATGCCAAGCTTCCCACTTCTGCTCCAGGATGCCTGCACAGAACAACCAGCAGGTAGATGCTTTTCACCTTCACTAGGGTCAAGGCTTCCTATATGCCTTCCCTCCCATTCCCCTCATTCCTAAGACTCTTTTCAAACTCCAGAGAGATAGGGGCTACATGATACTCATAGCCCCACGTTGGCCATGACTACCATAGTATCCTCTATTTCTACATCTATCTCAAGCTCAGCCCATAGATTTAGGGTCTGCTCCAGATCTCCTCTCGCAGGAGGATGGGACGCTGCTGTATCCCAATCCGTAGTCCCTCCATCTTATAGCATGGTTGCTGAAGGCATAGCCTTCCAGGACATTAACCTCTCTCAACAGGTTAAGGATATCTTTTTAGCTTCTAGGAAGCCTTCCACCAGGTGCACCTATGCCTTCAAGTGGCGTAGATTTTCTCTCTCTGGTATTCTGAGATGGATCTTAACCCCTTCTCAGCTCCAGTGGATGCATTACTTGAAATCATCTCCACCTGTATTCTTCTGGACTCAAAACCAATTTGGTAAGAGTACACCTAAGTGCAATTGTGGCCTCTCATATGCCCTTAGATGGTCAGCCCATCTCTTCTCAGCCATTTGTAGCACGCTTAATGAGGGGTCTCTATTAACTAAATCTCCCATTAAGCCCCCTCCAATGGCATAGGATCTTAATTTGTTTTAGGACAGCTTCTCAAGCCGTCCTTTGAACCTTTAGCCAATACTTTTCTGAAGTTTCTCACCTGGAAGGTCACCTTCCTTATTGCCATCACTTTAGCAAGATGCATTAGTGAGCTCCAGGCTTTGGTGGCTGACCCTCCTTATACATGATTCCATCTTGATAAGGTAGTCCTTAGGACTCATCCTCACTTTATGCTGAAGGTCGTCTCACCCTTCCATTTAAATCAGTCAGTTTACCTCCCTGTCTTTTTCCCTAGACCTCATTCATCTAGAGCAGAAGCATCCCTTCACACTCTGGATTGCAAACGTGCTTTGGCTTTTTATCTCCAGAGAACTCAAGAGCACAGAAAGGCTTCCCAGCTTTTCATCGCCTTTGACTTGAGTCACTTGGGATTGCCAGTATTTTTATTTATTTATTTATTTGGTTTTATACCACACTATTCATGATCAGCATGGTTTACAATATAACAGCATATTACATGGAACATTTTACATTGAACATATTACATGGAACAGTTAACATTGAACAAGTGAAAAGATATAAAACAGTTAACATATTTAAATTCATAGATCATACAAAGTAGCATGTAAGAATGGGGAAACTGTTTACAGTCTGACAGAATCTTGATTATGATATTGCTGGATAAGACTTTAAGTTACGTGATCGAAAGCAAGATGGAATGGGTTTGTTTTGATTGCTTTGCGAAAGGTGGCCAAATCTGAAATGAGACGTATGAGAGCAGGTAGGGAGTTCCAAAGTAGAGGGGCAAAGAGGGAGAAGGTTCTGTTCATGGCAAATTGGGAGCTTTTTCTAGCTATGGATGGGATGGTAAGAGCATTTACCATATTTGTCCTTCTTGCTCTGTTGTCAGAACTCCAATATAGGAGGTCTTCCATTGAGGATGCGGATAGGTGATGGAGAATTTTAAATGTTATCAGGAGTGTTTTGTACTTAAGATGACTGCTTATTGGGAGCCAGTGTAGATGGATTAGGAGAGGAATTACATCTTCATATCTGAATGCTCTGTAAATGGTTCGTTTAGCAGTATTCAATGCTAATTGTAAAGGATGGAGTGAATATCCAGGAAGCCCATGTGGGATGATATTTGCGTAGTCGAAGAGCAGAGTGATAAGGGCTTGGAAGACAGTGTGGAAGTTGGTAGGCTCCAGTAAGGGTCATAGATGATGGAGGGAAAGTATTTTATGGTAGACAGCCTTTGTGATATTGTTTATATGAGCTCCATGTTTAGGAACTGGTCCATAGTGATGCCCAGATATTGA
Source organism: Ichthyophis bannanicus (assembly GCA_033557465.1). Lineage (NCBI taxonomy): Eukaryota > Metazoa > Chordata > Amphibia > Gymnophiona > Ichthyophiidae > Ichthyophis > Ichthyophis bannanicus. Next base: position 116,526,296 of record CM066044.1, read on the forward strand.
ACCTCATGTTTAGACTTTAGATCGGCATTCTTAACCTGTAGGGTTGTCAGGGGTATGAATGATGGGACTTTTGTGACAAAAAGGACTTCTGTCTTATTATAGTTCACTTTCAGGTTGTGCAAAGCTGGCCAGTCGGAGACAGCATTGAAGCAGTCGATGATTCCAGTGAAGTTTGGGTTTTCTGTTGAAAAAGGAGTTTAGAGAAGCACATCATCTGCATAGATGTGGTAAAGAATGCTGAAGGATTATATGATTGTACATACTGGTTGTAAATATATGTTAAATAGCAAGGTGAATAGGGAAGAGCCTTGCGGTACTCCTTGTGTTTGTTGATACATATCCGAAGTTTGATTGCCCATGCAAACTTGTTGTTGCTGATCTATTAGATATGAGTGACACCAATCTAGAGCTGAGTTCTGAATGCCCTTAAGCTTAAACAGATTAATCAAATGAATGCCCTTAAGCTTAAACAGATTAATCAAATGAATGCCCTTAAGCTTAAACAGAATGCCCTTAAGCTTAAACAGATTAATCAGACTGCATCAAAGCCTGAAACAATATTAATGAATATCAAGATAGAGCCCTGTTTCGGATTATTTAAGCCTAAAATCAGGTTATCAAATAAGGATGTGAGCAAAGTCTCGACACCATGATATTGTAGAAAACCATGCTATTGCAGATCAAGTGGTGCATGGCAATCAATATGGTCTTGTATTTGTTGCTGTATCCAAGCAAACTCTCTCCACATGGATAGTGGATTGGATCTCCTTTGCTTATGAAAGTGCAGGACTCTCTCTGGAGGGTTATGTCACTGCACATAATGTTCCAGCCATGACTTTCTCTATGGCAAATCTATGCTCTGTAGTGGTTGCTGAGATATGCAAAGCAGCAACTTGGTCTTCTGTCCCCACTTTTACTGCTCACTATTGCCTAGAAAAGGACTCCCACTGGGATGCCTTGTTTGGCCAAGCTGTTCTCCAGCATCTCTTTCAGACTTAGATCAACTCCTACCCTCTCTCCCGGGTTTTGATACCAGACATCCTTGGAGGATATATGACCTACTTAATTATGCCTGTGCTCCACAGCTCACTCTGTTATCTCTCTGGCATCTCCAAGCTAGGGAGTTCCATATTTGAAGACTACATTCCTGCTTGTTCCTGGAGATAGCGTAGTTACTCACCTGTAACAGGTGATCTCCGGGAACAGCAGGAATTTAGTCTTCACAACCCACCCTCCTCCCCTAGGAGTTGTACTTTTTCCTCTTCTTCTCCTTCTCTCCTTTTATCTCAGCTACAAACTCAACTGAGAAGGGAGAGCTGGAAAGGTGGGAAGGCAGCTATGCAGGTGCAGTGGGATGCTCTCAAAGGCTTTCCTATTGGATGCTGGGGAGCATTTCCGCGTGGGCTCCATCGGTACGGATGTTACCCTTATGTGAAGACTAAATTCCTACTGTTCCTGGAGATCACCTTTTACAGGTGAGTAACTATACTTTCTTAACCTTTTGTCTGTTCTGACACACCTGAGAGACCATATTCATGTGTGTGACACACTGAATGTGATAATCTAAGACTGAACAAGAGCCCAAATATCATGCTGTTGTAGTAAAAAATAATGTCTGGTTGATGGCAACAGTGATCATTGGAGGGAGGAGGAAGCAGAATTAGGGTGTGGTTATAGGGATTTGAAATGCCTGGTTCCTTACTTTATTTATTTAGACAGTTTTGTATACCACCTTATCCTTCAATCAAAGTGGTTTGACTTTGCACTTTCCCCAGCCTACAGACATTTTTGCTAAGGAATGCATGGGATTGCTGTCTTTCTCATTTTTGGCGATACACCTTCCAACTGTTGGTGACACACCAGTGTATCCCGACATACTAGTTGAGAGCCACTGCTTTAAAATAATGTGTATATTGAATAGTGAAGATGGAAAAGGATGATGTATATTTACCCAAAATACCTATTTATTGGTCATTTTTATTTCTGTTTTTCATTTCTAATTTCATTATATTTTCAAATTTCAGGGTTCAGCTTTATTTAATATTCTGCCTAGTGTGGTCATATTTAGATGGTTTGAAATAACATGAAACATCATCACATTTTATAGATCAGTTATAATTTATGAGGTAAACAGATTTAAATATACATTTCAGCTAAGGTCCAAGAGATGAATTATCCATATATTAGACACATAGGACATAGTATCATCCAGGGAGCCAAGAGGTTAAGAAATGCCTTAAGAGGATTAAGCAAAGTTCATAAGGGAGGGCAGACTCAAATTGCTCTTCAGTCAGCCTAACCTAGGTCAATACAGCCCACCAATCTGCAATGTACCACTTTCACTGAGTGTGATGGTAAATGGAATTCACTCAAAAGAAAGAAAGGGGAGTAATCGAGTGCCTCAAGGATCAGTACTGGGACCACTTCTGTTCTTTGTGACATTGTGATGGGTTAGAAGGAAAAATTTACCTTTTTGCAGATGACAGAAATATTTGCAACAAAGTAGACATCCCAGAGGGAGCTGACAACATGAGAAATAATCTACAAAAGTTAGAATAATGTTCTAATGCTTGCCTATTAAAGTTTAATGTGAAGAAATGGAAAATGATACACTTGCAGTCAGAGGATGATGTACATGGACCAGGAGAGAGACCTTAGTGTTATTGTGTCTGAAGACATCAAGGCTGCAAAATAATGTGACAAGATGGTGCCTAAAGCCAGAAGAGTGCAAGGCTGCATAGAGAGAGGCATAACCAGTCAAAAGGAGGAGGTGATAATCCTCCTGTGCATGTCACTTGTGAGGCTTCACTTGAAGTACTGTGTTCTGTTTTGGAGGCTATCGGCCCGATTCTGGGATGCAGGTTGGAGGACTGCACATCCTGACTGGACATGCAGCCCCGCAAGCCGTTCCGGCCGATTTTCCTCCATCTCTCTCTGTACATTCTGAGCAGCAGGACGGGAAAAGCCAGTAGGGGGCAGGATGTGGACAGAGCAAAGGTAAGCTAGCCTGGCAGGATATACAGGGACAATTCAGGTCACAGAGAATAAGCAGCGCCAAACCAGCGATTGGGCCTAGGGATCCCCACTGGGGCCGGGTGCAGGGGGGCCCCCACCGCCCATTCCAGGCCCCGACTGGCTAGTCATGGGTCAGGCGGCAGGGAAGAGGGGGTGCTGAGCCACAGGAGCCAGGGGCAACCGAGGGGAAGATGTCCCCACAGGCAACAGGGGCACACCAGGCCATCCTTGGGCCCGATTTTGTGCACCGCAGGAACATTTTGTTCCTGCAGTCCAGAATCAGATACTAACTGGCCCGTCTTCCTCGGGGATGTCCAGATGGCCCAGACATCCCCCTCCCTGAATCGGACTCCACATCTCACTAAGGTTATAAAAAGACTTTAAGCAGTTCAGAGGAGAGTGAACAAAATGGTATGGGGTTTGTGCCAGAAGCCATAAGAGGCAAAACATGAATATTATACCTTAGAGGAAAGGACGGACAGGGGAAATATGCTATAGATGTTTAAATACTTCAAAGGTATTAATGACCAAACAAATTTTTTCAGAGGTGGGGAAATTATAAAGCTAGAGGAGGTGAAAAGAAGCTGAAAGGAGGAACATTTACAAGCAACATCAGGAAATAGTTTTTCACAGAAAGGGCGGTGGATAACTACAATATCCTCCCATTGGGGGTGGTGAGGAGAAAACGGTGCCATAATAAAAAAAGGCATGAGATAAATGCAGAGGATCTCTGGAAGAGGAGAATTCCTGCTTAAAGCAAAACTTAAATGACTTTTAAACTTCAAAAAAGCAGAGCAGAAGTAAGATAGTGTCCACTGAGGCAGTCATGTTGCTTGGAGCTACAGGCTTTGTTGGTGGAAGAGCTACCATGATGGTTAGATGGACTATTAAATATAAGGGTTCGGTGCACTTTCAGCTCTCTCAACCACCCCAGGTTCTTAAGCTTTGATAAGACTACTCTTGAGAACACAATGCGGCCACGAGAGCTTCTGAACTCACCCAGAGAAGCCACTGGAATGTCAGATGGAGCAGCATTATTCCTGGCTCTGGAGACATTGTTGAGCCCAGGTGTACCTGGGGCCAGCTCTCCTGGTGGATTGAGCCTGAGGCTGGCGAACTGGAGTAGGAACCTGGAAATTGTGGTGGTTAGCAAAGTGAAGTGGATTCTTCTCCCTTTGAGATTGAAAGCAAGTGAGGACCCCTGATAAGTACACGTCTGTCTTCAAGTGTAATAAAAATGGTTCTGGGGTGGCTTCACAGAGTTCCTTGGTAAATGGCTCTCTCTTTCTGGAATAGAGGTGATTGCTTTGTAAAAGCCTCAGAATGTTTACTTGGATACTCTGTGGGAGACAGTCTCTGAGTTAAATAAATTGCTATTATTGATGAATGACACTATTAATGACTTTCAAAATAAAATACCCACACAAATGGGGGATGCTAAAGTTTGGAAGGCAAGTTGGAGAAGTTGAAAGAAGATTCAAAAGAGATTCAAGAAATTCAGGGTGAGTTTATTAATGATAAATTAATTCCACATCATTGCTTAGAGAACCTTGGTAATGATTCTCAAGTTTTGAACTTGTTAGCCTTAATTTTTCCAGGACCTTTATAGTATCCTTTATAGATATGTTTACAAACTATATGAAGGGAGTTCTGAATATCCCGTTTTCAGTGCTGCCTCCCTTTCAGTCACCAAAAGAAGAGGGTAAAATATATGGATGGATAAAAAAGTGATATCAGCAAATAGTTCGGACTTAACAAACTTTCTGGAACAGTCCATTGTTGAGGAACAAGTTACTGCTTGGGTTAGAAATTGGTTGGGTGGGAGGCAACAATGAGTACAGGTAAATGGAGCTCACTCTGAGGAGAAGGATGTTACCAGTGGTGTGCCCCAGGAATCTGTCCTTCGTCCGATTCTTTTTAACATCTTTTTGTTAGTGATATAGTGGAAGGACTGTCGGTTGAGGTTTGTCTTTTTGCGGATGATACCAAAATCTGCAATAGAGTAGACGCCCAGGAAGGTGTACATAACATGAGGAGGGATCTAGCTAAGCTTGAAGAATGGTCTAGAATTTAGCAGCTGGGATTTAATGTTAACAAATGTAAGGTCATGCATTTGGGATGCAGCAATCCAAGGGAGCAATATAGTATAGGGGGTGAAGTACTTTTGTTCACTAAAGAAGAGCGAGACCTAGGCGTGGTTGTGTCTGATGATCTTAAAGTAGCTAAACAGGTAGAAAAGGCGATGGCAAAAGCTAAAATAATGTTTGGATGCATACGGAGAGGAATGGCTAGCAGAAAAAAGAAGGTGATAGTGCCTCTGTATAAGTCTCTGGTGTGACCTCATTTGGAGTATAGTGTGCAATTCTGGAGACCGCACCTTCAAAAGGATGTGAACAGGATGGAGTCGGTGCAGAGGGTGGCTACTAAAATGGTTAGTGGTCTTCACTATAAAGCATATGAGGACAGACTTAGGGATCTTAACATATACACCTTAGAAGAAAGGCGGGATAGAGGTGATATGATTGAGATGTTTAAATACCTCCGTGGCATAAATGTTCAGGGGGAGAGCCTCTTTCGATTGAAAGCAAGTTCTGCTACGAGGGGACATGGGATGAGGGTGAAGGGGGATATATTTAGGAGTGATATGCTGAAATATTTCTTTACGGAAAGAGTGGTGGATCCATGGAATAGTCTCCCAGTGGAGGTGGTAGAGATGAGGACAGTAACTGAATTCAGAAAAACATGGGACAAACACAAAGGATCTCTAAAGGAAAAAAGGGGACTGTTATAGTTGTTATGGAAAGACAAACTAGATAGGCCATGTGGTCTTTTTCTGTCATATTTCTATGTTTCTATAGAGAGATGGTGACATTTGCATTTTTCCCAGAATCATAATTATGTGCTTGGCTATTTTTTAAAGGACCAAGTTTTTTCTTGGCTCAAAAATTAGCTTTTCCCTGACCTCTATCATGTGACACAGGGCAAAAGAAAAATATTTCTTGTCGTTTTCTTTGTTTGTTTGGGTTTTTTTGTACAATATTTCAGGTCTTTTCCTTTGCTTCTTCTTCAATTTATGTTTAGTAAGTAGTACTTTTTATTGCCTTGTATGTATGATTTATTATTACCTTTACTTTGTACAAGAAAAGCACATTAAGAAAACAATCTAATGCTTGTGTAAAATGTTAAATTTTGTTATAAATAGAAAATTAATTTAAAAAAAAAAAGACAAAACAGAGGTAGCTATCCCAGAGCAGCAGATACAACCCAAAGTACAAAGCACAGAGTGGGGGTATTCTGCACAGAGTGGCAGCCATAACCCAATCATTTACTGTATTTCTATGTTACTTTATTATCATGGAAATACAATTCTGAAATAATGCGATTTGAGAGCTGTTTGGAATCTCTTGTGGGACAATTTGAGGTGGTGTTCAAGAGGTAAGGTCATTGTACCTGAGGAGCTATCACTCTGAATGCTGAAGGTCTTGTCAATTCCACCCTTACCATGGTATAGAAGGGGTTATAAAGTTGCATTTTACAGTTTTTCAATTTATAATGTAACACATTGTGCCCTTTTCGACCTTGCTTTCCCTGTTGCCACTACTCAACTACAACGTGCACACTAGTCATTCATCATAAGATTCAAAGTATTTATCTGATGATCATACAGCTGTCAAATATGTAACAGCACAGCGACATTCTGCTTTATATTATATATACCCCTGGTATACTGGCAACAACGAATGGGCTTCCAAATATTGTGCATTCTTTAAAGTACAAGGTCAATATTCAAAAGCAGTTGCACTATTAGTAGCAGGCATTGTCTGCATAACTGCATACTTTAATTTCCCTGGCCACTGAACATTTAACCTTTGGCCGTATAAGTAACTATATGGCCAAAGTTATAATATTTACATTGGGATGTGATTTGGGGTATTCCTAGGGCAAGACTAAGGGCACATTTTACTATAGCCTGCTATGGATTTGCCATTAACATGCCAATCTCACATGCTTTAATGGGAAAAACCACAGGTTAGCTGACAGGGGCATATTCAGTATGTCCCCTTCAACTAATATGTGAAGGGTTTTCCTAATATGTGCTCCACTGGTTTGGGCTCTTTTAATGACTCCTAGAGTGAACACATGTTGAATTGCCGCTGAGCATGAAGCAATTGCACTGTTGCTAGTGGCAATATGCTCTCAATGCCCACTCTTCACCCATTCTGTACCTCATCCCGCGATCGCCGATTACTGTACATTTTAGCATGCAAAAATAGGCACTAAAAGGCAGTGTTCCCAGTTGCCTGTAGCTGCTTGTTAAAATGCCTGTTAACCAGTTAATGGACTTTAATAAAAGAAGCCCTACATGTTATATGGAGAACAATAACATTTAGCTTTTCTATATTTAACTTACACATTCAAATATGAATAGGGAAATAGCAAGAATATTTTTAATGGATAAGATATCCATTTAAATTTATGCTGTATGATGAGGAAGAAACTGAGAGTCCCTGGCCTTAGTAGAAACAGAACTAAAAGAGTAATCAATTGGGGGTGGATTCCTGATTGACACGAGGGAGGTTCATTTAAGTCAGGGGGCAAGGAAGGCCATTAGAGAGGGCTAAGCTTGGCTGGTGAGTATGTGAGGACTCAGTTAGAACCTCATATCAGGTTAGAGAGCAGAAGGAGGAGGAGTTCTTTTGGAGCAAATAAAATACTCTCGATAGCCATGTAAGGGATGGATGTGACCTTCAGCTGAATTTGTGCCAGAGAGATCATCTGAAGCAGAGGAAGCTGAACAAGCATGATCTGAATGCTGACAGTTTTAACCTGGCTGACAGGGAAGATGAAATGGAGTTTCTAGAACAAGGTAATGAATGTCAGTGACAAACGTAATTGTGACCTGGATTGGCCACTGTTGTAAACAGGATATTGGGCTTGATGGATCTCGATCTGACCCAGTATGGTATTTCTTATATTATGTTCTTAAGTGACTCCTGAGAAGTTTTTCTTTTTTTTTGTGCTTTTCTTTTGGAGTATCAGCTTTTGGGTGGTTTGTAGTCAAAAGCAGACTCAAGACTGCAGTAAGAGGTGCTGCAAAACCCCTCCTTTCCTTAGACAAGTTGAAAAACGAGGAAAGGGGGCTATATAGACTGTGAATTGTTTTACTAAGATTTATTTGCTGTGGGCAAGTAGTTGTAATAGACACTAAGAAAGTAAGAGAAGGAAAGTATTTTCTTTGGCCAGGGAGTCAGGGTTAGAATACCCTAGCCTAGGACTGTTGAATGGAAAACCTGAGTTGGAGCAGGCTGTTATAATCAACCCCTAGAAAGTCAGCTCAAGTTAAAGGTACTGTTCTGCTGTTAATGTGATTGAACTTATATTCTCCTGTAAGTAACATCATACTTAGAAATCCTGAAAAGGGTTGTAGACTATAAAGCCAGGAGCACAGCAGAGTGCAGTGATTTATTTGCTTTTACCTCATTTGTTGAGAAGGGCTGAATGAGTGCTATACACTGGATATGGCACCCTACAAACCTTTATTGAGCATTGAAAGCCTGAGGTTAGCATTTAAAGTGACAGGATTTTTTTTTTTACTTCAGAATATAGGTTTATTATGACTTGTGCTCGGGGGAAGGGAGTTGTGCAGTTGCTGACCCTCCATGAAAACCAAACATTATTTTTGTTCCCTATATGCTTTCTTTTATTACCTGGAAAGTAAAGTTTTAGTGTTCAAGTTTTAATGCTGTGCAGAAGCTGTCTTTGTTTTCTTACTGATAGTAACCACCTGGAATTGGAGTTGAAAAACCCTAGTGCTTGGGTGACTTTAAGAGGATTGGAATCAACTCACGGCATCCTCTACTTATAATGGATGGCATGTTTCAATTCATAGCTCTGCTGAAAATGTGCACAATTTTAAATGGATAATTCATTTCATTTTATATATTTTTAAATTAATTTTTAGGCTACCTATCTTACACAATCCCATGTGGCAAATAGCAAAGACATACATTGATAACACAGACCAGTACAGAGAGAAACATATATTCTATACAAAAGACACTTCAAATGCATAAATGGGTTATCAATTTTCTGCTAAAATTACCCAAATTAGTTTCAGACTGAATTTCAATAGGAAGCATATTCCAAACTGCTGGACCAGTGATTGAAAATATAAGGCTGATCTTGTTGCCTTATGCATCACTTTAACAGATGGGCTTGTGGAAGTCTTTACTGGTAAGACCGCAGACTACATGTCAGCTGATAAGAAGTATCAAAATGACAGCTCACATGCAGAAAATCCTTTTAAACATTTAGAAATCATAAGCAGAAACTTAAATCTATCATGAACATTAATCGCTACCCTGCGCTTGGCCAAAAGACAAGAACTGAGGTTTGACATCTTATAACCCATCACCAATTTGGCAGCTACATTTTGTACCAATTGAAAACCTTTTAACAGTATTTACTGGAAAAGCCACCAATAAAAAAATAACAATCATTACGTAAAGGATTACTCAGAAATCAGATTGTTCTAAACAATGGTTGAGGTCTGCAAAGCAGACAAACTTTAAAAAATACATCTTTAACTAATTTCCTAAACTGATGATATAACGGTTATGTTGAATACAGGATCATATAAAGTAATGGATCTCTAATCAGACAGGAACAACTACATCACCCAAGACTACCTAATCTGGGAAAGAAAGACTGCAAACCCAGCAACAAATCAAAGCTTCAATTCTGGATAAATTTATAGCCAAATCATTATCAGCTCACCACTGAAGTAAAATATTCAGCAAGACTGATATACTATAGGTCCCCAGAAGCAGCAACCAATCATAAAATTGTCAGCATAAAAGTTTTATATTTATGCTCAGTGGCATTATCCATTTAAGGACCAGAGTTGAATTTATTCTCCTCAATATTTAAAAGATGCCTAGACATGTGCTGAACATCTAGGTGCCTGTGGCTTGTGATTTTAGATGGTATAAGTAGAGCAGGATTTAAATATCTTGCTGTATGCAAAATAATGTTTGTTCAGAAGGGAGGGTTGGTTTGTGATGTAATGGGAGCGAGGCCATCGAAACACATCTAGGTGTCTAGCCGAATGCATAGTCTAAATGTCTAGGTTCCTATTTTGGTACCTAGATACATAAACTATGCATTCACATTTGTGCACACCCAGGAGCCATGGGGCTGATTAAAAGGTGGAATAAGCAGCACCGACCCTGCGATAGGGCATGGAGATCCCTCCCCCCCCCCCCGAGGACAGGCATCCCCCCCTGGGGCCGGGGCTGGGTGCTGGGGGACCCCGCCTCCTGATCCAGACCCCGGCAGGCCAGCCATGGGTCAGGTGGCTGGGATGTATGTGGGGGGGGGGGCTGAGCCGTGGCAGCTAAGGGACCCTGCAGGAGCCAGGGCAGCTAAGGGACGCTGCGGGGAAGATGTCCCTGCAGGTAGGCAGAGGCACGCCGGTCTGTCCACGAGCCCGATTACGTGTACCGGGGAAACGTTTTGTTCCTGCAGTCCAGAATCAGGTCCAAATGGGCCCGTCATGCTCGGGCAGTCCAGATGGCCCGGACTTGCCCCTACATGAATCGGGCTCCACATTAGTACTATACAAATGCTTAGCACCGCTGAATGTTGAGATATATTGAATTGTCTTGTTTAGACATTTCAATTTATGCTCTTGATATCCCGATACAAATTGGATCCATGTAAGCACTGGTGGCCTTTCAATGGATAATGCCACTGAAAATAAGTTTAAAGTTAAGTGCCAGGGCAGACCATTAACTTATAAAGGTGGTAATCCCGGCTGAAAATCAGGATCTACATGGTTGAAGACATAGAGGTCTATATTTAGTCAAACAGTGAACATAAAAGTTTAAAGTAGCATTTTAAAAGGGACATCTAGGAAGAATCTGGGATGACAAGAACAGAATATGCAATAAACTGGAGAAGAGTGGCAGAAGTACCTTCTGAAATCACACTGTCTCCACTCCAGAAAATGAATGTCCCAATAACCAGTTCTGAAGATGGGCCTCAAACAGATAGCAAAGCCATGTAAGTGCATGGGTATAGGGCATTTCACAAATGTGGATGTCCCCGAAGAGCATGCCTGCAGAATTGGGTACTTGGACATCCTGGTTGAGGTGGTTCAGTATCTGCCATTTCAGATATTCAGATGTGTAGTGGCAGGCCTGTAATATCTTTGATGTACGTATCTATATGCAGGTTTCTTCAGCCAGGAAATATTAATTGTGGCAATGAAAACACATTTTGCTTTCCTCCTAGAAGCATTGCAGCCATGAAATGAGTGATTTTTTTGCACATTATTCATGGCCAGGAGTAGGTATAGACATGAGCGCCTCAACCACATGCTTCTACAATGGTACTGTGATATGCATCTCCCTTGCTCTTTCCTGGGCATGCCTCCACCATCTGTGGTACATAGACATTCTCGTGCTAGGGATCTGTATATACCCAGCTTTCTAAAACGAATCCAGGGATATTTTCATGAAGAGCCCATTTTCATATGTCTAACTCATGAATAGGGTGTCTAAAATTATCCCCGTAATGGATAAGTTGAGGGTAAGCAGCAAGTAAGAGCAGAGCCGTCCCATCCATTGAGCAAGAATGTTGTTTGCACAGGGCCCCACGTTTCAGTGGGCCCCGCACAAACAACATTCTACATTAAAGACAAAACAAAACTGGCGGCTGCTGCTGCTGCTGCCGCCGCCGCCATGGCAGCGGCAGCATCAAGTATCCTGTGGCCCCGCTGCCTGCACGGCAGAGCCCTCTGTGAATCACTCCTCTCAGTGCCGTCTTTCAGAGCCGCAAAGAGAGAGTTTCTCTCTCGCGGCTCTGTTAAGACCACCGGCGCTGATGGGAGACAGGCATTTCCTGTTTATTATCAGCCCCGGAGTGTTTAACAGAGCCGCGAGAAAGAGAAACTCTCCCTCCACGGCTCTGAAAAGCCCGCGCCGAGGGCAGTGATTCATGGAGGGCTCTGCCAGGCAGGCGGGGGGGGGGGCCGCGGGATACTTGATTCTGCCACTGCCACGGTGGCAGCAGCAGCCAGTTTTGTTTTGTTTTTTAAATTTTCCTTGGGCTGATGGGGGGGAGGGGGAGGTGGGTTAGGACTGGTAATGGGCCATGGGCTGATGGGGGGGTTAGGACTGGTAATGGGCTATGGGGGGAGGCTAAGACTGAAAATTGGGTAATGGGGGGTTAGGACTGGAAATGGGCTGATGGGGGGTTAGGACTGGTAATGGGCTGGGGGGGCTAAGACTGAAAATTGTCTGATGGGGGGTTAGGACTGGAGGTGAGCTGATGGGGGGGGGTAGGGCTGGTAATGGGCTATGGGGGCTAAGACTGGAAATGGGCTGATGGGGGGTTAGGACTGGAAGTGGGCTGATGGGGGTTAGGACTGGTAATGGGCTATGGGGGGGGGGCTAAGACTGAAAATAGGGTGATGGGGGGGCTAGGACTGGTAATAGGCTGGGGGTTGCTAGGACTGGAAATGGGCTGAGTGGAAGGGGGGCTTGAACTGCAAATAGATGATGGGGAGAGGGGCTTGGAATGGAAATGTGCTGAGTGGAAGGGGGGCTTAAACTGCAAATAGCTGATGGGGAGATGGGCTTGGAATGGAGATGGGCTGTGAGGGGAAGGAGCTAGGACTGGAAATGGGCTGAGTGGGAGGGGGCTAGGACAGGAAATGGGCTGATGGAGGGGCTAGGATAGGACTGGAAATGGGCTGTTGGGAGTTGCTAAGTTTGGAAATGGGCTGTGGTGGGAGCTTGGATTGAAATGAACTCATGGGGGGCTAGAACTATAAGTAGGCTCATGGGGGGGGCTTGGACTGGAAATGGGCTGAGTGGAGGGGAGCTAGGATTTGACATGGGCTGATGGTGGGGCTAGGAAATGACTAGAAATGGGCTGATGGGGGAGCTAGGCCTGGAAATGGGCTGATGGTGGGTCTAGGATAGGACTGGAAATGGGCTGATGCGGGGACTAGAAGGGAGCGGATGCTAGGTGGGGCTGGAACTAGAAGGGAGCTGATGTTGGGGGAGGATTAGAATGGGATGGGGCTGGGAGAGTGAAATAGAGAGGGGAAACATATTTTGTGTAGAAGGGAAGCAAAATCTACAATTGGCCAGGTATTGGGAGAGTAAGTGGGGATTGAGGATGGAGGGGTAAAATTTGAGTGGATGAAATAGGAATGAGGAAAGAGCAAAAGGAGAAAGATTACTTTGGGGTGCATTTTCATACTTCACCTCAGGCAGCAGATTGCCTTGAGCCACCCCTGAGTATACAGTATGGGTTCTAAATGGGCAGTGTTTGCAATGTGCCTGGCGGTTGGCACTGGATTATAGTAATGTAGAAATCCTTTAGTCTGTCTTTATCCATACACTCATTAAGAGGCATGTTTACTAAAAATTGGTGTATGGTAACATTACGCAAATAGGTATGCAAATGAGGTCCCTTATGCAAATGAGATCCCACACCGAGTCTCTGCACATAGACCCACACCCCCCCTCGTGCCGCTCCTAAGAGTAATGAGGTTTCAGCATGGAGGCATATGGGGAAGGATGTGCCACAGGTCAGCATTATGCCCAATAATATTCCATATACATAAGAACATAACATAAGATATGCCATACTGGGTCAGACCAAGGTCCATCAAGCCCAGTATCCTATTTCCAACAGTGGCCAATCTAGGTCGTACGTACCTAGCAGTTTCCCCAAAAGACACAGGTTCCGCAATGCTTGTACTGGGTCAAGCATTGATATCCTGGGTCACACTACAACCCGACCTAAGTGCGACACCTTACCTCAACGAGATGGCTTTTGCCTGCCATGACGGTATTTGGAATACCGATATGTAATCTTGTATATATGTATATTTTAGGCCCCTCCCACGCACCTACAATCAAATGTATTTTTAGATTTGTGAGCCCCAATCCAATGTATAAAGTATCTAATTACTATTTCCTGTGTTATGTAAATCATTGCTCAATCGAAATGTGTATCTTAAAAATCAATGTATTGTACGATACATTATGATTCTGTAAAGTAAACCGCTGCTGATCGTAGGAAGCAGCGGTATACAAATGTTTACTAAATAAATAAATAAATAAATAAATAATGGTTTATGGACCTTTCCTCCAGGAACTTGTCCAAACCTTTTTTAAACCCAGCTACACTAATAGCCTTTACTACATCCTCCGGTAACAAATTCCAAAGTTTGATTACACGTTGAGTGAAAAAATATTTTCTTTTATTAGTCTTAAATAGTTTACCGTGTAGCTTCATTGCATGTCCCCTAGTCTTTCTATATTCTGATAACGTAAGCAATCGATCTACGTTTACCCGTTCCACTCCATTCATTAATTTATAGACTTCTATCATATCTCCCCTCAGCCCTCTCTTTTCCAGGTTAAAGAGCCCTAACCTTTTTAGCCTTTCTTCATAGGAGTTACTTCATTTACATATTTTACTTAGGATAATTGAGGTTTTATTTTACTTTTATCATTTTGCTAAATTTAATTAAAATTGCTATTCTTTATCAATGGGTTTGCCAATAGTTACTGTTAAGGGCATGTTTACTAAAGGTTAGCACATGTTATCATTCATTAACATGAGTTAATGGCTGCCACAGCCCATTTCTATGGGCTGTGGCAGCTCGCAACGAGTTTGAACTTTCATTAGCGCACTTAGGTCTTAGTAAACATGCCCCTTCCAGTTTTTCCATTTGGCATAAAATGTGGCTGCAAAATTGATGATGAAGTATAAGATGAATAAACCTCAAATCTATTTTTTCAGGGTCTAGCACAGGCCTAACTAAGATATCACGCTCACCCTCTTCTTTGACGGTATTCAAAGCTCAACACTCACATTACCAGTCACAGTTACACTTGGCCAAACAAGCTTATTTCTCTACATCCATTTCTTCTGCATCCAACGAAACACGACAGCTATACAAGGTCCTCCACTCACTTACTACACTTCAGTCTAGCCCAGTTTCTACATTCCATCCAGTGACAACTTCGCCCTCGGCCTCCCAAATGGCTTCATTTTTCAATGCAAAAATAGATAATCTCTGGGCTTCCTTACCCAACTGTCCCCCTCCTATCCTCCCGCCCTCCCCTCCCTCCCCCCTTCCTCTTCTTCTCTGTCTCATACTTGGGACTCCTTTCATCCTCTGACAGGTTCTGAGTTGATTAAGTCTATCACCTCTGCCAATAAAACCAATTGCTCCATTGATCCCATCCTGTCCTCTTGGCTGCTCTCCCCTTCTCTTGCCCTGCTTCCTTCCATTCTGACAATTATTAACTCTAGTCTGGCTGTTGGTACCTTTCCCCACTTGTGGAAGCATGCACTTGTTCGTCCCCTTCTAAAGAAATCATCCCTTGACCCACTGGTTCCTGCCAACTACCATCCTGTTTCACATCTTCCGTTTCTAGCTAAAATTTTGGAGAAAGCTGTCTTTGCACAAGTGTCACATCATCTTGATACCACCAATTTTCTGCATGGTACTCACTGCTTTTCTCAAAGACGTACACGTGGCTCACAATCGAGGTGACCTTTCAGTGGCGGTATCTTTTTATCTCTCCGCTGCTTTTGATTTGGTGGATCAGGCTCTTCTTCTTTCCCGTTTGCAAGATGCTGGTCTTCGGAGAACTGTTTACAAATGGTTCCACTCCTATCTCTTTGCACGCTCCTGCTCTGTTCTTCCTTGTTCACAGTCTGATGTTCCTTCTGATCCTTTTCCCTTGCACTGTGGTGTTCCCCAGGATTCAGTATTAGCCCCCTTATTATTTAATGTTTTCATGGCACTCCTGGCACTGTTAATACAGCAATCGGGCATCTCTGCTTTCTATTATGCCGATATTATTCTTCTGCACCATACGTCCCCTCTTCACCCTGACCTCTCCCCTCTTAATTCTTGTCTGTCCACAGTAGCCAACTGGCTAGTCTCTAACTGCTTACATCTGAACATCCCTAAGACCTTGGCTATTTGGTTTTCTCACGGCAGTCCCTCTCCTTCATTGGCCCCCTCCTTTTTTGGTTCCCCTATTCCACTAGTAATATGTTTCCGATACCTGGGTGTCTTTCTTGACTCTGACCTCTCCTTCAGGGACCACATTTCCCATGTCACCAAATCTTCTTTCTTCTTTCTTCGACAGATTTGAGCAATTCGCCCCTTTCTAACTCCTCAGGCCCTCACCACTCTCCTCTTATCTTTGGTTATCTCTCATCTCGACTTTTGCAATTCTGTTCTCTCTGGTGTTCCCCAGTCCCAGGTTTTTAGATTACAAAGCATACAGAACACAGCTGCGCATCTCATCTCTCATTCCTCTTGTTGGGACCACGTGACTCCCCTACCCATGAATCTTCATTGGCTCCCTTTGGCTCACCGTATCCACTATAAACTCCTCACACTGGTTCATCAGGTTTTATATACCCATACCCCACGTTACTTATGTGATCTCTTACAATTTCACATTCCCAGCCGCTCTCTTAGGTCTATACACATTAATCGCCTTCACCTTCCCTCCCCTTCACGTGCCCATCTCCAGTCCACCCGTAATTCTGCATTCTTCTTCGCTGGCCCCACCCTATGGAATTTCCTTCCCATTTCTCTCCGCCTGGAACAAAATTTTCGCACTTTTAAAGCTCAACTGAAAACTTATCTATTCAATAAAGCATTTGACCTATCCACTGCCCATGTCTAGTCCTGCGTGTTCCTTCCTCAGTCTAAATTAAAGTTTTCATAAATACATTTGCCTAGCCTCTCATTTTTCTGTGATTTTGTGTGCCTTTATGTCCTGTTATGTTCACCATATATGCATGTATTCTTGCTCTGTCTCTCTCTTTCCTGTCCAACACTGTAATTTTTCCTTCCTTCTCGGTGCCTTTGGCCCATTTCTAAATTTTTATTTTGAGTTTGTAAACCACTTTGTTTTAACTTGAAGGGCGGTATATCAAGTGAAATAAAACATAAACATATCCAATGGTGGTCCTTAAATGAATAATGTCACTAAATTTAAATATAAAGTACCAGAACACCATATGTTATGCCTGCTCTTCAGTACTTCTCTGTTTAGCAGCTGAATATTGTCACTAAATCAATCATTTCCGATTCTGCCTCGGCCCATCCCCAAACTCGGCCTCTTATCATTTGAATAAAATCAGTTCAATGACCTGATTTTCTTAGAACAAAAACTGAAACGATCTGGATAAGCACGTTGTGTGTTTGCTGCATGACAACAAGTGCAAACTATAAATTCTTTTAAATAACTAAAGAAATATCTCACTTTGAATATTGAGCCTACATGTTTTTTCCTTGCATGCTAGTGGGTTAAAGTGGCAACTACATTACTTTAACCATAAACAATGCATGTATATGTCTTTCTTATAGCCCTCTACTGTATACAGCGTTAATAGGGAGGAATCTGAGAAATCAAGCTAAGGGCACATAGAGATTTCCTACTAGCCCTGACGTTCAGTGGAAATCAGATGGATGCAAGTTTGTATTATAAAGTCCATCAGTTGGAAAATAGGCTGTGGCACTGCAGTGGTGAATATTAACAAACCTTCTCATGACATGATTTTAAATAGTTTATGATACATAAAACGCCACCATTTAACATTAACATGGGTCAGCAAAAGTTACCTGAAGGCATAATAATTTTGCTGCATTTCCCCCTTTAAAGCTTCTGGAACCCTTTGCCTTCACTTACAGAGTGTTCTATATACAGTGTTTCAAATTCAGAAAACATTTCAGCATGTATGCTTTATCTAACTACATTATGTCACAAGTGAGATAGAGGAGTGGCTCAGTGGTTGGGACAGTTTACTGAGGGCCAGGGGTTCAATTCCTGCATGGGGACAAACAATCTCAGGCCAGAGGGATTGGGGTCTCTAGTCCCATGGCCACTACTTGTGGCCTTAGGCAAGCCACATAACGCTCCATTGCCTCAGATATACTTAGATTGTGAGCCCTTCAGGGACAAGGGAATAAAAAGTACCTGTTACGGTAGTATACATGTAAACCACACTGATTCTAAAGAGCACAGTATAAAAAAATAAAATAAAATAACAGTAATGTTTGCTTTGTATCATTTTAGTCGGTGCACTGTGAAGGAAAACTGGATTTGAAATCAACAGTGATGCATTAGAAAGAGACTATATATTAGAAATGTGACCCAAAGAAATGATTTTGAAAGAATTTGAAATATGAATTACTTGTTCCATGCATGCCAAGGAAAATATAGTAGAGACGGCTATAAAATTGGCATGTGATATATGCTAAGGATTTAAATGTATTTCTTCACTGTAGAAAGATCCATATTCTAATAGACTATCTAATAGAGCATGGGATTAAATGTCAGGATATCATACATTCAGGTCATCACTATTCCACTTACATTGCAATCTTGACCAAATCAATTAATAATGCACCAAAGTTTTATGAAATGTTGAACCAGGTCAAATATATGATATGCTATTGGTGCATTGGCATCCATTGTTGTTCTTCACAGTGCAATTCGATCATTAGGCATGACGATATCTGGGTGGCCTAGTAACATGACTGGTATGAAGATAGTGGTCCTCACATGCCACTTAGACAAGGTTTTAGATAGTGCTGAGGAGGAGTCTGTTGTCTTGGTACATGTTGGTACCTATGACATAGGAAAGTGTGGGAGGGAGGGTCTGGATGCCAAGTTTAGGCTTTTAGGAAGCTGAAATCTAGAACTTCACATTCCATGCACAGGACTCAAAAGGCAGGCAGAGCACTGGAGACTAAACGCATGGATGAGACAATGGTGTAAAGAAGAGGGGTTGGGATTTGTTGGGAACTGGGCAACATTTTAGAGAAGGGAGGAGCCGTTACTAAAGAATGTGCTCCACCTTAAACAGGATGGAACCAGGCTGCTGCATTAACCTTTAAAAAGGAAATAGAGCAGCTTTTAAATTAGATAAAAGGGGAAAGCCAACAGTTGTCCCAGAGGGCATGGTTAGGAAGGATATATCCTTGAAGGATACTAGCTAAAGAGGGAAGTTAGGGCATCCAGATAGGGAGGTGCCAATAAAGATAAAAGTAACCCAGATGCTCTTAAATGCAGGGGTGAAAGATTCCAAATTACCCCTATCAACTGATAACTAGATTAATATGAATAAAATACAACCTCTAAAATGCCTGTATGCAAATGCTAGAAGTCTAAAAAATAAGATGGGAGAGCTAGAATATATGAGTGAATATAGAATGAGTGGAGGAGTAGCCTAGTGGTTAGAGCAACTGACTAGTACTTAGAAGATCCAGAGTTTGATTCCCACTGGCACTCCTTGTGACTTTGGGCAAGTCACTTTACCATTGCCTTGGAAGAAAAGACTGGCAATCTACTTCCAGTGACACATTGCCAAGAAAACCCAGAGTTCCTGTTCGGTAATCCAGTTTAGTCCTCCAACATCGGGTAGTGCCCCTCCTCCTGCAGCCTGGAGACTGGACCAATCAAGTCTTCTGTAGTATATATGCAGACGGAGCTCCCAGAAGCCCCCAGTGTGTCCAGTCTCCTTGCAGCTTGCAGACTTCTGTGCCCTTTCTGGGCACACTAAGTGACACTTGAAGGAGCAACACTAGTTAATTAGTTCTTTTGGGGTTTTATTTTGGGTCCTTTATTTACCATTTCTTTGCTAGGTAGCTGTATCTTTAAAAAAAAAAAAAAGGAGCATTGCCACAGGGGACATCCTGGGGGAAGCCAGACCTGCATTGGGCTCCTGCCTTCCTGCCTGGGAATATCTGAAACCTGGGTTGAGCTCTCCCCAAGACTGTTCGGGGAAGAGCCATACCTGCTACAGCATTGCCTGTCACTTGGAGAAGTTGGCTGAGTTCCTTGCTGTTCCCTGAGCTGGTAGGAATTTTCCTTGCTTTAACTTTTCAGCTCTGTTGTTTTTTGCATTGTCAGAGGCTCTGTCGGCTCCCCTGGCTTCCGAATTGCACTTTTTCCTGATTTTTTTTGCTTGCCCTGTATTAGAGGGTCGTTTTCTTTCTGTTCCATATTATTTGGTTACCTTTGTATTTTCGCGCCTTTTTTTATTGTGGGTGAAAAAATGCGGCAGCCATTTTGGATTTCTAAAGTGTGCTTTTTAAGGGCACTTTTTAACACTTGTGCACGGGTTCCCCTGGCATTTTTGGGATTTCTTTTGCTGGCGATTTTGCTCAGGGCACCCCTAGGATTCTGGGGAGTATTTTGTTTTCTGTAAAAAAAAAACAAAAAAACACGTTTTAAATTTAAAACTGTACTGATTTGAATACGGTTAGTCCCTTTGCTGTGGGCTTCCCTGTTCCTGTTTCCTTCTTTCCCCCTGGAAGCAGGTTGCCTTAGCATGGCTGCCAAACCTCAATGTGTGATTTGTGGGTCCCGCAGAGGTACAATGACTGACTCTGGCATCTGCAAGAGCTGTGCTGCAGTTTCTTCAGACCTGGAATGTCTTCTCCCACTGCTGTTTGCAGCTCTGTGGTAACTCGATTGATTTTTCTTGATTTTTCAGTGATTTTAGGCATTTCTCTCATGCCTGCAACCCTCCCACCTTCTTCTTTGACTTTTTAAGTTAATTCCTTAGCTTTTGGGGGGTTTAATTCACTCTTCTGGTGTTTTATTTTTGCTGGTGGCCATTTTGAATAGCTAATGAGCCTCGGTTTTTGGTGGGAAGCCAGATTACTTCTCTGCTGGCTTCTAAAAGCTATATTGTTGTTTCAGTTTTTTTCCACAACACTTGCTAGCTGTGAGTTGTGCAGAGGTTACTTTTTTCTCTGCCTATGTATGAACATAATGGATAAAAAGTACAGAAGGCATGGATAGAGAACAGTATGCAATTCAGAGCCACAGTACAATGCTGAGTCACTGACGAAGGGTGCAGGGCTCATGGGTTCCATTCCCCACTGTGCCCAACAAAGAAGGCTGGCTGAGGCATTACCTATTATGGGGAATATTGTTAAATGCCTGTTCCTGCGGGACGCAGTTATTTCTTTTTAGTTCTCCCTGTGCCTTATTCAGGTTTACGCTGCATAGGCTGTCAGAAGAAACACAGGGACCTCAGGCATCAGCTCTGCTCTTCCCCCAGCATCTTGCTTCCCTGAGGAACTTGGGAACTCCGGAGCTTGGCTTCGGGGGAGCTCTCCATTGGCTTTACGCTGCACTGAGTCTTTACCACGAGAGTTTGGATACCTCCAGGAAGTTCAGGTATCATTTTCTGTAAGAAAACTGTGAGTACTCTGTTTTGTTTTTTTCTTCCTTGCCTCAGCTGCTCTGGGATGCTTTCAGCTGTATCCGGACCGGCTGCCCCTGAGTTTGGAAGTGCCTACTTTGACTTTTTAGTCCACAAACTGCAGCCGGGTTACTTTGTACGTCCTACTGATTATTGTACCTGTCTTATTCAATATACCATTTGGTTGAGGTTTTAAGTCAGTGTTTTGGATCCTGACTGTTTTGGGCTCGGCGTAATTAAGCATGCTCACTGTAATTTTCCTATGGCTGGATTGAGCTTCTACATCCCTCCCCAGAAACACCTTTCAGCCCCTACCATGGAGGTCTGAATGGCTGCGGAGGGATCCCACTCTAATTTCCCTACTTTCAGTCACTGTAATTGCCTTACCCTGACCTTGAAAGTTTCTCTATGCCAGCACAGTGAATGACTGACAGTTCCCTTCTCAGTTCTGCGAATACCTGACAGTTTTTCGGTGCCAGCGGCTGTTTTGTTTTTCTCTTCAGTGTTTCTTTTTAGAGGAAACAGCTCTAAACAGTAGTTTCCACACACTTAATCATGCTGTGGAGGCACGTGGAGTTTCAAAATCCTTTTCTTAAACAGTCTTGGGTTTCCCTGAGCCTTCCTTGCTTTTGGTTTTAAATGCAAAAAAAAATAAATAAATAAATGAAACCCCACACAAGAAGAGGAAAGGTGGTTTAAGTCTCTACAATGCTTTTTTCTCTGACTGTATTATATGTGAAATGTAATCAGCCGAAGGGTACATTAATAGCTTGCTTGTGTTACACCTGCACGCTGCATCCCGGAGGCTTTCCCCATACCCACTGCGTTGCTAGCTGGGTCCCTCAGCACCTTATCTCCCCCCTCCTCAGAGCCCCTGCTGCAGGATCTTCCACAGCCGCTGCAGACCACATTACACATTCCCATCCGGCCGTCTCATCAACAGTTTCTCCACTTCGCTCTTCCGTGGGGCCACTTCCAATTTCCGGCCATGCCGTTTGGTCTCGCCACGGCCCCCCGCACCTTCACAAACGTGATGGTAGTGGTTGCGGCGGCCTTGGGCAAAGAGGGCATCCTGGTCCATCCGTATCTCGACGACTGGTGGATTCGGGCAAAGTCCAGTCGGGAGTGTGTGCACGTCACGAGCAGGGTGGTGGCTCTGCTGCGGTCCCTCGGCTGGGTGGTGAAAGAATGCAAGAGTTGTCTGTGCCCGACTCAGGATCTCGAGTATCTGGGAGTGAGCCTCGACACAGAACGGGGCTTGGTGTGCCTGCCGGAGCGCCGCATTCGGTCTCTTGTCCGACTCTTCAGGGGGATGCCCGCTCCGTCTGCATGGTGATAGCTACAGCTCCTCGGTACGATGGCAGCAACCTTGGAGGTGGTGCCCTGGGCGCGCTTCCACATGCGCCCGCTGCAGAGTGCTCTGCTGCGCCGTTGGTCCAACCAATTTGACTCGTTGAACAGGAGATTGACTTGCCCAAGGGCGGTTCGCCGATCACTCCGGTGGTGGCTCTCCTCCGAGAACCTGGCACGGGGGATTCCCTGGAGCCTCCACTTTGGGTTCCGTTCACAACGGATGCCAGCCTAACTGGCTGGGGGGCTCACTGCGAGACCCGCTTCGCTCAAGGGGAATGGTCTCCCCTGGAGACTTCTTGGTCGATCAACCGCCTCGAATTGCGGGCGGTGCAGCTAGCCCTCTTGGCCTCAAAGCCCTAGTTCTCGACCGGCCGGTGCGAGTCCTCTCGGACATTGCGACCACCGTAGCTTACATCAATCGCCAAGGGGGCACCAGCAGCATGGCCCTGGAATCAGAAGCGATGGCCTTGGTCAATTGGGTGCAGTCTCGTCTTCCGGCCATCTCGGCAGCGCCTATTGCAGGCGCAGACAATGTTCAGGCCGATTTTCTCTGCAGAGTGCGGGCGGACCCCGGAGAGTGGGAGCTAAACCCGCAAGTTTACGCGCAAATAGTTCATCGGGGGGCGGGCCGCCCTTCATGGATCTCATGGCGACATTTCAATCGGCCGAGACAGGACGCTTCTTCAGCAGGCAAAGGGAGCGCATGTCCGAGGGGCTCGACGCTCTCATTCAGCCGTGGCCAACGTCCGGCCTTCTTTATGTCTTTCCTCCGTGGGTTCTGATTGGCCGGGTCATTCAGCGCATCGAGGGCCATCGGGGTCGAGTGTTACTGGTGGCCCCGGACTGGCCTGGGTGGCCCTGGTATGCCGATCTGGTCCGGCTGAGTGACGGCATTCCTTGGCTCCTTTCCACGCTGCCGAATCTTCTTTTTCAGGGACCCTTGCGGATGCCCCAAGTGGGTCGATTCTCGCTTACGGTTTGGCCATGGAGAGGGCTCGGCTGAAAAAGAAGGGTTACTCCCCCCGCGGTGATTTCTTCCCTACTGCGGGCGGGGAAAACGTCCACTTCTCTTACTTACGTTCGGATTTGGGGGATCTTTGAAGACTGGTGCTCCCGGCGTGGAGTCCGGGCGGCGACGGTTTCCGTTTCCGTCGTTTTAAGTTTCTTCAGGTTGCTTTTGATAAGGGCCTTGCGGCTAGTTCCCTGAAAGTCCAGTTGGCGGCTATCTCTTGTTATCGAGGCAAAGTTTTAGGCCGTCTCCGCGGTTCTTATCCGGACGTACGTCATTTTCTTACGACTGTTTTTCATTTGCGGCCCTCCCGCAGGATTTTCATTCCTCCGGGGGACTTGAATCTAGTGATGCGGGCCCTGGTTCGTGAACCTTTTGAACCCCTGAGTAGGGCGTTTCTGAAAGATTTTACGCTGAAGACGGTTTTTCTTGTAGCCATCTGTTCGGCACAGCGTATTTCAGATCTACATGCGTTGTCCTGCCGAGAACCTTTTTTGTCTTTTTTCCCGGTCCCTTCCTTTTGGCCGAAGGTGGTTTCCCCTATTCATGTGAATCAGGCAGTGTTTCTTCCAGTTCTTTCTTCCCACTCTGTCGGGTCGGCGGACAAAAGTCTTCACCTTCTCGATGTGGGTCGTGCACTTCGTCGTTATTTGACGGCTACCGAATCTTTTCGGAAGACTGACCGGCTATTCGTGCTCTTCGGTGGTGCACGTAAAGGGGAAGCGGCGGCTAAGGCCCTCCGTTGCAAGATGGCTCAAGGAAGCGTTCGCATCTGCGTATCTGTTGCAGCAGCGGTCTGTTCCGGAGGGGCTACTGGATCATTCCACTAGGGCTCAGGCGACCGCTTGGGCGGAGTATAGCCTAGTTCCGCCAGCAGATATCTGTAAGGCGGCCACCTGGTCGTCTCTGCATGCTTTCAGTACACACTATCGTTTAGATGTGTCAGTGGCTCGGGATTCCTCTTTTGTTCAGCGGTTCTGCGCGCCGGATGGCAAGGTCCCGCCCGGTCTTAACTGCTCTGTTACATCCCGATGTTGGAGGACTAAACTTGATTACCGAACAGGAAATGGAAATTACACTAACCTGGTAATTGTAGTTCCTGGAGGGTCCAGTTTAGTCCTCCTTCTCTCCCGACTATCTGTTATAAAAATGCGGCGCGCTTTCCGAACGGTGGATCATAAGACGGTTCCTCTTGCCGTTCGAACCTTTTTTGCAGCCGCGTTTTTGGCTATGGCTCTTCCTTTCTCAGGTGTTCAGTCAGCTCCTGAGATTTCTGATACGGAGCTGTATTTTGATTTCTGGGGCGTTGGTTCCAGCGCAATACAGTGTTCTAACTTCCTCGTTTGGGGAGAAAGTTGGATATTTTTGTGGGGGGGAAACAAATTGTTCTTTAATTATGTCATTTTCATTATGTCATTTTGTATATTAATCTAATGTGTTGCTTCGTTAAGTATGCTTTGTTACTAGTACACTGGGGGCTTCTGGGAGCTCCGTCTGCATATATACTACAGAAGACTTGATTGGTCCAGTCTCCAGGCTGCAGGAGGAGGGGCACTACCCAATGTTGGAGGACTAAACTGGACCCTCCAGGAACTACAATTACCAGGTTAGTGTAATTTCCATGTAGCTGGGTTGCTATGAGTCAACACTTACTTGATGTCACTAAAAAAAAAAAAAATGAAAGGTTTGATTTGACTAGCATCTCAAAGACCTGGTGGAAGGAGGACAACCAATGGGACACTGTGATACCTGGGAACAAACTATATTGCAATGATAGAGTAGATCAAATTAGTGGAGGGTTTGTGCTCCATTAGAGAGGGCATTCAGTCACATATGATTAATGTTTTGCAGGAAACAAAATACACTGTAGAATCTCTATGACTAGAAATTTCATGTAAAAAGGGAAGGCAATGGCTGTGCAGGTGTACTACCAGCTGCTTGGCCATAATGAATAGATGGATGATGAAATGCTGAAAGAAATCAAGGAAGTTATCAAAAGTTACAGCACAGTAATAATGGGTGATTTCAATTACCCTGGTATCGACTAGGTCAGTGTCACAGCAGGACATGCTAGGGATATAGTTTCTAAATGAAATAAATGACTGTTTCTTGGAGCAGCAAATTCATGAACCAACAAGAGGGAAGGCTATTTTGAACCCAATCTTCAGTGGAACACAGGTTTTGGTGCAGGAGATAAGGGTTTTGGAGTCACTTGGCAATAGTGATCATAGCATTTGATTTAATAAATGGAAGAAGGATAGTAAGGAAATCCAACGTACTACCTTTTAACTTTCAAAAGGGAGATTATAATAAAAAGAGGAAAATAGTTAAGAAAAAACTAAAAGGAGCAGCTGCAAACGTTAAAGATTTGCATCACTCATGGGCATTGTTTGAAAGTACTATCTTGGAAACCCAGAACAGACAGAACCATAGAAACATAACGATAGAAAAAGACCATGTGGTCTATCTAGTCTGTTCTTCCATATAAACCACTACAACAATCCCCTTTTTTCCTTTAGAGATCCTCTGTGTTTGTCCCGTGCTTATTTGAATTCAGATACTGTCCTCATCTCTACCACCTCCACTGGGAGACTATTCCATGGATCCACCACTCTTTCTTTAAAGAAATATTTCCGCACATGACTCCTGAATCTATTCCCTTTCACTCTCATCCCATATCCCCTTGTAGCAGAGCTTGCTTTCAATCGAAAGAGGCTCTCCTCCTGTGCATTTATGCCATTGAGGTATTTAAATGTCTCAATCATATCACCTCTATTCTGCCTGCCCTATAAAGTGTACAAATGAAGATCCTTAAGTCTGTCCTCATATACATTATAATGAAGACCACTAACCATTTTAGTAGCCACCCTTTGTACCAACTCAAGCCTGTTTATAGCCTTTTGATGGTGTGGTCTCCAGAATTGCACACAATACTCCAAATGAGGTCATACTAAAGACTTATACAAAGGCACTATCACCTCCTTTCATCTGCTGGCCATCCCTCTCCCTATGCACCCAAACATCCTTCTAGCTTTTGCCATCACCTTTTCTACCTGTTTAGCTACTTTAAAATCATCAGACACAATCATGCCTAGATCCCGCTCTTCTTGAGTGTACAAATGTTCTTCACCCCCTATACTATATTGCTCCCTTGGAATGTTGCAGCTCAAATGCATGACCTTGCATTTTTTTAACATTAAATCTCAGCTGCCAAATTCTAGACCATTCTTCAAGCTTAGCTAGATCCCTCCTCATGTTATCTATGCCTTCCTGGGCATCTGCTCTATTGCAGATTTTGGTATCATCCATAAATAGGCAAACCTTACCCGTCAGCCCTTCCGCTATATCACTAGCAAAGATGTTAAAAAGTATTGGACCAAGGACAGATCCCTGGGGCACACCACTGGTAACCCCCTTCTCCTCAGAGTAAGCTCCATTTACCTTGTCGCCTCCCACTCAACCAATTTCTAACCCCAACCAGTAACTTTAGGGTCCATTCCTAGGGTGCTAGAGTTTTTTTTATAAGTCGCCTGTGAGGAACAGTGTCAAAGGCTTTACTGAAATCTAAATAGACCACATCTAGGGCTCTCCCTCGGTTCAACTTACTGGTCACCCAGTCAAAGAAATCAATCAGATTTGTCTGACAAGACCTGCCTCTGGTGAATCCATGCTGCCTCGGATCCTCTAATCCGGTGGACTCCAGAAACCTCACTATTTTATCTTTCAGCAGTGTATCGAATAATTTACTCACCACAGAGATTAGACTAA
Organism: Ichthyophis bannanicus; assembly: GCA_033557465.1. Taxonomy (NCBI): domain Eukaryota; kingdom Metazoa; phylum Chordata; class Amphibia; order Gymnophiona; family Ichthyophiidae; genus Ichthyophis; species Ichthyophis bannanicus. The sequence continues at coordinate 116,553,717 of CM066044.1, forward strand.
CTGGCCTGTAGTTTTAAACCACATCCTTACTTCCACTTTTGTGTAAAGGGACCACATGTGCCTCTCTCCAGTCCTTTGGCACCACTCCTGACTCCAATGAGGTATTGAAAAGGTCAGTCAGTGGAGCTGCTAGAACGTCCCCAAGTTCCCTCAGTATTCTAGGGTGTATCCTATCCGGTCCCATCGCTCTGTCTACTTTAAGTTTATCTAGTTTCTCATGAACACAGTCTTCTGAAAATTGTTCAGGATGCCCCTTGCTTCTGTTCCTCTTTGTGGGTGTTTTCTGAGGTCCTGCTCATGGTTCTTCATCTGTGAATACAGAACAGAAATATTTGTTAAGCAATTCCACTTTATCCTCATCAGCTTCTACTTATTCCTCCCTTTCACCCTTGAGTCTGATAATACCACTTTTGCCCTTCCTCTTCTCACTAACATATCTGAAAAATGTCTTATCCCCCATTTTACTGCATTGTCTATTTCCTCCTCTTTTTGAATCTTTGCTTTCCTGACTACTTTGCTAGCTTCTCTGTTTTTCCAAATATAGATGCCTGTCTTCCTCTCTCTGTGATGTATTCCATGCTTTCAGAAAAGTCGAAGGAAGTCTAAAAAACTGCCAGCATGGTTTAAAGGCAAAGTCAGAGAGGCTGTTATTGCCAAAGAAGCATCTTTCAGGAAATGGAAAAGGCAGCCACATAACAAAAACGGAAAATAACTTAAATATTGGCGAATTAGATGGAAGGCATTGATAAGGCAGGCAAAGAGATAATTTGAAAAAAAGCTTGCCATGGAAGCAAAAACTAATAATAAAAATGTTTTCAAGTACATTCGTACCAAAAAGCCTGTGAAAGAGTCAGTTGGACCATTGGATGATAGAAGGGTAAAAGGGGCACTAAGTGAGGACAAGGCCATAGTGGAGAAAATGAATATTTTTTTTGCTTTGGTGTTTAGTAAAGAAGATGTAGGAAAGCCATCCATGACTGAAATGGTATATAAAGTGATGTTTCAGAAAAATTGAAAGAAATATCAATAAACCGGGAAGATGTATTACAAGTATTTGAAAAATTGAAGAATACCAAATCACCTGGACCATATGGTATATATCTGAGAGTGTTGATAGAACTGAAATATGAGATTACAGACCTACTATTAGTATTCTGTAAACTATCATTAAAATTATCTGTAGTACCGAAAGATTGGAAAATGGCCAATGTAACACCAATTTTTAAAAAGGATTCTGGGGTTTAAATTTGTTAATTTAATATTCAGTCAAGGCCTAGTACCAGCAAAGAACTTTCAGTTTAAATTTAAAACAAAGCAGAGAGCTTTCTGGTTAAATGTTAAACCCAGCAGAGAGCTTCTAGTTTAAATTTAGTGCTCAGTCAGGGCCTAGTATCAGCAAAGAGCTTTAATTTAAATCAGCTCAGAGTATAACTCATCATGAAAGAAAAAACAGGGTCAGTATTCTTTGAGCAATAAATTGTTTCTAGAGACCTTTACAAAGAGACCTTCTAGATAGGGGGTAAGAGGCATATGAAATTGTTTTAAATAGGTGTTAAAGCCAAGGGACACATCAAAGGGGCATTTTGAAATACTCTCTCTATCCAAGAAAGGGCTGTGTGAATTACCCAGGAAATTGGTCACAGATTACCTCAGACACACAGAACAGGGTAATGTGTAGCAGCAAGCTTTTAATAAGTCTTCTTTCACTCCCTCCCTTCCCGACTCCCTCCCACCCCTGGGAGATTTATAGCTTTATAGGTGTTTAAAACTCTTAAAGGAAAGGAGGTGCCATATTCACTCTCAAGTACAGCTGTTTATCCTCATCAGGCATACATTAAGGACCTGAGATTAGTTAAGCTTGAGGTGAACAAAGTCCATTAAAGTATTAGGTATAGTTTTATTAGCATAAATATCCCCATCAAGCCTTAGTAAGTAAGCAACTTAAATACCTAAACACAAACTAAGATGCAGACAGCAGTCCAGCAGCAAAATGGGGGCTTGCCACTTTTGCATTGAGTGTCACATGAATGATTTTCTCCCAGTAGGTGAGGGGTCTACATGTACATTAGGTGCAAGGAGCTCTTTGATCTCAGGGAACAAGTCCAATCTCTGAAGGATAGAGAAGCAGACTTGGAGGGCATAAGGAAGAGAGAGAGGTTCATAGACGGACCTACAGGGATGTAATACTGATGTCCCACTTCCAGTCTGGCAGCATCCCTGTTGCGATGGAGGAGAAAGGTCTCATGACTGGAGAGCATCACCCCGGTGTGACAGGAAGTGATCCTGTAGCTAGGACCTGTTCTCCAGGTGATGTAAAACCCACTCACACTGAGGAGATTTCTCCAGGGCTATGTGACCACGAGGGAAGGGTTAGGATAGCTGTTATAGTTGGTGATTCGATCATTAGGCCTGTAGATAGCTGGGTGGCTGGTGGACATCATGATTGCCTGATAACATGCCTGTTGCGAAGGTAGCAGACCTCACGCACTACCTAGACAAGGTCTTAGATAGTGCTGGGGAGGAGTCTGCTGTCTTGGTACATGTCGGTACCAGCGACATAGGAAAGTGTGGTATGGAGGTTCTGGAGGCTAAATTTAGGCTTTTAGGTAGGAAGTTGAAATCCACAACTTCCAGCGTAGCATTCTCCGAAATACTTCCCATTCCACGCGCAGGACCCAAAAAGCAGGCAGAGCTCCAGAGTCTCAATTAATGGATGGTGCAAGGAAGAGGGTTTTGGATTTTTTAGGAATTGGATTACATTCTGGGGAAAAGAGGGGCTTTTCCGAAGGAATGGGCTCCACCTTAACCGGGATGGGACCAGGCTACTGGCATTTACCTTTAAAAGCTTCTCTATCTCCTTTTTAAACTAGATAATAGGGGAAAGCCGACAGTCGCCCAAGGGTGCATGGTTCAGAACAATGTTTCCTTGAAGGATACTAGTAAAAGATGAAGTTAGGGCATAACAGCAAAGAGATTCCAATAAAAGCAAAAGTAGCCCAAATGCCCTTGAATACAGAGCAGACAAAGCTTAAAGATTCCAAATTACCCCTGCGTACCGATATCCAGATTAATATGAATAAAATACAGCCTTTAAAATGCTTGTATGCAAATGCCATAAGTCTAAAAAATAAGATGGGAGAGTCATAATATATAGCACTAAATGAGAGATTAGATATGATTGGAATCTGAGACATGGTGGAATGAGGACAACCAATGGAATACCGTGATACCTGGGTATCAACTATATTGTAATGATAGAAGAGATCAAATTGGTGGTGGGGATGCACTCTGTTAGACAGAGAAACAAAATTCACTGTAGAATCTATATGGATTGAAGTTCTATGTAAAAAGGGGAAGGTGATGGCAATGGGGCTGTACTATTGACTGCCTGGCCAGAGTGAACAAATGGATGATGAAATGCTCAAAGAAATCAGGGAAGCTAACAAAACTTACAGTACAGTAATAGCAATGGGTGATTTCAATTACCCCGGTAGGGAGATAGTTTCTAGTGTGGTGGCGAAACTGTATTAGAGCCCATGAAAATAGATAAAAGACAAACATTTACCTTCAAGCAAAGGGATAGTCCAGAGAGCACTGACTTTCAAAGTACAGCCAAAGTGAAAAAAAACACACCCGGGGCTGCTGAGCTCAGACCACGCCCAAGGTCCAAGGCAACCAAGAGAGGTAATGAGAAGCACCTGGGGGAGGAGTTTGAGGCTGTAGGGTAGCCCCACTCAGGGAACAGGAAGAAGGGAGACCACCAGGGAAACGGAAGGTGAGGAGACCACCAGGGAAATGGAAGGTGAGGAGATCACGAGGGAACCAGAAGGAAAGGAATCTTTCAGGGAAGCTGAGAGAGAGAGGTGCTCCAAAGACAGCCTCAGAAGGGATTGCCATTGCAGCCAAAACACAGGAAACTACAGCCCTGAAGGAAGCCCGTGTTGTAGAGGAATTACAGCTGGCTCTGGTTACAGGAGCGTTTGCCCTGAGGAAGCTGCAGACTATAAGCGAGGTTCGGGAACAGCCCAGCAGGAGCCTGTGGGGAGAGTTTCACTTCTGGAAAGGCCTGTGAAAAGAAGTTGCTAGAAAGAAGGAGAGCCCATTAGAAGCCTTGAACAGTTTATTGAAAGATAAGGATCTCCATAGCCCATCAAAAACCCCTGAACCTAGAGAGAGGTCTCGCTGGGAAAAGGTTTTAAAATTATTAGAAGAAATTAAGCCTACATTCCCACAAGCTGATTCCAGTCAGGAGACAACAGATCCTGATTATGAGGGCATGCAGATAGATAATTATGATTCTGATAATGCCTCTACAGAATCTCAAATGGATTGCTCTTTTTGTATAAAGACAAAATGAAGAAGCTATAGGGTTTAAATGTGGAAAGATCCAGAAGCTATTATACCAGTATGTCTTGTGCCTAGAGTGCTGAAAATGTTTGAAATGAAGTTGCTGGTGTTTTAAAGCAGATAGAAAATATTTAAAGGCTTGATTTGAATGTTTAAGAAAGAACTATCTAAGTGGGCAGCAGCCAGAAGTAAAAGAAGCTTTAATTTGAATATTGCACAGTTTGGAAAAGCAGTTGTTTAAGCCAGAAGTAAAGGAACTATCAGCTGAAGAAGCAGTTGCAACTTTTGTCACTGTGAAGTTCTTGATCTGAAATTCTTTTTTTTTTGGGGGAGAAGTATCCTAATTTTGTTAATATGTGTCTTTGGTGCAAAGGAAGAGAAAAATAAATTTTCCTGTGTTTTTGCCTTCAAACCCTCGGCCTACTCATCATTTCACACAACTACAAGCCCCAGAAGCCTCGGCTCTGGGAACCCATACTAAAAGGGACATTAGGAGGTACACCCCTGCCTATAGGCAACCGCCTAGACAAGTGGGGGCGTCACACTAGATTAAATAAATGACTGTGTCTTGGAGCAGCTGGTTCATGAACTGACCAGAGGGGAAGCCATTTTGGACCTAGTCCTTAGTGGAACATAAGATCTGGTGCAAGAGATAAGGGTATTGTGGCCACTTGGCAAATAGTGATCATAGCATGATCACATTTGATTTAACAAATTGAGGAAGGACGGTAAGGAAATCCACAGTACTACCTTTTAACTTTCAAAATGGAGAAAGGGAGACTATGATAAAATAAGGAAAATAGTTAAGAAAAAACTAAACGCAGTTTCAAAGGTTAAAGATTTACATCAAGCATGGGTGTTATTTAAAAATACTATCTTGGAAGCCCAGACCACTTTAAAAAATGTGGAAGGAAGTCCAAAAAAACTGCCAGCATGGTTTAAAAGTGAAGTCAGCATCTTTCAGGAAATGAAAAAAGGAGCCAAATGATGAAAACTGGAAGCTACACAAGCACTGGCAAGTTAGATGCAAAGCATTGATAAGGCAGGGAAAGAGAGAATTTGTGAAGAAGCTTGCTGTGGCAGCAAAAACATATAATAAAGTTTTTTTTTTAAGTACATTCGTAGCAAAAAATCTGTGAGAGAGTCAGTTGGACCATTAGATGACAGAGGATTTAAAGGGGTACTAAGAGGGGACAAGGCCATAGCGGAAAGAATGAATACATTTTTTGCTTCGGTCTTTACTGAGGAAGATGTAGGGATATAGGGAAGATGTAGGAATGAAAGAAATAGCAATACACTGGGAAGATCTATTACAGCTATTTGATAAACTGGAGAGTAGCAAAACACCTTGATCAGATGGTATATATCCAAGGGTGTTGAAAGAATTGAAATATGAGATTGCAGACTGTCTATCATTAAAATCATCTGTAATACCTGATGGGTAGTGATTTCTAATGTGGAACCTTGCAACGTGTATCTATAGTGTCACAAGCACAACGCCAAAACCACTAGTCTTCTAGTTGTTGAGGGCATGGTGGTTGAGAACCTTCTTCTATCAGCTGTTATATTTATGCTTTAAGTAGAAGGAATATAGTCGTGTTAAACCAAGGGTAAGGCTTATGACAGAAAAAGAAAGTTTATTTTGAACACAATAGAACAGATCAGGTTCCTGGTACCATTTACAGAATTTTAAATTATAGGATTTTTGCTTAAGGTTCAGCAAGTTGGTGGCAAAGCAAACAGAACTCAACCTTGGTTTTAAAGTCCTCTTCACTGCAGAAGCTTAGCCTTTTCACATATAACAAGATGCCACTTTTCTTATCCTTTGTCAAGCAGAGCAATAGAAAAACAAACTTTACTTCTTCTATGGCAAATCTATCTTCACTCAGCCATACTTTCTCTAGGCTGCACTTCCAGGTGAAGAACCAAACTTAGGTTATGAAATAGGCATTCAAAGTGTCCTCAAGACTCTTATAGCAGGCTTTTTCATATAAGACAGGAGCAAAGCACAAACACTTCTAGCAGCCAATAAACTTTCTCTCCGTTGTAGAGTTTCAACACAGCTGACACACAAGCATGAATCACAGCCTTACTTCACTAGCTTATGCTACAGTAAATTCTTCGTTTCAAAACATACAGGAATTTACTTTCTCACTGCTTAGCTCTGAGGTTACTTCAGCAAGAGGAACAGTTCTTTCCAGGCTGGCCTTTCTTCAGACACTTTAAGTCTAGAACTTGGCATAAAGAACAATCCATCAACATATCATCTTCTTCCCCTAGCTCTGACACTGGTTCTCCCAATTGCATAGGTTCTGACTCATCCACTTGATCAGAGTGCCCTGCTGACAACCTCTCTGGTGGTCTGAAAGCTTCTCTCCTTCCTGGCTCCCACCTTTATTGCAAACGTGATTCAGGGAAATCACCTTTCTCAGCAATGGGTAGATCAGCCTGTCTCCAGAAGTTAGCACCTGCTCTGGCTTCTCCAGCATTCCATCGTCTTTGCTGCTCTGAAGTCTGTCCTCTGCTGCTTCCTCTGTTCCTTCTCCAATCACTCCTCCCACTCCTACTCCAGCTACTCTCTCCATAATTTAACCAAGGTTTATACTCACTGGGATCCAACCCCACCTCTTTCTCTCCCAGGTGTTTGTAATCCCCCTGCCTTCTGACATCAGAATAATCAGTGCATTTGTTAGAGTGAGGGTTTTTGTCCTCGTGCTTGCAATCTATCCCTCTTACACTGTCAAGCATTTCCTGGAACTTGTTCCAGCTGGTTTTTTTCTGCCTTTGGACTGTGGCTCTGGCCTTTTGACCCTGCACACCTAACAGAGGCCCCTTGATTAAGGTGAATTCCTTAGGTTGTTCACCTCCCCCATGCTCAAAATGGTTGACTTTGCCACAATAGTTTCGGTTGCTCTTTCCTAGGTGCATACATTTGCACTTGTCCACATTAAATTTCGTCTGCCATTTGGATGCCCAGTCCTCCAATTTATCAAGGTCCTATTGCAATTTTTCACAATCCTCATGGATTTTAACAACTTTGAATAATTTTGTGTCATCTGCAAATTTGATTACCTCACCCATTATTCCCATTTCCAGGTCATTTATGAATATGTTAAAAAGCAGCAGACCCAGCATAGATCCTTGGGTATTCCACTATTCATCTTTAGCCATTTAGACCTACCCTCTGCTTTCTATCTTTAAACCATTTCCTATTCCACAATAGTACACTGCCTCCTATCCCATGACTTTTTAATTTTGTCAAAAGTCTCTCATGAGGGACCTTGTCAAGGCTTTCTGAAAATCCAGATAGACTATATCAACCGACTCAACTTTGTCTACCTGTTTATTCACACCTTCAAAAAGCATAACAGATTAGTAAGACAATAAAGCCATGTTGGCTGTCTCCCATTAAGCCATGACTATCTACATTTGCGGTAATTTTGTTATTTATGATGATTTCTACCATTTTTCCCAGTACTGACATCAGGCTCACCGGTCTGTAGTTTTCCGGATCACCCCTGGAACCCTTTTTAAAATTGGCACTACACTGGCCATCTTCCAGTCATCAGGTATTACCTGAAATCTCATTGGCATATCTTGACACTACATAAGTGTTTTCAGTTACCACTCATGATAGCTTATCGAAGGATCTCTAATATAGCAGATCGAGTTATTTGTAGAATTTCTGATCCTGCTTATGCCCAAAGGAGCAATGGGGGCCATTATGCTTGTGGCTTCTGTAACTTTTACCTGACAATGATTGAGGGTACTAATTGGCGAAACCCAGAGTCAGAACATGTATGCACATTGCAGCATCACACTAGTTGCAATTCCTCCTTTGTAGTTTATTTGATCATCTGTCCTTGTGATAACGTTTATGTGGGCATGATGACGCGAGCTGTGAAGAAACATTTTGCATTGATACTAATGTTTTGGCAGCACCACTGGTACATCATTGCTTACAACAGGGGCATTCTTTTGAACAACTTCATTGGTTGATATTGGATATGGTTCCTCCACTTTTACGTGGGGGTGACCAATTACGCCAGTTACGTTATAAAGAACAGCGTTGGATTTATGTGCTTCATTCAACTAACCCATTTGGGTTGAACACGGAGGTAGAGTGGTGGTCGCTCCATTAGATTGTTTTGACTACTGTGTGATTTGATGCCTATCGTGTGCTTTTTAAAGATCCATTAGCTGAATAGAGCTCCATGTGATGCAATTGAACAAATACTGGAACAGGAAGTGTGCGTAACATTGCTTGAAGAAGAGCCGGGAAAGGAACAGGCTTGAAACACGAATGTTTGTGTTGCAATACCCAATGGACTGACTGTTTGTAGCCACATTAAACATCAGATAAGTATATTAGTGGCGTTTTACCTTTCAGAGCTGGAAAGCCTTTTGAAAATTCATAACCGCTGAGCGTTGTTTTTAGGGCAATGGGCTTTTGGATGCGGTTTGGTCATGGATATAGAATGATGCGTTCCCATTGAGGAAGAAGCACTAGCTGGGATCAGCAGTACACCTGCATATGTTGAGGAGATTTGCTCTTGTGAGTGGTTTGTCTCCTGTATGTTGGCCGGTTGGCCGTTCTCATTAAATGATTAAAATGGAGGGCCTACTTCAAGAGAGGGTTTTTCCACACTCATGGTAGGTGATACAACAACAAAAAAAAATTCTTACCACTGTTCATTGGAATTGGGAGATTGGACATTGTAGTATGGGAGATCAGGGAATGTGTACCTTTTTGTAGGAATATCATTGTGGTGACATGATTTGGGCTTCATAAGTTTGAGGACATGATTATTGGCACCCTTATAAACAATTCAAATCAATTTGAGCAGAAGACCTACATTCCCACTGCAGTGTAATTAAACACACCTGTGATCAATTGTCAATACTCACATGACTTGAATCAACCAATGAATGATGGTTCTAATGTTTAAAATGGCCACATTCACTCTCTGTTCCATTCTTACAATGGTGAAGACAACAGAGCTGCCTGAGACTCAGTCTTACAACCATGGGGTCTTCAGTTGGCTGTGCCTCCCACACTCCAAGGTGCTGGGAAGGAGAAGGTGCTTCTACTAGTCCCTTGATTCGGGTGTAGTGAATCCAGCCTCTTTCTGCCATTCTTACAGCTGTTTCTTTGCTCAGGAGTATCTGGAATGGCCCCTCCAAATCAGGCTGCAACTTTGACTCTTTCCAGGATTTTATCAGAACCCACTGTCCTGGTTTAAAGCTGTGGACTGCAAAGTCCAGAGGAGGCGTCTGTGCCAGGAGCCCTTTATTTCCAAGGAAAGAAAGAAGAAGACAGCCCAAGTATATATTCTCTAAGAAACCTGTCTTTGGTTTCAAACTAAGGAGTTTCCTTTAATTGCCCCAGATAGGGTAACCCAAATAGCATCTCCCCTATTATTCCATTGGTGCAGGTACTACTAATCTCCTACCTATTAGTGATCTTTATTCAGGTCATGTGAATCTCCGCCTCGGTTTATTTCTCTTAATCCTTGCCCCTTTTACCTCTCTTCTCTTATTTACCTTACTCCTTTTATGGTTGTATGACCTGTCACATGATTTCTCAGAAATCACCCTTCCTCGCTGCCTAGGGTCTTAACTTTCATGTTCCTTTAACTTGCCTTAAGTTTTGTTTCTCATTTTCCAGGTCCTTTGCAAAAACAGCAATTCTTTATCAATATGACTCAGTGTTCCTTCTGTCCTTGAGCTTTTAATTCTACATATTGTTACTTATGTGCTATAGCCTAGAAGCTAAGGGGGGTGTGTGTGTGTGGGGGGGGGGGGGGACCTAAAAATCGCAAGGCCAAAAGAAAATGTTTTTTACCAGGTGCAAAACATTAACATGTGAGCCAATGTATTGTGGCAAGCAAATAGCATCCTATAGATTTCTATTTCTACTTTGAGTTCTTCATATATTTTGTGAAAACAACCAATTAAACTTTTAAAACATTTCGGCCACAAAGACCTTGGTATTCCTGTGTCTACAGTTTGCAATGTTGTTAGCAAGTTTTCTGCTCATGAAACAGTTAAGAACTTCCCCGGACATTGTAGGAAGAGGAAAATTAATCCAAGAAGTCTTTGAAGGTTAGTGTGAATTGTTGGAAAAACATCATGTACAACATCCAAAGATCTTATGACTGACTGGAGCAATCTGGAGTGGTGATTTCAACTTACACTATAGGCCGTGCACTAAACCAAGAAGAACTTCATGGGAGAAGGCCACAGGTAAAAGACAGACATAAAAAGGCACTACTGATCTTTGCCCAAACCCAACTTGAGAAACTAAAATCCTTCTGGGAAAATGGTCTGTGGATAGACAAAATCAAACTTGAGCTCTTTGGCAATGCAGACCAGTGATACATTTACAGGTGAAGAAATTAAGCTTATAAGGGAAAGCAAACCACCCTTTTTACAGTTAAATGTGGTGGAGGTTCCGTAATGTTGCTAGGCTGTTTTTCTGCCTCAGGAACTGGAGGCCTGGAACATACTAAAGGAATCATGAGGTTAAAGGACTATCAAGATATTCTGGAGCAAAAGTTGCTACGTAGGTTTAGAAAGCTAAGTCTGGGTTGAAGGTCATGGATCATCCAGCAGGACAGTGACCCAAAACATACATTCAAAAGTACAAAAGAATGGTTAAAAAGGAACAACTGTTTTAAACTAGCCAGCAGTGAGTCCTGATCTCAATCCAATTGAGAACCTTTGAAAAGAGTTAAAATCTGCATTGGTAAAAGGAATCATGGAAACATTTATGAATTGGAACAAATTGCAGTTGAAGAGTGGGAGAAACTACTGGCCGACAAATGTACAAAATTTATAGATGGCTACAGAAACCTTTGGAGGCTGTCATCACTGCCAAGTGTGATGCAACTAACAATTAGTAAAGGGTGACATTAATCCTGTCCAGGTCATATTTTGTTTTTTTTTCTAAGAAATTACTACATCTAAGTTGTACAGACTTCTTTTTTTAGTTGTATACGTTTAAACATACTATTAAAATATTATGGTGACATATAGTTGGAATATTTCCAATTATTTCTCAAGATATTGTACACAACATAGCTAAAATGCAAGGGTGCCAATAGTGTTGACCACAACTACATTTTATAAAGAACGTGCATACTCTGCCCCAGAACAGGCCAACATTTGCATCACATAAAACTTCGAATCTTCTTATTACCTCACATACTTTTATGCATGTAACCTCCTAGGGTAATTTTATAAAAACCCTTTTATGCATGTAAAACACTTTATATGTATGGGAAATGTTTACAAAATTATAGCCCACAGAACTAGAAATGGACGGATTTTTTTGAAGCAGGATCAAATTGTGCTGACTTCACGTAGCTCATTTCAGAAAACTTTCTGTGGATATTTTTCTCCATTAGTAAATCTAGCCTGTTTTCTTATTCTTTAATAACTTGGCCCTTGACTGCCTTTTGGGATTCTATCCTTTTTATGATTCAAAGAAATTCCATCTGTTCTAATATTCGTAGTGTTCAGTGTTTGTATTGCTCCAGCTTTTTGTATAACCCAGTCAGTGGTATTGAGAGGTTGGGGTTTTTTCTTTTCTTTTTATAGACTGGTGTGGGGTAATTTTATAAATGCTTATTTGAACCTATAAAGTATGGTTCTTCAAGCTCAAGCTACTTGTAAAATTGCTCCCAATGTGGGCAATTATCAAATAACCCATGCAGTTTTAAACTATGGGGGCAATATTATAAGTGACATTAGCATGAAGGATGGTGTTTTACAGTTAGGTAGGCCCTTATTTAATTTCCATGGCATACATGTGCCTAAAAATAGATGACAAGAAAATGTAGCACCTACTTTATATGTACGTGTTCCTGGGGATAGAAAATGGGCTGGGAGGGGGATCAGCACTTAGGCATGCATCTTTTAAAACACAACTTCAGTTAAACAATCCCACTATTTGAAAGACCACTGAAGCCAGTGACCACTGAAGTTTAGTTAAGTACGATCGTGGCAAGATGCTGCAATCAGCATTTTTACTCTATGCAGCTTGGCACATTGAATTCTGGACACTAGCAGTGAACAGTGATAAATTGACAATGTGATGCATACTGTGAAGGACAAATTTTTTATTATTTTTTTTAACTGGGAGTGGTTACAATTTTTTTTTAAAAAGCACCAAGTTAGACTAAAAGATAAGTGGACTTTAAGGAAAAATTTGGACCGGTGATTGATGTTGGGAGCAAATGAGGTGCAAGCACTAGAAGCAAATATAGCTCCTTTCTGATGATCCTTACTATACATACTTTTGAAAGTCTTTCAGTGTTAACTGAGGCTTCTCCAGAACGATGCTAGTGGTGAAGGAGCTTTTACATTAGTAGTCTTTTAAAGTACATTCATAATTACTAATTCTTACTGGCACATACACACAAAGTCATGCCTACCTTAGACTAGTAGAAGTTTCTGGAAGGCAGTTTTCTAAAGGTACATGGATGCATATGTTGCCTTTATAAAATAATGAAAATAAATGCAACATGTGTACTTGCGTACTTTCACAGCCTAGATACCTGTTATAAAATTATCCTGTAAGAAAATAATTTTATAAAGCTTTTCCTCATATGAAGCACATTTTATATGTAGATAAAAGGCTCATAAAATTGTGGAGGGGTATGCACACATAAAAGGGGCTTTTTACTAAAGTGCATTATACAGCACGAATGTAGGCATGAAATACCGTGAGCTGGGACCTTTGGCAACTATTAGCACAGGAGCATGACAACACGGAATGATTTTCAAACTAACTGAGACTGGTCCATTGAGTGGGTTAGGGGCAGAAACTGGCCATGGTGAGTACCTTCCAGTCAGTACAAGGATAAACACCACTTGCTAAATGTCACAGTTGCAAATAGCATGGATGCAATTGCTTCTCAATAGGTGTCGTTAAGCGCATCCATGATAATGGCACCCTACGTTAGGGTATGACTTTGCACCTTATCCATGCATTAGGTGCAAAATTGTAGCATACTTTAATAAAGCTACCACCTCAGTTTCTTTGTTGCCCCTCTGAATGCGCTGTAAATGTGACTTGGCTGTTTTCCCTGTTTGTTTGGGTTTTTTTCTTAGTCTGTGCAACCCCTCCTCTCAATCTCTGCAGCCAAAGCCACGCCCCTATTGTGACATGAAAGGTGACTTCCACTGAACCTGGATAAAAGCGACATATCCATGGCACACAGCGTGCTCCTTAGCTTGTTCCTTTGCGCGCCTCCTTAGCGCACCATACTCTCTCATGTACCTTCTGTTCCCCTTATTGTATTCATAATCCTGGTAGTCACCTTCTTTCTCTTGCAGAGCTTAAAAGCACCCAAGGGCATCCAGAGGCTATGATTCAGTCTATACCACTTATGGATCTAGGCCCAGGAAGGGTCAGTCCTTTCTGGGCTCCCAGCAGTCTAAAAACTTCTTGATGGCCTCTACCAGAGCCAGGAAGTCTGCATGAGGTTAAATTAAATTAAAATGTATTTTTATCTCGCCTATCATAAATTTCTAGGTGAGTTACAAAAACTCAATTGTAAATAAAATACAGACATTACAATGACACAACTCAATACAAAATTGTACTACAGTACATGGTTTGGTTAAAATTGGATTAAAACTAATTAGCAGCAGGAAACAACATTGTGTTTAATTTTTTCCCAAAATGTCATGCCATGTAATTTAGCAGAGGTCCCTTTTGAGGTACAGCTGGTAGGAAGGCGTCTCCAGCATTTCCTCTCAGAATGAACCCAGATCACATCAGACCAATGGTTTCTGGAGGTTCTAGGTCACTGGTATTCATTGGAATTTGCAGACTCTCTAGGAGATGACTTTGTGCTGTCTTCCTGCAGCTAGTGGTCACAGAAACCTTGCAGCAACTTCTGCAGAGCAGGGTCAGGGTCTCTATTCATCTACTTTGTAGTGCCTAAGAAGGGTGGTTCCTTTTGGCCTGTCCTGGACCTGAAAGCGGTTAATACCAGGCTCGGGATTTCTCCATTTTCTCATAGAGATCATCAGGTTGATAGTGCCAGTTTGACCAGGAGAGTTTCTTACCTCCTTGGATCTAGCTGAGGCCTACTTCCATATTTCTATCAGGGAGCAGCATCAAGATTCCTATGTTGCTACATCCTGGGCTGTCATTTTAATTTTGGGTTCTGCCCGTTACCTTAGCCACGATCCCCACTTTTTTTTGAAAGTAATAGTGGTAGTGATGTTTGTTCCTGCGCATGCAGGGAATCCAGGTTCACCCCTACCTGAACAACTGGCTTATCTGGTCAGATTCTCACTATGGAAATCGAGAAGACACTACTCTTGTAATTCAGTGACTAGAACACCTGGGGCTAGTGATAAATCACCCCAAGAGCAGCCCATCCATCTCAGGAGTTAGGAGTATTTGGAAGAGTCTTTCAACACTCTTCAAGCTTGAGCTTTTTCCTCCTGAGAGGATGTTCAAGCTATAGAAACAACTTATGAAGTTGTCTGCAGCCTGCCACCCCAGGTCTGGAACTATCTTCAACTTGTCCATGATGGGCAGTATATCAAATAACTTAATTTCTGAGGTACATTTATTTATTTATTTAAAAGATTTTATATACTTTGGTGTCCACTCTGGAATTGATCCTGTGGGGCAGGAATCATATGAGAATTGAGAATTGTACAATAACTCAAAAAGTATAATACTGACAATTATTGCACTCCCCTGAGGGAGTGGATAACATGAGGAAAGATCTACAAAAGCTGGAAGAATGGTCTAATGCTTGGCAGTTAAGATTTAATGCGAAGAAGTGCAGTGTCATGAACTTAGGAAGCAGAAATCCAAGGGAAATGTATGCGATGGGGGATGAGAGGTTGGTGCGCATGGACCAGGAGAAGGACCTTGGTGTGATTATTTCTGAGGATCTCAAGGTGGCAAAACAGTGCGACAAGGCAGTGGCAAAAGCCAGGAGGATGTTGGGTTGCATTCAGAAAGGAATTACCAGCGGAAAGGAAGAGGTACTAATGTCACTGTATGTCACTGGTGAGGCCTCACTTGGAATACTGAGTTCAGTTTTGGAGACCATATCTCACAAAGGATGTAAAAAGACTAGAAATAGTTCAGAGGAAGGCGATCAAAATGATTTGGAGCCTGTGTCAGAAGCCTTATGAGAAGAGACTTGAAGACCTAAATATGTACACTCTGGAGGAGAGGAGGGATAGGGGAGATATGATTCAGGCCTTTAAATACTTAGAGTATTAATGAACAAACAAACCTCTTCCAAATACGGGGAAGCTGTAAAACTAGAAGGCATAACATGAAGCCGCAAGGGGGTAAATTGAAAAGCAATGTCAGGAAATACTTTTTCACTGAAAGGGTGGTGGATGCTTGGAATGCCCTCCCGATGGAAGTGGTGGGGGCAAATACAGTGACAGAATTCATAATGGCATGGGACAAACACAGTTGATCCCTTTACAGCAACAGGATAAAATCAAAATAAACTTAACTATCTCATTTCTCAACAAACAGGGGTGCCCTACAAGTAGTGGTGGGTTCACCCCTATACAAAGACATGGGGAGGGGTGACCTGCATGGAGCAGCAGGTGCACCTACTCTTGCCACCTTGCTGGGCAGACTAGATGGATCATACTGGTCTTTATCTGCCATCATTTACTATGTTACTATGTTCTCTTTATAAATGTGTCTCTCTCCATTCCTGTTCGCATTGGCTCCATTATAATGCCCCCACCGCCCCTGCAGCTCATAATCTCACTACTTAGCCATAGGTTCTGATACAGATACCGTGTCTCCCACAGCCTCAGGTTCCACGTCAGTGCCTTCTCTCTCAGGTAGGTCTTATCAGTGCTCACTGTATTAAAAACTGCACTTTTACATGATCTCTTTACAACCCACCAGCTAAAAATGTTTGCCATATGTGAAACCTGGCTCCGAGACGGTGAAACCATTTATTTAAAGCAATTAGCCCCAACAGGATATACTATTCATTATTGCAGCCACCAGCCAGGCGAGGTAGTGGCATAGCTCTCTTTATTCCCTCGGAGTGGAACAGCAGGGAACTCTCCAAAGGGACCTCACTCATGCTCCAGATTAATGCACCGACATCTTTTCGCTGCCACCTCCTCTATGTCATTCCCCCAGTGTCTTCAACTTCTTATGCTGAATTACAGCAGCTTCTCAGACTTTGGTCTATCCTCAAGCCCCCTCCTTGTTTTAGGGACTTTAACACCAGCTAAATAATCCCAGGTCACCTTTTAGCAGTGACTTCCAGTCCTTCCTAATGGACTTTGGCTTTGCCCTTCTCTCCACCTCTCTCCCCCCCATGCACTCAGCGGGCCACTGCCTAGACCTTGTCCTCTTCAGGCACGGTCACCTCCTTACCAATTCCTTTCAATCAATCCCTATTTCCTGGACAAATCCTTTTTAGGACTGCTTTTACCTTACCCGAGTAGCTATTCTGGTACAATGGCACCCTTTGGGCATTGTAAAGACAGCCCTATAGTCTAAGGGAATTGTGTGTATTTATTTTTATGTCTTATTCCATTTGTCCATCTTTTCTATGCTGTTCCTATCTGTCCTATATTGTCCTGTCTGCACTATGGAGTTCCTTTCAGTTCTTTTCTTTTTTAATTATTGTACACTGCTATGCAATGTTGTGGTATATCAAATAAAATATAACTATAACCATCACTGCCTAGTACTTTTCAGTCTGGAGCATCTTTCTTCCTCTACATAGTCACAGCCTAAGATTTATAAAATGGGAAGCCTCAAGCGTATTGACACTGACCAATTTGCAATCAATACCTTAACCTTCCACCCAATTTTCTAACCCTTCCCTTGGATCATAAGATCTTCCAAATGAACTCACTTCTTTTTGAGACCCTTGATGCCCATGCCTTTCTCTGACAGGTAGGAGGTGCTGATAAACTTCATACTTAGTTCTTCCAGGACCTAAGAAACCTCAGGAAAAAGGTCAGACACTTGGAGCGCCATTGGCACAAATCACCCACAGAGGCGAACAAAATCTCCTGCAAGACCCTTTAGCGTGAATACAGGCAGCTCATCATGCTGGCCAAAATCTCACTACTCTAAAGTTATCCATGCCCATGAAAGTCTTCCACAACAACTATTCTCAGTCTTTCAACATCTTGCCCTCAAGGACCTCCAGACCATTGACATTATCCCTGTGTCACCGGATCAATTTGCCCACTCCACGACATCTAAAATTTTGACCTACCATGGACTGCATGATGCAGTAGCTCATAACTCCCCCCCCCCTTTCTCTTGTCCCCTCCAGAGAATTTTCCCAATGACCCACCTGACCTCCACTCCAACACTTTCTCATCTTTTACATCTTTAACTCAATTTCATCTGACAAAGCTATGAACTCCCTGAATCCCACCTCCTTGGTCCACCCTGTTCCTCCTACAGTGTTCAAATCCTGCTGGAATCACTTTGCTCCAACTGTCCTAAATTTAATCGACAGAATAACCAGTGGGACTATCCCACACTCCTGGAAACACTCCCTTGTGCGTCCACTTCTAAAGATCTGAACTTGAATCCATCCCTGCCTTACAATTATTGCCCTATTTCCAACCTCCCCTTCTTAGCCAAATGTCTCGAAAGCAATCTTTGAGCAGATCTCCCAATTCTGGAAATCAAATAATTCTTTCCACCCCGTAAATCTGACAGTAACCTCATAGGTCTTCTGAGTTAGGTTGCTATGCACTCAGACAATACTAAAGATGTTATGATCATCTAGTTAGACCTAAGCTCTGCTTTCAGTGTCATAGATCATTCCCTTCTTCAGTGACTAGAGGAGTCTAGCATTACTCACATCGCTCTCAACAGGTTCTGCCTCTTCCATCTCTGACCACACTTTCAGACCTGTATTCAGTGGTGGGATTTGGCCAGTTCAGCCCGGTTCCTGCCATGGGCCCCGATACTGGAGCTGCACTGGTGGGAATCCCCCACCCACCAGTGGTTTGACAGCATCTGGAGCCCATGGCATTGCAGGAAGCCCCCAATGTCATCAAAACACTGGCGGGTGGGGGGATCGGGCCACTGGGCCACCAGGGAGTTGCTGCCCTGCAGTTGCTTCCAGCAGCCTGAGCGTGCAGTATTGGCAACACAAACATGTGCCGTGCTGCCACCCACTCTGTTATGGCAGTGGTGGGATCAATTCAAACCAGTTCCTGTTTGGATCGAATCCTGCCACTGCCTGTATTGATGACAACACGTCAGCCCCTATCACTCAGTCTTTCAGGATCTCACAAGGGTCCATTCTTGCTCCTACGTTATTAATCTCTTAATTTCCCCCTCTAACCCTCCGTATTCAAAGTTTAAACATCAGTGCCTCCCTCTACGCTGATGACATTCAGCTAGTCATCATCCATGAGACCCGAGACCCGTGCTTTCAGGCCGAACTGGACACCAAACTTCAATCGATAGCAACCTTGCACAAAATGATTCTTCATCCTAATAAATTAGAGGCCCTCTGGATCTCTCACACCCAAATGTCACAACTTCTATTGCCCCAACTTTGCTGGATCCTCGATTTCTTTTGGGGATGCCATCTGCTCTCTAGGAGCCATTTTTGATGATCAACTCATTTTTCCCCCCATGTCTCAAATATTGTCAGAAGCTGCTTCTTCTCCTTGAAGAGAATAAGATCATTAAAATCGTATCTCGACAATCATGCCCTCAAAATTCTCATTCACTCCTTTGTAATAAATAAGGGTACTACAACTCCCTGCTCTTCAGTGTCAGGCTTGAATAATCACTTTTTCATCAAGGCATTTGACATTTAGCCTTGCCAGCCCTTCACTCCTCTGTACCCCCTGCTTTTGAATTTAGCAGAGAAATTTCAGTACTCCTGGTAAGAATTGTTATGCAACCTCATCTCCTCCCTCTTTCTCTTCTTGTGCCCTATTTAATGTGCAGGAACTTGCTTCAAATTTGTTAACCTTGTTTTGATCCATATAGAACTACTGGTTATCCTGTAAACCGCTACAAAGCATATACCGATAGTGATTTATAAGTCTCCAACATATATAAATAAAAGTGCCCCCAAAAAGTAGGTGAACTGCAGAATTATGCCTCCTTTTAAGCAATTTTTGCTTATGCGTATTCAAGAATGTAAATGGGCTACAGCTCTATGTATGTATTTTATAATGTATATCATTCAAGAAATATACACACTTCCCACAGAATCAATGACTCCCCTACATCTGAAGTTTGCTATATATGATAAATGCCCCTATAACCAATATATCCTCAAATAGTTTAGCACCTCTATTTAACCAATTGCATGCTGTTTATAGTAAGATGTTACACTGTACTTTTAAATGTTTTGTTCCATGTACACCACTTTGACCTAGTGAAAGGCAGTATATAAATCCAGCCAAATAAATAAATAAACACGCACACACACACGCACACACACACGCACACACACACACACACACACACACGTTTACATTTTCAGAGCAACTTTCAATCAGGCCAATTTATCTAGGGTAAATATCAATTTCAAAAATTGACTTTGCCCTCCATGTTAGAACAGTGGCCATTCCAGGTCAGGGGTACCTGTCAAGTTCCCAAAAGGTATACAGATTCCATGCTGCTTGTCCCAGGTGTAAGCAGTGAATTTCCTCAGTCCTCTTTAATATTATGGTTTATGGACTTTTCCTCCAGGAACTCGTCCAAGCCTCTTTTAAACCCAGCTACACTAACAACTTTTACTACATCCTCTGGTAACGAATTCCAGAGTTTGATTATGTGTTGAATGAAAAAAAGATTTTCTCCTATTAGTTATAAATATACTACATTGTAGTTTCATTGTGTGTCCCCGAGTCTATTTTTTTGAAGGAGTAAACAACTGATCTACATTTACCCGTTCCACTCCATTCATTATTTTATAGACCTCTATCATATCTCCCCTCCGCTGTCTCTTTTCAAATCTGAAGAGCAGTAACCTTTTAAGCCTTTCCTCCTAGGGATATCCTTCCATTTCGTTTACCATTTTTGTCACTCTTCTCTGTACCTTTTCTAATTCTGCTATATCCTTTTTAAGATTAAGTTAATCTGTACATAGTTCCCCCGGTTGTCCTATTGTTGAAGTTCCCTGTTTAATGTAAAACTCAATGTTACTTGTATGCATTGTAGTATGTTCTTGTTCATTGTACACCGCACTGATTGTAATAGCGCGGTATAAAAGAATTGTTAAATAAATAAATAAAAATAAGATATGGCAACAAGAATTTCACACAAAATTCAAGGTGTGGTCGCACCATGGAGCGACACCGCAGCATTATAATATCCTTTGTTTTATTCTCCATTCCTTTCTTTATGATTCCTAGCATTCTATTTGCTTTCTTGGCTGCCACTGCACAGTGGGCGGAGGGTTTCAATATATTATCTAGGATGATGCCCAGATCCTTTTCCTGGGTGGTGATTTCCTAATGTGGAACGTAGCATTGGTAATCGAAGTTTGGGTTTTTTTTCCTAGGTGCATAACTTTGCACTTGTCCACATTAAATTTCATCTGCCATTTGGACACCCAGTCTCCCAATTTTTCAAGGCCCTCTTGCAATTTTTTTTCTGATTTGATGTTTCTCCCATGGATGAGAGAAAACTTTGATCTGACCCAGTGCTTTTTGCATTATAAAGAATTATTTCGATATTATCTCTGGCATTAATTTGTACAGTAGAGACAAGGCATTAGTAAATAAATATGGGAAGTCATGATATATGAAAGCTTCAATAGCTTGCTTGCCTAACCATGCAGTGCTATGTTTGCTTTGTTTACTTAATGTAATCTACTTTTTTGAATAATCACAGAAGTTGATCAGGCTCCTCTTAACCTTTTTTTAAATTTATCATTACAGGATAGTAGTTCTAGCTCAGTTCTTTATTTTAAAGTGAGCTTTCCAGGGAAATAAAATAACCTTACCTATCTTGAGTCAATTGAACAGGCCAAGGTGAGAAGATAAATAGGCAAAATGTGCTTGTGTTCTGCTGTGATAAAGATGAGTTAATGACTCTGAAAAACCCTATTCTCACAGAATAGCTACATTAGAGTGCAACAACGAATCATGTGCTTCCAATTAAAGTGCAAATATGTGTATGCTGAAGTTGCATCCATTCATCATGTGAACACAGAAATTGGGTCATTTATCTGTTTAGACTGTATTATGTGTTTGACTTCTTCGCTTGATTCGTAAAATGCTGCTCTGGGAGAATAACCATGCAGTCTAGCAAACTAAAGGGAATTCAAGATAAATTCCAAAGTTGTCATCAAGGTCTTTGAGCACAGCTTGGTTTGGAGATAAACCATTTCTTTCTGCAAGGTGTACAGTATTATCAACCCATTTTCCATATGTGGTACATGTTAAAATTGTGTACATTTGCTAAATGTACAAATTATAAATGTTTTTGTGTAATGTTGCAACCCATTCGTATTAATACTACTGATAGCAACTGACACAGAGATAAACTTTGATTTCCTTTCTCCAGTATAATACTATGAAAGCCACTGTTAAAAAGATAGTTTAGTGAAAAAATGTCCGTTGATTGATCTGTTAAAGTCATAAACATTTAACATTATTTATTTTTAGGTATATTAAATCAAAATATACTTCATCAACCAAGGACGCTCTGTTAAAATATAATATTGTAAAGCACACTTTTATATAAAGAATATAAGAATCAAAACTAACAGTTTTAAGTGTTCAAAAAGTATACTGGTCTCCAGAGTCTTCCATCTGCTTCAATTTGGGCCAGATATACTAAGAGTTTTTTCCTATGGAAACAATAAGGGCAGTTTCAAAGCCCGTTGCCTGTGTAAAATAAATTGCCCTCCTCTACCAGTCTATCAGGAAAATTCTCAACATGCATACCTTGCATCTGTGGTGAATTTCAAAGGGAAAGTACGTATGCATATTTGTTTGGAAAATGAGTACAAAGCTTGTGGGAAAAGAGCATGCCTGTTCTTTGCCCTACTGCAAACCATTTGATAACGACACCTAAAACTACACACACTTTTCCTTGGAATATGTCATTTTAGAGAGATCATTCCAAAGCTGTGTTAAAATAATACATTTTATGGCAACAAAGCTTACCGCAGGAGTTACTAACTTGTGATACTTCAGTTAGTAGCTCCCATGATAAATATAAATCTGTGTTGCTGCAACCAGGAGCGGTGTGTGTCTGGATTCAGTAACGCAAAAATGGGTGTCACTAAGTTGAGCTCAATGTCTTTTAAATGAGCAGGCAGTTTACAAATGCTGCTACCTACCCCCCTGACTCCCCTCCCCAACAGTCGCTCTATCACACATCCCCTGAATCTGGGGCCCCCAATCAGACATCTTCCCAGCAAGAATACTCCCCTGAAAATGGCACCTTCCATTTCTCCTCTGGCACCTATTGGGGGATTCCCTGGTGTCTAGTAGGGAGGAGAGAGCGAGCCCAATCACTTTTGCCTTTTCATTTCCCTGGATCAAAATAGCAGTGAGAGTTGGGAGGGTTCAGATTTGAAGAGGATGGCTGATTCAGAAGGATCTGATGGGGGACCTAGAAACGTGGAGTGTCTAGTGGTGAGGTTTGTTGAGAAGAAGCAGAGGGTGGGTAGCAGTCTTAGTAGACCATTGGCTCCTTTAACATGGCTCCCTGTGAGGATCAGATCATATGTTAGTATCCCAATGTTCTCATGAAGGAAAAATAATGGTAGCTCAAGGCTGTCATCATTTTCCCATGAATAACACAGTTTGTCACATTAAACACAAGCTGTTTTAATTGATTTTCATAATAATAATGCATTTGCATGCATTTACATACTTTGCATCTCATTGGAAGAAATATTCAGAAGTACTTATCTGGGTAGCAGCACCTGTCGCTGAGGCTAATATTCAATGTCACTATACAGATAGTGCCGGTGAATATCATCACAAACTGTCTCGCCACTCACTGAGGCAGAGTGGGGGAACAGCTAGAGCGGAGATTAGAATTATCCAATGACATCTGCCCTAGTCTGGGCCTACCCCAGAAACACTAGTGGACTACTTTTTGACCAAAGTTCAGTCACTCAAGGCTATGCTATCCTCACCTCTGCCTTTGTCTCAACTGGCTAAGCCGGAGGTACTTTTTCTCTACCACTGCACTCCTTGTCACATTTTACCCATGCGTTCCTCACCCAGGTAGAGAGGGTAATGGAGTCCATTCATAAAACCACTTCCTCCTTAGACCCAGTTCAATCAACATGGCTAAATGAGCCCAGTTTGGGATTCCTCCGGATCTTGCTTTCACTGGTCAACCAAAGTCTATCTTCAGGAGTGGTACCTGAGGCCTGGAAAAAACTACAGTCCATTCTTTAATAAATGATCAGCATGGAGATCGGTCTGCTCCTCAAAATTACCACCCTATCTCAAATTTAGCCATCACGTCAAAGATAGTCGAGAAAATAATTTTACGCCAGCTTGCAGATCATGTGGACCAAATTCATTTCCTCCATCTGACTCAATCAAGGTTTTGCTCTTGCCACAGTACGGAAACAGTCCAGCAGTAATCTTTAATGATATTTATAGGCCATTTGATCATGGGAATTATACTCCCGCAGTTTCACTGGACTTATCTGCAGCCTTTGATCTGGTGGATTGCAACCTACTTTTGGCCTGCCTGTAGAAGGCAGGGATCTGAGGTACAGTACTTAACTGGTTTCATTCCTGCCTAAATCATAGATCTTTCCAGATTCATATTCAAAGAGAGGTCTCACCCCCCCCCCCCCCCAAGAGCTTTTATACAATGTCCCTCGGGGTTCTAGTTTATTGCCTTTATTATTTAACATTTTCCTCAGCCCATTAATTACTCAAATACAGGGATTAGGCATTTCCTCTTACATTTATGCAGACAACATCTTGTGTTATTCTTCTGATGATTTGGTAATAGATTTGGCCCCTCTAAACAACTGTTTAATAACAGTACCCTCCTGGTTATTTGAACACTCTCTTAAACTGAACCTTACTAAGATGACAGCCATCTGGTTTACTGATTCGGATTTTCAGCTTACACTTGCTTCTATGATAGATGGTCAGCCTTTAGCATTACATACCTCCCTTTGAAATCTTGGAAGTTGTGTTAGATTTGGCCCTTTCTTTCTCCCCTCAATTGGCCCAGGAAACTAAATTGGCTTTCCTAGCCTTACAGCATTTTCGTAGCATTCGTTCATTTTTGGATCACCCAGCCCAGATAACCGTGCTTTTACACACTGTGATACAGAGACTTGACTATTGCAATATTGTTTATCTAGGCCTTCCATGGGTCCATCTCTGTCACCTCCAGACCATCCAAAATATGGCTCTTCACGGACTAGCTCACGCACGCAAATTTGATCATATTATACCACTATTCGTCAAATATCATTAGTTACCTATTAAGTCTCGTATCATTTTCAAGCTTCTTAACCTGACTCACACAAGTAATCATGACACAGTTCTGGATTACTTGTCTACTATTGTCTCCCTATATGCCCCAGCAAGATTTCTTCGCTCGCTCCATGATTTTCATTTACACCTCCCCTCCTTGTGGGAAATAAAATATGAATCTACAAGAAAATTATCTTTTTCTGCTGCAGCTCTGGCACATTGGAATGGCTTGTTGGGCCACATCTGCACAGAATTAAATTTCAAGAGTTTCAAAACATCTCTGAAAACATTCCTTTTTAGGACCACTTTTAGCTTACCTGAGTAACTATTATGGCACAATGGCACCCCTTTGGCATGGTAAGGACAGCCCTATAGTCTAAGGGAATTGTGTGTATTTATCTTTGTCTTATTCCGTTTGCCTATCTTTTCTATGCTGTTCCTATCTCTCCTATACTGTCCTGTCTACACTATGGAGTTCCTTTCACTCATTTTCTTTTTTAATTACTGTACACTGCATAGACTGCTATGCAATGTTGCCGTATATAAAATAAAATATAAGCATAACCATAACCACCCAGATAGTGGCGATTTTCAGCCACTTAGGACCAGCAAAAAGCTGCCTCATTACTACTTGGATAGCTTATCCAAACAGTGGCTGAAAATGACTGCTATCCAGATAATGGCAGCAATTATCCAGAGGATGGTTACACAATCTGGATATTCAGTGGCATCTACTATCTGGATAGTGCCACTGAAAATCCAGATATTTGCCCATGGCAGCTGGCCTTTTAAAAAAAAGTGCTGACCACCATGGGCTCAATATTAACCCATTACTATTCAACCGGAATGGAGTAGTAGCCTAGTGGTTAGAGCAACTGCCTAGTACCCAGCAGCTCAAGGGTTTGATTCCCACTGGCACTCCTTGTGACCTTGGGCAAGTCACTTAACCCTCTATTGCCTCAGAAGAAAAGTCCTGGCAGTCTCCTTCTGGTGATACATTACCAAGAAAACCCAGAGGCAGCTAAGTCACCAGGAGTCAGAACTGTCTTGACAGCACTGAAAAGAAAAAGTTATTCAGTTGTGCTGCATTAGTAGAATGTGCATTATGGGTAAATAATGCATAATTTGTCTGTTTAAAAGGTAATTTTATAAGGGATGTATAGACAGTTATCTGTCAGTAACATGCATAAGTTTCTATTTTAAAAGACTTACGTGTGTGACAAAGCACTTACATGTGCGCTTTTGCGCTTACTATTCTGTGAGCATGTGGTTAAGACTCATTGCATGTATTTTCAGTTTGGGTTAGCATCATGAAGGTAGAAATTTACGCATGCAAGTGATAAAATATAATTTATGCATGTTTTTTTCTGAAGGAAATAGGCGTGGCCATTTGCACCTTCTCTAGAACAGGCCTAACTGTCATGACTAGGTTATGATTCATCTTTGCACTTCTCTTTTATAAAGTCAAGTACACTTATACCTCACTTTATAGAATAGACTCCACACCTGTGCCTGGAAAAATGTGCTAACTGCGAGGAGGATGATAAAATTGCCCTCTTAACGCACATTATTTTTCCAAAATTGTGTTTTATTCCCTTACCATATGTTGGTAGCTAACCTTCTTAGCCAGACAGTTAGGGGAGGTTATTTGGGAAAAAAAATAAAATATTTACATGATATTTTCATACATTTAGGCACTGTACTTTTCAACCATCTTAACTGCTTGCATAAAAAATTGTAGATGCCAACTATGCAGGCTATTTGAATATTGTCTCCAAAATGGGAAACACTTTTTATTTTATCTCTTCCTATCTGTATGTGTGCTTTCCAAACTGCGCCATAAAAATGTGTTATTTTGACAGTCATTAATACATTTTATCTGGCCTCTGAGGTAAGCAACTGTTTCTGTGGAATAATAGAACACCAGTGAATGGATTTTAGCTTCATGCTGTGAAAAATTCTAACTCTGGTTGGTAACCTCAAAATTCCTGCTAATATGATATAACACAGAATAACATATGCAAACCATCATATCTCCATTCTAGGAAGGTAATGCTCACCTTAAAAGGCATTTTAATCTATTTCTAGCTGCACTGATGCTATGCTGTAACTAGGTTCAATGCCAAGTTTTAAGCAATAATCAACATCTAAGCAATTGGAAAAGGTTGTTTAAGTAGACTGTGTACACGACTTGATGGGAGTAATTTTATAACAAAGTACCTGAACAATTTATAGGAAAGCACAGAATTGTAGCTGTTGTGTCATTCTACTTTGAGATATGGAAATAAAGGCCAATAAAGTTCTAGGTGATGCTAGACTAACTTAATGTATCTTTGAGAAGCTTTACAGAGCTATCCCCTTGTCAGGAGGTCAATGAAGAAGCAGTGCAGATACACTGGATATAAATCATACAAACTCATGTAGGTCCTAGGCTGGCTGTATACACCATTACAGCTCAATGAAAGGGGGTGGGGTATAGACAGAGGCGATGAGACAATGATATGTTACAGTTTAGAATTCCTATATCTAGAAACAGAGAAATATAGAAGCATGACAGCAGAAAAAAGCACATGGCCTGTCTAGTCTGCCCTTCCATATCAAGTACAATAGTCCCCTTTTTTTTCTTGATCTGATATCTGATAATAGATAACAAAGAACAATGGGCCCAATATTGAGTTGGGCAGGCTATGCCCCCCTTCGGCACATGAGCTTGCCTGCTGACCCTTAACCTTGGATATTCAATGCCCTGTCAAATGCAGCTCTGGCACTGAATATCCGGAGATCGCTGCACATGCCGATAGCCACAATAGCTAACCGGGCAGCAGCGATATTGCATTGCCTTAAGGATAAATGAGGGGTTTCCTCGCCTGTCGTTTTGGCGCAGATCGCTAACTGGGTAGCATGCAATATTGCTGCTGCCCAGTTATCGCTTGTCGCCACCTCCATTCCACCCCGGAATGCCCCCGACATGCCCCAATTCTAACCAGATAGCATCGGGGCACGTAGGGGAGTTAGAAGGGGATATTCAACGGCACTTTTCAGTGGCTTTCAAAAATCAGGCCCAGTGTTTCTATTGAGTCTTTGTGCCTCAGTTTCAAAGTGTTTGATTATTCTAATTTCAAATGTTTTCCATTCTTGTGTACTCCTGAAGTTTTCTTTCAGTACCTTTATTTTATGGGTCTTGAGAGCTTTGCAGAAGTCCTTGGTATCATTTAGGGTCCTTAAGTCCATGGGGAGGGAGTTCCATAATACAGGTACCAGTAGCGAGGGAGCTCTCTTAGATGTTACTTGCTTATGGTCATTAAAGGAGTGATCCGCCTTTGAGAAATGTTCACCTACTGAGCTGTTATTCTGTGTGTAATAGTTTATGGTATGTCAATGAAGATTGATATGCATTCACAATTTTTGGCTTGTTTCTCTGATTTAGCACCTCTTTTTCCATTGTTTGCATTGAATCATATACATTATATTCACAGAAAAGCATGATTGAATGAGAGTCTTTTTTGATTATCTTTCCCATATCAGTAACTGGAGGGTGTTGCTATAACTTGCAGCATGGGGTGTTACAAGGCCTTGTCCCATATTCTTCAATTTAGGATTCTGTTTGGAGTTTACTCTGTGCAAGTTTTGTTTCCGATTGGGTGGTTGGCAGAAGTTTAGAAATGAGGGACAGGAGGGAGAAGAGGCAATTTCTTCTAGTAAGTAAATCTCCAGAAATAGGGATTGAAGATTTTTAAAACTTTTCTTAGGTTTTCTAGTTTTTGATTATTATGTTACTGCAAGTGATACATATTCCATGTTTTTCCTTTCCTTGTATTATGGTAGGTTTTCCCTATGTGCTTTTGGTGAGGATGCAGTTTTCTTGGAAATGATTTTGGAGTGATAGTCCTTTTATTTAAAGGGTTCTGTTAGAGCTTTTCAGTGTTCATTCCTATCATGGGTGAGAACAAATGTGATGGTATCTTGCAGCTTGGCTGTATATACAGTAATGGACTTTGTGTGGATGATGGAAACTGGAGCTATGACGTTAGTTGTATCTCTCAGTTAGTGTCCTGTATATTGATGTTTGAAATGACCTTTGCAGACTGAGACTGTAGTGTCTAAAAGGTTAATACTTTTTATGGAGTAGTCCATTTTAACTTGGTTTTGGGATGGGATGCATCAAAAGAATTGTAAAAATATGTACGATTGTTTTCTCCTTTATAGTTTATTATAGCTTAATAAAATACTTGATATACCACCCTTTGTGGGTCATAAAAGTGGTTTACAATAAAATTAAAATAGTATACAGAGAGTAGAGTGACACAAATGGGTAGATGAACTGGATAAAGAATGGTGAGGGGAGGAGAGTAAGAAATTTGCTGATGGAGCTCATTGTGGGCAGATAGTTGGGATTATGTCGAATTCAGGAATGTCTTCTCCATTTCTGACATTAAAAAGTTGGCATACTGTGGTGCCATTCTGGTGCTCATTTAACATTTCCCATAAGATATATAGATGTCATTATCAAAGCTGAAGAAGTTGTGGGTTGTAATGAATTTAATTATTTTAAAACAGTTTCTGCTTTATATTCATGCATTTATTTTATGCCTATTTTCTACATAGGCATAAAATAGGCACACAGAACTATCCTCCATAGTGTGTCAATATTCTTGCACAAATTTATACCTGCTCTAAGGTGATGTAAAAGTGTGCATGTATACCTTGCAAGTGAGCAAATATTTTACAAACTACAGAGAGTATATCACGTCAGCCTGAAAATCAAATGCTTAAGTAAATACCCTCGTGAATGCTCAAATTTTCACTGTTACTCAATCAGCCTTTTGGAAAATTGAAAACTATCCTCCAGCTTAGGCCATATCTAATTACAGGGATTTTAGTGTCAGAGGCCTGTACTCTCCTTTTGTCATGACTAGATCATTGCAGCACAGTTTATATACATTAGCCAGAGAAACTGTTAAGACTGAAGATGATAATGGTGGTAGCTGGTGAGGGTGCTTCCCCCCCATCCCCAAACACCACCTTCCCTCCCCAAATGCCCAAACAGAAGACAAAGGCCAGACAACTTTGATAATGAGATCACAGCTTTATTGCAAATTTGGCAAGGAGTTTACCAGACCTCCCAGCCAACCTGAGCCAAATGCCTAGAACAATGCAACCCAAATTGCAGCAAATAACAATACATTCTCCTGTCCCATCCACCATAACTCATCAAGAGGGAACTCAATATAGAACGGCCCTTCCCAAGACCCTTCCATAAAAAGCAAGGATCCCTAAATTGTCCATGAGCCTTTATCACCCACAATGATAAACCATCAGCCCGTAAAGGCTTGCCAGACAGTCAAACTTTGACAAGACAAAAATAACAAAAACTTGCATGCACTATTTTGTGGAGTTATGGTGCACTGGCAATGCCTTTTTTCTACCTCCTCCTGTCCATTTCCCTCTCAACTGCATGCTTCCAGTCACACTTCCAAGAAAACCCAGGAGCTGCTGGGTCAACAGGAGTCAGCACTGACTTGAAGGCACACGTTGCCTCTTGGGTCCACACCAAGCGCAAAGGGATGGATGCACATGACTCTGAAATTAGCGTAGATCCCCCACGCTAATAATATGATGCATACATTTGATTCCAGTGCAGATCCTACTATACATGTCCTATGTGCCTTTTGTAGATACCTACATGAGCACACTACATATTTTAATGCTTGAGTCAGTCTCTTAGGCTAAAAAATGTGTTCTATCATCAGTATTATTAAATGTTATTTATGTCATCTATTTGAGCCAGTTTTCTAGTTTTTCCAAAATGCCTAAGAGTAGCTGAATGTCTGATAAAGCCACAAGTTGGATAAGGATTGAAATTACCTTCATATCTGTAAAGGAAACAGTTGTAGACCATCACTTGTAACTACAGAATGCTGCTTTTCAGAAGTCTAACACTTTCCTGCCCAAACAGCACAATAATTATAGCTGACATAAAAAATACATCTATGAGACCAGTGTAGCTGTTTGGTTTGTCCATATTTCTTATTGGTTTTACTGTATAGTTGCTAGTTCTGCTGTACATGAATTCATTTTTATATGGCTTACTGCCTTCAGCAATTTGCTGGAAAGGTGATTTTATAAACTACACAAATAAATATAGAGGATGGCAAAATTTTGGAAGATTGACTAGAAAACTATAAACTCTCAGGGCATTTGTCAGGTGAACATTGGAAAATATCCAACTTTTGCTTGTAAAGCAGATATCTGGGTGATACTGAGCAAAAATAATATCTTGAGGAAGCAAGCGAAGTAACTGTAGACTTTTCATTAATACCCTTCAGTTTACTTGCAGACATGTCCACAAATACTTATCTATTCCATTACATACTTACTTACCTTTATTCTTCCTTCAATCTGGCTTATGTCCAGATCTTTCTGCTGCCTCTGGGTGTGATTTTGACAAATCCCAATACTCCTTTTTAGACTTAGGTGCCCTTTTACTAAAAGCCCTGGGGTACTGCACCTAGCACGCCAATAATACACAAATCCATGGTGAATTAGGGCAACACGGCAGCATTAACAGCCAGGAACATGCAAAGCATGTTACCAGCAGTTACTGTGTTGCACACGGCCCTGCTGTGTCATGACAATAGCACAAGTGCAACCAATGCTATCTGTGGAGGTGGCAATGAATGCACCCATGCTACTTGCCTACCATGCAGGTAGCACAGGAGCGCTGACTGTGTGTAACCTTCCCATTTGCATCTCTAAAACGCTATGGATATTTAACACCAAAATCTAGCGGTGCTATTGTGGTCCCATACTAGCTATCAATGCATGTGCAACATGAATCTTTAGCACACTCCAGATCTGTGCTGACAGCTAGCGCTCTTTAGTGAAAAGGCCACTTAGAGTGAAACTACGAGAGTTGTTGGATCCCATTTTCCTATTTCATTTAACGCCCTTGCACCTCAAATCCCTCCAAAAAATTGTTTTTAGCAATCTTGTTCTGTAATTAAACACAGGTTTAATATATCCAGGCATGTATCTCTTTTAAAGGTCAGGTGACACTGTTTTGGGCAAGAATTATTGTACTTCTTACCTTTTAATAGTACTTCGGCCTATTCTGATATCTAGATTTGCCTGTACAAAACATGCCATTCTGCTTAACTCATTCAGGAACGTTGTTACTATTGCGTGGTAAGGGAATAATGCATGACCTTTTGCCAAATGATAGGCATATTTATTAAAGTGCATTAATGGTTACCACGGTTCAGGAGCCTCAGTGTGTTTTATGGACCTCATGTTTGCCCAATAATACAAGGTTCCTGTACAAGAAATGGGGATGAGCATGGCAGTAGAGACTATAGTTGGATCCCCTTTAACACTGAGCCCAGTAACTTTAGAAACTGGACTATTGATAACGAATACAATTCATGACTATCAGGAAGTAATGAATTTTGATCTTATCCATGTCCCCGCACCTTTACAACTGCCCTATAGACTTGCAACTAGAGCCAGAAATTTGGTTTAGAAGAATGTACTTTTTGTCCAAACCAAAGAAAAAGGCACTGCATGAATGCCTGCAGGAAAATTTGATGAGAGGGTTAATCAAGCCTTTGATCTCTCCAGCACGAGCTCCAACCCTTGCCAAACCTTCAATACAGATACCTTTCGTAATCTCTCTAATGAATGAGCTCCTGGAATGTTTCCAGATCTTCACTTTGCATCCAAGAGGAGGATGAATACAAAATGGTATTACATACCTGATATAAGAATTTTCAATACCTAATTGTGCTGCTTGGGTTAAAGAATGTACCAGCTACATTTCAAAATTAGGTAAACAACTGTTCTGAAATACGTAATTGCCTATTTGGATGAAATTCTGACACTTTAAGAAAATTAGGCAGTACAGGATCAAGTACATTCTTGACTACCCAAGAATTTATAAAAATGCAAGTTTGATAACACAAAGTCTATAGAATTCCTAGGATACAAAGAGAGGCGTTTTAGAAAGGATGTCCAAGTGTAATTTGGGACGTCTAAGCCAGAACATTTGAAAAAAATGCAGGCACATCCAGGTACAGACACAATTTCAAAAATGTGGATATGCCCGATATGGATATTTGCAGCACGACTACATATATGTCCCTAGAAAAATAGTTCAGAATCTAGAAATCTAGGAATAGCCAAATGGTTAGCATAGTGGGCTATGGCCAATGTTCAAATCCCACTACTGCTATCCTTGTGATTGTGCTGAGTACTGGGGATTATGGAGTGCCATCTTCTCTACACTCTCTAGACATCCACTGATCTGGCTTCCAAAATGGCTTTAGAGAGGTCTCTGTTCTTTGGAGATCTCTGTGCCCTTTTTCAGATGTCCAAAGCATGGAGAGCTTCCAAAATAACCCCCATAGTATCACCAGAAGAATTATGCATTGACCTGTACAAGATTACATCAGTGGTAGAATGAACATTTCTAACTAATGTGCAATGTTTCTTTGGGTTTGCAAATTTCTATCAATAACTTGTTTAAGGTTTTACCAAGGTGGCATTGCTGAGGAGGCGGAGCCCTAGCATGTGATGGTCTTAATAGGAAAAGGTACAGACAAGACGAGATACGGCTACAAGTTCAAAAGTAGCCACAACTTCTTGAAGATACTGATGAACCAATCTTGCTGGTTTGCCTCCATATTCCTAAGATTTATCTGAATAGTGGCCACAATCAGACTCAGTCACACCAGAACATCACCTTCATCTTCATCTGAGCTGGGAACAGCAGGAGGAACAACAACACCTACTCGATACCCAGCATATGATGCTGCAGTTGGCTTAGGTGCAGGTGTGGCTTTCTAGTTTCCATCATTAAGAAGGCCATGCTACAAAGAGAGAAGCACCCAAGGGCTTTCATCCTCAGCTCATAGGAGAAAAAAAACACAGGGTGGCCTTAGAAAACTGGAAAAAACTTAGGAATCCTTAAGCAATCCATGAAATAGATCCCATGGGGAAAATTCAGAAATCTAAAGCTCAAATGTCTAGTGAAATCACCCATATTCTCCAACTTCCTAAACAAAATGAGCTTATTTTGCATCAAGGAAGCTTGTGTAATTTTACATTGAGAAATGCCAATAGCTAACTCCATCATAGAAACCAGGGACCCGATCTGGGCTACTAAAGTTTGCCATTTTGAGGTATTCTATACCGTTGAGAAAAGGAATCTGCATAGACTTGGTATAATTAGCCAAGAGCAGTCCAAATGGAATTCAGTGTGATTGTAGCTGGTCTCACCAAAGTATTCAGGCAGCTTAATCATGACACCACAGCAAACACCTCTAAGGGATCTCTCTCAGCATTAGTACTCTGAAATTTCTCAATTCCCTTCAGGGAGAACACTCCATTGTTCTGGCTAGCTACTGCTTCTGCCTACCACAAAACCCCATTATGAGGTACAACAGATTGAGTCATCATAGAAGAAAAAAGGGCAGACTGTCAGGATGCAGTGGAAGACCATTCTACCATTCAGCCCAGCACTGTCAACATTCCGTGAAGTCAGATTAAGCAATATATTGTTCTACATGCTGGAGTTCTTTCCTAGCCCTGGTACAGCATAAATGTCTACAGATAATATTGCCTTCACAAAGCCACAATGGGTAGATGTCTGGCCTATCTGGTCAGATGACACAAGGCAAAGGAACAAGTGACAGCCGTAGCAAAGCAGCAGCCCAAAGCTCACCAATGTCGGCTACAGATTCGCTCTTGCTTCTCCCCCCCACCCCCTAAGATATTACTGGGGGGGGTTTCTATTCTTTTCTCAATATTTTCTAATATTCCATTTGTCTTTGTAGCCACTCCTGCACACTAAGCCGATGATTTCAATATTTTGTCCAGATGGTTATTTAATTATTTGGATTTATAGCCCTATTTTTGTACCTTTCCTGAATTGCAAATCATCTTTCTGTATCTGTAGGTCTTCAGGAAATCTGCTCTGTTGAACTTAGATTATGACTGAATAATATCACCTTGTTCCCTCCATGTGTGTCTGCCCTTATTGGAATTTAGAGGATCTCTTTCTGTAAATCTCAAACATGACATCCTGTCACATAAGCCAAGAGTTTATTTCAAAATTAAACAAGTCCCGGCCCATCTAATGATTTGTAAGTAAACACAATGATCCCAATATTCAAGGGCATTTCCACAGTTTACAGATCTGGAAACAGTGTAAATGCCGTTGAATGGGATATTCAGTGGCACTAACATGGTTAGTGCCACTGAATATCCCCGATTAATGCCGCTACATACCATGATGCTAACTGCTTAGCATCGGGGCGTGTCGCGGGTGTTCCATATGTGGCACCAGTCGCTAACCAGGCAGTGGCGATATTACACCGCTGTCTGGTTAGCACCATGGTTAAAAGATAGGACAGTTTTTGCTGTTCCTATCTTTACCCATGGGAGCTAACCATTCAGTGGTTCAATATTGCCACTGCCTGTTTAGCTTCTGAGGGCTTGCGGGCTGTGTGGCAACCCCGGATATCCAATGCCACATTTGACCCTGGCAGCATATGACTCTGGTATCAAATATCTGGGGTTAAAGTTTGGTGTTGACAGCTATGTGCCATAGCAACATATACAGTAGGCATTCCAAATGAATATCGGGCACAATGATCCTAAACTTAGTGCAGGCTCCCATAGGAACACGTACAGACCTTTAGGTATTTGGGAACAACGTCCCTCATGTTCCTACCCTTCAGTTCTAGCAGTTGTTTTCTGAAGCTTGAGGCAGAGGCTTGGTAGCCCTTTCCGGGTATAATGGGGGCAGGTGAGGTATGGTGGGGTGCCACTCCATAGAATCTCAGGGTTTTCCTTTGATGGGTTGTGGTGCTTGCAGGGGGTTGGGCTGCTGTTTGGGAGCTATTGTTGCTGTTGATGGCAAGAGGCCTGAGTACTTTGAAATCAAACTCCCCTGCTGTGCTACTGGATGGCAGGTAGGAGGGGGATCTTTGGGGCGGGAGGTGGGGAGTGGAGAGAAAAGGCTTGCATGCATTCGGTGGTCCATCTTTTCTCTCCTTCCAGCACTGCTGCACTTCTTACCTCGTGATGCAGCTTGATCGGTGACTGCTGCTGTTGTCTCAGTTTGGGGGAAGCAACGTTGAGATCTGACGCAGCCAGTTCAAGGAAGTGGTCAGCAGGCTGGGTTGGTAGGTTGCATTGGCTTAGTTCCCCCACAGTATTTGGGCTTGTTTTTGCTGACAAAGGGGGGAACAGGCGCTTCTGCAATGGTTGAGGTGGCCAGTGCCCCAGGAGCGGCAGGAGTGCAGCATTGGAGGCTTCTGTTTTTGCTGCTCTGGTGGCTGCTTCATTGGTGGCTGCTGTGGTGGATGCCACAGTCTCGGGTTCAGGGATGTCGTGGAGGATCCATATGCTTGAGGCCTTCTGGTTTTCTGACTCAGCATCAGAGATAACTGGGACAATTGCGGTGGCGCAGCTCCAAAAGGTAAGAAGGACTTGGGTGCTCGGGCAGGGGCTGGAGCAGAGCAAAAAGTGGCGCAAAAGACAGAGGAAGAGGGGGAATCCCAGGGCGGTCTTCGAGATGCATCTGACTCTGTTCCAGGAGATTGGCATAAGGGAGTCATTCCTAAGCTGTTGGAGGCAGGGTGGAGGGTAGAGGGTAGGGCCAGACCCATTACAGTTTTTGGAGCTGCAGAAGATGCACCAAGAAGCAGGTCTTGGCCAGTGCAGTTTATTTTCTCAGGGACAATAAGTTTTGTTGGTCCATGGAGGCCTTCAGGGGAGCCAGGTTCTGTTGAATCAGCAAATAGATAATGATGGCATATGGGGGGGGGGGGGTGAAGGGGGGTTGGGTTTGTATGCTGGCAGTACAATGTTTCTGGCCAAGGGAGGAGGTTTGTGGGACCCTAGTTGGTTTTGGCAGCCTCCACCTCAGCCCCCTTATTTCTATGCAGACCCTGCAGTTTGGCATGTATATGTGCCTCCCAGACTGGGTGGTCCACCAGGGGGGGGGGGAGTGGTCATCTTGGGGGAGATTCAGAGGTGGTGTCTGCAGCTCCTCCGGGGCTCCGGCTCCTTTTCCTCTTTCACAGTTTTCATTTCAGGGTAACAGCCACGTTGCTTCTTGGTCATCAGCATGTGGTTCATTGGCTGGTTCTTCATCTGTCATTCTGCCAGCAGTCCAGAGTGTCATCTTGGTGCCTGTGGAGCAGTGTCATTCCAGTGCCTGTGCAGTGGAGTGGCCATAAAGTCGTAAAGGCTGCAGTGAAGAAGATGACTGGTCAAGAGTCTTTGGCTGCTTCGCTGAGCTGGGTGGATCCTATTGCTCGGAGCACAGTTCCTTCAGTGGCCCCTCCAGCAGGTGAGTTACAGGGTGCACCTCGTCATTCGAATGTGGAGGCAGTGGAGCAAGTGATAAAGTTGATAGGTAGAAGAAGCATGGAAGGAAAAAGGAGATGGCAAAGACTAGGAGACATGATAATTCAGACTTTTCTTTGAATCAGATGTATCCCTGTCCTCAGCTGTTGTCTGTCTTTTCTAGATTTTAAGCTCTGATGAGCAGGGAATGTCTTTTACGTGTACCTGTGCAGCACTGCGTATGCCTTGTAGAGCTATATAAATGATCTGTAGTAAGAGTAGTTGTAGACTTCCCTGATGTTTCCAGAATTGAGCGGGGACATCTAAGTCTGTTGCCCTGCTCCAGGCATGCCACCATCACAATCTCTTCCTATTTGAACTTCCCCATGCCAGGGACATCTTTAGACACTGTTTGTGAAACAGTTCAGGGATGTCTTCATGATTTGGACTTCTGCGTGACCATTTTTGGATGATCGTATTGCAAATAAGGTTTTTAAAATGACCAGCATGGTCTACCTTTCAACCTATCACTGATCATTCAACTTCCCCATTGAATCCTAAACCTTTTCATTGGCTTGCAGAACAATCCTTGGGATTACTTCAAACAGTACATGTAATCATTAACCATAGTTAAGAAACCAGAGCTGCTCCCTTCCTTTGGCAAAAAACATTCATTCATCCAGTGAAGACATCTACCAACATACTTTATCCAATAAATTATATTCTTTTTTCCAACCTGCCATATCTATCCAAATTTGGAAAGTATCACATCGTTACACAGCTTACAGACCACATTGAACATACCTATACTATCCATCCTAGACTATTGTACTTTCAACCCGATCACAGTACAGAAACAATCCTCACATCCCTTCTCAGTGAAGTGCACTGTTCTTTGGATCTCTTGATTTATCAGTGGTGTTCAACTTAGTCAACCATGAGATTCTTCTTGCATATCTTCATGACATTATGCTCCATGGTCTAGTACTATCATGGTGTACATCTTTCTTCACTGATAGATTTTTTTTACTGTAGTAGCAGATTCACTACCTTCCACCAATCATACTTTCACCTGTGGTGTCCCACAGGGGTCAGTCCTGGAACCTGTGGTCTTTAATAACTAATTAAATCTTCCTGTAATTGTAATACGGGAATTGGGTATTAGTGCATGCATGTATGCTGATGATATTTTCCTAATCTCTTATATGGACTCCTACACCCCCGATCATGCACTGATTAATCATTGCTTAGCTACAGTAGCCAACTAGCTGCAAAACAATTATCTTAAGTTAAGCCCAACTAAAACAACTGCCAGCTCTGCCCTCACAGATTAAATATGAATCAACAAGACAATCTGCCTTTTTCATCAAAGCTCCCTTACTATGGAATAGTTTACATCCATACTTTAGAAAAATCATATCAACAAGTTAGAACAGCCTTTAAAACCTATCTATTTAAAGAAGCCTTTGGGGTTCTGTGATGGGTACATGGAGGAGATGGCTGCTCTCTGAAGCTGTCTATCCTCTCTTTATTCGCTTTCTCTCCTATTTTAAGTGAATTAGTTCCTTTCTAATTTCTGTTTTAATATTACCATGAGATGCGATCAAAATGTATTGAGACTTATACAACACCGCAAGAAGTGTAACACTGACAATTATTGCACTCGGTCTCCTTCAAAGTAGTCCCCTTCCCATAAAACACACTTCCTCCAGCGTTCCTGCCACTGCTGGAAACAATTTTGAAATGCCTCCTTCGTTATGCTGTGAAGCTGCTGTGTTGAATTTTGCTTAATGGTCTCCAAGTCATTGAATCTCCTTCCTTTCAGTGATAATTTCAGTTTTAGAAACAAGAAAAAGTTACAAGGTGTGAGGTCAGGTGAGAACAGAGGCTCACAGACTTGCTCAATTTGGTGTTTAGCCAAGAACTCCTGGACAAGATGTGATGCATGAGCTGGGGTTTTATCTCAGTGAAGCAACCATTCACCATTCCTGTGCAAATCTGGCTTCTTATGATGAACTGCATCTCTCAAACAAGTCAGAACTTGGACATAGTACCCCTTATTGATGATTTGGCCTTTTGGAGCATACTCATGATGAACAATATCCTGGTAATCAAAGACAACTCTGAGCATGACTTTGACATTGCTCCTCACTTGACAGGCTTTCTTGGGTCTGGGAGAGTCTGGAGTCTTCTCTTATGAGGATTGAGGCTTAGTTTCTGGGTCATAACCATAAACCCATGATTCATCACCAGTAATAATCTTTTTGATGAAATCTGAGTCATTTTCAGTGCATTCCAATCAGTCCCTGGCTGCAGACAGTTGATCTGCTTTTTGGTCAGGGGACAGGAGTTTAGGCACAAATTTTGCAGACACATCCCCAGACTGACAGTAAGAATGGACTCTACCGACCCGAAACTGATGTCCATGTCCTCAGCAAGCTCCCTGCTAGTCAATCGACAATTTGAGCATATTGCGGCACACACTGCTTCAACTTTGTTTTTATTCCTGCTCGTGGATGGCTTTCCAGAACGTTCATCACTGTCAACACTTTGGCGGTCCTCTTGGAAACATATGTACCAGTAATAAACTCAAGCACGACTCATGCATTCATTGCTATATACTTGCTGTAACTTGTCATAAGTCTCTCTGCATGAATCTCCAATTTTCTGGCAGAATTTAATGCTGTTCAATTTTTTCACTCATTGTAAATCCAACGGACTGATTTTACAGGATACCAAACATCACGTGATTAAAAAAAGTACAGGTGTGATGCAGCCACATTATACTGTGCACATGCAGAATGCATAACTAGGTCACTGCATCCTTTATAGCGTTATGGTGTGACATATTGTTATTTAGCTACATCAAGTCTGATATTTTTTGATCACATCTCGTATATTATTCACCATTTCAATTAGTATAGAAAGGTGGTACATCAAGAAATAAACCATAAACCATATGTCCATAAAATTGCAGCATTGCCAGGGGCACAGTTTGGATGGAGAATGGGTGAAATTGGGAAATACATCCGTTGATTATAACCTACATTCATTTAAGTGCATGCCTGTGTATTCTATGCACAGGCATTTCTACCTGCTCTTGAGAGCAAGGCATTCACACCTTCAGTATAGGTGCTATTATTGTAGGATTTACTCTGTTATTCTAAAAAGATAGATAGGTGCTTATGTGCCTTTATGCAATTGGTGCTTTCCTGTTGATTTAACTTAGATATCTTCATACAAAATTACAGGGCACCTAACTCAGTCCCGCAGGATAGTGACTATTGTGGTAAAGGAATAATGCAGCTTGGATTGAACTTTGCAAACTGCATTATTCTGAGGGAAAAAATAATGGCAGCTCAGACTTGGCATCATTTTTCCTGTCCAGAAGCATCATGCCACTGACATAAACTCTGATGCGGCAGGCCACCATTTTAAACGGGTCGTACACTGATAACATCACAAAGATGCCAAACTCCCCAGTCCAGACCTCTCATTCCCCTGACATAACTGCTCAGACCCCTCTTACCCCCAAAGGAAGACTCCTTCCAACTTCAATTCCCCCAAGAAGGCTTCCCCACTTTTAGCCCCATCTTTTTTTTTTTAAACTTTTATTTTCATTTTACAACAAGCAAAAAGAAACAACACACCAAAGGAAACAAATACAAACATACAATAAGAAAAAAGCAACCCCAGTTACCCCCCACCCCTATGCTTCTTCTCTAAACTGATAAGTATCATCATATAAGCGCTTACAAACAACAGTAATTGTACATCAACACAAACAGAAATAGTATCTGCGATACAGAATGATCATGTGACAGAGATTTACACAGATTTAAACAGTCAGATGAGAGCATTTAGCAGTTTGAACATAGTCGTTGAGCATCTTCCATTTAGACAAGTGGTGAGGGGTCTGAGCGGAAGAAGCTAACATACGAGGTATTTGCTCATATTTACTGTAAAGACAGACATGATTCCACCATTCATTGGGGCTCAGATGGGAGCTATTTTTCCAGTATTTCGTAATTAGGGATATAGCTATGCCCAGCATAAAGTCTAAAAGGAAGTAAGCCGATTTGGAAAGAGAGGGGATCCCCGCAGCTGAGCGGAGTCCCACTATCTTCCAAGAGAGGGGCTCTTGAAAGTGCAAAATAGATTGAATACGACCCCAGACCCGACTCCAGTAATACTGTAATGCGGGGCATTCATACATAACATGAGTGAGTGAACCTATGGCCGCATGGCATGTCCAGCATCTATTGCTCTGGGTGGCGTTCCATTTGGCTAACCTGTCAGGAGTATAGAAACATCGGTGGGCTAGAAAGAAAAGTGTCTGAGTGAGTGAGGCGGATCGAGAGACCCGTGTCACCTTGCTCCAGACTAGGCTCCATTGCTCCGGGGTCAAAGTTACATGCATTTCCCGCTCCCAGGATTTCTGTGCTGTAGGAGTGCCTCCATTAACAGTATTACATAAAGTTTTGTAAAAGTTAGATGCTACACCCGATAAGCTCCCGATAGATCGGATAATCTCTGACAATCCTTGGGTATGGGTTTCCGATGGCGGGAGCACCTTAGCACTCCGAAGACAATGCTGAAGTTGCACTAACTGAAAGTAGTGTTTCGCGGGGAGACCAAATTTAATTTGTAATTCGCTAAAAGTTTTCCAGCGACCATCGGTGAACAGCTGGTTAGGGATCCAAATGCCCCTAGTGTACCAGGGGCTCCACGCCATCGGTTTATTTTGTATTTGAAATCGAGCATTATGCCAAAGCGGGAGTCTATCTAGCGGACAAAGTTGGGAGTCTAGAGATTGCGCAAGGGTATTAAAGGCACCTAAAGTGTCTAAGAGCATTGGTGGATAGTGGGAGTCTGATGGGAGAGTCATACCAGGGAGATAAGTAAGAGGAATTGGTTTGCAAAGGTCCTCCTCTATAACTAGCCACACTGGTCTACTCGGTGTTAGGTCTTCCAGCCAACGAGCGCCTTGTTTGAGAAGAAAAGAGTGGTGGTATTTCAGGAAATCAGGAAATCTGACACCACCATTTTCTTTATCTGCTTGTAACTTTTGTTTCGCTATCCTAGGTGTCTTGTTTTTCCATAAGTATCTAGTCAGAAGACCCTCTAAATCTTTATATGTACGTCGAGGTAGGAGACATGGCAACATTTCTAAAATGTAATTCACTTTGGGAACAATCATCATTTTAATGGTTTCTAGGCGGCCCCACCAAGTAAGTGTTAAAGGGGTCCAGCGCTGAGTAAGCGCCCGGACCTTAGAGGTTAAATCTTTAGCATTGAAGATGATGGTGTCTTCTAAAGGAGAGCAGTAGTGCACCCCCAGGTATTTGACCATGCGAGGCTGCCATAAAAAGGGAAAGGACTGCATATCTGCCTGATGGATCAGAGGATTTAGTGGAAAGGCTACCGATTTGGTCCAATTTATCTTATAGCCCGAGAGTTGTGAATATTTACCAATGTGCTCTAGGACAGCCGGCACTGAGTCTAGGGAGACAAAGAGCATAAGGTCATCAGCGTATGCTGAAATTTTGATTTCCCTATGAGAGAAAGGGACTCCATGAATATCCTTGGATTGCCGGATTAGTAAAGCTAAGGGTTCGAGTGCGAGATCGAAGAGAAGTGGAGACAGTGGGCATCCCTGGCGAGTACCGCGTTGCAGGGGAAATGGCTGAGACTTTAAAGCATTAGCACAGATACTAGCTGTAGGCTGTGCATACATGGTTTGGAGACATCGGAGAAAGCCTTCTCCGAATCCG
Organism: Ichthyophis bannanicus; assembly: GCA_033557465.1. Lineage (NCBI taxonomy): Eukaryota > Metazoa > Chordata > Amphibia > Gymnophiona > Ichthyophiidae > Ichthyophis > Ichthyophis bannanicus. The sequence goes on from CM066044.1 coordinate 116,596,628, forward strand.
TACCAGCGGAGAGTTGCAAACAAGAAGGGCCATTCTAAGCGGTCGAAGGCCTTCTCAGCATCAAGTGAGAGGCCAACCAATGGTCGATCAAGATTAACTGCGGCAGTCAGTACATGACATAGGGTCCTAGCATTATCAGCGGTTGATCTACCGGGAATGAAACCGCATTGATCTGGGTGTATTAAAGTAGACATCTTGTCAGAGAGTCGGGTGGAGAGAATGGTGGCAAATATTTTATAGTCTGCGTTTAGTAGGGAAATGGGACGATAATTAGCTGTTAGCTGCGGATCTCTCCCCTCTTTCTCAAAAACTACTACATTTGCCATTGAGAAGGATCCAGAAGGAGATCCCCCCTCGGCCAGAGCAGAAAAATAAAGTTTCAAAAACGGAGCTAAGTCAGCGTTAAAAGTTTTGTAGAATTCGACTGGGAGACCGTCCGGGCCTGCGGCTCGACCTGTGGCACATCTCTTGAGTGCCGATTGAATTTCTGATAAAGTGAATGGTTTGTCCATGGCCTCTCTATCGTCGTCAGATAGGGTCGGCCGTTGTACCCCTGATAGTAATCGTTCAAATGCTTCTGGCTCGAAGTCACATTCAGATTGATAAAGCCGAGTATAAAAATCACGAAAGAGTTCTAATATTTCTGTATCTTTAGTGACCAATCTCCCCCCCCGACGGATTGCGGAGAGCGGTAACACGCTTGGCTTCTTTTTGACCTTTCAGGGCATTGGCTAACAATTTGCCAGCACGGTTATTTTCCCGATAGTACATCCCTTGTTGTGATGCAATATTTTTAGCAGCAGCGGTATATAAAAGCTGATTGTATTGAAAACGAAGGCGTTGTAAGCGAAGTAAAATACATGGGTCAGTACGGGACGTGAGGAGACGCTCTCCAGCTTGTATCTGTTGTTCTAGAATCAGTAAATGTTGCTTTCTTTGTTTCCCCTGTCGGATTTGATAGCTAGTTATTGTTGCGCGGATAGACGCCTTGAAACCCTCCCACCAAGCCCAGCTCGCAGTGTCATGGGGTGAATTAAAATGAAAGTAGTCTTGGATAGCGGCCTTTATGTCAACCTGAAAATCTTTTTGGTCTAGTAGGGATCTATCAAAATACCAAGCACGGGGATGTTCACCTTGCGTAGTGACATGTAATGAGAAAGATATGGCAGCATGATCTGAAATATGGAGAGGATGAATCCTAGCCGTGTCCACTTGGGGTATCAGTGCTTTGGAGATAAGAAAAAAATCTATTCTAGATTGTGAGTGATGGGGGGCTGAGAAAAAGGTAAACTCTAAGTCGGAGGGGTGAAGCAGCCTCCATATATCTACTAACGCAAGATCTTTCATCAGAGCTGTAAGGGTATCAAGACTCTTGGGTGGACCACTCGTTCTTGGCGGCTGTCTATCTATCAAAGGATCAAGTACTTGGTTGAAATCGCCGCCAAGTATTAATGGTGTATTGGCAGAGGCCTGTGCCAACTGCGCAATACTTGCATAGTAAGCAGGGTTATCCACATTCGGAGCATAAATACAAATACACGTGAATTCACTATCTCCAACCTTAAGGTGTGCACGGGCCCATCTACCCTCCTTATCAGAGCTAGTATCCATTACAGTAGCTTGCAAAGACTTCTTAACCAAGATGGCTACCCCACACCGTTTGGAAACGGCGGGAGAGTAGGCAGCCACCATGTAAGGCTTAGCATTAAGTTTCAGTGATTCAGCGGAGTTTAAATGCGTTTCCTGAAGAAACACTAAATCAGCATGCTCATGATTAAGATAGCTAAGGATTTTCTTTCTTTTGATTGGACTATTGATGCCTTTTACGTTCAGTGATAAGATCTTACATAAGGCCATTCAGAAAAGTTAAAAATTCTGAGAAAGAACATAATAACGCACATAATTTCACAATGTCCCTCATATTAACTGTATATGGCTGTACACATGACATGATAGAAAATAAGCTAATGAAAAACAATGAAGCGCCCCTTATGAAAAAATAAGCACCGAAGTGCATTAGAGAAGAAGCAGAACCCCAGAAATTACTGGCGACCATATGTCTGCGGGGAGAAACCCCAGAGAAGGCCTAAATTAAAACATAGAACCTGTATAGCTGTGCGTGTTCCGAATCCAACCGAGGTGCACATCATGGAGGGATAGGAGACCAAGAAATTTATATATAGACAGAAAGAAAAGTCCAGGCAGTCTCTGTTCCAGGCTGTGATCACCACGTCGGGCCATTCAAAATGGCGGGCAGATCCGGCGGATTACAGATTCAAGTTGTTGGATTAGCGCATCTGGTCTGCTTCTTTGGAATCTAAAAATGTTGCTAGTAGATCAGGATCTTCGAATGTTCTAGTTTGGTTATGGAGAGTCACTCTGAGCTTCGCTGGATACAATAGGCCAAAGCGAGCCTGTAGCTGTTGAAGTCTAGGGCGAAAAGCAAGGAGTCTCTTCCGACGGTCAACTGTGGGCTTTGCCAAGTCAGGGAAGAAGGAGACTTTATGACTTTCAAACTCCAGATGATGATTCGCCCGGGCAGCATGTAGAATTTGCTCAACTTGCTGATATCTCAGTAATCGAAAGATGATAGGCCGGGGGGTCGTCCGATTGAGCGCCATGTTGGTAGGAACACGATGTGCTCGGTCAATTTCCAGATCTCTGTGAAAAGTGATCTTCAGCAAGGAGGGAAGAGTTTTGACCAGGAATTCTCTTATATCTCCTGCTTCGGCCCCCTCCGGTACTCCAATGAGCCTTACATTGTTGCGACGGGCTCGATTATTGCTATCCTCTAATTCTTTTTGAAGATTCTGTATCTGACGTTCAGCCTTGTCTAGTTTCACCAAGCGCACCGCGTGCGAGTCGAGGACCCCCGCCATGTTGTCCTGCCGTAGTGAAAGACCTTCAAGCCGGTCCTGAAGCATACCGAAGTCTTCTCGCATGGCTCGGAGCGCTTCTCCGTTGGACTGTACCAGTTCCTTCACACCGCGTATTTCCTCCAAGATCTCCTGTTGCATTTCGGGGTTTTCCCGAAGTGGAACTATCTTTTGTGGGGAAGACAACTCAGTTTTGGAGCGTTTTCCGTGTGAAGAAGAGGGAGACCCGAAGTCTAAGCGCGCTGGTTTGTGGGCCGCCATCCCCCCGAGGTACCCCGGTAAGTTCGGAGCAAAATATTAAGTTTAGGTAGGTATTAAGTCAGGATTCTGAGTAGGCCTCTCGGGAGCTTCAGCGCGAAGCGTCTAACCCGCTGGACATCAGGCTCCGCCCCCCTTAGCCCCATCTTAAGAACATAAGGAATGCCATACTGGGTCAGACCAAGGTTCCATCAAGCCCAATATCCTGTTTCCAAAAGAGGCCAATCAAGGTCACAAGCACCTGTCAGGTTCCAAAAAGGTACACAGATTCCATACTGCTTATCCCAGGGAAAGTAGTGAAATTCCCTGGTCCACTTTAATAATGGTGTATGGACTTTTCCTCCAAGATCTTGCCCAAAACCTTTTTACAGTTTTTACTACATCTTCTGGTAACAAATTCCAGAGTTTGATTGCACATTAAGTGAAAAAATGCTACTACTACTACTAATCATTTGTACAGCACTACAAGGCATATGCAATGCTGTACATATAGATGAAAGACACAGTTACTACTCATCAGAGCTTACAATCTAATCAAGATAAAAAACATAGAAAAACTTGGGACAAGAGTATGGCAAGATACACATAAGTGGTGGGCAAGAAAGTGAGGAGCTTCAGGATCCAAAAGCAGCCTCAGAGAGGTGGGTTTTCAGCCTGGATTTCAATAGGGCTAGAGAAGGAGCCCAACATACTGACTCAGATAGTTTGTTTCAGGCATATGGAGCATCAAGGTGGAATGAGCGAAGTCTGGAGTTGGCAGTGGCAGACAAGGGCACAGATAAAAGGGATCTGCTAGAAGAATGGAGTTCCTGAGGAGGGGTGAAGGGTGAGATAAGAGAGGAAAGGTAGCGAGGAGCCACTGAACGAATGCACTTGTAGGTCAGTTGGGGACGTTTGAACTGGATGCAGAAACTGATAGGGGGCCAGTGAATATAATATTTTCTCCTATTAGTCTTAAATGAACTAATTGTAACTTCATTGCATGTCCCCTCGTTTTTCTACTTTTTGAAGCAGTAAACAACTGATCTGCATGTAACCTTTCTACTCCATTCATTATTTTATAGATCTCTATCATATCTCCAATAAGAACATAAGAGATGCCATATTGGGTCAGACCAAGGTCCATCAAGCCTAGTATCCTGTTTCCAACAGTGGCTTATCCAGGTCAAATGTACCTGGCAGGTCCCCAAAAAGGTACACAGGTTCCACAATGCTTGTTCTGGGGTAAGCCGTGGATTTCCTGGGTCCTTTTTTAATAATGGTTTGTGGATCTTTCCTCCAGGAACTTGTCCAAACATACATTAATAAGTACTCCCCTCCCCCCAGTGTCATCATCTAATTCAAAATACAGCAATAAAACTTCTTAATGGAGCATGGCAATTCAACCATGTCACTCCTTTGCTGATGGAATCAAATTGGTCACCAATTTCTTTCTAATTCAAAATACGATTTTGATAGATGTTCACTGTATCTTGCAATGCAGTGTTCAGCTTAACTGACAAATTTACTTATTCCCTATATTCCATTCCCTCAGACCTTTTCACAGCAACCTTTTGTGTTTTCCACCTCCAACCAGAATTAGATTGGAATTAGTTCCTTGTAATGTTCTTGATTAAGCTCCATTTCTGTGGAACTACCTTCATTATTACATTTGGCAGTTCCTACTTCCATTTTAAATCTTATTTGAAGTCCTAGTTGTTTAAGATTTTTTTTTTCTCTTTCCTAAATATTATTGTAACTTTTCCTGATTTATTTTCTTCCTGCTTCTATCTACTTATTTATTATAATTTAATAGATATTATTGTGGTGGCATATTAACTAATTAAACTGAACTAAACTCATAGTTTCATAATTTATGTTTATGATTCAGCAGAATTATGGGAGTAAATCATGAACAAATATGTGAATAATTATACCAGGATAGGGATATGCATTTGTTAGTCTGCCTAAAAATCTTTGCACACACTAAATGAATTTAAAACATTTTAAAAAATTTAGTACTGTGAATGTGTGAAACAAACCAAAACCATGGCCAAACATTGGTGTAAAAGACATAAAATAACCCAAAATGAGCTGAACTTTTTATCTGTGTGCATCCCTGCCACTAGGACCTTTTCATGGACAGTTTGAATTTGACTAACTTCTTGGAAAATTCAGAAGTGGCAGTGATCTCTACGGCCACATTAATAGTCACATTTACCTAGGATCCAGATTTTTCTGAGTCATAGAGGTTATTTCCTGATGTTTCCAAGATGATGCAGCATAGATATAAAACTTTTTTTGAGATGAAATAGGAAGTTTTATCTTTTGGGTCAAACTATAGACTTAAGGACATGTTTAGTAAAGTGAGTTCTGGTTTTACAGGTAGAAATCAAGATGCGGAAAGTGCAACAGTCATATGCTAACTGTCAGGGTCGGTGCTATGGTTTCTAGCGCCCCCTGCAACCTATAAATCAGCATCCCTCCCTCATTATTATGAATGTTGGCTGCACCCTACCCTCCTTTTTCCCAAAAACGCTTTGTGAACTCTTTTCAAGTGATATTAGTATTTCTCCTTCAAATCCAGTGTTGTAAGAAAATTGCAGCGAAAGAGCAAATGAATAGCCAAAATAAAAATACTTAGCAGTAAATACTTAACATCATACAAACAGGCAGTGATAGTCCAAAAAAATCTGATTCTGGTCATCTCATTAACAACAACTTACAGAAAATGCCCCAACACTAAACTCAGAGAGTACCATATATATGGGCAACGAGGTCTCAGACTAAAGTGGGGCTATGCAATAGGTTTTATTATGCCTAATCACAGCGCACCCTTTTGCATCAATGACCTCTTAATGTCGCCTCTTTTCTTTTTTACTCTTTTTCTTCGTTTTCAAAACCACGGCATCAGTCTAGCCATTATCAGCTGTTTTTTTTCTCTCTAATATAAACAAAAGTACTCTGAAATATAGCCAAATGTGCTTATCTGAAGGACAGCAACAACCCCATTGCCAATCTTCATCGCCTATGCGTTTCACCAAACACTAGGTTTCCTCTGGGGGGGGGGGGTGTATATCCAGATGTTTAATGACAGCTTCAATGTTCAGACTCGCTGTTTTAACAGAAACAGTAAAGAAATATATAATTCACCGTAGTCTCTCATTACACTTATAGATCATATCCACAGCAAATACAAAGTCAATCCCTTTAGAATGCATGCCTTCAGTGTCTTGATCAATTCATTCTAACTGCAAGTCCAGCATTCAAAATAACGCTGCGCATGCGGGCTAGAAACAGGAAGACCAAATTTATAAGATCTTCCATTTCTAAAAGAAGCAATAGCACAATCCACTCGAAAACCCACTCGAATTGGATATATTCAAACACAAGCAGTCCAATCAATATGTACATTCAAACCATTTGGATGTATTGATTGCAGATTATAGATCCAACGCTGTTCTCGGATTAGTAAACTTTGATCACGTGTCCTACCATTGAACCCAGTGTCTATTTGGTCCAAACAAAAACAGCGTAATTCTTCAAACTTGTGGTTGAAGACGAAACAATGATCTACTATCGGTGCCTCTCTTCTTTTACAGTTTAACCTACTATGGTGTTAGAAATGGAAGATGTTGCTTTGGAAGATCTCAATCTACAAATTGAAAAAGCCATCTACATCAGTTTTCGTTCAGTTTAATACTCTTATAATCGGGATGGGAGTATCCCATTCATGAAAGCTTAACAATTGACTGTGTACCCTCAGGTGAGCAGGAAGATCTTATAAATTTGGTCTTCCTGTTTCTAGCCTGCATGCGCGGCGTTATTTTGAATGCTGGACTTGCAGTTAGAATGAATTGATCAAGACACTGAAGGCATGCATTCTAAAGGGATTGACTTTGTATTTGCTGTGGATATGATCTATAAGTGTAATGAGAGACTACGGTGAATTATATATGTCTTTACTGTTTCTGTTAAAACAGCGAGTCTGAACATTGAAGCTGCCATTAAACATCTGGATATACACCCCCCCCCCCCCCGAGGAAACCTAGTGTTTGGTGAAACGCATAGGCGCTGAAGATTGGCTTTGGGGTTGTTGCTGTCCTTCAGATAAGCACATTTGGCTATATTCCAGAGTACATTTGTTTATATTAGAGAGAAAAAAACAGCTGATAATGGCTAGACTGGTGCCGTGGTTTTGAAAACGAAGAAAAAGAGTAAAAAAGAAAAGAGTAAATCTTGAGGCAACATTAAGAGGTCATTGATGCAAAAGGGTGCACTGTGATTAGGCATGATAAGACCTATTACATAGCCCCACTTCAGTCTGAGACCTCGTTGCCCATATATATCGTACACTCTGAGTTTAGTGTTGGGGCATTTTCTGTTAGTTGTTGACATTTTATTTGCTCTAATAAGGGACCAAAATAATAGATCTCATTAACAACAACATAAATATTTTCCAGTGCCAGGCATATTGTGAACTAATATAAAACACTGCAAAAGTCACTGAAGATCTACAAGGCCAAATCTACCATGCCATACCAGCATACACTTCCAGAACTCATACTATAAGGGGCCTACCCAGAAAAAAGCGACACTATAAATACTACAATGGGCCCCCAAAACATCCATACACCTATTTGAAAAGCTGTGGAAGTCAAATTACTACAGTACAGATCCCTACGTACAAACCCCATATTAACAGATCACCTGGCCTTGGTCACACACTCAGAACACCCTCACCTAAAGTAAAAATGAAAATACGTAGACAAAAATTAAAATGAAACCCTGAGAAGCCAGACTCCACATGCGGTGCCACACCAGATAAGAGATGCAGTTCCTTATACTTTGTGAAATGTAAAGATAGCACAAAGTCTAATCAATAAATTGAAAATAAAATTATTGTTTCTACCTTTGTTGTCTGACGATTTTTGATCATGCTGGTCCCAATCTGAGGTTTCTGTTTTCCTCTGTCTTCTCTTAGCTCTCTTTCTATGGTCTATAGTCCATCTGCCATTTCTTGTCTCTCCTTTTGCTTTCTTCATTTTCTTCCATCAGCCTTTTTCCAGTCCCAGTAACCCTCCCCAGTATCAGCTCCCTTTACAACCTCCCCTCCCAGTACCTTCCAGTGTCAGCCCCCTTGCATTCCCAGCACCACCACTGGTGTCTATTCCCTTCCAGTCCCCCTCCTTCTCCATCGTCCAGCCCCTTCTAGTCCAAATATCATCCCAGGTATCAGTGAATTTCCAGTCCCAGTTCCCCCTTCCATATCAGTTCCCTTCCAGTCATCCTCTCCTCTGTCCATCCACCTTCCAGTGCCATCCCCAGTTGTCAGCTCTCTTCTAGTTCCATCCCCAGGCTTCATCTCCCTCCCAGCTCCCACCTTCCCTCCAGCCCCCTCCTTCACTTCTTTTCTGCTCCCTTCCAACCCCCCATGTGAGCTCCCTTCCAGTCCCCACCTTCCCCCATGTCAGTTCTCTTCCAATCCCCCTCTTATTACCCAGCCACCTTTCAGCCCCATTCCAAAGTGTCTGCTCCCTTCCAGCTCCTCCCTGTGTCTGCTCCCTTGCATCCCCCCCATGTCTGCTCCCTTCCAGCTCCCCCCCATGTCTGCTCCCTTCCAGCCCCTCCCCATGTCTGCTCCCTTTCAGCTTCCCCCAGTGTCTGCTCCGATTCGTCCTTCAAAAAAAGAAAGCAGCCACGGAAACATTTCTCTGTTCCCGCGGCTCTGCTATCTTTTACACTGCTGAGTCTTGGAGTTTCTAAAGGCAATAATAAGCATTTCCTGTTTCTTACTAGAAACAGGAAATGCTCGTTACTGCTGCAAACACCACAGTCCAGCAGTTTAAAAGATAGCAGAGCCGCAGGAACAAAAAAATGTTTCCGCGGCTGCTTTCTTTTTTGAAACTGTGGGTGGCGGGCAGCTAGCAACAGCACCCCCCCCCCCTGCCACCGGCACCCTCTTGCCGCTCGTACCCAGCTTACTGGGTAGCATCGGCCCTACTAACTGTTAGTAGAGTGTACAACGTAGTCCCAAGAGACACAGCACTGATTTGGACTCTAACCCAGCAGCAATGGCACTTAATGCAGCTGCACTTAATGCTGCCCATTGAAGGGATGTTAAGTGCATCCTTGCACCATCGATGACGAACACACACAACCACGCTGTTCAGACATGCTCCTGCTCTGCATCATCCCACCCATTTCTCTCCCCATCACGTATGAAGCAGATAATGTAGAATTAACCCTGTCTCTTTAGTGTGCACATTATTTGTTAGTGCAGCCCATTAGCGCATGCACTCAAGCGCACATTAACAGGTAGTGCAGCTTGGATTTCCTTGTAACTGTCATATAGTATTTAGGGAGACAAATAGGTATTTAATGATGCAGATCAGCTCAAATATTTTCTACTTACCAACTCTTGTTCTGCAGTGGTCACAGTTATGTTTATTCTAATTGCCTTGCTTGGTATCTCTTCTAGTCATGAGCTAACATAGAGTATGACATATTAGTTTTTTATATGCTTTTTTGGGGGGCCCGTGCTGCCCTATTATTGTGGTCTATTTAGTTTTTGTTGTACTTTATACTATTGCTTTTCCTGTTTGATGGTACTCTTGAATATTTATTTTGAAAATGTTGCATAAATAACAAGTTGCAAAAATGTGTGCTTTATGTGTGTTGCAATATCTTTACAGAAATCTACCTACTGTATATCTTCTATATTACCTCTTGAGTGTCGGAAGCTATTTTCTTCTACTGCCTTTATCAAATAACTATAGTTTTGATCTGGTGTGTAACATGCAATATGAGAAAGTGATACCAAGAAAGACACATCCTAAAAGATGTTAGCCAGCTTGAAAATACAGATATGATATCTATTTACTTTCACACAGCTCTGGTTGATATGTGACAGGAAATATTTTTGTGGTACCTATGATCTGTAACCATTTTATCAGTCTATTGAAATAGTGGTTGAGCTGAAGCAGGGAACGACTTGCTGAAACATCTCTTGAAGAGGGAAGTTGTAGCTCATTGCCACTGTATATATTATATGCTTGAAAAACTTCCAGAAGAACACAGAATTTTGAATAACTATGCCTTGTTCTGATTTCATTAACCTCCAAGTTAATAAAGTTGCCCTGTTCCACATGCATAAGTTTATCATTCAAGAAATCAGTGCAGTGGCATACGGAATCCTTACTGTTCCCAGTGATATTTCAGATAGTATATCTCTATCACAACCAAAAACAACTTGGCTTAAAGATAAATTATAGTGCAGAAGTAGGAATTGGTAGCAGAATGAGGTAAGCTACTGGGACCATGGTCCAACCAAGTCTTTGCTGCATACAACATCAGCATCTAGGAAGCTGGAGGAGATGGGGGGACATGGGTGAAGGTTGATTGCTATTACCCTTGGATGTGGGATCTGGCAGGTCAAATTGTGCAATTAGCACAGAATATCTGTGCTAGTCACCTAACTTTCTTGTCCCAAGCTATCACCTCCGCCAAGCATGTCCAATATTTCACTGGCTAAATTTAGACACCTAGTGAAATATAGGTGGCTAAAGTTAGTTAGTGTGGTAAACGTTCAAAAACATTGATCTAGCAGGCTATTAAATACTTCTATTTGTGCTCTTCTCTTCCACTACCAACTCCAGACATCAATCTTTCCACCTGGCTGCTCCTTATGCCAGGAACAAACTACCATTGGTATATCAGGCTCCATCTGTTTTTGTTTTTTTCAAATCCAGGATAAAAAATCTCACCTCTTCGAGGCTGCTTTTTGATCCTGATCTGCTTGGTCTTCTACTCTCCAACTATGTGTTCCACTACATAGCCTAATCCCCAGTTGTTGCACTGTCTGTCTTGAATAGGTTGTAAGCTCTGATGAGCAGGGACTGTCTCTTACATGTCTCTGTACAGTGCAGCATACACCTTGCAGTGTTATACAAATGATTATTATTAGTAGTATTTTGAGATAAAAATTAAGCATGAGCAGAAAATGCTTGGGCATGTGTACGTTTTGTGCACACGTTAATGAGCAGGTATATATGCACACAAGCCATTTGCACACATAGTAGGTGTAACTGAAATAAATACAAACACAAATCTTTGATTCATTTTTTGTTGAAACAAGGGGCCCTATTTACTAAGAGGCCTATTCACAAATGGATGTCCAGCCCCTTGTGCGGTTGGGCAGAATCTGGGTGTATAATGGCAGACCTGATTCTGATGCCCCCTCGGGATTTCATGGCTAATTGCACAACAGATCAAAACGTACAGGGCTGACCTCAGAATCAGCCCTGTACATCCAGGGTGATAGTCCGCCCACGCACCGCCCTCACTCCCTCTTCCGCCTGCACCCTCCTGCCCCCATCTAAGGCTTCCTGTACAACTCGGCCGTTCATACAGGGAGCCTTGCATGATGATGGCAAGGGGGACGAATAGCAGGAATGTATGTCCAGGAGCAGGGGCGGCCCAAAGGGGGTGCGGGGACTCGGTGCGGGGCCTCATTTGCATAAGGGGCCTCATTTGCATAAATATTTGCATAATGTTACCATATACTAACTTTTAGTAAACATGCCTCTTAATGAGTGTATGGATAAAGAAAGACTAAAAGATTTCTTACATTACTATAATCCAGTGCCAAACCACTAGACACATTAGGAACTACTACAAACACTGCCCCATTAGAACCCATAGCAAACACCGCCGTATCCTAACAGCACTACCAGGACTCACAAAGCACCATACCCTACCTATCAAAAGGAAACATGCAAAATATTAAACCACTACATTTCAGAGAACAACAACATACATGACCTATGGGGAAAGAGAACAAGTGGCAATGTCAAAATAGGAATAACATAAACAGAATACCTCAGCTCAGTTACACATGCAGGAAACATAGACCATCACCAAACAAGGAATCACAATTTAGAAACAGGAAGACAATAATTAAACTGGGAATCCCAAAAGCCAAGCTTGGAATGTACAACAACACTGTAGAAATAAAACTATACATTAATTTGCTCTTGTACTAAACAAAGCGCAGACGTTAATGATGCATATTTACCAGAGCTGACATATCCCAATTAATAAATTCAAAATAAAGAGATATTTTTCTACCTTTTGTGCATTTTTTTCAGCTGCAATTGCTCCAGTCACTTTCTTCTGGTTGTTTCGTGTCTTATGCTAAACTCTCCATAGTCTGCTGTCCATTTGTCCTTTCTTCTCTCTTCTAGTTTTTTTCCATTCTCTCTCTACATCGCTTTAACATACTACTTCTTTATCTCTTTTGCTCTTTTCCTCATTCCTATTTTCATCCACTCAAATTTTACCCCTCCATCCTCAATCCCCACTTACTCTCCCAATACCTGGCAATTGTAGATTTTTTATCCCTCCCACCCAAAACTGATTTTTTGTTTTTACCTCTCCATTTTACTCTCCCAGCCCCAATCCCATTCTAATCCTCCCACAACATCAGCTCCCTTCTAGTTCCAGCCTCACCCAGCATCCATTCCCTTTCTAGTCCCTGCATCAGCCCATTTCCAGTCCTAGCAACCCCCCAAACCCCAATACCAGTCCTAGCCCCCTCATCAACCCACTTCCAGTCCTAACCCCCCATCACCCCATTTTCAGTTTAAGCCCCCCTATAACCCATTACCAGGTCCTAAACCACCCCAACAGTCATAACCCCCATCAGTCCACTTCCAGTCCTAACCCATCATCCCATTTCCAGTCAGCCCCCCATAGCCCATTGCCAGTCCTAACCCCCCCCCATCAGCCCACAGCCCATTACCAGTCCTAAACCCCATCAGCCCACTCAAGTCCTAACCCGGCCCCCCCCCCCTCAGCCCATTTCCTGTCCTAGCACCCCCATAGCCCAATTATCAGTCCTAACCCCCCATAGCCCATTACCAGGACCAGCCCTCATCAGCCAACGCCCATTACCAGTCTTACCCCCCATAGCCCATTACCAGTTCTAACCCCCCCCCAACAGCCCACAGCCCCCCAGTCCTAACCCCATCAGCCCACCTCCAGTCTTAACCCCCCATCAGCCCATTTCCTTTCCTAGCCCCCCATAGCCATTTACCAGTCCTAACCCATCAGCCCACCTCCGTATTAACACCATCCCATTTCAGTCATAGCAACCCCCCCAACCCATTACCAGTCCTAGCCCCCCATAGCCCCACTCTAGTCCTAATCCACCAGCCCATTTCCAGTCCTAATCCCCCATCACCCAATTTTCCGTTTAAGCCCCCCCCATACCCCATTTCTGTCCTAGCACCCCATTAGCCCATTAATCAGTCCTAACCCCCCCAATAGCCCCTTACCAGACAGCCCCATCAGCCAACAGCCCATTACCAGTCTTAACCCCCCCATACTTAGCCCATACCAGTTATAACCCCCCCCCAACAGCCCACAGCCCATTACCAGTCCTAACACCATCAGACACACCTCAAGTCCTAACTCCTCCCCATCAGCCCATTTCTTTTTTCCCTGTCCTAGCCCCCCCACTTAGCCCATTACCAGTACTAACCCCCCATCAGCCCGTAGCCCATATTTATATTAGCCCATTAACCAGTCCTAAACCCCATCAGCCACCTCCAGTCGTTAATCCCCACCATCCCAGTTCAGTCCTAGCAACCCCCCAAACCCTTACCAGTTCCTAGCCCCCCCATAGCCCACTCCCAGTCCTAATCCAACCAGACCATTTCCAGTCCTATCCCACATTCACTCAATTTTCAGTTTAAGAACCCCCATACCCCATTCCAGTCATAACTCCCCCATCAGCCCACTCCCAGTCCTAATCCCACCAGCCCATTTCCAGTCATAATCCCCCTCTCACCAAATTTTTAGTTTAAGCCACCCCCCTAGCCCATTACAGTCCTAACCCCCCATCAACCCAAACTTCCAGTCCTAATCCAGCAGCCATATACAGAGATTAGCCCCCCATAGCCCATCATACCACTCCTAACCCCCCAGCCCCCCCCCATAGCCCATCACCCCTCCTCACCCCCCCCCCCCGCCCAGCCCAGCCCAGCCCAGCCCAGGGAAATTTTTTTTTTAAAAAAAGCTGTCTGCTGCCGCTGCCGGGGTCGCCGCAGCAGAATCGAGTGTGCCGCGGGCCCCCCCCCTGCCCAGCAGAGCCTGCCCTCCCCTGTATCACCTCTCTCTTTACAGTTGCAGTCACACGCGCGGCTTTCAGAGCGCGGGAAGGAACTAGTTACATTTTCGCGGCTCTGTTAAGCGCGGGGGTGGCTGATGGGAACTTCCCATCAGCCCCCGCGGGCTTACCAGAGCAGCGAGGGAGAAAAACCTCTCTGCCCTCGCGCTCTGAAAGCCGGCGCGTGTGGACTGCAGCTGTAAAGAGAGAGGGGATACAGGGGAGGGCAAGGCTCTGCTGGGCAGGGGGGGGGCCCGCGGCACACTCGATTCTGCCGCGGCGGCCCCGGCAGCGGCAGCAGACAGCTTTTTTTTTTTTTAAATTTTACTTTTAGATCAGAATGTTTTTTGCGCGGGGCCCCCTGAAACGCGGGGCCCTGTGCAAAAAGCATTCTCGCTCAATGGACGGGCCGGCCCTGTCCAGGAGGGCATACATCCCCACTATTCGTGGCTTGGAATAGACTCCTAAGCATTTTTCCCATATCCACAAATTGGGAGAATACTTTTAGTAAACAGACTTTAAAGAGGTTTTTTGCTCTAAACATGCCTATAGGCTCTGTCCTTATATAGTGACCTAAATCTTTTTGAATATTTACTCTGTGTAAGCTACACAGTACAGGGCTCCATCCAGTAAAAGGATCTTGGAATAATTGTGGACAATATATTGAGATCCTCAGCTCAGTTTGTTGCAGCAATAAAAAAAAATGAATGTCAGAAATGATTTGAAAAGGAATGTAGAATTTAACCAAACCTATCATAATGCTTGAACAGTACCTTCAGTATTATATGCAGATCTGGCTTCCTCTACTGAAAAAAAGACATAACAGAACTAACTGGAAAACATATAGTGAAAAGCAATAAGGATGTGTACATGTCAACAATTTTGTTAGATTTTTGGATTTTTCTGAAATTTGCCTGATTTTTGGTTGTTTTGTTTGTTCACCCATTCATTTGGGGGCATGTTTATTAAAGTGCAGTAAGTTTTTACACTTGCTATGTATTAAGTGCAGAATTTAACATGCAATACAAAGTGCAAACCCTATGTGGTTACTTTTGAAAGCATTCCCAGCATCTGCCCTACAGTTAACATACTGGACAGATTCTTACTGCGTGGTAAATGCATCAATAGATATCAGATCCTGGAGCTCCATGGAAAACCCTTCCTGGGTTTTTGCCTTATGAGTCTATTGGCTTCTGTTGTAGTGACTGTTTTGTGTCACATTGTTGGACCAGAAATTCTGTGAAACCATGTCTTACTATCATAGGCATTTACCAAGACTACTCCAGATCCTGGTGTCCAATTAGTGACTTATGCATGGTCAGAGGTGACAGGATTGTGGAGACCTTGAGCATGCATGCGTGGTCATCAACCAATACATATATTCTGTGCTGCTACCTAAACAGATCAAGGTGTCAAATATATAAATTACTGTAAATGCCAGTGCTGTATGCTGAAAATTGACCCCAAATGTTTTCCTCAGCACACCTTTATAAGAGATCATAGAATACTATAGAAAGTATAAAGTAAAAATATATTGAGATTATTGCTTTTCATCAAAGTTCCTTCTATCCTAATGATGATCTTATTGTTGTTTTTTTTACCACATTGATAAAATCTGCAAAAATCTACTGTAGTAAAGTCAGGCTTGTATATCTTGACATTAATTAAAACATTATATAATTCTGTAGAAGTATCTGGCATTGTGAGATTTTATAGTACTATGTTAATTCATTGGAATCTTTGGTGCAGTGTAATTACTTCCAAAGGGCATAAACAAGGTATGATGTCACAGCGTACTATGGTCATGGTGAAATATGCATAGAATGCTCAAGACTATTGCCATAGTCTGCACACACATTTAGTTTTCAGGATATTAAATAGGATGTCCTCAATGAATATTCATCAACCAAATTTGACTTCATTTAATCCAGAAACAGATTAGCATTTTTTTTGTTACCGTGGATACCAGACCAGTTTGAAGTCTTTCAGCATAAATGTTCCTCCTCTAGGGTATTTTAGGAGCAGCAGGTTCTGTTAACCTCATGCCTCATATGGCAATTGCAGCAGGCATGAAAATCCTTTACTGCCCAGCTGCTGACTATAAAACTGAGTTTTCACATTGCTTGAGTTTTGACAGTGCAAAGCAAGAGAAATTCAAAGAAATAAATGAACAGTAAACGAAAATCTCTGACAAAGCATCATGTACTGATGCAAGACTTTTGTGTGACTGATCTAGAAGAATGTTTCTTCAGGCAAGAGGTAACCATTAGCTTTCTTCAAGGGTTGATGTGATAAGAATTTATTACAGGGCCTGAGGGAGATGCTGTAACATCTATTAAAAAAAAGTTATCATTAATTTTGTTGAATTAGAACATCGATTTAATTTGGCCTCCTTTAATTGATGTTAGGTAGCTTGGGAACTGATGTCCTCACTTTGGAAACGTGCTTAATCACCTTTTGCTGCAAAATCTTCAACATTGCTTGAGCAATCATAGCTGACAGTTCCAGGGTTAAAGCTCAAAGCTAATGATTGCACACAATAACTATTCAGCACAATCCAGAGTCATTCTTCAAAAATATTTATATTGCAAAGCAAGTTTGAATAATTTTAATTAGATGGCTCCACTGAGGGTTCCCTTTCCAAATACATTTCATGTGCTTTTATTGCTCAGTTCAATATGAGTATATTCCTCAGTGCAAGGAAATATTGTTCTCCTGGGATTTACTGCAAGAGCAGGCGCTCCTCTTTGTGTTTCCTAAGATGTATTTATGGTCATAGGGATGGTCACCCAAACAATATGCAGTTCAGTGTTCAAACTCACTCATCTCTATAGAATCAATCACTATAAAGGTCATTCCAGAACACAAATAAGGGGTTGGTATGTGCAGCAGGGACGTTATGTGCCATAAACATCCCTGACCGTATTCTGAAACACTGCTGCTGTACACGTCCGCGGCGCTAGCATGGGGATTTCAGAACGTGTCCAGAAGGGGCAGAACAGGGGCATGGTCAGCCATGGAGACATATTCAGGAAAGACCCATGTATGTTTTAAGTGTTTCTCCAGGACCAAGCAGGAAGTCAGTCCTCACATATGGGTGACGTCGGCATCGATGGAGCCTCCATGCGGAGCATTTCCCCAGCTTTCAAACAAAGCCTTTGGGAATGCAGGCACGCATGCGCGGTCCCCTTCCCACCCAAAGGTGCCATCTTTCTCAGTCTTCTTTTTTCCGCGGAGCCCTACAGGACAAGTTGGTCGATGTTCCTTGCCGGGGTGAAAACCTCTTTGGCAAGCCCATGGCTGAAAAGGCTGCAGAACTCGAGACCGAGACTCTTACCCAGACAAGGCTGTCCAGGGAAACCTCTGCCCTTCTCAGAAGAAGAAGGGCTCGGGGAAAAAGACCTTTTACCCGAGGAAGACCGCTGCCTACAAAACCTATCCTCACTACCAGGCCTTTGCAGCTCCCCAACAGGGCCAGCAGGCCAAGGGGCAGGGTCATGGGCCCCGTAGGCAGAAGGCCCCCCAAGCCTCCTACTCCGGCTTCTGCTCAGCAGGGAGGGGTTTTTTGACTATGCCAGCATAGCCTCTCCTCCCCTCCAGGGCAAAGGAGGTCGGCTGACCCTGTATGCAGACAGGTGGCCAGCCATTACAGGGGATACTTGGGTGTTAAGCATCATCGAAAGGGGCTATCTGCTCCACTTCACCAAGATACCCCCCTCTCTACTTTCCAGGGAGCCTCCACGGCCCCCTCTGCACAGAAATTTACTCCTTCAGGAGTTTGGAAGGTCTACTAAGGGACCAGGTGGTGGAACCGGTGCCTAACCACCTGGAAGGGCAAGGCTTCTACTCGAGGTACTTTCTGGTACCAAAAAGAACAGGAGGCCTCAGACCCATCCTCGACCTGAGAAATCTGAACAAGTTTCTGGAGAGGGAAAAGTTCAAGATGCTTACCCTTGGAATCTTACTGCCCTACCTCCAGCAGGGAGATTCGCTCTGCTCCTTAGACCTGAAGGATGCTTATATTCACATCCTCATCCATCCAAGTCACAGACAATTCCTCAGATTTGTGGTGGGAGGAAAGCACTTCCAGTACAGAGTGCTTCCTTTTGGCCTCACCTCCACCCCCAGGGTTTTTACAAAATGCCTGACGGTGGTTCCGGCCTACCTCAGGAACCAGGGGATCTTTGTCTTCCCTTACCTGGACGACTGGCTAATCAGGGGCCAGTCTCCACAAGCGGCCAGGCAGGCCACCTGCAGAACCATATCCCTGCTTCAGCACCTGGGGTTCATTGTAAACTTCCCAAAGTCCACTTTGGTCCCCTCACAGAACGTGGAATTCATAGGGGCAAGGTTGGATACCATCCATGCAAAGGCCTATTTGCCTGTGGACAGAGCCCACAGGCTGATAAACTTGATCGGCCAGTTTCGGGTGAACTCTCTGGTCTCGGCCAGACACTTCCTCCTGCTCTTAGGTCACATGGCTTCCACAGTGCATGTCACCCCACATGCCCAGCTGCACATGAGGCCGGCTCAGTGGCACCTCAGGGCACAGTGGCTGCAGGCCACAGGGAAATTGTCAGACAGAATAAAGGTGTCCAAACTCTTGGTGGACTCCTTACGCTGGTGGAGGCATCTCCCAAATCTGGTCAGGGGTGTTCCCTTTCAGACCTCCCCACACACCCAGGTACTGATAGCCGATGCTTCCCTGCAGGGCTGGGGGGCACACGGCCAGGGAGCCTGCACCCAAGGCCTGTGATCTCCGTGGGAGGCCGCCCAGCAGATCAACCTGTTGAAATTAAGGGCCATTCGACTAGCCTTATGGACTTTCTCTCAGATCCTGTCTCACCAGTTTGTCCTAGTTCAGACGGACAATCAGGTGGCTATGTTCTACGTCAACAAGCAGGGAGGCACAGGATCCAGACTTCTGTGCCTGGAAGAACAAGCTCTCTGCTCCTGGGCTGTCGCTCAGGGCATGACCCTCTGGGCGGTCTACCACCCAGGCCAGGAAAACTACCTGGCGGACAGGATAAGCAGACTCCTGCAGCCTCACGAGTGGTAGTTAGATCCTCTGGTAGATCCTTCTGAAGTGGGGTCTTCCGACCATGGATCTTTTTGCCAGTCCGCTGAACAGGCAACTACCCAGGTTCTGTTCCAGGCAACCGCATCCCTTGAGAACAGCGCCAGATGCATTCCTGATCCCCTGGTCAGGGAGCCTGCTGTATGCCTTTCCTTCCACACCTCTGGTTGCCCGGACTCTCTTCAAAATCCAGCAGGACCGAGCCACGGTGATCCTGATAGCCCCCAGGTGACCCAGGCAGCCGTGGTTCCCTCTTCTTCTGCAGTTGGCAGTGGATACTCCACTTCATCTGGGGTTGCAACCCAACCTTCTGACCCAGGATCAGGGGTCCCTCTTGCATCCCAACCTCAAATCCCTCAATTTGATGGCCTGACTGCTGAAAGGCTAGTCCTTGCTCCCTTTCTCCTATCAAGGGAGATTGAAGAGGTGGTGTTGGCCTCCAGGAAGCATTCCACTAGGAAGGCCTATGCTCTGAAGTGGCGTAGGTTCTCTACTTGGTGTTCTCAACAGCAAGAAGACCCCTTCTCCTGCTCTGTCCAGGTGGTGCTACAATACCTGTTCCACCTTTCCAACCTAGGACTTCAGTCCAACTCTGTCCGGATTAACCTCAGTGCCCTCTCAGCTCACCACTCGCCAGTGGATGGACAGTCTTTCTCAGGCCACCCTCTGGTATCTCGCTTTCTCAGAGGTCTGCTTCTGCTTAAGCCTCCTATTCATCCACCGGCCACTGAGTGGGATGTCAATGTGGTCTTGCAGCAACTGACTCGACCACCTTTTGAGCCAATGGCAACCTGCCATTTACGTTTCCTCTCCTGGAAGGTGTTGTTCCTTGTGGCACTCACCTCGGCTAGGCGGGTGAGTGAGCTTCAGGCTCTGGTCTCGGATAGGCCGTATACCAGGTTCTATAGGAACAGGGTGGTCTTGCGGACTCATTCTAAGTTCCTTCCAAAGGTAGTGTCCTCCTTCCACCTCAACCAGGAGGTGGTACTTCCAACGTTCTTTCCCAGGCCGCACACCAGTAGGGCAGAGACTGTCTTGCATACCCTGGATTGTAGAAGGGCACTGTCCTTTTACCTTGAACGTATGCATGGGCATAGAAGGGCTTCTCAGCTCTTCATTTCCTTTGACCCTAATAAATTGGGGTTGCCTTTCACTAAGCGTACGTTGTCCATCTGGGTGGCAGACTGTATCACCTGGGTGTACAGGGCAGCCGGACTCTCCCTGGAGGGTCGAGTCATGGCCCACTGGGTCAGGGCGAAGGCCGCATCAGTAGCTCACTTCTGCTCTGTTCCATTGGTAGACATCTGCCGGGCCGCTACTTGGTCTTCAAGCCAGACTTTTGCGGACCACTACTGCCTCGAGAGGGAGTCCCGTAGGGACAGTGCTTTCGGGAAAGCGGTACTCCGTAATCTCTTTGAGGTTTAGGCAACTCCTGGTGTTGGGCTACCGATCAGGTGTGGTCTCAGAGAAGATTCTCTCACTGTTGCTGAGGCTCTAGAGGGAGCTCTATTTTTCAACCTGGGTTCTTGGTAGCCCAGAGCTAGGGAGTCACCCATATGTGAGGACAGACTTCCTGCTTGGTCCTGGAGAAAGAGTAGTTACTCACCTGTAACAAGTGTTCTCCAGGAGCAGCAGGAATCAGTCCTCACGACCCTCCCTCCCTCCTCCCCTTGGAGTTGCAGTTTTATATAGTTTATTTTCTTTTTGTGCTGTCTTTTAGCTATGTCATTAGACTGAGCAAGATGGCACCTTTGGGCGGGAAGGGGACCGCACATGCATGCCTGCATTCCCAAAGACTTTCTTTAAAAGCTGGGGAAATGCTCCGCAAGGGGGCTCTGTCGACGCCGACGTCACCCATATGTGAAGACTGATTCCTGCTGCTCCTGGAGAACACCTGTTACAGGTGAGTAACTACTCTTTCCTGCAGACATCCACATGATTCTTGCTGAAACATGGAATAAAGGTAGGACTTAGAAAATATTCTGCTATGCTCTGCAATCCGTCCCATATAGAAGACTGGTTGTGACAAGCATGTGCTGAACTGGTATGACTGCAGTCTTGCAAAACACAAGATATAGTTACATAGAACAGAAAGCAGAGGTAAGGGAATGTTGTAAGGTAAAGAAACATTAGTAGACACGCCTACAAAAATATTAAGAAGAACAATAGTGATTATTCTGACTATGCTGAAATGTGCTGTTTGGCTAAAAGAGCTCTCCAGGAGACCCTAACAAATCCTGTGTTCTAAAAACTGGGACTGTTGATGTATGGATAGTTTGTGAGTGAGTCTGGAAACAAATCATGTTGGAGTGAGAAAGGGAGATCATATATGTAGTCCTGGGATGTCATGCCAGGAGTGGAGGAGTGGTGTGGAGTGGAGTGGAGTGGAGGAGTGGCCTAGTGGTTGGGGCAAGGTACTTCAGGCCGGAAGGTCGGGGGTTCAAATCCCACTAGAGAACAGCCACCTTGGGCCGGAAGGACTGGGGTTTCTAGTCCCACAGGTGCTCCTTGTGGTCTTGGACAAGCCACTTAACCCTCCATAGCCCATGTTCCCTGTAAAATAGTTATCTCCAAGTTATAATGCCCTGTTCAATGTAATCTCAGTTTCTAGTCCCACAGGTGCTCCTTGTGGTCTTGGGCAAGCCACTTAACCCTCCATAGCCCATGTTCCCTGTAAAATAGTTATCTCCAAGTTATAATGCCCTGTTCAATGTAAACTGCACTAATGCAGAATAGCGCGGTATATAAGAGAATGTAAATAAAATAAATAAATAAATAAATAAATGCCATTATGTTATAGCAGCTGTTATTGATAGGTTCGGTTTGGCAAAATTATATCTTTTGTGACTGCAAGTGAGAGTTTGTCGTTTGGGGGTAGCACGGGAGGATCTGGTGTGCTGATCTGCAATTTGTGGAGGCCATGAATGTCTGGCTGGCACCTGGACAATATGGATGACCGCAGTGTCACCAGGTGCCAGTGTGATAGGGTAGCCATATATCAGCTCTGCCAGGCCCAGGGAGACATGACTGATGCCACAACATACTCCAAATTGTGCCATGAGGCCTACATCCTTCCCCAGTTCAGGATGTATTGCCATGATGCCAGCCCTCCGCCTAGGGCTAAGAGGGTTGGAGCTGCCATTATGTCCTCTGATAAAGAATAGTTGTGAGTCGAGTAGTAAGGCAAAAATGACAAGGAATTTATTCCCAACACAAAAGAATTCAGTGCAGAACAAAATAGGACAATCTTCAGGTGTTTGCTCAGAGTTATTTACAGAAAATTAAAGTAACTGCATTTCTCACAGTCTCTGCTCCAAACATGTGCAGTACATATCCCACGTAATCAAAAACAGCCTAACAAAAACAGCTTCTGCTTCCAAAGAAAAATACTTCTTCTTCTTTGCTTTCACTCAGCTCTTTTATACAGGTTTTAGCGCAGGGACTCAATATCATCTGCCAAACAAAACGTGCAATCCATAGGAACTTCCCGTAGGTCAATATCATTACTGTCCCATTGCATTTCTTCAAGCTCAGGGTTACTGAGTTTGCCTTTAAATTGTTATAGCAGGGTTTCTGGTAACCTCCCTCTGCTAACTCTGGTATTTCCCCTGGACACAATTCTGCGCAGTAAGGTTTAGAAATACCTGGGGCTGTGGAGACTCCTCTCTGGCTCTCAGCTAGCTCTCTCCAGCTGTAAGGAATTACTTTCTGCTCTTCTGTTTGCAGTGCCTGTCGAGAGCACTGCCCTGGCCCTCTGCTCCTGGGTGAGTTTTTCAAACTCCTGGCTTTAGAGCTGGGTTCCCACCTAGGCAAACTCTGAAGCCTTTCATCCAGCCCTGAGAACTGAAGGGTCTCTGCTCTGCTCTTTCTCCCTCAGCAAGTTCCTGACAACAGGCTGTACCTTCTCTCCTTCTGTTCTGCTGGCTTCAATTTCAGACCTGCAGATAGGTTCCTTACAGGGTCTCCAACTCTGGGAAGTTTCTGAGCCTCTCCAACCACATCTCCTCCAATCTAGAGCGCTTGGCCTTTTCTTGGAAGCTTTTTCTCTCTTCCTCCCTTTGGAAGCTCTGCCTCTTCCCCTGCTCTCCTCCCAAGCTTCTAGTGGGGTTTAAATTTCTGTTCCCTGAGACTTGGCTCTGCCTTCCTGCACAGGTATGAGTAATCAAGATCCAAGCTTGCTGCTACGTCAGAGCTTGGGTGTGTCAGCTCAGCTCCTGTCTCCCTCTGCTTGCCTCTCTCTTGCAAATACTGAGACGTGTGTGCTGGCTGACTATCAGTATCTTTAAAGGTAAAATCCTTCTTTCTTTTTATTTCAATAGGCTCTGCATGGGCTTCTACATCACATATCCCCCCCTTAAGATATTACGGGCTGGTGACGCTACCCGTGCACAGCTCGTAATCTGTGATAATGCATCGGCATTCATTTGCAATCTTCCTGCTCTGTGTTCCACTGTAAAATTGAAGGCTTGTAATGCCAGGTGCCAGCGGGTCAGGCAAGCGTTATGGTTTTTCATCTGGCTCAACCACTTCAAGGGTGCGTGGTCCGTGATCAATAAAAACTTCCGCACAGTAAGGTAAAACCTAAGGGCCTCCACTGCCCATTTAATAGCCAGACATTCCTTCTCTATGGTAGAGTAATTACGTTCAGACTGGGATAGCTTTCTGCTGAGAAACATAATGGGGTTTTCGGATCTTTCATATACCTGTGACAGGACCGCTCCTAATCCGGTCTCTGATGCATGCGTTTGGACAATGAAGGGCCTCCCAAAGTCTACACCGCGTAGGACTGGAGCCTTGCATAGCTTCCCCTTCAACAGTAGGAACACCTTCTCGGCCTCCGGGGTCCATTTTAGGTTATTCGGGGCGTTCTTTTTCAGCATGTCCGTAAACATGGCACTCTCCTCCGCAAATCGAGGGATGAACCGTCGATAATACCCTATGAGGCCCAAGAAATTCCTTAGCTGCTTCTTGGTTGTTGGCCTAGGGAAATTCTTCACACTATCTATTTTACTCAGCAAGGGCCTGACCATCCCTTTTCCCACCATATGCCCGAGGTACTTCACTTCTTCACCTGCAAACAGGCATTTTTCCGGATTCAGTGTTAATCCCGCGTGTCTCATGGCTTTTAGAACGGCTTCTACTCTGGGCAAATGTTGAGCCCAGCTGGTGCTATGTATTATGATGTCATCCATGTATGCTACTTCGTATTCCTGGTGGGGCCGTAAAACATGGTCTATTAGCCTCTAGCAAGTTGCTGCTGCCCTATGTAAACCGAAAGGCATCCTACAGAACTGGAACAATCCTATTGGCTTGCTAAAGGCAGTTTTCGGTCTTGATTCACGGGTTAGCAGTATTTGCCAGTAGCCTTTGGTCAAATCTAGCGTGGTTAGATACTGTGCCTGCCCCAGCCGATCTAATAACTCTTCAATCCGAGGCATGGGGTATGCATCGAACATCAAAATGGCGTTCACCTGCCTGAAGTCCATACAGAATCTCAGAGTCCCGTCTGGTTTTGGTACCAGGACGATGGGGCTACACCAGGGGCTTTTAGACTCCTCCTCAATAATCCCCATGCTAAGCATCTCCCTTACCTGGGCCACCACCTCTTGCTTCCGGGCCTCAGGTAGCCGGTAAGGCCTTTGCCTAATCACCTTCCCAGGTGGAGTTATAATCTCATGGGCTACCAAATTGGTGTCTCCAGACATCGGTGTCAGGACATCTCTAAACTTTGCCAGCACCCTGGCTAATTCTTGCCTCTGCTGGAGGGACAGTTCCTCGCCTACTCTAGGCTCCAGGTTCTCTTTACATTCCGCCAGCTGGGGACCTAAATCTTCCTCCACTTTTTCTTCAGACGTGGCAGTCAGGCCTTTCAGCTCATCCCGCCCGGTGGACCCGAATCCGCCGGTTCCTTGACTTGTAGGAGTCAGCATGGGTACTTCTTCCAAGGAGGGAAACCCCACTCTTTCACAAATGAGTTGGGCCACTCTATCACCCACCCTTACCTTGAAATCCGCGTCCCCAAAGTTGAAAAGTAATACTTTTACTACACCTCTATAGTCGGGGTCTACGACGCCGGCGCCTACATCTATAAAATATTTTGAGGCTAAACCCGAGCGAGGTGCAATTCGGCCATAACACCCCATAGGTATTTCTATTTGTAGACCTATGTCTATCAAGGCCTTCCCCCATTTAGGAACTACTTCCTCTACAGCACTGAATAAATCATACCCCGCAGCTGCGGGTGAGGCTCTCTGCGGACTCTGTGCCTTGGCAGATACCTTGCAGAATTTTAACGTGAATTTTTGTTTAGCGGGTGGTTCAACTTTCAGCTGCTCCTTTGAACCCAGCCCTGTCTTCTTGGGCTTTGCAAATAGGGGATTGGGAACCACGGTGACCATGGCTTCTACCTTCTGACCACCTCCCTGCTCTGTCCCTCTTCCAATCCTATCACAAGAGGCAGTTATTAGGTTCGCATGTGTAGGTCGCTTACCTAGTGCTCCCTCTGCGGGTTCACCTTCCTCCTCCAGGGGTTCATCCTCTTCGACTGGGGTTACAGACTGAGATCTAGTGGAGACCATACCTGCCTTTGCCTGTAGGCCCTTCTCCATCCCTCTACGGAACTGGGGCCAATCCCTACCCAGCACTATGTCATGGGTAACTTAGAGACTACGGCCACTAGAACTTCTTTCTGCGTTCCTAACCCCTTTATTGAGAGTTTATACAGAGGGTAGAAGGAGGATGCTCCGTGTATGCATCGGATTTTAACCCTTCCTTCTGGTCAGCTCGGTACTGACCCACTGCTGGCTTCTATGGCCTGCCAGAGTTTCCTTGAAACCATACTCTGGTCAGCCCCTGAGTCAAGCAAGTCACTAGCTGAAACACCATGAACTTCGACCTTCAAGAGAAAACCTTCTTGTATCTGTCTTTCATCACCAGTTATCAGTGCTGTACGTGTTATACAATCTTTTTGCATATGACCTGCTTTGCCACATTTGAAACATTTACCTTTTGCCCATTTACATTCTGGCTTTGGCAAAAAACTATTTACACATTTCAGATTTGGTCTTGGTCCCTTTTCTGATGTTCCAAAACTTGCCTCCCCAGACATGCTCAGAGCGCCCCCTTTTTGCTTACTAGCCAACTCGGCTTCCAAATATCGTTCAGTAAGTAGGGCTGCTTCTGCTGCGGTCCGGCAATTTTGCAAGGACTGCATCTCCTTGGGAATGGCTTCCATGAATTGTTCTAACACAATGGCGTCTATCACTGATTCCATGGTCTTTCCCTTGGGTTCTAGCCACTTCAAAGTTAAGCTCCGGAATAGAGCCTTAGGGGTCTTGTTAGGTCTTAACTTTGTAGCTCTTAGCATTCTCCGATAAACCATTGGTGTTAAACCTAATCTGTCTCTAATAGCCTTCTTAAGCTCCACTGCTTTCATTCTAAACCCTAGACATGGATCTCTTCCCAAAAGACATCCATTATTTCTATGTTCTATGAGCTGTCAGGATGTTCATGCCTATAGGTCACAGGGTTCTCCTCTTCTTCCTGCTAGGGAAAGAGGTCTAACCACTATCAAACGATAGTTTCCTGTGCCAGCATGTTTTTTTTTTCTTTTCTATAGACTTACTACTTTGTAAGTCTTCTTCAGCTCCTTTCTCTTTACCCTCTTACCAAGCTTTCCTCTGTAAGAGCGGTATTGCTTCACTGGAGGGCTTTTTCTTCAGCCTCTCTAGTTTTGTTACTTTTCCAGTGCAGAGTTTTCCTCTCTGAGTTGACTCCTCTTTTTCAATCTTGCTTTGAAGCAGTTCATCAGACATGTCCAGAGTTTTCTATTCCTGTTCTGTCTGTTCTTTCTGTTTTTAAACAGTAAGATTCTTTCCTCTGTCTGGTAAGCAGCTGCCTATGCAGGAGCCTTAATGTTTGGACCACTGGTTCTTGTCCACCAGCAACTAGATTGTCCTCCACTAACATTCTGTCTGGTCTTAGTAGTGGCTCCAAGTCAGTACTGTCATCTGTCTTGGAAACTATTTCACTACAGGCTTGTTGGATTGTCTTCTCTTTCTGCCATCTCCATTCCCCTGGGTTTAGCAGCATAGTTGACATAGGTACTGGCTCTCCAGCAGCCAGTTCTATCTCCTCATTCTCCTGCATCATGCTCTCTGCAATTCTACAGAGAAGCTATCCACTGTGGGCCCTTGCTAGAGAGCATGAGGGTTTTTTCTCCAACAGCTATCCTAGATGGTTGGAAAATGCTATTTCAGTCATTTCTCCCATGACTAGAAAAGGTTCTCCCTTTTTTCACTATCTCCTTTTTAATATAAAGGACATAGGCCTTCTCTTACGTGAAAGCTTAAGGAGTTGCCAATTCCCTGCTTTGGTCCATAGTATTTCCAATCGGGAATATGCTTTTTCTCCTTACAGCTCGTCCTCATGGTAAGAACGCATGATACCTTTTTGCCCTTAAGCAGGTCAGCATGGTATCTCATTTTTATGCGTCTTCTGTTCACTTACCATGCTAGAGTTCTGGAATACTCGGGACTTGCTGGCTGCAGACTGATATCATCCTCTGCTTTTCACGTAACCGTCTTGGTTATTTCACTAGCTAGCATCCCTGTAGCTCATAACCAGTCGGAATAGATTCTCTATATATCTTCTCAAGTAGGTTCCACCTTCTTGTTATTAGATGAATCTTTCCTCTCCACATTTCCTATGTGAATACCTTTCTGTAGGCATATCTCTGTCTGCTTCATTGCAGACACCCATATAGAGGCCTATATATTCATATCTATAGCAAACATCTTACAGATGTCTATGTTTATCATTTGTGTGTATTTTATGCCCTTTCATATCTCACTATAGATATATTCTTATATGTCTTTCTATATATCTATATCTATATGTATATATCTATATCTATCTATATATCTATATGCATATATCTATATCTATCTATCTATCTATATATATATATGTATGTATCTGTCGAGATATTTTATTATCGGTAGATATGTATTCTGCATATTTATCTACCTGACTGTCTAGGCTCATACCTATGCTATCCAGCATGTTTGGGGTTCTACACGCACAACCACTTCTGTGGTAGTTAACAACTTCCACCATAACCTTAAGGTTTAGGTACCTCTGAAGCTCTCCATGTTCCAGTATCTCTCCTAGCTGACTCCAGTTAGGAGAGACAATGCAGATCTTCAGTTAATCACAGGCTGTAACGCCTCAGGCATTTGTCCTTTCTTTTTGGGATACAAGGGGTTTCCAAACCTTTTCCTCCCACAAGGACTGTGCCTGTTTGTCCAAATCGGTCAGCTTTCTCTTTTTGCTCCTAAGGGTGAGCCACTCTGTTGCCAAAAGAGTTTGGCTTTTATCATAAAGCCTTCCGCTGAAGGCCCACCGTTTTTGTACTACCCCAGTTATTACTGGGGTTCCCTCTTACCTTTCAGGAATCTGACCTCCACTGTTTTTTCCTACAGGTTTATTACCTCCACTTCACAGTGAGGTCCTCCTTGAGGTTCCTCTACTGGGTTCCCCAGTAGATCCCATGAACCTCCTTACTGCTGTGTAATCCTGTTAGGGGAGGTCCATATTGCAATATTTCTTTCAATATCATTGATGATAATTATCATCCACACATGGACTCCTTGTCTGCAGTCCTATGCTAGGTCAGCTGTTCCACAGCGCCCTTCTTTTTTCAACTCCTACCCTCCATCCTCAGGATGCCTGGTATTGTGAGGGATAACATGTTCCAATCTATGACATGCTGGGACTCCAGGCATCTTAGCTTGGGAGTCCCCATATGTGAAGACTCAATCTCCAGGAACAAGCAGGAATGAGTCTTCACATATGGGGTTCGTCAGCGCTGACGGAGCCCGCACGGGAATGCTCCCCAGCATCCAATCAGAAGGCTTTTGGGAGCATCCCTCACGCCTGCGCGGTAGCTTCCCCCCCTTCCCACTGCCTCTCCCCAGTTTTTGTTTTTCCGCGGAGCCGACAGGACGTACCTCCTGTCACCGCAGAAACTTTTCTTCTTTTCTTGTTTCCTGTGGTCGCGGGGGTTTTTTCCCGCTGACTCTGGCACCGCTGGTGCCCCCTTCTTCCTTATTTTTTTGTTTTCCTTGATTTTCCTTCGAGGAGCATCCTCCTCGTGTTATTCTGAGGCCTACTTGGCTTTCCAGCATGGAGCCTTCTTCCCCTAAGAAGTGCCCCCACTGTGGAGACGTTGTCTTCTTCTTCGACTCCAACGCCTGGTGTCTCTCCTGTTTGGGCCCTGACCCCTTCTCCCCTGGTTCCCCGGGCTTCAGCGTCGGGAGAAGACCCTCCCTGTTTCGAGTGTCCCTCGATGACGTCTTTCCCACTGAGGTGCAGTCGTCGGCTTTCTCTCCTCGCCAGGATCAGGTAACCCAACAACAGTCTGTTAAGACTAACCGAGCCTTGAGGGGTGAGTCTCATGTGCTGCATGACGATGGCTCTGGCCTTCCCCTCCAGTCCCTTACACCCCGGAGGGAGTCTTCGGGCTCCAGAGCCTCCATGGGGTTTCGGGTTGTTCCTGAGGTTCCCTCCTCACAGAACATTCCGAGCCATGCCCGAGGGTGGCACCCGCTTCGAGCGGTGCAGATCCCTCGGCATCGGCGCAGGCGTCGAGTGTTCCACTCTTCGCCAGGGACTGTCATCTGGTGTCCTCGGTGCCTTCGGGGCCGATCGACTCGACCCAGTCTGGCTCTATGGCATCCCGGCCCTGTGCGGGGGTGGTAACCGCTTTCGGCGGTGCCGATTCCCCGGCATTGGCGTCGGTGTCGAGTGTTCCACTCTTCACCGGGGATCGTTGGACCAACCTGACCCGGTATGGCGTGCCCACACCCCTGCCATGCGTGGAGGTGGTGACCGCTTCGAGCGGGACCAAGTCCTTGGCATCGGCGTCGGAGTCGGTGGCCCCACTCCCCGCCGGGGATCGGCACCGGGTGCCCTCGGCTCCGTCAGGGCCAATCGACTCGTCCCCAGCTTCCGCAGGGGCGGTACTGGCCTTGAGCGGCTCCGCCCCTCCGGCGGCGGTCTCAGGAACAAGGGCCCCGTTCTTCACCAGGGGTCGCCTCCGGGCTCCACCTGCGGAGCCGATCGATCTATCCCGGTCAGGTGGGTCGGCACCCCCATCTTGCGCGGGGCCGGGGCCTCCCCCGGACGCCACCGACCTCCCGGCATCTACGCGGGCGTCGAGTGCTCCTCTCATCACTAGAGCTTGCCCGCAGGACCTGGGACCTTCGGTCGAGTCGACCCAAAGAAGCGCCGCGGCCGCGGAGTCGGGGCTGGGTGTCTCGCTCCCCGCCGGGGCTCGTCGGCGGGTTACCTGGGTACCCTCGAGGCCATGTAGTACGCCCTGTAAGGGTTTCACGCTCAATAAAACAGGCGCGGGCAGAACCCCGGCGCCTAAAAGGGCCTCTCTCCCGACGTTGGAGCTGACTTCGGGTGTTTCCCTCTTCGCTGAGTTTCGGCCTGGGAAGCCCTCGTTGCCCTCGGCACCGATCGTCGCGACCCCGACTCCATTCGCGGGAGTGGCAGCACCGGTGCGGCCGCCAACACCGGGGCCCCCTAAGGAGGCGTTGCTCGGTTCGATGCCCAGCCTTGAATCGATCTCCAGTCTGGAAAGCGTGGCTCCGACGCATTTTGGATCTGACCCCGGTCTCTTCCGACGGCGCAGTGCTGTGCTCGCCTGCTCTCCAGCTGCCTCGGCACCACTCCAGCCGCCCTTGCGGATTGCCCCACACCCGGAGTCGGGGCCGAGGCCGAGTCCCGCGGGCCCGTCTGGGACGTCGCTCCCTTCGATGCCCCGCTTGGAGTCAATTCCGGGCTCTGACGATGCAGTACCGACTGCCTCGAATTGGGACTGTCAGTACCCTCCTCTGTTTAGAGCGATTCCTCCCGTGCACCAGCACGGTGGGTCCCCTGGTGTTCAAGCGGGCCCCTCCACCTCGGCCTCCCCGGGATAGCCCCTCTGGGAGAGCCGTCTTTTCAGGACTTCTTCCTTGACATGGCGGACTTGCTCGCCATTCCTATCCCGGGCCCTTCGCTAAGTCTGGGTCCTGCGGAACAGGCAGCCGTAATGCTTCCTCTACATCCCTCCCTGCGGGATCTCCTGCTCGGGATTTGGCGCTCGCCCTTACAGGTACCGGCGCCGCCTACAGCCATGCATGCCCGGTATCGGGTGCCCCCCTCTCCGGGCTTCCAGACGCACCAGCTTCCCCATCATTCCATTGTGGTGGAATTGGCCCTGAGGAAGGTAGGAAGCAAGAAGAAGCACTCTTTCTGCCCCCCGAATCGTGCGTCTAAAGCTCTGGACAACTTTGGGCGGCGAACCTTCCAAACGTCCATGTTGGCTTCCAGGATTCTCTCATATATTTTCTATATGAGCCTGGTGCTTCGGGAGGTCACCGAGAGGTTATCTCTTTTGTCTCCCTTTGTGTCAGCCCCTCGGGCCCCTGACTATTCCTTGCTTCTTTAGCATTGCAGGAATATCTCTTGGTTTCTTTCTCGGGCTGCCGTGGACTCTTTTGAGTCAGTTAGCAGGTCCTCTGCTGTAGCCATAGGGGCGCGTCGTACAGCCTGGTTGCAGACTTCCGACTTGTGCAGCTGGGCACAACATAATCTGGGTACTTCCCCGTACACCAGGGAGAACCTCTTCAATGGCGAGGCTTTGCGTCAGGTTGCTCAGTGCTCTGCCGACCTGTTTGGCACTGGCCGCCCGCGGCCCTCCCCCTCTCCCGGGGGTAGGAAATGTCCTTCCTGACCCTCCTTTCCGAAGAAGAGGAAGTTTCATCCCTCTGCCCACCTGCCGGGTGCGCCCATGCCAGGGACATCTCACACCGGTCGGCAGTGCCAGGGCTCGCGCCAGGCTGCCCATGCCAAGCAGCCTTAGGCTCCGGTATGCGGCAGTTTGCGCTTAACTCCTCTTACCAGAAGTTACTGTCCAGTTCTACACTGGGGTTCTTTTCAGTGTGACAAGCGGTTCGGCTGCTTGATTGGAGGTATGGAGCCCCCTCCCCCGGGGGGGGGGGGACCCTTCCCACACTAGGTTAGCCTGGCTCCTCAGGGCCATGCTAGTCTTCTTCGGACTTACCCTCGGTACATCCCTCGGATTCCCCTCTGCCTGGTTCCCCCGGATTGAGGGGATCGCGCACGCCGAATCTCCTTCTCCCAGTGTAGGCCTTGGCCGCTACTCTCCGAGCATGGCCGAACCAATCCTCGACAGGGCCGGACCACCCCCCCCCCCCCCTGGTCCGTGTCTCCGCTCTTGCAGAGAAATCCCTGGGTCTTTCAGGTTATGGTGGACAGGAGTCCCACTGACCCATGTCGATCCCCGGCTCCGCTCCCTGCACTCTTCGGAGCGGCGGAGGGCATTGGTCCTACCCCCGAGGGTTT
Source organism: Ichthyophis bannanicus (assembly GCA_033557465.1). Taxonomy (NCBI): domain Eukaryota; kingdom Metazoa; phylum Chordata; class Amphibia; order Gymnophiona; family Ichthyophiidae; genus Ichthyophis; species Ichthyophis bannanicus. The sequence goes on from CM066044.1 coordinate 116,629,407, forward strand.
TTTATATATAGGCCGGAGATGACCCCCACGGTCACGCCGTGGTACGGAGGACACGTTTTTTTGCATGGCTGTCAGGTGGACGCCTCAGGGGCCTACGTACTCCTGATGTGCTCCTCCCCAACTGATCTGGCGGTCACGCAACCATACTGCTACTCTCGCCGATCTGCCCTGCACCACGCACTTCGGCCCATCACTTTGGATGGCCCTTCCCCCCGCCACCTTCCAGGTGGGCACCCTCCTGTGGATCAAGGGCCGGTCCAAGTTGGCAGTATTGTTCTCACGTGTGCATACCGGTTTAGTAACCTGGGTGGGCGCTCCCGGGCCCACCTATAGCCCGATATACATCTATACCTGTTATTGGATATATATCGGTACAGGTGGGCGCTTTTGGGAAATGTTATAGCGCCCTGTGTCTTACCGACTATCTCCCAATTGTCAGTACTGACGTTTTGTTATTTCTTACGGGGTCCGTCCGGCCCGCTTGCCTGCGTTCTGCGGCTCGGGTGCTCGGACCAGTTATGCTTAAACTTGCTGTGCAGTCAACAGCCCCTTGGTTTACGCCTCCTTGTCTGGAGGTTTTCGAACCCAATGTCTTCCTATCCCTTGCCGGCTAGGGTAGACAGTGTACCCCTCGGTATCCCAGGGTACACTCCTGTTCTTCTCCGGACTGGGTTTTCCCAGATCGGTCAGTCTTCTGATTAGTCCTCCGGATTGGGGACTCTGCTCCTACTGGAGTTCTCAGCTTCTCTTAGAGCTCCTCGTGAAGACCTGCCGTCTTTCCGGTGCCGGTTGACACCTGCGTCTCCAGCCCGCCCGGACTGGGAACTTCGTCCTCTCTCTGCGTTGAAGGTCCCTTGAAGACTTCGCTACTGCATCTACAGTACCCGTCGCAGCTCTGCCTTCTACAATCCAGTAGGTAAGCTCTAGATTGTGCTAGATCATTAACGGTTTAATGATATTTGACGTGGTTTTGAAGACTCCCCTGTAGTCTTCGGTTGCTGTGCCTTGGCAACTCTTCTCAACTCCTACCCTCCATCCCTCAGGGGATGCCGGGGATCCAGGTTGGGCGATGCCGCCCTGTCCAGGGGCACGCATTCTGGGATCTCCTCTGGCACCCTCAGCTAGGGAGTCCCCATATGTGAAGACTCATTCCTGCTTGTTCCTGGAGATAGCACAGTTACTTACCTGTAACAGGTGATCTCCGGAACAGCAGGAATTAGTCTTCACAACCCACCCACCTCCCCTAGGAGTTGTAACTCTCTCTCTCTCTCTCTCTTCCTTCCTCTCCTCTCCTTCTGTCTCAGCTATTAAATGCAACTGGGGAGAGGCAGTGGGAAGAGCGGGAAGCTACCGCGCAGGCACGAGGGATGCTCCCAAAAGCCTTCTGATTGGATGCTGGAGAGCATTCCCATGCGGGCTCCGTCGGCGACGACGAACCCCATATGTGAAGACTAATTCCTGCTGTTCCGGAGATCACCTGTTACAGGTAAGTAACTGTGCTTTCCTGCTTGTTCCTGGAGATAGCACAGTTACTTACCTGTAACAGGTGATCTCTGGGAACAGCAGGAATAAGTCTTCACAACCCACCCACCTCCCCTAGGAGTTGTATCTCTCTATCTCTATCTTTCCCTTCTCTCTCTCTCTCTTTGTCTCAGCTTGAAACTTAACTGAGGAGAGGCAGTTGGGAAAGGCGGGAAGGCAGCACGCAGGCGTGGTGGGATGCTTCCAAAAGCTTTTTGATTGGACGCTGGGAAGTGTTCCCGCACAGACTCCGTCGGTACCAACGTACCCATATGTGAAGACTTATTCCTGCTGTTCCCAGAGATCACCTGTTACAGGTAAGTAACTGTGCTTTCTTGTTCCATGCTTTCTTTAATTGAGATACAGTTCTCATCTCACTAGACTGGGAGGCTATTCCACACATCCACCACCCTTTCCATAAAGAAATATTTCCTCAGATTACTCGTGAATCTATCCTCTTTCACTTTCATCCTATGATCCCTCATTCCAGAGCTTCCTTTCAACTTACACCTATTGTGTATTTATGGTGCATTTATTGCATGAGTAAACCAGAAAACCTGATAGTTCCCCTGCACAACCTTTACATTGATCAAGAAGCAACAGTTGAAATGGAACAAGCTGAAACAGAATGCTTTAAAATCAGCGAATGTATACAACAAGGCTGCATACTTAACTGCCTAGGGGGATTATTCTGTGCTACGAATAGCGGGGATGGACAGCCCGACGGGGGCCTGCCGGTTGTGCGGGGAATTTAGACGGGGGCTGGCAATGGGCAGCCTGGGGGCGGAGTCTGGGAAGGCAGTGGGTGCTTGCTGGCCCTAGACTTATAGGGCCGATTCTAATGTTGGCCCTATATGTCCAGGGCCGGCAAAATGTCCGGGGAAATTATTCCACCTCCGAGGTGGAATAACTTCTCTGGATGTGATTTTTTTGAACAGCCCGGGGCATGGATGAGGCAGGGGGGGGGCAGAGTTTATTCCCCACAGCCCGACCCTGACCTTAGGAGTCCTGATCAGGGGTCGGGCTGCAGGGAATAGACACTTTTATTTGCAGCTTTTAAATGGAGCCGTGGTGCCATGGCAACATGACGCCATGGTGCATTGGCTCCATTTAAAAGCCTTGACTGAGTTAGTGAGGCTGTGCATGTATGTGCAGGCCACACTGAATCACAGTCCCAGCCTGAATGTATATGCCTACTTGTGATTCTGATCCCGCAAGGCTAGATGCCCCACAGGATCAGAATCGCGATCCCCTGTGTATCCGGTCCAGACCAGATGCACAGAGGGGATCCACGTGGGGGACGGAATTGGGCCCTATATGTTTAATTTACATGCAGAACAAATCATCAGAGAAGCAGGACTGTATGAAGACAACTGAGGTGTGAAGTTTGATGAGAGCAGTATTCCAGAGCTGGGAGTCATTGCAGGCCTGAGCCTGCTCCAGCATGTGAAGATCAGTATCCTATTGTTGAGGGTGCTGTTAGTGGATCCAGTGCTGGGACCAATCGGGGAGATTGGAATGTGAAACGGGATGAGATTTTGGTATGAACTTTGAAGGATCAGAAGTTTTTTGTGGAACTTGCAAAGGGTGGTCAGTCTCATGTGCCAGGAGAAGCATTTGTGTTGGTCGGACAAAGCAGGTGCGGTCCAGGTGTGGGATACCTCTGATTCATGAGACTCATCTTACTTTGCTTCTTCAGTTGATTCTGAGTCTGAAGTGGAGCTCATAGGTTTGCAATCTTTGGGTTCTCAAGCGCCAACCTGGGGTCATCTTTGATTCTACTCTCTCTTTCTCTGCACACATCCAACAGATAGCTAAAACCTGTTGCTTCTTTCTCTATAACATTGGAAAACTTTGTCCCTTCTTTTCTACACACACTACTAAGACACTTATCCACTCTTTAGTCACCTCCCATCTAGACTATTGCAACCTCCTCCTTGATGGTTTTCTCTGAATCATCTCTCTCCCCCTCAAACTGTTCAAATCTCAGCTGCATAACTAATCTTTCGCCAACCTCGATATGCTCATATAACCCTATTTCTCAAGTCACTTCATTGGTTCCCTATTCGTTTCCATATTCACTTCAAACTTCTCCTACTGACTTATAAGTGCACTAATTTCTGCTGTTCCTCACTATCTTTATCTTTATTTTTTCGCTTGATATTCACTCAAGCATGTGCATTAGAGAGGTGCACAATAAAAACAAATTGAAATTAGAAAAGAAAGGAACGCTAATCATTGGACAGGAAAGAGAGAGGACAGAATACAATAGAGATAGTCATAAGGAAAGAAGAGGGTAAAGAGGAGGGGGGCTGGTGGGAGGGAGGCTGGCGAGGAGGGAGGGCATCAGGTATCTGGAAGGTCAAAAGTCTGCTGAAAAATGTGCGTTTTGAGTTGGCCCTTAAAACGTTGATAGGACAGTTCAGTGTGGAGGGTGGGAGAGAGGGAATTCCAAAGTGTGGGGGCTAAGAAATAGAATGCAGAGTGATGAGTGGATTCCAGGTGGGCCGAGGAGGGAGAAGGAAGAAAGAGGTGGTTGCCGTGAACTGAGCGGAGAAGGCGGAGGGAAGGCTGCAAATGGATAGAGTTGGCTAGATATTGGGGATGTCAGTGTGTAGTGCTTTGTGGGTGAGAATAAGGGGTTTGTAGATGAAACAAGAGCTAAGTGGAAGCCAGTGTAAACTGAAAAGGAGGGGAGTGACATGGTCCCTGGGGAAGGAGTGAGTGAGCATACATGCAGCATACATGAGCATATGTGCAGCAACTGAACTAACTGAAGGTGCCGAAGATTGTGGGAGACCGTCCAGAACTGTTACAATAGTCCAACCTGGAAATAACAAGGGAAAGAACCAGAGAGATGAGGGAGGAGGAAGGAAGGAAAGAGCAGTCAGCGTGAATTTGGCACAAGAAAAAGAAAGAGTGACAGACAAGCATGGTAATGTGGTGGTGAAAAGAGAGTGAGGAGTCGAGGATAACCCCAAGATAGCGTATAGAAGAAACCAGTGGAATTGGGGTAGAGAGGAAAAGAGGGGGAGCAGGTAGGAGGGAAATGCTGAATGAAAACCACAGAGCAGCTGACTTAGAAGGGTTGACATGAAGGAAGTTACTGTGCAACCATGAAGCAACGTGGGTAAGACAAAGATTAAGGGCAGAGAGATCAGGGGTGTGGGAACTAGTTTGGTGCACGAGAAGGATGTCATCTGCGTAGAAATAGCCAGAGATACCAGATTGCTGAACAATGAGTGCAAGTGGGGCAAGAAAGATGTTAAAAAGGAGGGGGCAAGAACTGAACCCTGAGGGACCCCGCAGTGAAGAGCCAGGGGGTGGGGGGGGGGATGTGGCTGAGCTGTTCTGAACTGATAAGGAGCGGGAAGAGAAGAAGGAACGGAACCATGAAAGAACAGAACTGTGAATTCCAAGATCGGCCAGATGGGCAAGAAGGATGCGGTGATCAACGATATCAAAAGCAGAGGACAAGTCCAGGGCTACCACAAGGGAAAGGACACCGTGGTCGTGAGATTGGTGCACTTCACTCAAGAGGGAGGTGAGGACAGTTTCAGTGCTGTGACCGGAGTGAAAGCCAGACTGACATGGGTGAAGGGAGAGAGTGGAGTCGAGGTGAGTAGAGAGCTGGGTGAAAATAAGCTTTTTCAGGGTCTTGGAGAGGAAAGCGAGGTTGGACAGAGGGCGCCAATTGGCAGGAATGGAAGGGTTGAGGGAGGGCTTCTTAAGGAGTGGGCGAAAAATGGCGTGTTTCTAGGCTGAGGGAAAGACACCAGCTGAAAGACTATTGTTGACGATGTGGAATATGTAAGGGAGCAGTGCAAGGGACTGGTCTAGCAGCCAAGAGGAAGGCAGAGGGTAGAGCAGACAGGTAGTTTTGTGAGAGGAAGTGATGGACTTGGTGAGTTCAACCTCGGTGACAGGGCGGAATGAATGCCAGACATGGTAGAAGGTCCTATCTGAGGGGAGGGGGAGAGGGAAGGGGATGAAGATCCCGAGCACGATGGGGGGAAGCTCTTCTGTCAGATTCCTTCTATCTGTGCCCTTATCATCTACTGCCAACTCCAGACTTTGATCCTTCCACCTTGCTGCTCCTTATGCCTGGAACAAACTCCCTGAGTCTGCGCATCAGGCTTCATCTCTGATCTTTTTCAAATGCAGGTGGAAAGCTCTAGGGCTGTTAGAATCCATTCAAAAGCGAGGGTCTTAGACTTTAGGAAAACTAACTTTGCCAAGATGGGCCAGTACCTCAGGGAGTCGCTAGAGGGATGGGAACAGCTAGGGGATGTAGAAAAGGAGTGGGCAAAACTGAAAGGGCAACCAACCTTTTTGTTAAAATGGTAAATAAAGGTCAAAGGAAAAGGAAGCCGCTATGGCTTTCGAAAGAAGTAGATGAGAAGGTGAAGAAAAAGAGGGAGGCCTTCATGAAATACAAGAGATCACAGAGAGAGAGGAAGACAGGCATATCTGTTTGGAAAAACTTAGAGAAACTAGCAAAGTAGTCAGGAAAGCAAAGATTCAAAAAGAGGAGGAAGTAGACAATGCAATAAAATGGGGGGATAAGACATTTTTTGGATATATTAGTGAGAAGAGGAAGGGCAAAAGTGGTATTGTCAGACTCAAGGGGGAAGGAGAAGAATATGTAGATGCTGATGAGGATAAAGTGGAATTGCTTAACAAATATTTCTGTTCTGTGTTCACAGATGAAGAACCAGGAACAGGACCTCAGAAAATACCCACAAACAGGAACAGAAGCAAGGGACATATTGAAAAATTTTCAGAAGACTGTATTTGTGAGAAACTAGCTCAACTTAAAGTAGACAGAGCAATGGGATCGGATGGGATACACCCTAAAATACTGAGGGAACTTGGGGACATTCTAGCAGCTCCATTGACTGACCTTTTCAATGCCTCGTTGGAGTCGGGAGTGGTGTCAAAGGACAGGAGAGAGGCTCATGTGGTGCCTTTACACAAAAGCAGAAGTAAGGATGTGGTTGAAAACTATAGGCCGGTTAGTTTAACTTCGGTAGTAAGTAAATTATTGGAAACACTGTTGAAAGAGAAAATAGTGAGGTTTCCGGAGTCCAGCAGATTACAGAATCTGAGGCAGCATGGATTCACCAGAGGCAGGTCTTGTCAGCCAAATCTGATTGATTTCTTTGAATGGGTGACCAGGGAGTTGGATCGAGGGAGAGCCCTAGACGTGGTATATTTAGATTTCAGTAAAGCCTTTGACACCGTTCATCATAGGCGACTTATAAACAAACTGAGCACCCTAGGGATGGACCCTAAAGTTACTGCTTGGGTTAGAAATTGGTTGTGTGGGAGGCGACAAAGAGTACATGTAAATGGAGCTCACTCTGAGGAGAAGGAAGTTACCAGTGGTGTGCCCCATGGATCTGTCCTTGGTATGATTCTTTTTAACATCTTTGTTTGTGATATAGCGGAAGGGCTGTCGGGTAAGGTTTGCCTCTTTGCGGATGATACCAAAATCTGCAATAGAGAAGACACCCAGGAAGGTGTAGATAACATGAGGAGGGATCTAGCTAAGCTTGAAGAATGGTCTAGAATTTGGCAGCTGGGATTTAATGTTAAAAAATGTAAGGTCATGCATTTGGGCTGCAGCAATCCAAGGGAGCAATATAGTATAGGGGTTGAAGTACTTTTGTCCAGTAAAGAAGAGCGGGACCTAGTTGTGGTTGTGTCTGATGATCTTAAAGTAGCTAAAGAGGTAGAAAAGGTAATGGCAAAGCTAGAAGGATGCTTAGGTGCATACAGAGAGGAATGGCTAGCAGAAAAAAGGAGGTGATAGTGCCTCTGTATAAGTCTTTGGTGTGACTTCATTTGGAGTATAGTGTGCAATTTTGGAGACCGCTCCTTCAAAAGGATATAAACAATATGGAGTCAGTACAGATGGTGGCTACTAAAATGGTTAGTGGTCTTCATTATAAAGCATATGAGGACAGACTTAAGGATCTTAATATGGACATCTTATAGGAAAGGCGGGATAGAAGTGATATGATTGAGATGTTTAAATACCTCCGTGACATAAATGCGCAGGGGAAGAGCCTCTTTCAATTGAAAGCAAGTTCTGCTATGAGGGGACATGGGATGAGGGTGAAGGGGATATATTCAGGAGTGATATGCGGAAATATTTCTTTACGGAAAGAGTGGTGTATCCGTAGAATAGTCTCCCAGTGGCGGTGGTAGAGATGAGGACAGTATCTGAATTCAAAAAAGCATGGGACAATTACAGAGGATCTCTACAGGAAAAAAGGGGACTGTTGTTGTTGATATGGAAGGACAGACTAGATAGGCCATTTTTCTATGCTTCTGTGTTTCTCTTTGAAGCTGCTTTTAGATCCTGATCCATTTAGTCTCCTTTGTGTTTCCTTACCATTCCCCTTCTGGTGCCACCAGCACCGGCTGCCCTCTGATCCTCTGAGCCCCGCTCAGCATCGGGACAGAGAACGGGAGGTAGGAAACCCCTCCTGCTCTCCACCTCAAGTCCAATTAGAGCCCAACATGGGACTTTTAAACCACAGTGCCTCTTGGCGCGCCCACGCCTGGCGGGCCTGTGCCTGAGGGCCTCGCCAGAGAGCCCTTTGGTGTGACCCTTAGGCATGGAAGTTAGGTGCCTGAAAAAGCAACACAGAAAACCAGGTACTTTAAGGTCTAATAGCTATTATACAGATTGACGTGCTATATAGCCTTTATTATCTCAGTTAAGATAAAGGAAAGCCTGTTCTTGATATTGCAAATTTTGTCTGGCTCTCTCCTCATGTAAATCAGTAACATCTGTTTGAAAGTTTTAACAATATTGCATCTTTATATCTGCAATTTAGTAACAGAATGTTTTGCATCTTTGCACCAACTCCATCGACCACATAGTTAACCTGAATCACTGTTACAACATTTAGTTGCATAGTGAAGCTCCCTGATCAGAGTTTAGTTCCATTTATCCCTATTACATTTATTATTTATTACCTTAATCCCTACAGGTATGTTCTCTTCTAGCACAGCTCTTCCATTCATAACAGAATGTCAGACATATTCACCATTTTCCTACTCATAGCTCATCCCACTCTTCTTACCGACCCTCTACCCAATAATAGAGCTTGATACCCATCATACATAGCCATGGCCAGAGATGACAAGGAATTCCACATTCTGATACGATAACACATCGTATGACTTGCCATAAACACTTTATCCATATTATATGTCAACCTCCAGTAAAAAGGCATAGATGGAAACCCTCGGATAAACAACACCTAGCATGCATGCTAATAAACACATATTCCATCTGAAACAAATGGCCTGTAAACATAGACCTTGTAGAATCCTATAAATTATTAGTTACTGAATCATGGCTAACTGACACAGATACAGTCATCACAATCCAAATAAAACTCCCAAACTATGTCCTCTTCAACTGTCCAAGAGCTAATAAAAGAGATGGCGGAGTCCTTATCATAGCTAAAGATAATCTCCAACTTCAGTGCCATAACATACTTAATTCAAACACCCTGGATGCTATTATGATCTCCAATCATCACCTTTCAACAGCCCTGTTCTACCATGCCCCCTCTACATCTGCTGATGACCTGTCCATTGTCCTCGACATGGCATGCAACTCCTCCATGAAGAAAAAGCCTCTCTGGCTACTAGGAGACTTCAATGTCCCTGTGCTTTCAGAAAAGCATCTTCTCATCTTCTCTTCTATAACTACTCAACTGGTCAGCGATCTCCATCAGCTACAAATCATTCCAGTACCTGGATTAGACCACAAGGCCATCTTCTTCCATATCTCCCAATCATCAACGGATACTTGGCCTTCCTGAAGTCATACTCTTGACTCACCCTCTGCGTTTTCGACCATTCATCAAAGAAGAATCCTAGAGGGTTCTTATCTTAAGGTACACTTTACAAGCTCAAAACTGATACCTTTGACTTACTTGAATTAATTCACACTTGGAACTCCACCTTAAGTAAAGCGGCACTCCTACCATCTGAGAAGAAAACCATTAAACGAAACAGAACTCTGATCTGGTACACCGCTGATTTAAAGGAATCCCTGTAGCAGCTCAGGAAGTTAGAATGTAAATGGCATAACTCTAAGCTCCAAATTGACAAGACCGTTTATATGAAGACCTTACAAGAGCATCACAACGCAATTAATTTGAGAAGAAGAGAACATCATATCAACCTCCTGATACGCTCTATCAACAAACCCAGTGAGCTTTTCAGCATCATTCAGTCACTAATAAAAGACAACACAAGGCAATACACTGAAAATACACTGCACCTACAGGTCTTTGCTAATTACTTTAAGAGCAAGCCAATATGGCTACTAATCCTTACAATACTTCTGTGACTCCATCAGTCGCCCGTCCTTCATTAGCCATTCATCTAAACGCCGATTAGCTATTCCCCTCATCCAGTACCTTTATGCCTAATAACAATGGTATCAACAACCAGATAACAGTGACTTCCAGTACACTGAACGATGATTCCACCATTCCTGTGCTAAGGGTTTTCCACCCTTATTCAACAGAACAAATAGAGTGCATAATAAGAGGTCTTAACACTACCACCTCCCCAACAGATCCATGCCCATCTTTTTGGATCAAATTAGCATGCTCTGAGCTAAGAGCGTATATTCACCACCTTATAAAGATCTCCTTCTCCAAAGGACTATTTCCAGCCCCTCTAAAAGCTGAATCCATCAGACCCCTTCTCGAGAGTCCTAAACTTAATCCTGCAGACATAAAATCCTACAGACCCATTTCAAGCTTGCCCTTCCTGGCCAAGGTAACAGAGAAGATTGTACAGCAACAAATTCAGGATCACATTGATGCCCATTATCCACTGAATGACAACCAACATGGATTTCGCCTACAGCTTGGTGTAGACACTGCTTGTCACACTGATAAACAATCTAATCTTTGGCATGAACAAATCCAAACAAGGATCTATTCTTCTCTTTCTTGACATTGCATCTGTTTGGCACAGTGTCCTACAATCTACTCCTAACCCGGCTGCAGTTGATTTGGCATTCAGAACCTAGCCTTAGACTGGTACAGATCTTACTTGTCAGACCAACAGCAGATGGTACGCATAGGTATGCAGACATCATCCAGTTATATACAAACGCAAGGAGTACCACAAGGCTCCTCCATATCAGCCCTACTGTTTAATATTTACATTCAGCCTATTTGCTCCATAATTAAATCATACAATATACTCTACCACATTTATGTGGATGATGTCCTTGTCCTCAACTGTTGTCTATCTTGACTAGATTGTAAGCTCTGATGAGCAAGAACCATCTTTTACATGTGACTGTACAATGATCAGTAATAATAGTAGTAGTATTGACCCTGGTGAGGGTGGTTCTAGTGGCAGTGCTTGGGTGACTCATAGTGGACATACATTGAGTGTTATTGCTCCGTTGGATTGCCATGTTTCTCAGAAGTTACAGGCTAAAGTGTTGTTCTTTTGGCTTGTAATCAAGAGGTGGGTGATAAGAAAAAGGGGGAGAGTGGTAAGGATGATGTTAAAAAGGGGTGGCCCAAGGTTCCTAGAACAATTAACAACTGGTTACTGGCTTTTCATGTTATTTCATCCATTTTGGGTGTGACTAAGTTGGCTGTGTCTTCAGGTTTGTTGCGGTACTTAGATGTGATTTTGAGAGCATATAGGACTTACAGTAGTTGGGCTTTTTTTTTTCTAATTAGTATTTAGCTCATGCCTTTCCAGTAGTAGTTCAAGGTGAGGTACAGTTGGATACTGTAGGCATTTCCCAGAGGGATTACAGTCTAAGTTTGTACCTGAGACAGTGGAGTGTTTAATGACTTGCCTAAGGTCACGTGGAATGCTAGTGGGCTTGGCTTAATTATGATGAGCAGTTTAGGAAGAGTTTAGCCAAGGACAAGTCTGAATCTTCAGGGTTTCAGGACATGGATATCTGGTTGGCAGAGATTACTCTTGGTAATTTCAATTTTGGAAGGGGCGGGGTGGTTTGGCCACCTGGGCTTGCAGCTGGGGTGTCCGGTGGGGGTATTTCTCAGTCTGTTGGTGGCAGGGCTGGTGGGGTAGGTGGGTGTCCTAGGGTTCTTCAGGCTCAAGGACTGCCGTTCCCACTGCTGTTGGGTTTCAAACTTCTGGGTTAGAGAATGCCTGTTTGCAATTCAATATGGGCCATTGTGAGCTGCCTGTCTTTCAATTCAAGTGTAGATGTTCAATGTGCAGTGGTGGACACCCAGCCTTTCAGTGTTTCTCACGTGGTGGAGAACTGCCAAGAGATGGGACGGCCATAGTTGCAGGTCCTTCCTTGGCAGTGGTCCCTTCACAGGGCACCATTTCTAATTAATATGGTAGTGCTGGAATATTGGCTATGTGGTTTCCCTGATTTGTCATGTGGCTCATATTTTAAGGGAAGGTTTCAGGTGGGGGTTTATTATTTGTTTTTGTGCGCCATCCTTGCAGTATCAGTCTCATAATGCTCTATCAGTTCAGTGGTTACAAGGGATTGTCACTCAGAATCTTCAGAAGGCATTGGAGCTTGATCATCCTCTGTTTCCAAATTTATTTATTTATTTTATTTATTTATTTCCAGTCTCTTCTATACCGCGCTATTCAACACCAGTGCGGTTTACTATGAACAAGGAACTACACATTTCCTAGGGTACTCTGTGTTTACAATGAACAGGTGTTAAACTTGGATAACATAGGGTAACTATATAGAATCGTGCAGCAGAGTTGGGTTCGCCACATTGATCTAGCCCTGGGTGTCTTGTGTGGTATACGTGGATGGGGCTATATCATCATTATCTGTCGGGTAGTAAAGGAGAAAAAGGTGGTGTTTCAAGGCCTTCCTAAACTGGAATAGGTCGGGGATTGCACGGATGTTGGGAGGTAAGGCATTCCAGCATCTGGGCTCACAGAATTTGAAGGCCCTGCTTGCAGTTGACTGGGAGCATTGGGTTATTGATTTTGGGACTATCAGTGTGTTGTGCGCTATTTGGCCTCCTTTGGGTATTATGCCAAAGAACAAGCCTGAAAAGTATAGGTTGATTCATAATTTGTCTTATCCAGAAGGGGTTATTGTGATGACTTTATTGACCTGGATCTTTGCTAGGTACAATATGCTTCCTTTGATTCAGCTGTGCGGCTGTGTCAGAGAGCGGGGCATAGGAGCTTTGATGGCCAAGACAGATGTTGAGTTGGCCTTCTGGTTGCTTCCAATTCATCCCAGTTGCTTTTACTTGCTCATTTTTCATTTTCAGGGCAAATACTATGTGGATAAGTATATGCTGATGGGTTGCTCAGTGGCTGGCACTTGTTTTGAGGCCTTCTCTTTGTTTTTTCATTGGGCGATTCAGTTCTGATTCCTTGATGCGTTATTTGGATGATTTTTTATTTGTGGATCTTACTGTCTCCCCAAGCCTTATCGGGCACCCTAGCTAGCAGGGGTTCAAAGATCCTACCTTTTCTTATTTGGTGCAGACATTGGTAAGGGATTACACTAGGGCCAGGACAGTGTTTTTGGCTTGGCTGCCATGGCAACCTATAAAGCATGATGTGCTTTGTGCACGTTTGCAAGCATTGCTTTGGGTTTGTTTTTCCCTGTGTGAGGTGCACTGCACATTGATTGTCCTTATCCCTTTTACTTGTCTTTCTTTGTGCCAAAAAGTGTTAGAGAGTTGGTGACCTCACTCAAGTCATCTTGTGGTGACAGGGATCTGTTAATGGATGATGTGCGTGTTTTGGAGGAGATGTGGTTACATATTTGTTGCAGTAAGACTGGTTGGGAAGAAGTGTTTGGATTTGTCTTAGAGGGGCTGCTGGGCTTCTCTCTTGCACGATGCATTGTGCTTTTGCCTTTTTGAGTGTTCAGCCTCAAGGTGGTCTCTTCTGGTTGTGCCATGCAGGTTTCAGTTTGCTACCATGCTGAAGTGTGATCTGGCGGTGGTGGACTGCCACCCGGGACATTTCAGAACATGTTGGTCTCAAATGGGGGCATCTACTTTTGCTGCCGCTCAGGATTTCTCTGCACAAGTGGTTCAACGGATAGGGCTTTGGCAGTCTAATGTGTTCAAACTGTATTTTCGCCAACTGGTGACCTTGCTTTGTTAGCATTTTATCTTTTCGTTCTCTGAGTTTCTTTCACACGTTTGGTGAGGAGGGAATTCTTAGTTTGGATGTGTTGGCATTCGTTCATCTTTTGGGCCTGGAAGAGGGTTGCTGAATCCAAGTGGGGTTTCAATGCTGGCTTGGCAGAGAATGGAATACTGTTGCAATGGATGAGCCAGTGGGGGATATGTTGGTCTCAACTTATTTTGCTGTTGTATGAGCATCAATACAATATGCCATTTGGTTGAGAATGATCTTTGTGAAGTGAAAGGGGTTGACCTTATCTGACAAATGAAGCATGATCTTTGCTTAATTTGTTGCTATTTTCCATTGGTCACTCTTATATGGTCACAGATCATTCTTCGGAGGCTTTGGTGTGATGCTATGAGGCCGAAGGTAGTGGAATATTTACGGAAACATGTAAATGCCAAGGTTTCTAAATTTGTAGTTTTAATGAAGGAACTGGGCTTGGCTCATGATTTAATTACTGTGAATTGTCATGGACTGTATCACCAGGATGGAGTTCATTTGTCGGACATAGATCAGGGCATCTTTCTTAGTTCTGCTCAGGATGTTTTGGAAGGTTGTAGTAAAGCATTTCATGGCCACAGCTTGAGTGGGGGAGGAAGAGACATGCAATGTGCAGTATCTATCCATGGGGATATTTGATGGTTTCTGACTTCCTCTTAATGTTAATTTATCCCCCCTAAAGGTGAGGGGGGAAATAGGGAAGCAGTGATTTTGGCATACCACAGCATGGCCATCTCCGCCATGTGCAGTTCAAATCACAAAAGAAGGCTCCCACAGTTTAGTCATCTTGGCGCAACCACAGGCTGGGAAGTGGGGTGTGTGAAGGAGCTAGTGGGATGATAAGGGCAACGCTATCAACACCTGTTGGATATTGACAGTTAATTCAATTATTGTTATATGTTTCTATTGACAAGTGTGTGGTGGTTAGAATTAAAGCTTCAGGTATTACAGATGATTTTCATTAAAATCATCTGTAATACCTGAAGATTGGAGGGTCGCCAACGTAACACCAATTTTTAAAAAGGGTTCCAGGGGTGACCCGGGAAATTACAGACCGGTGAGCCTGACGTCAGTACCAGGGAAAATGGTAGAAACCATCATAAAGAACAAAATTACACAGCATGTAGATAGTCATGGCCTAATGGGAGACAGCCAACATGGCTTTAGACAAGGAAGATCTTGTCTTACTAATCTGATCTGTTTTTTTGAAGGTGTGCATAAACAGGTAGACAAAGGTGAGTCGGTTGATATAGTGTATCTGAACTTTCAGAAAGCTTTTGACAAGGTCCCCCATCAGAGACTTTTGGCAAAGCTAAAAAGTCATGGGATAGGAGGCAGTGTACTATTGGGATCGGGAAACTGGTTAAAAGATAGAAAGCAGAGGGTAGGGCTAAATGGCCAATATTCCCAATGGAAAAAGGTGAATAGTGGAATACCCCAGGGATCTGTACTGGGTCCGCTACTTTTTGACATATTCATAAATGACCTGGAAAAGGGAATAACTAGTGAGGTTATCAAATTTGCAGATGACACAAAACTGTTTAAAGTTGTTAAAACCCAAGAGGATTGTGGAAAACTGCAGGAGGATCTGGATAAATTGGAAGACTGGGCATCCAAATGGCAGATGAAATTTAATGTGGACAAGTGCAAAGTTATGCACCTAGGAAAGAACAACCCACACTATAGTTACACGATGCAAGGCTCCACATTAGAAACCACCACCCAGGAAAAAGATTTAGGAGTCATCGTGGATAACATGTTAAAACCCTCCACCCAGTGTGCAGCGGCGGCCAAGAAAGCAAATAGAATGCTAGGTATCATAAGGAAAGGGATGGAGAATAAAACAAAGGATATTATAATGCCTCTGTATCGCTCCATGGTACGACCGCACCTTGAATATTGTGTGCAATTCTGGTCACCGTATCTTAAAAAGGACATAGAGTTATTAGAAAAAGTACAGAGAAGAGCCACCAAATAGGTGAAGGGGATGGAAGGCTACTCCTATGAAGAGAGGCTAAAAAGGTTAGGGCTCTTTAATCTGGAAAAGAGACGGCTGAGGGGAGATATGATAGAGGTGTATAAATTAATGAATGGAGTGGAACGGATAAACGTGGATCAATTGTTTACGCTATCAGAATATAGAAGGACTAGGGGACATGTAATGAAGCTACAGGGTAAACTATTTAAGACAAATAAGAGAAAATATTTCTTCACTCAACGTGTAATCAAACTCTGGAATCTGTTACCGGAGGATGTCGTAAGGGCTGTTAGTATAGCTGGGTTTAAAAAAGGTTTGGACAAGTTCCTGGAGGAAAGGTCCATAAACCACTATTAAAAAGGGACCCAGGATATCAATGCTTGACCTAGTACAAGCACTGCAGAACCTGTGTCTTTTGGGGAAACTGCTAGGTACGTATGACCTAGATTGGCCACTGTTGGAAACAGGATACTGGGCTTGATGGACCTCGGTCTGACCGAGTATGGCATTTCTTATGTTCTTATGTTCTTATGTTCATATTTTGGCCAACCTACTGGTGTCAATATCTTTTCCTCGCCTTGTTTATATCTGCTGAATGGTTGTGGCAGTGACAGGGCCAATGTCATTGAACCCATCACCCAAAATCTTGAACACTCATTGAGTGGACAACTAATATAACTATCAGCATAGAAAATGTTTCACTCAACCCTGCACAATAACACAAAATGGATCACTTTCATTGAGAAAAGGATCTCAGATCATCAGAGCACTGGTCATAGGCATAGATTATCTCAGCCCTTGACCCATTGCTCAGTTGCATTAATGATCCTAAAAAAACTCAAAAGTTTTTTTACATTCCCAATTTAATCAGTTCTTGATTCAATTTTTATCAGTCTTGCTATGGAAACCTTCCACCCCACAGAGCAAAATTTAAAACAACATCCATTCTAGTGCTCATCTATGCTTCTCCAATAGATACAAAACAGTGGAGTGGAGGAGTAGCCTAGTGGTTAGAGCACTGTCTTGGCAACCAAGAGACCAGGGTTCAATTTCCAATAGCACTCCTTGTGGCCTTGGGCAAGTCACTAAACCCTCCATTGCCTCAGAAAAATCCACATTATCAATGTCCCTGTTTAATGTACATTGCCAAGTTTAACACTAGAAGCCCCAAAGTGCATCAATTGACACAAATACATCTTTGAAGTTGTATACCAGCGCCACTGCTAGAACCATGTCAGTCATGTTCCATGACTTTGTTAGCAAGCTTAAGATGTTCAAATTTGTGCATCGAAAATTAATGACAGATGCACCTCCTAGCGGGAAAATGAATTTATACCTAGAAGCCCCAAAGTACATCAATTGATGCACTCAATTGTCTTGGATGCGTCAATTGACCCACGTTGGGGCTTCTAGGGGTAAATTCATGTTCCACTAGGTGGCGCATCTCAATCACTGTTTACAGTTTTACTCCGACATTACAAACAATAAACACACAATGATGTCATGTAATGATGTCACATATTGCACGTATTTAACAAATAAGTAAATTCACATCTGCATTTCATGCTAAACGCAGTCGTCGTGATAATGCATCAATTGACGCACTTTGGGGTTTCTAGGTAAATTCCTTTTGGGGCTTCTAATGTTAAGTTACAATGTAAACCACTTTGACTGACATGATAAAGCAGTATAAAAAACCTGTTAAATCAATATCAAATGCAGAACACCAAACTTATCTGTACTATTTCATCACTGCTGTAACTTCACTTTCTCCAGTGCTATTCTGGAAGCTGTCACTAGCATTTTGTGCCAGATTCTTCAGTGCTGTGTGGGATAGAAGGCACCATTTTAGCACATTTATTAAACTTTTTCTTTTTCTTAAAAACGTAATAAGCGGAAACCAAACCCACTGTATGAACAGCATAAGACGCACGAGAGAACAGACATCAACAACAATTGTTAACCACCCTACTTACTGTCTCATGAAAATCACAGTAACATCAAGCACAGAACACTGTAAGCAACACTCCATGGGTTATCCAAAAAGACCCCATACAGGTGCATCTAATAAAGCACACAGTACACCCGAAGGCATGCCATCATCACATCCGATGTCCTTTACTAAGAAGCTTACAATCAGAATAACCGATGCTGTCACCTACTGCTTCAGATTAAAAACATTTCTTCCAGCAGCATAGCAATATAGCAACGACATACACAAATCATATGTACCTATTAAATAACAGTCTTTCTCCTGGAACAAGCAGGAAGTCAGTCCTCACATATGAGTGACATCTGCGCCGTCGGAGCCTGCGTGGTAACCTCTCTCCAGCTTTCAAAGAAACCGTTTGGAAGATGCACTATGCATGCTTGGTCTCCTTCTCACCCAAGGGTGCCATCTTGCCTCAGTCTTTTTTTTTTTCTACGGAGCCCATCAGACATGTGTCTGTTCCCCCAGAAAAAGTTGGTGATTTTTGTCTTCTGTTTTGCTTTCTCCGGTAGCGTACCGGTGCCTTTTCCCATCCCTTAATCTACTTGCCTCAGCATCGCATCCTCAGGTTTTTTTCTTCTTACTTTTTTTTTAATCTTATATTTATGCAATGTATACAATCATAACCAAGAATTAACTTGTACAGAAAAGGAACATATAGCATGTGTTCTAAACAAAGAAGAAAAATAACTCCATAAGATAAATTCTAAACTGCTGCTCATACTGGCCCACAAAATTGGGGATAAAGAACCTAGATAAACAATACTGAACAAAAGTGCAAGAAATTTCTCAGTTCACAGCTTAATATTGTCATGAAGAAGACCCTTCTGAACCTATGGAGTTGGGGAGAGAAGAGAATTCCGTTGCAGAAACTGACAGGCAGTCTGAGCACATGGCTCAGTGTTTTCAGAGAGAAGGTAAACAAAGAGAGTCACAAGCTGGAAAGACACTCCCACGCTGTGACGTAGTCCCTAGTTCAGGAGATAATGAGATGCACCTGTTTAAGGGAGGGGCACAGTTTAGCCCAGAGAAACAGGATGATAAAAAGTGGTCATTAGCCTGGACTAGAGGAGAGCAGAAAGAAGGAAGACGTCAAGAGGTGAGAACCAAGGGAGCCATAGTCCTAACGCCAGAAAGAAGCAGCACAGGCCAGGTGACGTCTGGTAAAGGCAAGAAGGATAAGATATTTCCTGGAAGGCAGGCTTGGGAAAACTCACATGCTCCAGAGAGAGAAACCTGCTGGCATGACAATACTGGTACCTCTAAGGCTGAAGCTACGAGGCTGAGAGATAAACAAACACAAGCTGTGTTTGGGAATCAGTCTGACTTTGCAGAGCTGAGATTCCTTTCCCTCCAAAGCTGAAAGGTAGGCTTCACAACTTACATAGATTTGAACCTAGTTATAAAGTATTTCCCTGCAGTTGCCAGAATGTAGCAGACTCTCTAAAAAGAAACTTCAGTATATACGGTAATTCACAATCCTATCCTTTAGAGTGCTACCGAGAGAAGCCATGTGAGGATAGTGAAGACGTCTGTTTTAAAGTTCAGGATAGCAGCTCACTGACACACCCTGCTATTGCTGACGCTGAAGAAATGCAGATTGACTCTGATAGCAGTGAAATAGTGGATAACCAGATGGACTGCACGTTATGTTTTGCTGACCACGTTGAGTCTCTGTGCTGAACACTAGTTTGAGAAAGCTGGTAAAGCAACAGAAAGAATGGGGAACAATTTCTTTTGCTGAAGGAAGCTGTTATTGTTTGTTTGTACCGAGCACTGCACGTTGTGAGCCTGAAGCTGATAAGGCTAATTTGCCTGAGTTCTTGTACATATCCCTCAAGCCAATTGTATGGCAGTTTGTCCTAAGTTATTTACCTGCACAGAAATCCGTTGGGAAGGGGAAAAATAAATTCTTGTCATTGCCTGAAACACTCGACTACAACTCTTCTGTTCTCAAAGGGTAAAAGGGACTACCATTCCCAGAGGGTCTTGCAGGACCAATGCAGGGTCATACTCTCTGAGTCAGGAATACAAAGGCAGACCAACTCTCAGCACCCTAGGTGTTGGGCCGGCCATCGAGAGGATGACAATATCTACTCACGGACCTCAGCGAAGTCGATAGAGGACTCAAGTCATCAAACATTCACAAAGGCTAGCAGCTGGGAGGGTTCAAAAAATAAATAGGAAATTGATCAATATTTGATCAAACATTTGCAAGGATGCTTAAGAAAAAAAAGAGACCACCCAGCTGCTGAACCCCTGGCCATAATAGGAGAAATTCAAGCCTGCGTTTTTGTGTTTCCTTAGATAAATTAGGATAAACCCGAACAGATAACCCATGAAACAATGCATTCCTTTAAAAAAAAATCTTAACATCCAGTCTTTATCAGAGACTAAAGCAAAAGTCAGTTTGTATTACTGCTTCTTCATGAGATGTTTCTAGAAATTCAGAAATATGCAACACATCAACTTGCTGTGTCCCAATAGCCTCTAGCATAGGCGCCTTTGTCCCCGATGGTAAATAAAATAATTTCATTATCAGTGAGTGTGATTCAACTGGGACTGCCAACACCTCTGTAAGGTATGCCTTGAACATGACCCGTGCAGACATCAAAGAACATCTAGGAAAGTTAATTAATCTCAAATTCGCAGCACGGGCAACATTTTCAAGATGTTCCAACCTGGTAACGGCAGAACCTTTTGCAACATCTTACACTTGATTTTCCAACACAGTAGTTTTAGTTCGAACCTCCAAAAATGAAGCCTTTAATTGCAGCAATCTGAACTTTAGTTTTCTCAATTGCAATAGAGTTTGTGGAGACTTATCTGATCATGCTGACACCTGTGGAAGAAAGCTTTTCCCAAGCAGACAACTGTAGCCCAAATAGTTTCAAGGGTAAAGGTTTCAGATCGGGTCAGGGCAAAACCAGCCTAATCCAACACCTCAGGCAGTCTCCCTCCAAATCGCTCGGTGCCGGTCCCCTTTCCACCAAGGTGGCTGAACTTGCTGCCTGTTGATCCCCTGGAATTTCCAAAGGACTCATGTGTTAAAAAGAAGCCAGGGTAAACCCTCCAACCTCCTGAGCTCTGGTGTCCGACCCTCAAAGTGAATCAAAGCCAACCCCCGTCCAGACTTCTTCCAGAGGGTTGTTGGTAGCCACCTTGGAAGCATGCTGCACTTCAGTGCAGAGAGACAACATGCCAAAAGCAGTCGCTGAACTCTCTAGCCCCAGCGAAACTGCAGCTGGGCTTACCTCCCCTGTATCCATCAATTGCTGGATAGGGTGAAAGTAAGTATCCAAGAATCTGGTAATCAATGGACGTAAAGAAGTTGAGGTAACTGAGCAATGGGTCAAGGGCTGAGATAATCCACACCTATGACCAGTGCTCTGGTGGTCTGAGATCCTTCTCCCTTTTTTTCAATGAAAGTGATCCATTTTGTGTCATTGTGCAGGGTTAAGTGAAACATTTTTTGTTCTGAATGTTATTGAGCCCAGCTCCCCATCCCTAAGTGAAAAGGGAGTGGGCCAGTAACATGACCGAGCCCAACAACCATGCACTGAGGGAAGAGGAGGGGGTCTTTGGGTCAGGGCTTATGGGGGGAGGAGGTAGGAGGTGGGTTAGGGGATGCTACAGTGCACAGGCTCACCTGTTTTGGTGGGCACTGTGAGTTCTGAAGTCCACCGGCGGCGGTGTGGAGGCTGACACCTACTCTGCCTTCCTGTGTTGGGGAGAAGAGAAGGGTTTTAGTTTATCTGCTTCCTGCATGTTGCCTTTCTAATTATTTTGTGTTGGTGGTTATTGGGTTCCTGGGGGGGGTTACAGTTTTGTGTTGCAGCTTGGCGGTATTTAATGGTTTGTGACTTCCTCTTAATGTTAATTTATCCCCCCTAAAGAAGGGGAGGGAGAAAGGGGAGCTGTGATTTTTGGTATCCCGCAGCATGGGTGTCACCGCCATGTGTGGTTTAAGTCATAAAAGAAGGCTCCCATAGTTTACAAGTGTTATCCAGCCTGGCGCCACCGCAGGCTGTGAAGAGGGGGGTGTGAAGGAGCCAATGGGATGATGGGCATTCCCAGGCTAAGGACACCACCATCTAGCCCAGAGCTACTCAAATCCTGTCCTGGAGGTCCGCAACCCTGCAGGTTTTAGGGATATCCCTAATGAATATGCATGAGATATATTTGCATTAGAGATAGCCTGCCAACCTGACTGGTTTGTGGGCCTCCAGGGCTGGATTTGGAGACCCCTGCCTTACACCTCTGTCATTTAAGACTGTGAGTGGGCGAGGTACAGATGTCCTAGACATCAAAAGGGTAGATAGAATGTGTCACATTCCTCCTCGATTCTCACCACCACCAAAAAGTTGTCTCATGCATATTCATTAGGGATATCCCAAAAACCTGCAGGGTTGCGGACCTCCAGGACTGGATTTGAGTAGTTCTGATCTAGCCTATTGGTTATTGACAGTTAATTCAGTTGTTGAGTTATGTTTCTATTGACAAGTGTGTGCTTGTTGGAATTTATTTATTTATATTCTCTTATATACTACACTATTCTGGATCAGTGTGGTTTACATTGAACAAACTGAAATTACATTGAACAGGGCATTATAACTTGGAGATAACTATTTTACAGGGAACATGGGCTATGGAGGGTTAAGTGGCTTGCCCAAGACCACAAGGAGCACCTGTGGGACTAGAAACCCCAGTCCTTCTGGCCCAAGGTTGCTGTCCTCTAGTGGGATTTGAACCCCTGACCTTCCGGCCTGAAGTACTTTGCCCCAACCACTAGGCCACTCCTCTGCTCCAATTAAAGCTGTGACCATGTTTTTGCCAATGTACTGGTGTCAGTAGATTTTTCCTTGCCTTCTTTGGATGTGGTGAATGGTTTTATTTATTTATTTATTTTATTTATTACAGGCTCTTATATACCGCTCTATTCAGCATCAGCGCGGTTCACAATATAACAACAGACCAGAACAACAAACTGTTTGGTTTTGCAGAGAACAAGGTCAGAGAACTTGGATAAAACATGGGACGTCATTACTGCAACTATTTACATGAGTATTTACAAGTATACACAACAGGATTTGTTATTAGTTATAGGGTAAGGATCGAGATTGGTTAGCTGGTCAAGTAATATTGGGGGAAAAGGTGGGATTTGAGAGCCTTTCTAAAAAGGGATAGATCAGTGATAGCACGAATCTCTGGAGGTAGGGCGTTCCAGCACTTAGGGGCATAGAATCTGAAGGCCCTGTTAGATGTCGTTGATAGGCATTTTGTCGCTGCTTTAGGGATAACTAGTGCATTTGTTGATATCGTTCTCCTGGATCTATTGGGTGGAACAGTCTGAACGAGGTCTACTAGAGAGGAAGAGGTGATGATTTTAGTGGCCTTGAAGGTTAGTAGTAATGTTTTGAACAATATTCTGCCATGTATGGGGAGCCAGTGGAGTTGCTCTAGGATGGGTGTTATATGGTCCCTTCTTGATGCTCCGTAGAGGACTCTAGCAGCGGTATTCATGGCGAGTTGCAATGGGTTTAATGTGGAGTGTGGGAGGCCTTGGAGAATGGCATTAGCATAGTCAAGGTGTGGTAGGGTTAAGGCTTGAAATATCGTCCGGAAGTCATCAGGATCAAGCAGGGGGCGAAGATGGCGGAGGTAATGCGAAGTGCCAATGTTATTTGTAAACTAATCACATTAAATTGTTGTATGCATAAACTGCTTACTAAAATTCCTGAAATACAACCTAAAAATTAAAGCTTTGTCTGACTCAAGGGCCAGTGTAATTAGGAGAGTAGATCGGGCCGTAACCAAATCCAGAGAACTCTCTAAGAAACCAGTAAGGTCTCCAGAGATTCCCGGAGGGTTGCTAGCAGCTCCAAGAGCTCCCCTGCCAGTATTTAAATATTGAACTCTGGTTAATGGTGGGAGATTATCCCCAGGAATCTCCAAGACCTCTTGGAAGTATCTCCGCACCATTTCCAAAGGAGAACACACAGGGGACCTAGGAAAGTTAACCAGTCTTAGATTGTTCTTCCGGACTTGGTTTTCCAGGTATTCCAACTTTCTATTGGTCACATTCCGGTCTTTCACATGGGCAAGGTGTAGTTCACGGAGTTGACCTAGCTCCCCACTCAGCTGCGCCAGTTTCCCCTCCTGTTCCTTCTGGACACTGGAGACTTGAAGAAAATCCTTTTTAAACAACTTAGTATCAGTACTTACAGATGCCACAAATGTTTCCAAGGAAGAATTCATTGTAGCAATAACATCCCATAGCACCTCTAAAGTTACTTTAGCAGGCTTCACCAAACCGCCTCCTCCAGCTTTCTCTCTCGGGGACACATCCTCCTGGGAAGGGCTAACCAAAAGACTTGGCCCAGCCACTGATGTTACCACCACTCCAGGAGTCCCACGTGGAGCGATCGCCTCGGCTGAGGAGCCCTCCAAAGCCTCCTGAATTGGCGTGCTAGTTAGCACACGAGCAGGAGACTCTCCACTGCCGCGCATATCACTTCCGGGGCAAGGCGGGGGGGCCTGCTGCTCCGGGGACAGAAACACCCCGGACGTGCTCAGGTCCGATGATCCCACCGGGCCTGCCGAAGATGCCGCTCGCTCACCCCCGCCGACGAAGCCACACATCTGGAGCGTCCGTTGACCGGCCACACTGGAAGCAGCTTCACCCGGGGGTAGGCTAACTTGCTTCCGCTTCCTTCTGCCCATATCCACCGCAGAAGGAATAAGCTAGCCAAGAAAGAAACGCTCTCGACGCCGAACCTCTAAGCAGGGGCTTCAAACTGTAAGCAGTTTATGGGCACATGTGTGCGTATTTTTCCTGATTTGGCTAGAAACACTCAGCTGAGGAGGAAGGAATTTCTGGGCTTGAGGCCCAGAGTCCTTTCCCTTGGTGGTACTTTCCTGTTAAAATTTCCTGCTCGTTGCTGTGTTTCATTTAAAGAGAAGATATTTGTGTTTTTTGAGCCCACTCAGCTTCTGGAATTCCTGTTGGCTAGGGAGGATAGTATTGTGATTGTAACATCTCGTACGGCTGATGTGTAAGTCTTGCTCTGCCTTGCTATTTTTCCTTCCTTGTGAAAAACAAAGATTTCCTGGCGCCTCCCCCGAGTAATGTTGTGGGCTTATTATGGTAATGTATAAATGGTATGATTCTATGATATTTGGATTTGTATGTTCTGTTACCATGTTTCCTTTATTCAATTTTGGAATTGAATGTATTTTTAAAATTTAATAAATAAAAAAAAAAAAAAAAAAAATTGTTGTATGCATAAAAATTTTTTAAGGCATGCTAACGGACTGAATGCATCTGAACAAATGCATGTTTAGTTCAATTAAGAATTATATAGAAGAATTAAGTTACAAAGCTTTCTCTCCTACCCACTAAATCTTACAGAAAACCATGTTATAATTTCATGCAGTGTTTTATGTATAATATTTTCATTTACATCTTTTAATAACTTCAGTTGTCATAGCAACACAGAGATGCAGTTTAAAATAGAGCAACTAATTGTTCTAGTCACTTTTAGTTTTTGCTGTCAAGGAAACAACATTTTTCTTCTCTTTTTACAAGTTGGTTCAGCTTAATTGGCAATATGAAATGGTGGGGCAGCAGAGTAAACCCCACAAAAGAAATAAAAATAATACTCAGGAGCTGTCACCAGAAGTCTTGCACAAATAACAAGGCTGAGACATCTGAAATGAGCTGTCTTTCAAAAATCATCCTTAAAGACTTTGGTGAAAGTCAAGGCCATGCTTGAGCATAAGAATGAAATCCCAGCCTTGTCAGATCCTTCAGGCCACAGCCTATTTCATAGTTGTGTGACCTCATAATTGCTAGGAAGATAATAATAAAGTCCTATTTTATCAAGCTACAACTCTGATACTTATTGTTTAAAATTACGTTTTAGTGTGGCAGGTGAAGGCCGGTGATCCACAGTGCCTGACATAAGCAAGCAGGCCTAACTAGCTTGACCTGTAAATGAAGCATGTGGAGAGGCCCATAGGAATTGCACATCCCCCAATATGCTGCTATTATAGAATTAGAACTCAGTAAAGTATTGAATTAGCTTAGACAAGCAGAACTGAAACTTGGAAAAATACAGAAAATATGTTTAAATGCTCACTGATAAGAGAACACAGCTGTAAGGGATTTAATTAAAACTGCTGACAGAAAGGTTACAGAGCCCTGCTTCCCTACACGTACTAGCTAGCTGAATGGCCTTGGAAGTAGGAAAGTAACAAGTTGGTGAACTGACCATTGTAATGGACTAGAAGGGGGGTTAGCAGGTGCTGAGCCCACTCAAGGAACATAATTGGATAATCATATCAGTACCGGGACCAATAGAAGAGGTACGGGAGGTTACCGGGACCAATGAACTGCTTTTCTATACCTAGAATGGAGCAAAAGTCTATAAAAGTTGTTGTATTGCCAGAGAACATCGCTCAGCCATTTTGAAATTGTCTTTGCTTGAGACTTGTGCACAAATAAATGATTTCGACCTTCTGAACAGACTCCTGGTATTATTGGTTTGTCTGCGCTCTGCTGCTACATATTCTTGGTGCGTTGGTCGGGAAGTTGTGGAATCAGAGTGTATATAGGGCAATATACCACGACTTTCCGCCTCTATAGGTTTGGTCCTGCCGGGATCGCGCCTTTCCGACGGGGGCTGCTCCCTGGCGCCGCCGGTCCCTTGTATCGGAGGGAGCTGGTTGGACCTCGGCGGGTGCCGGACCCGGCTGGAGCCAACACCTCGAACCCGAGTGAGGGGAGTCCGAGGTCCAACTCATGCGCCTGCTTGGGAAGTTTGAGGACCGGATCCGGTCAGTAGAGTTTTGATTTTGTACGTCTAGACAGATAAGAGAGAGCAGTACTGCCACTTGAATCTTGTTTGAACTTGGAACTTGGAACTTGGAACTTGGTAAGAGAGCTTGATCACCTCTCAAAGACGGGCCGAATACCCCTGCGTAAGAGAAGCAGGGCGAAACCCTCGTCTTTCTAGTATTTGAAACTTGCTTGAGACTAGTCAGAATAGATAGAAATGAATGCATTCTGGGATACGTTGCTAGCATGATTGAGTGAATGAAGTGTGAATGAGAGGTCTGGCAGCACGGACCAAGCGAAGGCGGACCCCTGAGTAACGCAGTTCCTGACCGGGCGACCGCGTTCAGGTCGTAAAAAGGGGGAAGCTATTGTCGTCTTGTCTTGTTATTTGTTTCCCTTATACGTTTCCAGGACCGTGAGGACCCCTTACCCACGGTCCGCCCTCCTTTTCCCTTCTGTCTGTTGTTGCGCGCACACATCGAAATGGGAGGGGCGGGGTCTACTAGGAACACTCTGTTAGTATGTATGATCGCACATTTTAAGGAAGGATATTCTGGAGACTATGGTATTAAAATGACTGCAGCTCGTTTACAGATTTTGTGTACTAGGGAGTGGCCCGATCTAGACCCTACCTGGCCCCGAGAGGGAACCTTCAATGTAGGAATTATTCAGTTAGTTCATCATAAAGTGCGAATAGCGCATCCCGATCAGTACCCCTATATAGATTCCTGGTTAAGTATTTGTGAAAATCAGCCCTCCTGGGCAAAGCGCTGTTATGAAGAACAGTGCAGAATAATGTTAGCAAAGACAGATCATAGTCAGAAAATAGAACAGCCCAGAAAGAAAGGGAAATGTAAGAAGTCCAGGAAGAAACCCATCCTGGTAAATCTGGATTCCCCAGAAATAATTACCTGACAGCCTCAAACCCAGTGTCCAGTGAGAGTAGCCCCGTGCCCTGCCCCCGAGCCCCGGAGGCAGCGGGAGCGGGACCCAACCCCTGAGCCATCACCCGAAGAGCAGGTAGATGAGCCCCCTTTAAATGAAGAAGATGATTCTACTGAAACTGAAGAGAAGGGAGAATCAGATACAGAAACAGAGAAGGAAGAAATTGAGAATTCCCCGAGTGATACTGACAGTGTAAAAGTAGCTGCCAGTGTTAGCTCACCAGTCAAACGTAAACCAAGAGTAAAGCGGGTAGAGAAAAAGACAACCCCTGACAGGAAAGTTACGAAAATATCCCTCAGATCCCACCAGACATCTACTGCTAAGATGATGCCTTTACGGCAAGTCCCGGGAATACCCGTAAGAAATGAGGATAATGAGTTGGTGGCGGGACCCTTAAGCTATGTGTATGTTCCCTTCTCTACTACTGATTTGTTGAATTGGAGGACACATTATGCCTCCTATACCAATAAGCCCCAAGAACTTACAGAGTTAGTGAATACTATTATGGAAACTCACCAACCAACATGGGCAGATTGTCGCCAGCTCCTGTCTACCTTATTTACCACAGAGGAGCGGACACGAATTAGAAAAGCAGCTGTAGATTGGCTGGCGGATAACCCTGTAGCTACAGAAGCAGGGGAGGAAAGAATAGATAATCGGGAAGCAGCCCAGAGAGAATTCCCGAATGAAGACCCCCGATGGGATCCAAATACAGAAAGAGGATCCAGAGCCCTAGCCCGTTTTCACCAAGGCTTTATACAAGGCCTGAAAAGGGGGGGCCAGAAAGCTATGAACCTTTCCAAAGTTGCAGGAGTTATCCAAGGTATAGATGAGAGCCCAGCAGAATTTCATGAAAGATTAACTGAAGCATATAGAATGTATACTCCCTATGATCCTGATGCACCAGGAAGCTTATGCATGGTGAATTCTGCTTTTGTAAATCAGTCTCAACCAGATATCAGACGTAAATTACAGAAATTAGATGGGTTTGCGGGCATGAATACAACTCAGTTACTGGAAGTCGCTCATAAAGTATATGTGAATCGTGATAATGAAAAGCAGAGAGAATGTGACCGAAAGATGAAAAAGAAAGCTGATTTTTTGGCTGCAACCATAGTTGAACAGAAAAGGGGAGGTATCCCTAGTCGACGGAGTAGAGGAAGGGGGTGGGGCCGAGGTGGAAGCCGGCCCCAGCTAGGCAGGAACCAATGTGCCTACTGTAAGGAGGAGGGACATTGGAGAGATGCATGCCCGCAACTCGAAGACGCCCATCGAGATGACGAAGACAATCATCAATGGAGAGAAGAAAGACGAGGCCATCCCCGAAATCGCGGAGGAGCCAATCGAGAGCAATACCAGCGAGAAAGAGGAGAAGCCGTACAAGCATTGGCTATGACAGCCCATGATGAAGATGACTTGGATTAGGACAGACCGGGCTCCGAATTTGCTTTAGGTCTCCAGGAGCCTATGGTCGGAATACAAATAGGAGACCAAGTTATGAACTTTATGGTTGATACTGGAGCAGAACACTCAGTAGTAGACAAGAACATAGCCCCGTTTTCCACAAAAGCAGTCACCATTGTAGGAGCAACTGGTGCCAAAGCTACAAAACCTTTTCTTCAGAATTGCATATGCAGTCTAGGAGGACAACAAATAACCCATCAATTCCTTTACATGCCTGAATGTCCAGTGCCACTACTGGGACGAGACATGTTAGCCAAGTTACAAGCCCAAATATCCTTTACTGAGGCAGGAGAAATGTAAATGACCGTAAATTCCCAAGCCAAACCTGCAGGAATAATGTTGCTTACAGTTCCCCGAGAAGAAGAATGGAGATATTACAGTGATGATTCTGTCCAAGACACCTATTTTGAACAAACTTTGAAAAGTATTGATGCCCCACCTGGAGTATGGGCAGAAGGAAGTCCTCCAGGCCTAGCCAAACATATAGCTCCAGTAATTGTAACCCTTAAGCCTAGTGCTATACCAGTACATGTCAAGCAATACCCTCTCCCAAGAGCTGCAATTGAAGGTATCCACCGCCACCTGCAAAGATTACTAGAACATGGCCTACTAAAAGTATGTCAATCCCCATGGAACACTCCACTTCTGCCAGTGAAAAAGCCTGGAACAGATGACTATCGCCCAGTGCAAGATCTAAGAAGAGTGAATGAAGCAGTTGAGACTATACATCCTGTCGTGCCAAATCCTTACACCCTTCTAGGACTGATTCCTGCTGAAGCTACCCACTTCACTGTTCTAGATTTAAAAGATGCATTCTTTTGCATAAGATTAGCCCCTGTAAGTCAGATATTATTTGCATTCGAATGGCAGGACCCCATCTCTGGAAGAGGGGGCCAACTTACCTGGACACAATTACCCCAAGGATTCAAGAATTCGCCTACCATCTTTAGTGCTGCACTAAATCAAGACCTTTCAAGCTATCCAGTGGCCCCGGGGAAGAGAGTGCTTCTCCAATACGTGGACGATCTGCTGATAGCTGCTGTATCAGAAAGTGAATGTATACAAGCCACTAAAGACCTCCTGCAGTTACTAGATGAAGCTGGATATAAAGTTTCCAGAGCAAAAGCACAACTGTGCCAAAAAGAAGTAAAATACTTGGGCTTTCGTATAACCCAAGGAAGCCGGAAGTTAGGCAGAGAAAGGAAGGAAGCAGTATGCAGAATTCCAACCCCAACTACCAGAAAACAAGTCAGAGCTTTTCTGGGAGCGGCAGGATATTGCCGAATCTGGATTCCCAACTTTGCTCAAATCGCTAAACCATTGTATGAAGCCACAAAAGGAGAAGAAAAATCGCCACTGGAGTGGGGACCTGAGCAGGATACAGCCTTCAAGACGTTAAAGGAAGAATTGATGTCATCACCAGCTCTTGGATTACCAGATGTTCATAAGCCTTTTCACTTGTTCGTACATGAAGCACAGGGAAATGCCTTAGGCATGTTGACTCAGAAATTGGGAAATTGGGAGCGACCTGTAGCATACCTATCAAAACAATTGGACACTGTGGCCAAAGGTTGGCCACCTTGCCTGAGAGCAGTTGCAGCCACAGCATTGTTAGTGAGTGAAGCAGACAAGCTCACACTAGGACAGAATCTACGAGTCACTGTGCCACACGCAGTCCTTGCCCTTATGGAACAAAAAGCAAATCATTGGCTCACCAATTCCCGAATGTTGAAATACCAAAGCATGTTATGTGAAAATCCACAGATACAACTAGAAGTGAGCCATGCCTTAAACCCAGCCACATTGATACCTATCAGTGAAGAACCCCAGAACATGACTGTATAGAAGTCATGGACACTGTCTTCTCAAGTCGACCTGACCTGACAGATGTGCCCATAGACAATCCTGACCAAATTTATTACGTAGATGGAAGCAGTCTCATCATCAATGGACGACGCTGTGCCGGATATGCAGTAGTCACTCAACATGAAGTCGTCGAGTCATCAGCTCTAGCCTCGGGAACATCAGCCCAGAAAGCAGAATTGATAGCACTTACTCGGGCACTGCTGTTAGGTGCAAAACTTGTGTTAAATGTATATACAGACTCAAAGTATGCCTTCACTACCCTACATGCCCATGGAGCTCTCTATAAAGAATGAGGGCTCATCACATCCGGAGGAAAATCAGTCAAGTATGGCCCAGAGATATTAATGTTACTTGATGCAGTATGGGCCCCAACTCGTGTAGCTGTTATGCACTGCAGAGGACATTAAGCAGGAAAAGGAGAAGTTGCTCGAGGAAATAGGTTTGCAGATGCCTCAGCACGACAAGCAGCCATGACAGGACAAATTTCGCCACAAGCCATGCCATTACAGGCAGCATTGTTTCCAGTACCCTTGAACTCATGGACACCACGATATACCACCAAAGAATTAGATTACTATTGTAACAAGGAAGATGGAGTACTGAAAGATGGGTGGATTGAGCTGCCACCAGCAGAGGGCAGTCAGCCCCCAGGGCGTATAGTAATCCCTGAATTGTTGTGCCCAGCTTTTGTTAAAGCCTTCCATGAAGCCACACACTATGGAAAAAGTGCTATGGAAAAAGCACTCAGACCACATTTCTGCATCACTATGTTAGCAACCCTATCAGCTTCAATAGCACGCCAGTGTCTAATCTGTGCCAAAAATAATGCCAAACAAGGTCCCACACCGGCACCCCAAGTTCAGTCAGGAGGTGTAACCCCCATGCACCACCTGCAAATTGACTTTACTGAAATGCCAAAAGCCAATGGGTATCACTACTTGCTAGTATTAGTTTGTACTTTCTCTGGGTGGGTAGAAGCCTTCCCGACCAGAACTGAGAAAGCCAGAGAAGTCACCAAAGTTTTAATGAGAGAGATTGTCCCTAGATTTGGAATCCCGGCAGTAATAGGATCAGACAATGGACCCTCATTTGTTTCTCAGATTACTCAGCAGTTAGCAAAAGCCCTACAGATACAGTGGAAACTTCACACTGCATACAGACCCCAGAGTTCAGGGAAAGTTGAGCGAATGAATCGTACTTTAAAAGCTCAAATGTCCAAACTTTGTCAGGAGACTCACCTGAAGTGGCCCCAAGTACTCCCAATAGCTTTACTCAGAATACGTTCAGCTCCTGTGAAGTCAACAGGATTTTCCCCTTTTGGAGTTCTGTATGGTAAACCCCCACCAATAGTGCAGGGAATTAAAGGGAGCTTAGCCCAGATTGGTTCAGAAATAACCAGGCAAGAACTTCTAGCTCTTAGTCTTGTTCTACAGACTCTCCATGCGTGGATCCAAGACCACTTGCCTATCAACTTGACAGAACCCTTGCATCCCTACCAGCCTGGTACCTCGGTGTGGATCAAAGATTGGAAAAAGACACCGCTGGAACCCCATTGGAAGGGACCATACACCGTCATCCTGTCTACCCCAACTGCAGTAAAGGTAGCGGAAATCGACGCCTGGATTCATCACAGCAGAGTCAAGCCCGCAGCTGATCCAGAACCTGAGCAGTGGACAACAGAGCAGCATCCTGATGCATCTTTGCGTATCACCTTGAGACGGCAACCAGCAGCTTAGACACTTTATCATAGTGCTGTGCAGTAGCCAAGTCTTTCGAAGAGGATTGCTGTTTCTCATACAGCAAAAGTTCTGTTTCAACGAACCCCAGGTGTGTAACTTTACGCACTACTTTGATGCTACATTGATTGACCATATTTCAGAGCCAACTAAGACTGATAAGTTGGTTAATGTGTGATGGACAACTCGAGGATCTTCAATCAACACTCAGCACCCGTTGAATTGCTTTATTAGCAAACGGGACGAAGAAAAGAACGTCGTGTCAAGATTTGCAAGCTGAGGATTCAGAAGAACTCCAATCAACATGTATCTTTGTTTTTGCTTTATCCTGGTTGCCTGGTATGGAGGCTTTGGACTAACTTATGCCTTGCCTCCATGTACTGCTTGCATCACTTCCACTCGGACTGGAATGAAAATAACTCAGACTTTGCTTTATCATTCTTACTATACCTGCACTGGTACAGTGACTCGGTGTATATATAACACCACTGAACTGAATGTTTGTACCAAAGGTAAATCTAAAGTATGCTTCAATCCGCATCAAAATCCATCCTATTATACTTTAGAAATGCGATGGAAAGATGCAGATGGACCTTTAATTAATGCCACACGCCAACTAACAGATCCTAGTAAAGATGCTATTTTGTATTTTGATGCTTGTGAAGTAATCAACAGAGATAGTCGTTCTAAGTGTGGTGATTGGGAAAAAACATACTCACAGAGTGGCAAATATATGTGTCCAGAAGGGTCCACTGAATGGGGAGCATGCACAGGAAAGGAAGTGTCAGCCAATGTATATAGCAAAGCCCCAGAGTCAGAGTATTTCTGCCCAAAGTGGGAATGTGTTTATTATGCCACCTGGATTGGTATGGTATGGAATAAAGATAATCGAATGGCTACATTACGAAAACCATCACAGGTCAAAGACCTAGACAAATATAAGAAAAATGCTTGCAATCCTTTAGAGTTAGTCATACAGAGACCAGAAAATTGGAAACAAGGATTCCGATTTGGTTTGCGAATTGATGGAACTGGAACAGATCCAGGAACCATAGTGTATACAAAATTAAATACTCAAGCTCATAAATCATCCAAGTATCAAATCCATGACACATTCTATGAAACCATGCATTTAAATAAATTTGACATGCCCCATCCTTCCCAGAACTTATTTTTAGAATTAGCTGAAGCAGTAGTATCTAGTCTAAAACATTTCTAATTGTTATTTTTGTGGGGGAACACGAATGGGTGACCAATGGCCATGGGAAGCCCAAGAATTGAATTACTCAATGACTTACAATCAGACTGAAATACACAAGACTACCAGCGAATGGGTGTTAGCGCACACAATAGTTGGACGTCTTTGCTATGCCAGAACTGGACCCCAGTTCAAACAACAGGTAGGACAGCTGGTCTGTCTTAGCCAAAAGTTCTATAATGACACCACCAAAAAGACGTCCTAGTGGTCAGGAATTAAAGAACCTGAACCCCCTAACCCATTAGCAAGATTCCCAGAGCTTACTAGTTTATGGACTAATCTTGCCAAACCTCATACCTGGCAAGCCCTACCTGGCTTATATTGGATCTGTGGAAACCGAGCATATGCCCGACTCCCTACACACTGGGGAGGAGCATGTGTCTTAGGGACCATCAGACCTTCCTTCTTCCTTCTGAATACAGAACATGGAGAACAATTAGGATACCCAGTATACACTACTAATCATAGACACAAAAGAGCACTAAGACAAAAGAGAGCACCCCTCCAGGTAGGCAAGTGGGAGAAGTGGAAGGGTGATGATTGGCCACCAGAGAGAATCATTGAATATTATGGACCTGCCACTTGGAATGATGATGGTATGTGGGGCTATCGGACCCCAGTTTATATGATTAATCGTATTATTCGCTTACAAGCAGTAGTTGAAATAATAACTAATGAAACTAGCCAAGCTCTCACACTTTTAGCTAGACAGAGTACCCAAATGCGCACTGCTATATATCAGAACCGTTTAGCCTTAGACTATTTGTTGACGGCTGGAGGAGGAGTATGTGGTAAGCTGAATCTAACTAATTGTTGCTTAAAAATAGATGATAAAGGCCAAGTAGTTGAAGAAATTGCTGAAACTATGCGAAAACAAGCTTATGTGCCAGTACAAACTTGGCATTCACTAAAGTTTCCTAACTGGTTTGCTGGTCTTTTCTCATGGATAGGAGGACTTAAAACTTTCCTTATACTAGTACTAATAGTTGTTGCTGTAATTTTCTTATTACCATGCATAATCCCATGTTGTGTGCGTTGTATTCAAAGTACTATTGAAAGTACAGTTGAGCGGAAGACCGCAACTAAGATTATGGCTTTATACCAACCTAGACCTCCTACATATAGTCGGAATCCTCCGACCTTGGTATAACCATTTTAAGTGATTTAATTCTCACACCTTATTAAGTAATAGGGTGAGATTAATCAAGGGGGTAATGTGGCAGGTGAAGGCCGGTGATCCACAGTGCCTGACATAAGCAAGCAGGCCTAACTAGCTTGACCTGTAAATGAAGCATGTGGAGAGGCCCATAGGAATTGCACATCCCCCAATATGCTGCTATTATAGAATTAGAACTCAGTAAAGTATTGAATTAGCTTAGACAAGCAGAACTGAAACTTGGAAAAATACAGAAAATATGTTTAAATGCTCACTGATAAGAGAACACAGCTGTAAGGGATTTAATTAAAACTGCTGACAGAAAGGTTACAGAGCCCTGCTTCCCTACACGTACTAACTAGCTGAATGGCCTTGGAAGTAGGAAAGTAACAAGT
This sequence comes from Ichthyophis bannanicus, assembly GCA_033557465.1. Lineage (NCBI taxonomy): Eukaryota > Metazoa > Chordata > Amphibia > Gymnophiona > Ichthyophiidae > Ichthyophis > Ichthyophis bannanicus. The sequence goes on from CM066044.1 coordinate 116,664,726, forward strand.
TGGTGAACTGACCATTGTAATTGGGACTAGAAGGGGGTTTAGCAGGTGCTGAGCCCACTCAAGGAACATAATTGGATAATCATATCAGTACCGGGACCAATAGAAGAGGTACGGGAGGTTACCGGGACCAATGAACTGTTTTTCTATACCTAGAATGGAGCAAAAGTCTATAAGAGTTGTTGTATTGCCAGAGAACATCGCTCAGCCATTTTGAAATTGTCTTTGCTTGAGACTTGTGCACAAATAAATGATTTGGACCTTCTGAACAGACTCCTGGTATTATTGGTTTGTCTGCGCTCTGCTGCTACATTAGAACTAATGAGTATTTGATGTCGTGAAAGAATAGTGTTTTCTATTTAGATTCTCTGATTTCCCTTTGTCTTATCTTCATTTAACAATTCAAAAAAAGGTCTGTGCCATTTCTGATTTTAATGTTATTTGTAGTTTTTTATACGGGTCTTGTGGTTAGCAGGCCATTGCTTTAACCATTAGGTTGCTACTCCTACATCAGAAGAGTAAATGTGTCTTGGATATGTGTTTTCATGTTTTCCCCCTTTCTCCATGTTTTTTTCCTCAAGTGCTGTTTTTAATGACGTTTCTGGCCTTGCTGTGTGATGAAGGGCTGGAGGATATGTTTCCTGATGCCCCCCACTGAATCCTCAGGCAGTTTGGATATTTCAAGACTGTCTATCAAGGCTTTTCTTTCATTGAACTCCCATTTCAGGCTCAGACACATACATGACTGTCCAAGGTAGAAAATAGATCTTACTTTCAGGGTGAGAGATCTCTTCTTGAATTCTTAAAAACTCATGAAAATATTCTTTAAAAGTTCAGACAGTAATAAAGAAACCTTTAGATTTGCTGCAGGTTTGCAGCAAATGGGATGATTAACACTAGAAGCCCCAAAGTGCGTCAATTGACGCAAATGCATCTTCAAAGTTGTATACCAGCGCCACTGCTAGAAACATGTCAGTCATGTTCCATGACTTTGTTAGCAAGCTCAAGATGTTCAAATATGTGTATCAAAAATTAAAGACAGATGCACCACCTAGCGGGAAAATGATTTTATACCTAGAAGCCCCAAAGTATGTCAATTGATGCACTCAATTGTCTTGGATGCGTCAATTGGCGTACTTTGGGGCTTCTAGGTATAAATTCATCTTCCCACCAGGTGGAGCATCTCAATCACTGTTTACAGTTTTACTCCGACATTACAAACAATAAACACATGATGACATCATGTAATGACGTCACATACTGCATGTAGGCCAAGGCCAAGAAGGACTCCATTGCTCAAAGATAGACATAAAAAGGCACACCTGATCTTTGCCAAAATCCATCTCGAGAAACCACAGTCCTTCTGGGAAAATATTCTGTGGACAGATGAAACCAAACTTGAGCTCTCTGGCAATGCAGACCATTTACAGGTAAAGAAATGAAGCTTATAAGGAAAAAGAAAAACAACCTTCCTACAGTTAAATATGGTGGAGATTCCATAATGTTGTAGGGATGGTTTGCTGCCTCAGAAACTGGAAGCCTGGAAATTTTATAGTTGGACCATTAGATGATATAAGAGTTAAAGGGGCACTAAGAGGCGACAAGGCGATAGTGGAGAGACTGAATGAATTCTTTGCTTCGGTCTTTACTGAGGAAAATGTAGAGATGTTACCCATGACTGAAGTGGTATTTAAAGGTGCGGAAGAATTGAAGGAAATATCGATACATCGGGAACATGTATTACAACTATTAGATAAACTGAAGAGTAGCAAATCACCTGGGCCGGATGGTATACATCCAAGGGTGTTGAAAGAACTGAAATATGAGATTGCAGACCTGCTATTTATAATCTGTGAACTATCATTAAAATCATCTCTAATACCTGAAGATTGGCGGATCGCCAATGTAACACCAATTTTTAAAAAGGGTTCGAGGGGTGATCCGGGAAACTACAGACCTCACGTCAGTACCGGGAAAAATAGTAGAAACCATCATAAAGAATAAAATTACTCAGCATGTAGATAGTCATGGCCTAATGGGAGACAGCCAACATGGCTTTAGACAAGGAAGATCTTGTCTTACTAATCTGTTATGTCTTTTTGAAGGTGTGAATAAACAGGTGGACAAAGGCGAGTCGGTTGATATAGTGTATCTGGACTTTCAGAAAGCCTTTGAAAAGGTCCCTCATCAGAGACTTTTGGCAAAACTAAAGAGTCATGGGATAGGAGGCAGTGTACTACTGTGGATCAGGAACTGGTTAAAAGATAGAAAGCAGAGGGTTGGGCTAAATGGCCAATTTTCCCAATGGAGAAAGGTGAATAGTGGTGTACCCCAGGGATCTGTGCTGGGTCCGCTGCTTTTTGACATATTCATAAATGACCTGGAAAGTGGAATAACGAGTGAGGTTATCAAATTTGCAGATGACACAAAACTATTTAAAGTTGTTAAAACCCAAGAGGATTGTGGAAAATTGCAAGAGGATCTTGATAAATTGGAAGACTGGGCATCAAAATGGCAGATGAAATTTAATGTGGACAAGTGCAAAGTTATGCACCTAGGGAAGAACAACCCAAACTATGGTTATACGATGCAAGGTTCCACATTAGGAACCACCACCCAGGAAAAAGATTTAGGCGTCATTGTGGATAACATGTTAAAACCCTCGGCCCACTGTGCAGCGGCAGCCAAGAAAGCAAATAAAATGCTAGGTATCATAAGGAAAGGAATGGAAAATAAAACAAAAGATATTAAAATGCCTCTATACCGTTCCATGGTGAGACCGCACCTTGAATATTGTGTGCAATTCTGGTCGCCGTATCTTAAAAAGGATATAGCGTTATTAGAAAAGGTTCAGAGAAGAGCCCCCAAAATGGTAAAGGGGATGGAAGGATACCCCTATGAAGAAAGACTAAAAAGGTTAGGGCTCTTTAACCTGGAAAAGAGACGGCTGAGGGGAGATATGATAGAAGTCTATAAATTAATGAACGGAGTGGAACGGGTAAACGTAGATCGACTGTTTACGTTATCAGAATACAGGAAGACTAGGGGACATGCAATGAAGCTACAGGGTAAACTATTTAAGACTAATAAAAGAAAATATTTTTTCACTCAACATGTAATCAAACTCTGGAATTTGTTACCGGAGGATGTAGTAAAGGCTGTTAGTGTAGCTGGGTTTAAAAAAGGTTTGGACAAGTTCCTGGAGGAAAGGTCCATAAACCATTATTAAGAAGGGACCCAGGATATCAATGCTTGACCTAGTACAAGTATTGGAGAACCTGTGTCTTTTGGGGAAACTGCTAGGTACGTATGACCTAGATTGGCCACTGTTGGAAACAGGATACTGGGCTTGATGGACCTTGGTCTGACCCAGTATGGCATATCTTATGTTCTTATGTATTTAACAAATAAGTAACTTCACATTAATTCACATCTGCATTTCATGCTAAACGCAGTCGTCGTGATAATGCGTCAATTGATGCACTTTGGGGTTTCTAGGTAAAATTCCTTTTGGGGCTTCTAGTGTTAAATGCATCTCTTAGAGAATTGATCTGAATAAAGCTGTGGAGCATGGCATCTAATAAGGATCACATGACTGTTTGGCGGTAGGGAGTGGAAGGGCTATGTTGAGTCAAGGTTGTTATGTGTATAACCCCCTTTCTGGGTGGTCCTAGCAGTTGCCTTCAAGCTGTGTTGCAGATAAGGGAGCATGCCAATCTAATCAGCCTTTTTTCAGTCTTTTAGTCTGGAGCTCATGGATCTTTTATTTTCAGGATTTTTAGTGGAAGCCAGCATACATGGGGAGGCCCTTGGCACTTGACACTCATACTTCTTCCCTTCACTCAAAAATGAGTCCAGTCAGGAGTTTGTATTCTGAACAAATAGTTTACTTAAATGTTAGGGTCGTTGAATAAACCACAGTAACAATTGAACAAAAACCGTATACAGGTATTACGTTTATCCTTCTTAGTTAAAGATGTAGTTACATATAAGATATTCTTTCTCTTTCCAGTTAAATATGTTACATCTCTCCTTTAAGTTACTCTTAAATCTCATTATCATTTTTTCCTCTCTTCACCCCTCTTTACCATTCTCTGCTGCTCAGTTACTTTAGTGGTTGGTTTCCCTGTTTGGGAACCGTTCTCTTTAGATATTTAGCATATCTACCCTGTGTAGCTGACAGACTCAGGTCCCCAAAGTTGAGATGGATGTCGCAAATGGATCCGGTGCCACTGGCATATGTTCAGTGCTGGGTTTCTTTCTTTTGCAGAGGTAGAGGCTTCTATAGACTTCTCAAAACTGATCCATAGGGCTCCTTGCTCATATGGAGTTTGATCTTGAATGGCAGTAAAGTTCTTGGAACCTCTATTAAGTCTCTGCAGGCAAATCGTCTCTCCTTATGAGATATAGGGGTGCTGCCAGATTTTGTACAACATCAATCCTTTAATCGTCTTCCCCTTAATTACTGCTCTCATGTCTGCTGCTCACTCTTGATGGATTGAGTGGTTGTGAGCTAAAAAGAATTCTGCCCAAAGGGCAGGTACCCTGCCTCCTGTTGTGCAGTGATTGTGTGCCAAAGATAGAAAGTTATCTCTGGAAGTGATTTTTATCCAAACCTGATCTTTTCTTTCCAGAGTAGTCTCCTCTTATTCAGAATGACTGTTCAGGAAAATGTGAGATTCTTCTCTGGCTTTCATTGTCCCTTTTCTAGTAGGGGCACTGGATGGTGCTGCTGCTCACACAGCAGTCATCCATGCAGTCTCCACATGTGTGGTATGTTATGTGGAAGAATGTCTAGGGCGTGAAGTGAATGGGATTCTATGAGTAATGGAAGGTAGGAGGGGTGGAAGTGACTGCAAGTTCTGCAAGTGAATGCCAGATAGCAAGAAGGAGGTGGAGGTCATAACTAGATTGATCTCAGGGAGAGCTCCCTTTCCTTCTCTTCCTTGTATAATAGGAAAACGTTTTGTGACAGCTGTGAACTTTGCAACTCCCATTGTGGTTTGTTCTGATCCTTGGAAATTAGAATCAAAAGTTCCTCAAAGCAGAAATCTATAAAACCTATGGATAATAGAACAAAAAACCCTCTTCTGCCTCATTCAGAGATTGGATAAGTAGCCTAAAGAACAGTGCAAATATTTGTTTGAAATACATATAATTTTAATTTAGGATAGCCATGATATTCTATCCCTTTATCTGAGAAATACACTCTTACCTCTTCTCACGACTTTGATTTTATACAGCACATACCTTTCATCCAAAAGGAAGATTAGACTGCTTTTAGGAACTTGAATGGAGTCCATAGGGGGAAAATACTATAGTAAATAAATCCTTTAAAGAAATAATCTTAGGAGCTGTCTTCTGGTATTAACTAAAGAATAGGAGAATAATCGTGTATTTTTGGTATGCATCTGAACTAAGTTGAAGCTGGTAATACATTGGTGTGAGACAGCTTGTGCATATGATTAGTGGAGGGATGATTTTGTTTGCTTTTTCGTTATGTTTTGTTATATGTTTACCATGTGGCATGGAAAGGTGGACACATGGGGGTCATTTAAAAGCACTATATTTACATTAGACATCTGAAAATGGGCACTTAGACATGCAAAGAATGGAAACATCTACAAGGCCATTTTAGAAACTAGGTATATAGATGTCCCCAGCATGAGAATGTCCATGGTGGAGGCATGTCCTGGGTGTAACAAGGGAGATGCATTTTGTGGTGTGGTTACAGATTGTTATAAGCAGCTCCATACCTAGCCCTGTGCAAGTGGTGCAGCCACACAGAGTGTAAAAGGATAAGGGATGCATTTTGGGGTGCCGGCCTCTGCTCTCCACGCTGCCTTCTGTTGCCCTGCCACCCCCACTTCTTGTTTTCTCAACAGTGGTGGCACTGGCATTATGATTTTATTTATTTATTTTTGATTCATTATGATTTTAATCTTTTTACATTATGTCATAAAGTTTTCTAAATGCAATTTTAATATGGTTTCTTTCTTTTTATTAATTTTTTATTAATGTATATGTTCTTAAATAAAAGTGATTTTGATGTATTATTCTGAGGTTTACCCTTGACGAAGGCTCATGCTGAAATGTGGCCGTGTTGGGGTCTCTGGTTTCCAATAAAGGACTTTCTGGTTTATGTCTTGCTCTCTCTGTTTCCTGTTGGTTCTGTGAGTATGGTGTGTTCCCTGAAGACCTATCTTAAATGAACCAGGACATGCTAGTTTTAGGAAATAGTCACTCACCTTCTGAAATACCGTGGCTGGAACATCCAATATCTGGTTCTGCTGATGTCCACACTTGTGAAATGGCCTGCAACTGTGCATGTACCTGGTCTTGCTATGTAGGAGGGGGGCATCTCCAGAACCATCTACATGTAAGTTCATTTTTCAGGGTGTAGATGAAGCGATTTCAGAAGGCAAATATTATAAGTACCTCCCATCACTGCTGCCACTCCCCCAGATTTTTGGAGGTTCTGCTCTGGACGTCCCAGATTCTTCCTAGAAGTCCTTCCTAAAATTTCTCTTCACATCTTTTTAAGAATGAAAAGATAAATACAATCTGTATTCGATTTTGATTCTTCTAATTACTATAACATGCCTCAAAAGTGCTGTTCAGAGTTAAAACAGTAGTCAATTTATCTTCTTCCACTGAACAACATAGTGAGAATATGTTTGCTGTTATTTTCACAGTTTGGAGATGTTGAGAGGTTGGGTCCGTGGATGGAAATCACTGCTTGCTTTAAGATGGCCCCAGGAACATTGGGCCATCTGTTAAGAGTTGATAATCCCAGGGCAGAAAGCATTATTTATCCACAAATAACACAGCTTGTATAGTTAAACATAATAACCGTGCTATTAAATGTGCACAATAATGAGTTGTTTTGCATGCATTTTTATGCTTTGCATCTCATTATTATTTAGATTGTGTTGTGCTGCTGATACATGCATTAAGGGCAAATACCATATGATCTGACTTCTTAGCATGCACTATTTGGCCAAAATTGCACATTATTCCTTTTGCACACATTAGTAACTACCTCTGAAATATACCAGTTCAGATTTTGTCACATGATAGTGTAGACTACTACTACTAGTTATCATTTGTATAGCGCTACAAGGTGTACAAAGCGCTGTGTAGAATGAAAGTGAACTCTAGAGAAACTCTCAACAAAGTCTAAAGAGAGCAATAGCACTCGAGACTTGCTTTTCTTATCAACATCTGATTTTCAGCAGTTCTCAAGCTTGCTATTGTAACATATGTAATGTAATGTTAAATTCCCTAATGGATGTAATTATTGTGTCCAGCAGATTAGATGTAATCAAAGCATTTCATAGCTGTGTTTAAACAATTTTCTAATGAGTGATTTCCCTGTGTCCAATAATAAGATGGACTTGATGAGGATGAAATTATACCTTTCTTCCAGATGCAGTTTGTAGAACAATTCTGTTCACCTTTCAGTTCTAGGGTAGGAGGGAACAATCTTTATGATGAAGCTGAGTTAGGATTTAACACACTTTAAAGATAGCTCCTTAAGAAATTCCTTGGTGGGTTATTTATTTTTATTTATTTATTTACATTCTCTTATATACCGCGCTATTCTGCATCAGTGTGGTTTACATTGAACAAACTGAAATTACATTGAACAGGGCATTATAACTTGGAGATAACTATTTTACAGGGAACATGGGCTATGGAGGGTTAAGTGGCTTGCCCAAGACCACAAGGAGCACCTGTGGGACTAGAAACCCCAGTCCTTCCGGCCCAAGGTTGCTGTCCTCTAGTGGGATTTGAACCACCGACCTTCCGGCCTGAAGTACCTTGCCCCAACCACTAGGCTACTCCTCCACTCCACTTACAGAAGCTCTAATGAGTAGAATACATTGGCCCAATATTCAGCCAAGGCTGTCAGCATATTTCTTAAACAGTGGCAGCACATTTCTTAAACAGTGGCAGCAGTGTTTAAAAAAATATGCATATTCAGTGCCACTCTCTGGTGATACTGAATCATGGAGTCCTACGGCCAAGTAACGTAATTTGCCAAGCACTGGTCTCCACTGCAATCGACCCACCGACAACCACACTCAGATGAGAACTAAATGTAGATAGTCGGTATGTTTGTATGTCTGACCCCCTTTCCTGTTAAATGTATCCCTACAATCTGTGTTATCCACTTTGATTGAAGGATAAGGTGGTATACAAAACTGGCTAAATAAATAAATATATAGCAGCAATATTTAGCTGCTATATATGTGAAGGTACATGTTAGAAATGGTATCAGGCTGCAAATTGGGACATCCAAGTCAAAACATCTGATATACAATGGTAGGGGCATCCGAGAAGGTTGTGATATGTAAGTGCCTTGCAAAATCGGCCTTCCCCCACCTCCTCATTTTAGAAGCTTGAGTCTGCCGTATATGCGTGTCCATGGAATAGAGGAAATAGATGTGCACACTACCCTATCACAGAATATGGCCATGGAACTCTCCCACTTGCACTTGCAGCCTGCCATTTTGCAAATGGGAAAGTGTTGCATCATGGAAACCCAGAGAAATGCATGTTCTACATACTGGCAGGTATCTTTGAAGGAGTGAAAAGTAGCAGTGGAATGAACGGGCATTTCCCTCTTCATCACACTATACATTGCTGAAATGAGCATCTTTGTGCTCTGGAGCAGATACAGTATTATACCAAGGCTCCAATACTAATGTCCTTCGGGTGAAAGCATAAGTACTGAAAAGGTTTTTGGAGCCACATTCAAAAGGAGGTGGGAAGAACAACACACCTCCTCGCTGTAGAGGCTCCTTTTACTTATCTGAAATAAAACCAAAGGACATTAGTATTGGAGCTTTGTTTGATATTTGGTTATCAATTTTAATTGGGGCTACTTTAATATCAATTTCAGGAGCAGGTATAGACATAGATGTCTCCAATGGCAATAACAGACGTGCAGTGATGGTCAGAAATTATTTGTGCATGGCCACACCCCCCGGCATGCCCATGGCTGAAGTGAATGTGATTACATCTACATGTGTATCTTTGGGCTCTGCATACATCATTGTGATTTTCACATCTGTATGCCCTTTTTCAGACGTCCAAATCACTAATAGAGCTTCTAAAATGTCCCTCATAGGTAAGAGGTTTAACTTAGGACATATTTTTTTCTGTCCTTCATTAAACCATTTAGCTGTAAGGATAATCTGAATATATACAGCTCATATTTATCATATACAAATTGATAATGTTCATATCTCTCGTATCATTGATGTCATGTATTGCTGAAATGCAGTATGTCAAATACCTCTAAATAATGAAAATAAATATATACATTAATATTCCCGTTAAGATAAATAAAACACATTTAAAAACCCTTAAATACATTTTTTATTTGTTGAACTTCTGACACCATTGTAGAATTGGAAAGCATTCTCACTATCAAGTTTCTCTGATCAATTGGGTTTTGGAAACAATAAATTTCCTCGATCAATTCCCAATGCTCAAAATAAACAATGAGTGTGTTAATAACATAATTGCTTTATTGTCAATGTTATGTTTTTATTATGCATGCAAATTGTTCCCCACATAGAATGATGTGGCCAGTTTTGCAGGTTATAAATACTTTTAAATAATACATTGTTTGACTATATGAAAGTCAATGTCTGGCATGAAAGCATGTCAATAACTGCGGTGTGAGACAATTTATTCCATCAAGTCCTATAAGTAGAAATTCCATTCACTCAGCCTTTATAACAGACATGCAGTCAAAGAAATGATTTATTCCTTTAACAGCCAATATCATTTCGTTATCAGGGAAGATGGCATTTAGCTGCTAAAAAAGAGGTTTCTTGTCAGGTTAATTCACCGTTATTTACTGCACAATCATATTCAGTTTCAGAACTAATGCCTTGTTCTCTAGCTGCTGAGCTGCTCTCCTCAACCCTGTGTAGTAGAAAGTTGATTTAAGCAATTTTCCCTATATGTCCATGCATATGTCACCTGCAGATAAAAGATGAGCTAATAGGATTGAAATGAATGTAATTGGCAGAAGGTCAATCACAGAGCTGTGTATGTCTAGGGCTTCTGCAGAAACCACGGTTATTTTGTGGTCACATATCCCTTGATTAGTATGCAGGTAACGCTCTAGTGCCTCAACAGAGTAATTGGATCATTCAAATATCTGCAAGCCCCTGGTGTATCTACAAAGCTTGAACGGTGATTAGATCCTGCCTGTTCATCTCTGCAAGTCTTGAAATTCTTCCCACTGTGAAAAACTAATTTTCTATGGGAATTTATTAAAAAAGAAATCTAAATGCTTCTTTACCTTGTAAGCACAACCAGTGGAATATAAAGATGTCTTCTGACTTAAATGTATGTATTTCATGGACACTTCTCTTTCATTTTTTGCCTTATTATTGTATATAATAGGGATCGTAATGCTTTCCACCACAGGTGGAGAGGGACTGAATTTATGTTTAATAATCATTAAAAACGTAGCACAGTGTGTTTGTGTGTGTTATCTTGATTCATAGTATGCCTTTGTGTTCTGCTAGTAACATTGCTACAGAAATACATGGGATATAATTGCAGATGAGGGTCATAAGGGCCCCATCTATTCTGCCCAATATGTTTGTTTTAATGCACTAAACGGTTCTCAACTCAATCCTTAGAGATAACCTTTACTTTTCAGAATACCCACAATGAATATGCATGAGGTATACTTGCATAAATTGGAGGCATCTATCTAATGCTACTTGAGTCTAGCGCATATGCACCTTATGCCATGTCTTGTGTCCTGTGCATTATTCATACCTTTGTGGTATTCGACTGTATCTATCCTCCCTCTGCCTTCCTCTGCCTGCCTTCCTCTGTTCTCACTCTCATCTTAAGCACATATAATCAGTTGGTGCACACAATATATAAAATGAATATGCATACCATGGGTTTGCATGCATTGGAGACTCAAGTGCATGCGGTCCAGGTCTCCATTGTATGTAAATCTGTCTCATGCATATTCATTGAGGTTCTCCTGAAAACTAGGGGGATTAGATGTGGCTTCAGGAGAAGCATTGCTCTGGAGTATATATATTCAGGTTCTCACGTCTCTTTGTATTTTGGTAGACCTTCTTCTTGTTTTGTATCTTTTTGTAAATACAACCTTTAGAATGAACACATTATTTCAGATTGGCTCCCACCCACTGTACAGAGGCATTGTTGTTTCATTTTTTTCCCTACAGATTTTCTCTCTGAGTACTTTAGCATTTCTTTGTCTCTGGTAACTGCTTGCCAGACTTGTCTTCTTCCTTGAGATTATCCAAGAGATCACTCCAAGGTCCTTCTCCTGGTTAGTACATGTTAGTATCTCATACCTCTTATGTGCAGCTCCCTTTCATGCCTGCATTCTAATACATGGTTCGGTCCTTTTTTGTGCAATGTTTTAATTGCCGAACACTTAACAACTCAAACTTTTTACATCACTTCTCTTTTTGTCTACTTCCTTAGGAATTTGTACTTAGGGCATGATAATAGCATTAGCTTGCACAATCCACCACCAAGATCCATTTTATTCCTATGGGCCATGCTAAGAGGTATGTTTACTAAACCGTTTTAATGTCGCAGCGGTGGTATTATCATGCGACAATGTAACGGCGGCGTTAAGGCACACTAACGCTGTGAAATCCGGGTCTGAAGGGTGGAGTAAGGCTTCCCAGAGGGCGGAGAGAAGGGGTCAATGGGCAGAGAGTGGGAAGGGAGAGGCTCCAGGCACACTAATGCTGTGAAATCCGGTTCTGAACACTAATGCCAGTGAAACCCTCGCATTAAGGCACATTTGCAGGAAAGAGAAACCATTTCAGTCAGCAATGTGCAGCAAAGGCAGGGAAACCCAGAAAAGTGGTAGTTGTGATACATATGCTGGAACCAAAAAGGCAAACAAACATATAAAAGGACCAGAACGACATTTGAAATCCCAATAACCGAGCTGGCCAAAAGTGATATTAATGATAAACATAAAGCAACACCACTGACAAAACCCAAAAAATAAGATATGTTTGGGAGGGTCTATTCTCTGCTCCACTATAAAGTGAAGGATCCCACATTGAAATAGCGCTGATCAGGGTTTCTGTCATTTAGATTGGGCAGGTTTGTTATGGCGTGCACATGTGCAGCAACAGCAGAGTGGGCATGTAGGAAAGGACAACTGTACTGATGCTGTAAATGGGATACAGGGGGCTGCAGGCGGCACATGCTGTGGTCCAGCTGGGGCACAGTGCGGGCTAGGCAGATGCCTAGCTGGCACATAGGAATGCCGAAACTGTAAAGCAGCAAGACATCAACTGACGAGGGTCCAACATGGGCACGAGTGTGTGTCCCATAGTGTCATAGGGGATATTACCTAGCAGGTACCCCGAAGGGCACATAACATTGGAAGGCGGTGCTGGGGGAAAGCGCGCATGTCCATGTAGGCACCCCTACCCGAGAACGCATACCATAGGCAGCTGCCTACTGGCACACTGGATGGCCTGGGACTACGCACCACCAGCACCACCGGCATAATGGCATGGCAGCATGGTGGCGGAGGGGTGCTGGTGGCAGAGGGGGCAGTGGCATCTGCCCACAGCAGACCATGGCCTAGCCCCATTTAGGTGGGTGCCGTGCAATGCAAACAGACAGGGTCTGTCTGACAAACAGTCATGGTATCCCAAGGGAATGAACTGCCACTGTGGCAACAGTGTGGTGCAGTACACACAGCCAACAGTATTGTGTACCATAGTCATGCCTGCACTGTGCCCAGGACTGGTGTGGTGGCCAGGGCTGCCAAAAGCCTCTATATTTGCACAATGCTGGCAGGTGTGGGCGTGTGTGTCTGTCTATCCAGTGTATTGTGGCTGCCTATACCTTACTCAGCCCATACTGCTTGCACTGTTTCCAGTATTAGCCTGCCAATGTGCATAATGAGGAGCAAGGTACTGTGGGTATGGCCTGGACAGGGTGGTCTGGGCAGGATGCATCTGCACAGGGCATAGGGCAATGGCTGGGACATTGTAGTGTCAGCTGGGAGGTTACTCTCACCCTGAATGAGCAGTGACCACACATGGCTGGGTTCCCCCATAGTGCTATATAGTATTTCTCTCAAGTGATATTTATGGGTTCTCTTTTCTGGGGCCCAGTCACTGACTTATCTGCTTGGTGTGTGTGCTCACATCCCAGTTTTGGGTGCACACATCTCCTCCAGGAACATGCACTATGGACTAGCTAGCAGACTGTCTGCAGTTAGTATGTGTATGACTGGAACACCTTGCAGGGTACAGTGGCTGGAGATTCACTGTGCTCGCTGCTGGAGAACGTCAGATAGTGGTGGGGGCAGCTGAGCATTTCCAGGCCTACTGTCTACCTGCCATTGCCTTATGGATGTGTACAGATCTGCATTGACTGCCCTGTAGGGTGCCTGTTCCCCAGCAGGACTGGGGTTGATGGTCCCCTCTACTGCCACCATTGCAGGGATGTAGAATGTGGATCTGTTGGTGGGAGATCCTGTCCCCCACCCTGAGTCCCAGAGGGTGGGTTGGGTGGTGCTACATAATCCACTTATGGGTCCAAACACCCCCCTTCACTTAAATCATGTGACCATGGCACCCACACAGGATATGCACTATTCTGGTTGCATCATAGTCTACAAGGGCTAGACGTGACTGAGAAATATGGATGGACACAAGTGTATCCTAGGTGTGTCTGCAAGGACTACCTATCACACACTGGCACTGATGGAGACCTGCAGCATAGCCTATCTCAGCTAAGCCAGCTGCTGCGGACCTGGTGCTGGGCGCCCCACTTTGCCCTCAGGGTGAGCACAGTACACCCACAATGTGACGGTCTGTAGCTACTCTGTGCCAGTAACTCACATGGTCAGTACCCCCTAACAGGCCGAGGTGCTGTGGGGGTGAATACCCCATCTTGTGATCATCTGTAGACTGCTGATCTGCATGTGCAGTGCATCATGGGTAGGGGTGGGTTAACCCTATCCTGGTAACCACAGCAGACAGTTTGTGTGGTGACCTGCAGTCCTTCTGTAGCCAACCAGGGGTTTGTTAGTAGCTATAGAGATGTAGCCCCTGGTTACTTCACTGACCATGGAGGCAGAGGTCATGGGTTTGATCCCACAGTGGTGTTATTTGATAGGGCTGTCTGAGGCATTTCCTTTTTTAATTTAAATTAGTGCTGCCAGCAAAAACACCCTCACAGTGCTGTAACCTTAAGGTGCCTCATAAGGCACCCTATAAAGCACCCTATAAGGCACTTTATAAGGCGCCCTATAGGGAAAATTATAAGGTGCCTTGGTGGACAGTACACTTTATAATGTGCCCTCTGGAGTGCCGTATAGGGCACCTTATGTGGCACCTTAGGTTATGGCACTGTGAGGGTGTGTTTGCTGGCAGCACTAATTTAAATGTAAAAAGAAAATGCCTCAGACAGCACTGATTTAAAGTAAAGGGTAATACCTCAGACAGCCTTACTCATTAAGCCCACTGGGGGATCAAACTCATGACCCCTGTTTCATCAGTCATTGTATTAACCAGTGTGCTGCACCTCTATTGCTATGATTACAGTTCAGCACGCGAAGTTAAGGTTAACGTGCAGTAACGTGCGCGGCTCCCTCTATCGTGCGATAATGGACATGGTGCACTTTATCGCGCGATAACCCAGGATTGCTACCTTAAGACCGGAACACCCACTCCTTATATGGCATCCTTCACATTATCGCTGCAACTAGCGCCTGGAAACATTAAGACGGTTTTAGTAAACATACCCCTATGTGTTAGTAAAAGGGTCCCTCAGCATCTTCTGCATTTTCCAAATAACCTTAAATTATAAGGCAATATAAAAGTAAAATTATGTGTTATGGGAGAGTCTAGTATCTTCTCTATCTGCTGATCTATGGTATTCTCGGAAGTATTATCATTGGGAGGCAGGGTGAGAGGTCAAATTCCATTAAATGCCAATTTTCATAAAGAGTTTCTAAATGGAAAGCTTAAACATCCAGACACTTCTAGCATTTTAGAATATTTCACAAGTTGTTTCTTTTATCATGATTAGCGTTGTTTTTTGATAGGATGTCGTCAAAAGTACCACACCGGAGCAAAGGTGTTAAAAAATATTGGTGAACTCTCAAATGCAAACAAAAAAGATTGAGCAAGATTTGAACAAAATGAATCTGTTTTTAATAGAGGTTATTTAACAGCCAGAGTATTACTAATGTGCACTAACACCATTATCAAGCATTATTTTACTATTGGTCCCATTTTGTGTAATGGGATATAGTTATTAATAACTCACGTTAATGGCATTAGGGTGCACTAATGTGAGAATGTGCATTAGTAATTCTAGTTCTAAATTTGCTAAGTAGATGTTCATAGGGCAGTTATAATATTGCCTGTAATGCTTGCAAAGCCTGCATGCTTATTTTCAAAGGGTACAAAAAAACCCTCCACATCCTCTTTGACTAAATGAACAAATGAAAAAACAAAGAGGAAGTTGTCATATAACTAACCTCTGCAGACAGATGGAACTAAAAAGAAAACAAGGCAGTCTCTAGGAAGTCTTGAAAAAACATTTAATCTCATAAACATGTGTATGGGATGTGAAGCCTCAGAATAGGGGTAACGGCTGTACACAACGCGTACTAAACACTAATAATAGCACTTAAAAATCTTCATATAAATCATTCATTGGCTTCCATAGTTTACATTTTTGTAATTTTAGATGCATTTAAAGAAATAAAAAAAACTACCACCAACACGTATCTTAAACTTGAAATCCCAAAGAGACACATACTCCTAAAGGTGTCAATAAAATCGCAACAGACTTAGATGTCGACTCGAGTTTCACCAACCTTAAAAAAGCTGCTTCAGGACAAGTCTTGCGGTAGTGTAGCATAAGTCATTCAGGAAATGCTGGCAAGACGCTCAGGCGATTTAAATAGAAGAACAGCTGCAAACAAACAGACCAATCAGAAACACACTAGAGGGCTGTAAACCAATCAAGTAATTTGTTAAGCCCCATTGGCTGGAAAGTGTTCAATGTGAATATCCACTTCTGCTCCAAACAGGCAAGTCGTTGTTCTGTGCAACCATGCATGAGATTCTGTATGCTATTAATGACCACCCAACGCAAATGCTGCCAATCATGTTGATAGTCCACACAATGCTGTACAATGAGTGCAGTAAGAAACCTTATTAGTTAGATGAGATTTATGCTCAGTCATATGAATCGTCACTTGATGAACTGTACGGCCAACATATACTTTATTGCAAGGGCAGATGATGAGATATACTACCCACATGGATTTACATGTCATAACAGATTTCAACTGTAAATGATCCCAGAATGAGAATAGGCCCATGCACTTAAAGTTAAAGTATTGGCACACATAGAGCACTGACCACAAGGCATGTGACAACCCTGAAAAGACTTAGCTTGGTGTTGATAAGAATTATCAGAGTGGACTAAAATGTCATGCAAATTCTTTGCTCATGTTAAAGCAATGCAAGGACTGTTCTGAAAAACTTGATGCAATTGTAAAATATGCCATTAAGAATAAATGCTTTTTGACACCAGTTGTGCATGGTCAGAATATTGAAGTACACATACGTGCTTATCTTCAGGATCTTTAATTTGCTTTTGTTGGCATATTTCATTCTTAAATAGGCTTGGCAAATCACTTTCTTTGGGTATCCTCTCTGTACCCATTGTACAGCATTATGTGGACTATCAACATGATTGGCAGCATTTGCATTGGGTGGTCATTGATAGCATACAGAATCTCATGCATGGTTGCACAGAACAACGACTTGCCCATTTTGGAGCAGAAGTGGATATTCACATAAATACTGTCCAGCCAATGGGGCTTAACGAATCACTTGATTGATATACAGCCCTCTAGTGTGTTTCTGAGTGGTGTGTTTGTTTGCAGCTGTTCTTCTATTTAAATCCCCTGAGCGTCTTGCCAGCATTTCCTGCATGACTTATGCTACACTACCGCAAGATTTTGTCCCCGAAGCAGCCTTTTTAAGGGTTGGCGAAACTCGAGTCGGCATCTAAGGGGTATGTTTACTAAACTGTGGTAACGTTCCCCGCGTTAGGTTCCCTGGATTCCTATATAAGAGAATGGGCGGTGCATCATTATAGCTAGCTGTGTCAGTTAACGCCCGTTACAAGGCGCCTTAGGCTAACACGTGTTATTTATTTATTTTATTTTTCTTATATACCGCACTCTTAAAAATCAGCGCGGTATACATACAACTGTATTGTGCCATGTAGGTGAATCTTCGGCACTTACAATGAACAGGAAATTAAACTTGGATTTCAACTGGGAAAACTATGTACAACAAAATCGAGTATCTATAGTCTGTATTTACAATATGTGTATCCATGGACGGTGAGTCATGTGTTCAAGGTTGGGTGCGTGGTGGATGAAGTCAGGTTGGAGGGTTGCGAGTAGTGCAAGAGAAAGAGATGGTGTTTAATCGCTTTTCTGAATTGGGCTAGATCTGTTATGGCTCGGATGGATGTTGGGGGTTGTGATAAGGAAGCTTATCATAGCTCAGGAAGGAGCTATAGGAAAGGTGAAGTGACTCTGAAAAGCAACCTGTCAGTTCTGGTAGAAATAAGAAAACAGAATTTTCCCATAAAAGACTACCAGTCCCAGAATGCACCAGGTTTCCAACAGCCATTAGAAGAGCTGAAGTGGGGAAACGTGTGTTCAATCAGGAGGGCTATGAGGTAATCCCTAAGCACTCATCTCAAAGGGCAGGGCCTGATTCAGCACAGCTGCGCTGTGTTAGGGAGGAGCACTCATCTAAGCAGAATAAAGGTAGAGTTTACTCTACAGAGAAGCAGCTTGAGCTTGATCATCTTCATCATCAGGAGGATCATCAGAAGCAGAAGCCAAACCGGACGGACAGAGAGGGAAATAAACCCTTTGGAAGAAAGAGGAGAAAAGCCTTTGAGAGGTCTAGAAGAGTCCAGAGCAGTACGTATACTGGGAGGCATTCCAAGGGCCAGCATACACCATTGGACTGGGGAAAGCCAGAGGAATGGTGCTGCAGAGCTAGGAATCTCCAGACGGTACCTGTGAGGGAGACGGCTCTGCACGTGGAAGGGACCCTAAGACCCGTGCCAGAAGGTATGTGAAGAGAGATCCAGTGTCCAGGGATCTGGATTGGAAGGCTGGACATAAGAATTGGACTACATACTGGCCAGGCTATATAGAGAGGAACTCTAACAGCAATGGAAGCTCAGGTATGAACACTGATCTATGCCCTAGCTATAACCTTGAAAGACAGCAGGGAAACAAGTATTCTCCTGAAAGTGCTCCATTGGGAGATTCATCTGTGCCAATCCATGATATTGAACCCATGCTTGTTGAAGAAGAGGGGGTGATAGCAGATGAAGAATCTGTTTACATGGACTGCTCTCTGTCTAAACTCCTTTGGTGATTTTCTGTTACAAAGTACAGCAACCATCACAAAGAAATACAAACTTGTTCTTTAATCTACTCAGAAAAGCTCCTGAGTAGGATTTTTAGCCACGCAGTAGAAAGCAAGCCAGCTAAGGGGTATCAGCTGGATAACTGCTAGCAATTGAGCCTTACCTAATTGCTTGTGAGCTCTGAGAGAATCACTTCTGAATCTATGTGGGAAGATATAAGAAGTTAACCTGAAAAGAACAGTTTTTTTTCTTTCTTTGTGGCTTTTTGTTTGTTGTTTGATACATTGCTAAGAGAATATTAGCTAAAGCCTACAGAAAAGACCAGTTTGTTACCAACCAGGTCTTATTTCTTTTGCTTTGATTGCCTGACAAGTTCAAATGTTGTTTTTCCTGATTTTGTTTTTCCAAGTTTAACACTGAAAGCAAGTAACCTGATTTATGTGCTACCAAGCATATCTGTGTTGGGAGAAATAACCCCATAAATAAATATCTTATTGGCTTTACCATCGAGCACACCTAATTATTGTGAGAAGCTGTGTCTGGTGTGAATGGACTGCATTGACCACAATCCCTTGCAAATCATATTGACATATGCACTTGCCAAGACTGTGAACATTCTCACCCAGGCAGCCATCTGACAGGGTGCATTCCTGCAACTGGGGGCATAGAACTTTAATGCTCTGTTATAAGGCACGTTACAAGGCACCTTATCAGGCACAATACAAGGCACGTCATAAGGCACGTTATAAGGCACCTTAGTAAGCACAGTACAAGCACGTGCCTTGTATTGTGCCTAGTAAGGTGCCCTGTACTGTGCCTAATAAGGTGCCTTGTAACGTGCCTTGTACTGTGCCTAATAAGGTGCTTTATAATGCCATATAGGGAGTGATGGCAACTGTGGTGAGGGTATCATGGGCTGGCAGCACAGATCTGCAAAGATATGACTGTCACAGGCATGCAAAACATCAGACATGGACAGGAAGGAACAACAAGGAATCGAACCCCATAACCACTGCCTAGAACAGAGCTACTCAACTCCAGTTCTGGAGGTCCACAACCCTGCAGGTTTTCAGGATATCCCTAATGAATCTGCATGATATATATATATGCATTAGAGATATCCTGCCAACCTGACTGATTTGTGGCCCTCCAGGGCTGGATTTGGAGACCCCTGCCTTACACCTCTGTCAGTTAAGATTGTGAGTAGGCAAGGTACAGATGTCATAGACAGCAAAAGGGTAGATAGAATGTGTCACATTCCTCCTCGATTCTCACCACCACCATAAAGTTGTCTAATAGACAATATTTGGGTGGTGGTGAGAAGCGAGGAGGAATGTGACAAATTCTATCTAACCTTTTTGATGTCTTGGACATCTGCACCTTGCCCACTCACAATCATAAATGACAGAGGTGTAAGGCAGGGGTCTCCAAATCCAGCCTGGAGGTCCACAAACCAGTCAGGTTGGCAGGATATCTCTAATGCATATATATTTCATGCAGATTCATTAGGGATATCCTGAAAACCTGCAGGGTTGCGGACCTCCAGGACTGGATGTAAGTAGCTCTGGCCTAGAATGTCAGTGTACTAACCAGTAGGCTGTACCTCTATGACTTGTTGCACAGCACTGGCTGGGTAGAGACGGACTGCAGATCACCGCACAAACCGTCTGCTCTGTGTGCCAGGATAGGGTAACCCCACCAGCACCCATGATGCATTGCACATGCAGAACAGCGGCCTACAGCTGACCACCAAATGGGGTCTGCACCTCACTGGTACTGCAGCGTGGTAAGACGGACTGACAGTCCGTGATACTGGCACAGAGTAGATACAGACCATGCCATTGTGCAGGTTCCATGTTCACACTGAGGGATAGAATGGGCGCCCAGCACTAGGTCCACAGTACATGTGGTGCTTAGAGATAGGTCCTGCTGCACATCCCCATCACTACCAGTGTGTGACAGGTGCTCCCACCAGTGCAACTGAAAGTACTTCTGTTATCATCTGGGTTCTGCAGTCACATGTGGTCCTGTGGGACTGGACACCACTCAGATTAGTGTGTACGCAGTGTCAAGGTCTGGCTGCCTTGGGTACCTGTTACCAGGGTGTGGCAGAGGGGGCTAGACTCGCATGAGGTTTAGGTAGCACTGCCTCTATGGGTCTAAGTGGTATGCACTATATACCCCAAGGGGCCCACAATCACCCCTATTGTAGAAGAGGGTGTGGTGGGACAGGTGCCTGCACCCTGTGGAATGGCAGGTGCCTGCACCCTGTGGAATGGCTGTAATACCAGCAACCACAGTCCTGCTTGCCGATGACGGCCCTCCAGGGCTGATGGGCTAGAGCTATACATGTGACCGTGGCAGACCAGCACGGGGTGGGCAGTGGAAGGCTCTATGCCACAGTCTGCCATCCTCCAGCACAATCAGACTGCACCTGCAGCATCCTACAGGGTGGTCCCACCATGCACAGACTAACTGCAGACAGCCCACTAGCCAGTCCATAGTGCATGCTCATGGGGGAACCCTGTACACCCAAAGGTGGGATGCACAGCACAAACACGTATCTCCATGATTGGGCCCCAGAACCAGGAACACACAGGTATCACTAGGGACAAATAATGTGTGGCACTAAGTGGGAACATGGACATGCCATGGTCACTGCTTGGTCAGAGTGAGAGCGACCTACCAGCGTGACATGCTGTGGCCACCCTGCCCATGCAGGTGGTGGCCGAGCACTACAGTGTCCCAGCCATTGCCCTTCACCCTGTGCAGATGCCTCCTGGCCAATCCACCCTGTCTGGGCCATACCTACAATACTTTGCTCCTCATTATGCACATTTGCAGGATAACGCTGGAAACAGTGTGAGAAATGTGGGCTCGGTGAGGTGTTGGCAGAAACAAAAAAATGGATAGACATACACACACTCCCACACCTATCTCAGCATTGTGCAGAGATAGAGGTGGTTGACAACCCTGCCCACCACACTGGTCCTGAGCACAGTGCCGTCATTGCTAAACTGTGCAGGGGGTAGTAGTAGTGCTCTGGTGATAACTGCAGCTCCGTGCTGGGGCCAACAGCCTGGCATTCCATGAGGCTGTGGATAGTGGAGCCCGTGTGGAGTGGGTGTTTGTACCCCTGTGCACCGCTGTATTGGGGTTTGCGCATGTTGTTGTTGTGGCTGCATTGTGGGATAAAACTATGGGGTGATGCTCTGCAGGATCCACAGATGGGACTTGAACCTTTTGCTCTTGGACATACTGGCTGAGTGTATTGCACCACACTGTTGCCACAGCAGCATAGTGGTACCTGGGGCAACCCTTACATTCCCCAGCAAGACCTCTTCTGTTGCACTGCACACCACGTACTGGTACAGGGCATGGGAAAGGTCCACTGTAGGTGGATGCCACTACTCCCTCCAGCACAAACACCCCCCCCCCCTGCCATGCCACCATGACCATATGCTGTCGGTGCCAGTGGTGTGCAGTCCTAGGCCATCCAGGAGGCAGGTAGGCGGCTGCCTAAGGTGTGGGTTCTGGAGTAGGGGTGCCTACATAGCTGTCCACACTTCCCCTGGCACTGCTTGTCAATGTTATGTGCCCCTTGGAGTTCCTGCTGGGTAATGTCCCATGGATGGGACACCATGGGAAACAGACTCATGGGCATGTTTGACCCTGGTCTGTTACTGTCTTGCTGGTGTCCATTTTCTGCGTTCCTATGTGCCACCTAAGCAACCTGCTAGTCCACCCCGTTCCCCAGTTGCCCCCACTGCATGTCCCTCCTGCAGTCCCCCTATACCCCATTTGTTCGGTCTTTGCAGTTTCCCTGGAAATGTCCTGCCTTTCCACAAGCATAACACTTTCCCTTATAAACAGATTAAACATTGTCATCATCATTATTATCAAGATCAGGTACTTTAACCTTTGGATACTTTCCCACTTTGCCAAAGTTTGCCATGCCAGCTACTTTTAAAACCCCTATCCCTGAGGTGTCAGCCATCTTTGCCTCAAAATACCTTTCTGCTAGATTGGCTGCCTCTTCGGTGGTTTGGCAACTCTGTAAAGTGAGAAAAGTCTTTACTTCAGGAGGCACAGCCTGCATAAATTGCTCTAGTATGACCGCGTCTATTACTGACTCAAGCGTCCTCCTTTCTGGAGTCAGCCACTTCCAGGCTACACTTTTTAGCCGTTGGTATAAAGCTTTGGGGGTCTCCTTAGGCTTTATCTTGGCCTCTCTAAACATTCGCTTGTAATGCAATTAGGTTAACCCTAATCTATCCTTTACTGCTTTCTTTACCTCCACGTAATCAGAGGCAAGGATAGCCAGCATAGCCTTGTATGCTGATAGAGCTTCACCAGTGAGGGACATCGCGAAGCGAACAGCCCACTGCTCTATAGGCCATTTAAGTGCTTCAGCTATCCTCTCGAATGCGTCAATAAAATCGTCCAGATTATCATGGGTGGTTAGCAATGTTCCCTCTAATTTTCTGTAGGCTGTGTGCGCATAAAATATCAGCTGTGTGCAGCTTTTGAAGGAAGGTTAAATTTTTGTGCGCTACATAATGACACTTGGAGTTATATACAGAATACAGTATGTACACCACATTGATTTTAATCAAATTAAATGAAAATAGACGATTACTAAATGAAGCGGGAAATTTCTAGTAATTACAATCATAACTTTTAAATTTTAAGATGTCTGTGGTGTTTTCTATCAGAATCAGAGCTGTAATTTTTGTGCGCTCTGTTGTAAAGTATGTGCGCTCGCTCGGCGAGGGGTGTGCGCGCGCACACGCGCACAGCTTAGAGGGAACAGTGGTGGTTAGCTGTCCCAGAGTAAAAGTGTTATAACTGTTCAGCCCTACCCCCTGAACCATAGAGGGATTAGCTGCTCCGGCCTCCTGCTGTTTCTTCAGGAGTGCTTCCATTGTCTCTATGAGCGGTTTCTGCTGCTCTCTCATCGCTGCAGCGTTCTGTTCTTGGATAAGTCGAGCCAATTCCACTTGCTTGTCCCATTGGACTTGCATCCAGTGCATCACGTTTTGTGGATCCATCTTTGGAGTCTGTATCACCTGTGGAGAGAAAAAGAAAAAGGCCCACCAAGTGCGGCACTATGGTTCTCTTTTTACAACCCTAGCTATTTCCCTGTGGACAGAAGCTCCCCTTTCTCACCCAGTGTCCTTCTACACTTATGCCCAAGCTAATTTTACCTTAGGCTTCATGTAGACTCAAGCATGTGAGAAAGGTCTCTGTGTCCAGCTCCACCTGGCCGATCTGCCAGCGAAATTTTCACAGACGGTTCTCCGGGTATGGCAGCAGTTTTCTCCACTTGCAGTAGTATTTCCTTGATAATGTCCTTTGTTTTCCAGGGCAAAAATCCTCAAAACTACGCCAGCCTGTCACCCAGCGAAGGTCCCCAGAGGCAAAGGCATAGGTATTTCACTGGGGCTTATCTTAAACCAGCAAGGGGAGTGGTGTAGAGGGCCCTGCACTGCCCTCTGGGTGTTGAAGTCCCACAAGCTAGTAAAGAAGTGAGTTGCAGTCGGGTGGTAAGACAGGATTTTTATTCCCCTTCCGGGTGGATTTTATATCAATGGAAACAAAGACAAAAAGACCATACGACTGGTACAAAAGAAAGGAAACAAACAGGAACCAAAATATTGCTTCTATCTTTAGCTTCTATGAACAGAACAATAGGTAGCTCAAAACAGTCCTTTTTACAAACAGGTAAGTTTCTCTCTTTCACTCCTGTTATTAGAAAGTCTTAACAGCCTCTTCTGCATAAAGAGGTAATATGGTCAGCAATAATGAGTTTACAATCCATGCAATCATCTGAGGGTTGTTCCCCATGAATATCAAGTTGCATTTCCTCACATTCCCCTTCAGACTGTCCTTCTTTCGGATTGTAAAAAGTGCTATTGCCAAACAGTCTCTCCTCACGGCACTGAGACTTCCCCTCCTCCTCAGTAACAGAGTGGAATGGAAGATTACCACATTCTCTATAGTTTCTTCCCTGAGAGCCCCACAAACTCTGACAACTGCAGGGAAAACTTCTGCATTCAGCTTTCCTTATATTAGAATTAAACAGCCTACCTTCTAGCTCCCTTAGACCGGAGTTTTTCGGTACAGCTGAGTTAACAGGGCTTGGCCAGGACGGAAGGTTCCTACTGCCTTTTCCTTTCAGCTTTTCCTCTGACATGAAAACATCTTCAGGCCAGAACTCCTTTTCCCTTCGGTGCCTGCAGCTGGATTGGCTAGCTTCCTCGGCTTTCCTAAGCCTGGCTCCAAGACCGTGTTCTCTGCTACCTTCGTGGAAAACGTCACTGAGCTTGTGCTTGTCTGTATGCTGCTCTCTGGAGCAGTCTCTGTGGTTGTCCCTGGTTGCTCTGGAACTGGATCTCTCAGCTCTCTCGGATCCACACCTTGTTCCACCACTCGTCCTCTCGGCTCCACCACATCTGGTTCCATCAGCTCTGCCTTTCCTAACTTCAGGTGAGTTAGTTTTATGTGCGTGTGTCATAGTGTCTGCCTGAACTCCGCCCCCTCTCAGCTGCCCTTCATTATCTAATGAATCCTGAGCCTGCTTGCTGCTTGGGCATGTTCTCCCACCTTGTGTCTTTGTATGTATACGTTGCCTACAGCAACTCTGGGCCATGTGCTTCTCTGAGCTGTCAGTGTCAGATCCATTCTCTGCAGTTTTACCTATCTTCATAGGTTCTGATAGATCTACACCATGACAACTATCACCATAGTGGCCCTTCGTACATTGCCACTATGCTGTTGCTACAGATGGAACACTACTATCACCTTTCTCGGGCTCCCTGCCTATGCCGTACATTGCTGACACTGAAATGGTTTCTCTCTACTGCAAATGTGCATCTGACGGCAGGTTTTCATTCGCAGTAGGATTCAGCCCTTCAGTTCAACGCGTTAGTGTGCAGGGAGCCTCTCCACGCCCACTCCCCGCCCATTGACCCCATCTCTCCGCCCTCGCCGCGGAAGGCTTCCGCGCGGGTTGTAACATTGCCACGTGTTAACGTTACGTTACGTTACCACGCGTTAAAGTTACCTACTGCTCATTAACGTTACCTACTGCGCGGTCTGTAAAGTTACCGCAATTTAGTAAACATACCCCTAAGTCTGTTGCAATTTTATTGAGAGCTTTAGGAGCCCTTGTCTCTTTGGGATTTCAAGTTTAAGATAAGTGTTGGTGGTAGTTTTTTGATTTCTTTAAATGCATTTAAATTACAAAAAATGTACACCACAGAAACCAATGAATGATTTATATAAGGGTTTTTTAAAGTGCTGTTATTAGTGTTTAGTATGCGTTATGTACAGCCATTACCTCCAGTCTGAGGCTTCACATCCCATACACACGTTTATGAGATTAAATGTTTTTTCAAGACTTCCTAGAGACTACCTTGTTTTCTTTTTAGTTCCATCTGTCTGCCGAGGTTAGTTATATGACAACTTCCTCTTTGTTTTTTCATTTGTTCATTTAATCAAAGAGGATGTGGGGTTTTCTTTTTTTGTACCATTTAGAACACTTTGAAAGTACACTAACATGATCAAATACCTGTTCAGTTTAACATGTGTCTTGAAAGGAAGATCTAGAATGAGGGGGCATAAGATGAAGTGCAAAGAATAAATTCAGGAGTAATCTCAAGAAATATTTCTTTGTGGCAAGGGTGGTGGAGGTGAAAATGATGGAAACGTGAACTGTCTCTGAATTTTATTTTATTTATTTATTTATTTAAGTTTTCTTTTATACCAATTTATCCAAAATCAAAGCGGTTTACATGGAACAAGTAGCAAGTTACAAGGAACAGTGAACATGTACAAAACTTGAGGTGTACAAAGAACATTTTAACAATGAGTGTAAATACAACCAAAATAACAAAGGCTGTGACAGTAGCTAGTAGGAGGGTTATAACAGGGATTAGGGGTGAAAGGTACTGTGGCAACGGCGCCCCCACTAGGCAGTTGCCTAGTGAAAGCGGCGGGCCATCTTGTATGTTGCTTTAAGCTTCAGTGCTAAGACCTCTGAATGTGTAGTTGCGTGCAAAAAGCAGTCCAAGTGGTATTTTTGGCCAACACAGGAAAATTTATTAAATTTTTCGTTTTAAATTTCAGCTTTGCAAACAGACCTTTGTAGAAGGCTCCAACCACAGCAACAGAAAAAGGATGTTTTCTCCAAATAAACTTTCTTTACAAAAAGTGTATTTCAGCAGTGTTATCAATGAGCAGTTTCTTCCAGCTCTTTAACAAAATAATTTCTTCTTTCCAGAAACAAACATAATTGAACTAGTATTTAACAGCATAGTCCAGCAAACCTTTTAGCTTCCCTTAGCTGCTTCAGGTTTTAACTTTAAAACACTTCTATGCTTGTCAGCACAGAAACTAAAACTGCTGTGTTTAAACTTTCACTCAGCACAAGTGTTCTTGTAGCTTTAACCATGAGATTTCCTTCTCTCTCTAAAGCTTCTTAGCTACAATAATCAGGATAACTGTTTCCTGGGTTTCCTTCCTATTAAACCCTTAGCTTTTCTCAGTCAGAGATTATGCACAAAGAACATTCCATTTGGGAGTCTGTGGAGTCAGGTTCCTCTCCACAGAATTCCACCTCCATGTCTTCCTCTGCATTACATGACTGTGGGGCTTGGACAGGTTCAGGGATTTCAAGTTTTACTTCCTTTAGAAGCTTGAACAGTCTTTCCCACTGAACTTCCCTTCTTCTCCCCGGGATTATATTAGTGTTCTCAGACTTCTTTCCCTTTAGTAAAACATTTAAAGGCTTTGTTTGCTTTACCTTATCTGTAAAAGTATTCTTCCTGGCATGCATCCCATAAGGTACAGCTTCTTCCTCAGAATCGGGTATACTTATTTCTGAGTCAGAGTCACACACATTAACTCCCTCAAACTTTCCCCTCCTACCGCAGAGCTTGACTGTAGACCTTTTACAGCAAGGGCATCTCCTAGGAGTAGCGTCCTCTGAATCAGAGCTGCCTGGGGGATCACTGCAGTGTTTGTCTCTAGCCCTTCTAGGCTCTCCAAGCTTGAAGACTTGTTCCTCTTCAGATGGAGCTGAGACCTCCTGCTCCAGCTTCCTCACAGCTAGCCTTCTCGCTTCCTCTCTCCTGGAAGGAGTGCAATTAGCCTGGATTCTGGCTCTTTCCCGACTGCCGTCTTTCAAGCTGTTCCCGTGTCTTGCTTCTCTCCTGCCGGTCTTGCTGATGCTACCTGCTCTCTCTTTTTGCCTGTGCTTAAATGTTTGCAAGCGTGCTCTCTCTCCTGGCCCCACCCAGAAGTGTATCCTATCACTTCCTATAGTTGCCCTGGAGTCTGGGTGTGGCCTCAGCCTAGCTTTGCAAGTGTGGGTTTTTCCACTGCTTTCATTTTGGAACATGTGCTTAGGTGAGCCCATCCCCCTTTTGGAAGAAAAAGTTTCTTTTTTCTTTGTTTCCCAGGGCTGTGCTGCGCCCTCCTTACCATAGTACCAATGTAATTGAATAATCTAGGGTGAAGGTCATTTAGGCCAGGGGTGAGGTAACAGGGAGACAGTTAAGACACATTTTAATCCTGGGAGTACCGATGGGGTCAAAAGTGACCCCATTGAAAGTTTAACAACGTGTATCTTGGAAACTAGTTTTTCAAGAATACAATCTTTTTATGACTTTTCACATGTCAATATTCTCTTTAAACTGTGCCATGAGAGGAATAATTTTCATCCGCTAGGTGACACTAGTGATGAATTGCAGCACAGAGTACCAGTGGGGTCATTTTTGACCCCAGTTGCTTACGTCCAGTTTGGATCGTGATACAATTTGCAGTTTTGTGAATTTTTTGATCTAACAAAGTTATTTATCATTAATTATGTATCATTTATTTTTTGTACTCTTATTTTATGAAAATTACACATTTTCTGTAATTGATATCATACGTTCTCTCAGTATTTCCGATGAAATCTAAAGGCTTTCAGCTCGTTCATCACTATTATTATACACCTATAGTAAAACTGCTTTGCGTTTTACTCAACTTTATCTTTGTTTATTTATTTTAGGTTATTGTTTATGATGTCAAAACAAAAGTATTCAGCTGCCCAAGTAAGAGAAATATTGCAACGAGATGCTGACAGTGACGGCTCTGAGTCGTCTGATGATGCAGCATATTCAGCAAGAGAACAAGCATATCAGCCAAATTCGGGCAATAAATCTGATGATGACAGTCATGATTCAGATGGCGACAGCAGTTGGTCGCCAAGTGAATGTGAGACTGATGTTGAGCCGGTAACATCGCCTGCAGCAAAGAGTCAAGTTACAGGTCGAGGCAAAGGTCGAGGCTGTGCTGGACGGGGAAGAAGGCAGGAGTCCTCGGTGTCAGTAGCATCTGTGAGGAATCTTAGTTGTGGTCATAGAGGAGCTAAGAGTTCATCAACTATAAGCACAAATGTTGCCATTGAAGCCTATGTATCTAAGGATGCCACATCATGAAACAGGAAACCTATAAAGCAAGCTGCTGGAAGATACGCCAGAGCTAATGTCATGTCCGTACAACAAGGTCCTACAAGGTATGCTGTATGAAATGTTGATGGCCCTCTCACAGCATTCCACTTGTTCATGAGGAAGAACTTATTGAATGAAATCATGATGTGGACAAGCAAACAAGGAAGACAAATTTATGATGACACCTGGAAAGATTTGACAGATGGATAATTTCAACGTTTTCTTGGACTTCTGATCCTCTCAGGGGTGTACAAGTCACAAAATGAATCCATAGTTCAGTTGTGGAACCTTGAAGATGGTCGTTCTGTTTTCAGCAAAAATATGGCCCGTAAAATTTTCAGCAAATTTCTTGTGCTCTCAGATTTGATGATGCAACCAACAGATGTGAACAGTGAGGCGTGGATAAGCTTGCTCCAATCAGACACATTTTTGATACCTGAGAAGCAAGTCTAAGTGACGCCTTTGTTCCTGGTGAAAATGTTAACGTGGATGAGCAACTGCTTGCATTTCGTGGCCGTGTTCTGTTCAGACAATATATTCCAAGCAAACCTGGGAAATATGTCATAAAGCTATGGATGTTGTATGACAGTGCAACGTCATATGTTCTGCGTCTTCAAGTATATACAGGAAGGGAACTCAGACAAAACATGGAACAGAATCAGGGTGAAAGGGTTGTCCTGCAACTCACTGAAGGATTGGCACGATCTGGCAGAAATGTTACTGTTGACAATTTCTTCTGCAGTTTATCCATGTCACGGAAATTGCTAGAAAAACAAATGACACTTCTGGGGACAATTCAAAAGAACAGAACAAAATTATCTCCAGAATTTGTAACAGCAAAGGGCCGAGAGGTATTCACTTCACTGTTTGCCTTTCGCGATGACGCCACTCTGGTTTCCTATTGCCCGAAGAAAGGAAAAGTGGTTGTTCTTCTGAGCAGTTTGCATGATCAAGTAGTAACACATGTCCAGACAAAAAAACACGCATGATCTTGGACTATGATTCTAGTAAAGGTGGAGTAGATATGGCAGATCAAATGTTGCACACGTATACCATCATTCAAGAAACAGCTGAAAACAATCCTATTCCGTGAGCACCTTTGATCAGAACTTCCACCCTACCCACACGATCTAATATCTAGACCCAGCAGAAATGTACATGTCTATGTCCACCCAAAATCACTAATTGTTGTCCCTGGTGATGGCCCCACCCTATAAAATACTATCCCCCCCCCCATGTTATATGTTACACCGCTTTGACCCGGTGAAAAGCGGTATATAAATGCAGTTAAATAAATAAATAAATACCACAAAACGAATGACAAGACGCTGGCCAGTGACAATCTTCTACAACATGTTGGACATCAGTGCTTTTAACGCCTTCATTGTTTGGATGTCACTAAATCCAGAATGGCAGTCCAAGTCAAAGCACAGATGCCGTCTATTCCTCTTGGAATTAGGAAAGCAGCTGCTTCAGAGTAATTGCAGCGAGACTTCTTCCAGCATTGAAGAAGCCACTGATGCTGTTTGCAATGTCGGCATCCCAAAGAAAAGGGCAAGGTGTCACTGCTGTTCCAGAGAAAAAGACAAGAAAAGCAACATAGTTTGCACCTCCTGCAAGCGCAATGTTTGCAAAGAACATTCAGAAATTGTCTGTGTCTCATGCAAATGACTGTAGTACTTTACTGTGTTCATCAAGTGCATGCAAAAACTGCTTTCATGGCAACTCTTCTTCATGTAATTTTATGATAAAGCATTAAATTTCAATACATTTAACCTTCATATGATAAATAATTAATTTGGAATAATATTTTGTCTGTTTAGTTTAAATTTTTCATGGTTAACAATTAAAATTTGTCGTGGGGTCATTTATGACCCCAACGGTATTCAGTGTGTGCAAAAAATCTCGGTAATGCCAGGGTTAAACTGAGCAGGCATTTGACCATGTTAGTGTACTTTCAAAGGGTTCTATGAATAAATAAGTTAGAAAACATGGAATAAGTACAAAGGATCTCTGAGGGCATGAAAGGTATTGTAGAACATAGTAGTTCTTATGGATGGGAAAACTGGATAGGCCATATGGTGTTTATCTGCCATCATTTTCTACATTTCTATGTGTACCTTTCAAATGTTTCCAAGTAAAGTATAAAACATACACATTTATACTAGCACTTAGGTATGCACAAAATTTCAGATTTGCTTTACATGTATAAGTACATAATTCACACACTTTGGGGGTCATTCTGTCCTATGAATAGCGGGGTTGAATGTCCTGTTTGGATGTCCATCCCCGCTATTTGCACCCCTGCCGTACGAACAGCGCATTTGTACGGGGAGGCCTAGACGCGGGTGGGAGGGGCGCTGCTGAGGCAGGGCATGGGCTGGCTGTGACCCCAGATATACAAGACCGATTCTGAGGTCAGCCCTGTATGTCCAGGGCCGTGAACATAGATGGAGGAATTATTCCACCACAGAAGTGAAATAAGTCCCGCTGGACGTCAAGGGATCCTTTTGCCAGGCTGGGAAAAAAAGGTAGGGGTACAGGAAGTTCCCCACAGCCAGACATTATCCATGGGAGGCCGGATTGAGGGTCTGGCTGTGGGGAATGAAGTAAATCAGCAGCGGCCGGCATTTGTGGCCCCCGAATGGAGCCACAGTGCCATGGTGACAGGACGCCATGGTACTGTGGCTCTATTCAAGAGTTTAACTGACGTAGCCAAGCATGTGACTGTGCATGCAGGCCAATCGGAATCATGGCCCGGCCTGCACATTCAGGCCCTAGACCCGATTCTGATTCCGTGGGCACATCTTACATTTTCAAAATGATGAAGATAAGAGAGCTGCCTCAGACCATCACCATACATCAAACTTCAAAGGGGTACAACTAACTGGTTGGTTAGTTTTGCTAGCTCTTCAGGAACACAGTCTTCTGAAAATACAGTAGTTTGAATTCTACTTCCACTCATATTTGTGTGCCATTCCTGACTTTTAATCTGTGAACACAGAACAGAAATATTTGTTAAGAAATACCACTTTATCCTCATCAGCCTCTACATATTCCTCCCCTTCACCTTTGACTCTCACAGTGCCACTTTGGCCCTTCCTACTGTCATATTAACATACTTTAAAAAAAGTATTGTACCCATGTTTTACTATTTTGTCTATTTTTAATTCCATTTGCCTCTTTGCTTTTCTGATTACTTTACCAGCTTTCCTTAGTGTATCCCGATATTACTGTTTGTCTTCCTATTTCTGTGCTTTTATAGTTTATGAAGGCTAACCTCATTTTCCTTACCTTTTCAACTACTGCTTTTGAAAAACATAGTGGTTTATTTTTCTTCTTACATTTATTTACTTTCCTAAAAAAAGGGTTCATTGTCCATAAGAACATAAAATATGTCATACTGAATCAGACCAAGGGTCCATCAAGCCCAGTCATGTTTCCAACAGTGGCCAATCCAGGTCATAAGTACCTGTCAAGTTCCTAAAAAGGTATACAGATTCCATGTTGCTTATTCTGGGGTGAGCAGTGGATTTCCCCAGTCTTCTTTGATAATGATTTATGGTGTTTTTCTCCAGGAACTTGTCCAAACCTTTTTTTTTTAACCTAGCTACACTAATAGCTTTTACTATTTCTTTCGGTATTGAATTCCAGAGTTTGATTACATGTTGAGTGAAAAAATATTTTCTCAGATTAGTCTTATAACCCCCTCAGCTGTCTTTTCCAAGTTGAAGAACAATAATCTTTTAAGTGTTTCCTCGTAGGGGTATCCTTCCATCCCCTTTACCAATTTGATGGCTCTTTACTTAAAATATCTCCTTTCAATTTTGTTCACTTTTATTCTACTTCCCCCAGATCTTCCTAGGAAACTAATGACTCTGAGGCATTCCACCATGTTTGCAAAGTTAGTTTTCTAAAGTTTAGGAAACTCGCATTTAAATTAACCATCTTTACCTATGTTCTAATATTGAAATTCATCATCTGGTGATCACTACATGCCAGATAATCACCTACTACAACATCAGAAACACTTCCTCTAAGTCCACTATCACCTTGTCCTACATGGGTTCCGTTAACATTTGCCAGAACAGTTCTCTCTGTAGACGACACCATAGCAAGGATATCCCAGTCAACAGTTGGCAAATTGAAATGTCCTACCAATAGTATTTCTTTTTTCAGAGCAATATTGTGAATGTCTTCAATGAAATCTCTATTTCTTCTGCCTGTGAGCGAGGTCTGCATATCACACTAATGTAAACAGATTTTCCATTCCTTCTTTCCAAACTAAACTATAGTGCCTTTCTCTTTGTTGGATACTATGCTCAGTAGAAACCTAAAGAAACAGAGAATCATGGAATATGGTAGCAGATAAGGACAATAAGGGTCATTTAGTCTGTCCTTGTCCCATGTTGTCTTATTCTTATCTCCACCACCTCCACTAGGAGAACATTGCATGCATTCATCATTCTATCTCCAGGAACAAGCAGGAATAAGTCCTCACATATGGGTAAGTCGGTACCAACGGAGCCTGCGTGGGATTGCTCCCCAGCTTCCCAGAATGAAAGCTTTTGGGGCATCCCACAGCGCATGTGCGCCGCCTTCCCGCCTTTCCTACCAACTCTCCTCAGTTCTTCTTTTCCGCAGAGCCAGCAGGTCGTGTTCCTGTCACCGCTGAAGAAGTTCTTTATTTTAATTTATTTCTTTGGTCGCGTGTCTGCCTTCCCTGACGCCGGACCGGTACCGCCGGTCTTTTCTTTTCTTTTCTTTAAAAAAAAAACAAAACTATCTTTTTTCCTCACTTGGTATATTTTCTTCTTAGGCCTCTAGGCCCACAAGAAACTTTCCCTCATGGAAAAACCAGCTTCCGGCTTCAAAAAATGCACTAAGTGTAGCGGTACAATTTCTGTTACAGATACTCATGAATGGTGTCTTAAATGTTTGGGGCCTGAACACTCCATCCCAGATTGCCAGTCCTGTTCTCTAATGTCTAAACGAGGGTTACAGAACAGGGCAGCCAAGCTCCATGTGCTGTTTCCCACGGATGCACCGGCGGTAGCATCGACATCTTCCAGGTCTTCCTCTCCTGATGGATCTCAGGTAACCAAACATACTTTTAGCAGGTCCTCGAAGGGCAAATCTCCCTCTAAGCATCGAGATGCCTCCGGGCTTGCCCTTGAGGATCCTGCCCCAGCCAAACAACCCCGGCGGGAAGCTCCGGCTTCCAAAGCTCCTCCTATGGGGTTACAGGTTGACATTGATGGCACGGCCTCGACCGATCATCTGTTAGACTGCTCTGGGGTACCGGCACAATCTCCCGGTACCGACATCCAGGCAGTCGTGGCGTCCATGGATCACACTGTGCAATCCATGCAGCAGGCTATACTGGCTTTCATCAAGGCTGCGACGCCATCGGTACCACAACAAGCTCTGTTGTCGGTACCGGCGCCGGTACCGGTACCAACTTCGATACCGGTACCGGCTGTATCGACATCGGCCAGGATACCGATTCCGGCTCCCTGTCCTGGGCTCTTTCTCGGTACCGACCCGGTACCGGGGACACCCGATGTCGGTACCGATCGATACGCCTATCGATCTTTAGAATCGAGCAGACGATACTTCGATTCTTCTGATGATTCTGAGTCATCGGATGAGTCCCCTGAAGTATCTGTCACCCTTCCTGAGGAGCCTTCTTCTCCAAAAAGGAGAATGTCTCCTCCAGAGGATTTGTCCTTTCAAGACTTCATAATAGAAGTAGCTAAAGGACTCTCTATTTCAGTAACCTCTGAAAAAGAACCTAGAGCAAAAAAATTAGATATTTTGGGATACTCTAAGGTTCCCAGAGAGGCAGTCACCTTGCCAATTCATGAAATTCTTCAAGAACATTTGATTGAATTGTGGGAGACTCCTCTCACCCTTTCTCCTCATTCTCGTAGATTGGACACTATGTACCGTGTCCCTCCTTCTCCTGGATTTCAAAAAACTCAGCTTCCTCACCACTCCATTGTGGTGCAGTCAGCTATGAAGAGGATAAAGAGTACCAAAAGACACTCTTCTACTCCCCCAGGAAGAGAATGCAGGACTTTGGATGCTTTTGGTAGGAAAATCTTCCAAGCTAGCATGCTTATTGCCAGAATCAATTCATACAGCCTTTATATGGGTATGTTTCTGAAGGAGGTTGCAGAAAAACTGCACAACTTTCTCCCTTTTATTCCAGAGGATAAAAGGGATGAGTTCCTTCTTTGGCTTAAGCATACTCAAGACATTTCAAAGTTTTCCAACAGGGCAGCCTTTGATTCTTTTGAAGGTGCCAGCAGAGCCTCAGGCATTGCTATAGCTGCTCGTAGAATTGCTTGGCTCCAGGCTTCTAATCTAGAACCCTGGGTTCAAGAAGGTTTAGGAAATCTGCCCTGTACAGGTGAAAATCTATTTGGCAAAGAGTGGCAAATTAAAGCCACTCAAATGGACGCAGAAAATGCTGCTCTGGATAGACTTTCTAAGTCTACCTCCACTCCGGCCAAAAAGAAATCTTTTAAAAAGTCTTTTTACAAGAAGGGCAGATTTCCTTCCACTTCTGGTCAACAATCTTCTACAGGTCGCTTTGCTACTAAGCGTCAACAACCTAAACAGGCCAGGCCTAAACCTGCAGGGGCTGCTGCAACCCAGCAGTCCCAAGCCCCTCAGGGTTTTTGACTTGATACTAGAGAACTTAACCTTTCTGGCTCTACAACAGCCAGAACCTCTCACCATTCCAGGAAGGTTAGCTCATTTTGCTCCCAGATGGGAGCAAATCACATCAGAGCAGTGGACACTCTCCATCATCAGAGAGGGCTACAAACTTCATTTCTCAGACCTTCCTCCCTTCACCATGGTGAGACATTTAAATTCCCCCACATCTCTCCTCGACCTTCTGGATCAGGAGGTAACCACCCTTCTGGCCCAGAGGGCCATAGAAGAAGTTCCTCTTCTTCAACAGGGGTCAGGGTTTTACTCCCCCTACTTTCTCATTCCAAAGAAAACATGGGGATACAGACCCATTCTAGATCTCAGAGAATTGAACAAATTTCTATGCAAGGAGAAGTTCAAGATGCTTTCTCTAGGCACTCTC
Source organism: Ichthyophis bannanicus (assembly GCA_033557465.1). NCBI lineage: Eukaryota > Metazoa > Chordata > Amphibia > Gymnophiona > Ichthyophiidae > Ichthyophis > Ichthyophis bannanicus. The sequence goes on from CM066044.1 coordinate 116,700,813, forward strand.
CTTCCATACCTACAGAGTCAGGATTGGCTTTCTTCTCTAGATCTCAAGGATGCGTACACTCATGTCCTCATCCATCCATCTCACAGAAAATTCCTACGTTTTCTGTTCCAGGGAAAACATTACCAATACAGAGTGCTTCCTTTCGGTCTAGTCTCTGCTCCAAGAGTGTTCACCAAATGCATGGCAATAGTTGCTGCATTTCTACGCACTCTGGGAATATTTGTCTTCCCATACCTGGACGACTGGCTCATCCGAACTCCAACCCAGTCAGAGGCTCAGATCTCCCTAGACCACACCAGGCGCATTCTGCAATACCTGGGACTTGTGGTAAACCTCCCAAAGTCTCAGCTCACCCCTACTCAGTCCCTAGAATTCATAGGGGCCTGGTTGGACACTACTACTGCAAGAGCCTATCTTCCCCAGGCTCGTTGCCAACATCTAGTGCAGTTAGCCTCCCAGATTCAGTCAAAGAGCCACTTAACTGCCCGGGAGATGCTACAACTACTAGGCCACATGGCTTCCACAGTGCATGTGGTGCCCTATGCTCGCCTACACATGAGAGCAGCTCAATGGACTTTGTCCACCCAGTGGACTCAAGCTTCAGGAGCTCTCTCAGACCAAATAGCAAACTCCAAACGTCTCTTTTGGTCTCTCCAATGGTGGATGTCCACTCAAAATCTGTTGCTTGGGTCCCCCTTCCAACCTTTGTTGCCCCAAGCAATCCTCACAACAGATGCCTCCCAAACAGGTTGGGGAGCTCATCTACAGGACCTCTCCACCCAAGGCACTTGGTCCCCACAAGAGACCTCTCTTCATATCAATCTCTTGGAACTTCGAGCAGTGTTCCTAGCTCTCAAGGTCTTTCATACCCTCCTCAGCTACCAGACAGTCCTCATTCAAACGGACAATCAGGTAGCCATGTTTTACATAAACAAGCAAGGAGGAACTTGCTCTCTGTCGCTTTGCAATGAAGCTCTAAGATTATGGGCCTTCGCCAGAGAGCATCAAATCCATCTCCTGGCAGTATACCTCACAGGAATTCAAAACTCTTGGGCAGACAGACTCAGTCGAGTTCTGCTTCCACACGAATGGTCCCTGCACATGGATCAGGTACTCAGAATCTTCCAGGAATGGGGAACCCCAGACATAGACCTATTTGCAAGTCCGTGGAATGCCAAACTTCCCCGGTTCTGTTCCAGAATTCCATGTCAGGGAGTTCAGGCCAAGGATGCCTTCCTCCTTCATTGGGGTCAGGACTTCCTGTATGCCTTTCCACCCATTCCTTTGATTCCCAAGACTCTGTTTCAAACTTCAGAGGGATCAAGGATCTATTATCCTCATAGCTCCACGCTGGCCACGCCAAGTGTGGTACCCTCTACTTCTGCATCTCTCCCAAGCCCCCTCCCTGGACTTGGGAGCTGCTCCAGACCTTCTGTCTTAGGAGGAGGGGACTTTTTGGCATCCAAACCCCAAGTCCCTTCACCTCAGAGCTTGGTTACTGAAGGCCTAGACCTTCAAGACTTCAATCTTTCGCAGCAAGTGAGAGATATCCTCCATGCTTCCAGGAAACCTTCCACTAGGCGTTCCTATGCTTTTAAATGGAAAAGATTTTCCATTTGGTGTGCTCAACAGGGTCTTGACCCTCTGGCACTTCCTGTGAATTCTCTATTAGAATATCTCCTGCATCTTTCCAATGCAGGCCTTAAGACGAATTCAGTAAGGGTCCATTTAAGTGCTATTGCAGCATCCCTTAAGCCTATCAATGGACAACCTATTTCCTCTCATCCTCTTATTGCAAGATTTATGAGAGGCCTAACTTTAACTAAACCTCCCATTCGACCTCCTCCGGTGGCATGGGACTTAAATTTGGTTCTTGGTCAGCTTATGAAGCCACCTTTTTGAACCCTTAGCCACTACCTCCTTGAAATTTCTTTCCTGGAAGGTTATTTTCCTTATTGCAATCACTTCTGCTCGCCGCATCAGTGAACTGCAGGCCTTAGTGGCTAATCCACCTTATACAAGGTTCCATCATGATAAGGTAGTCCTTAGGACAAATCCTCACTTTATGCCTAAAGTGGTCTCACCTTTTCATCTTAATCAAGAGGTATATTTACCTGTATTTTTTCCAGCTCCTCTGCAATAGAGTAGACACCCAGGAAGGGGTAGATAACATGAGGAGGGATCTAGCTAAGCTTGAAGAATGGTCTAGAATTTGGCAGCTGGGATTTAATGTTAAAAAATGTAAGGTCATGCATTTGGGCTGCAGCAATCCAAGGGAGCAATACAGTATAGGAGGTGAAGTACTTTTGTCCACTAAAGAAGAGCGGGACCTAGGCGTGGTTGTGTCTGATGATCTTAAAGTAGCTAAACAGGTGGAAAAGGCGACAGCAAAAGCTAGAAGGATGCTTGGGTGCATACGGAGAGGAATGGCTAGCAGAAAAAAGGAGGTGATAATGCCTCTGTATAAGTCTTTGGTGCGACCTCATTTGGAGTATGGTGTGCAATTCTGGAGACCGCACCTTCAAAAGGATGTGAACAGGATGGAGTCGGTGCAGAGGGTTGCTACCAAAATGATTAATGGGCTTCATTATAAAGCATATGAGGACAGACTTAAGGATCTTAATATGTACACCTTAGAGGAAAGGCGGGATAGAGGTGATATGATTGAGATGTTTAAATACCTCCGTGGCATAAATGTTCAGGGAGAGAGCCTCTTTCAATTGAAAGCAAGTTCTGCTACGAGGGGACATGGGATGAGGGTGAAGGGAGATAGATTCAGGAGTGATATGCGGAATATTTCTTTACGGAAAGAGTAGTGGATCCGTGGAATAGTCTCCCAGTGGAGGTGGTAGAGATGAGGACAGTAACTGAATTCAAGAAAGCATGGGACCAACACAGAGGATCTCTAAAGGCAAAAAGTGGACTGTTGTAGTTGTTATGGAAGGACAGACTAGATAGGCCATGTGGTCTTTTTCTGTCGTCATATTTCTATGTTTCTATGCATCCACTGCAGAGAGGAACCTTCATACTCTAGATTGTAATAGAGCTCTTGCTTTTTACTTACACAGGACACAGCAACATAGAAAGTTTTCCCAACTTTTTGTTGCTTTTGATCCTTCTCATTTAGGACTTCCAGTCTCTAAAAGAACACTGTCCAATTGGATTGCTCAGTGTATTTCTTTTGCTTACCAGAGTAAGAACCTTTCTCTGGAGGGCCATGTCACAGCTCACAATGTGAGGGCCATGGCCACCTCTATGGCTCATCTTCATTCTGTGTCCATCGACCAGATCTGTCGAGCAGCCACCTGGGCCTCTGTTCATACCTTCACAGCCCATTACTGTTTGGACAAGGACTCCCGCCGGGATGCCTTGTTTGGTCAGGCTGTCCTCAGACACCTGTTCCATTCTTGAACAACTCCTGCCCTCCTTCCCTGAATGGATGCCTGAGATCCATAGGAAGACGAGGAACCCTCAGGGTCCCATACCCTTGGGGATCTCCCAGGCATCTTAGCTAGGGAGTCCCCATATGTGAGGACTTATTCCTGCTTGTTCCTGGAGATAGCACAGTTACTTACCTGTAACAGGTGATCTCTGGGAACAGCAGGAATTAGTCCTCACAACCCTCCCACCTCCCCTAGGAGTTGTATCTCTCTTTGTCTTTCCTTTCCTCTCTCTCTCTATTGTCTCAGCTTTAAACTTGAACTGAGGAGAGTTGGTAGGAAAGGCGGGAAGGCAGCACGCATGCACTGGGATGCCCCAAAAGCTTTCATTCTGGGAAGCTGGGGAGCATTCCCGCGCAGGCTCCGTCGGTACCGACGTACCCATATGTGAGGACTAATTCCTGCTGTTCCCAGAGATCACCTGTTACAGGTAAGTAACTGTGCTTTCTATGTAAACATATTTCCTTAGATTACTCTTGAGCTTTATCATGTTCAACCTCATTCCATGGTTCCTCATTTTAGAGAATCCTTTTAATGAAAGAGGTCTATTTCCTCTGCATTTATTCCTGGAGGTATTTGAACATCTATATCATATCTCTTCTTTCTCCAAGGATATACATATTTAGATCTTTAAGACTGTCCCCATAAGCTTTATGCAAAAGACTGTTGACTATATTGGGGTCAAACTTCTGAACCGGTTTCATATAGTTGGATTTTACTGGTTGACATTTGAAATAGTTTTGTAAATTGAAATTTTCTCTGTGTTTTATGCTTTTCATTAATATCATTATGGGCATGTTTTATTTATTTATTTAACAGATTTCTTTATACTGTTTTATCATTTCAGTCAAAGCAGTTTACATTGTAACTTAAACTTGGTAATGTGCATTAAACAGGGACATTGATAACTTGGATTTTTCTGAGGCAATGGAGGGTTAAATGACTTCCCCGAGGCCACAAGGAGTGTTAATAGGAATTAAAACCTGGTTTCTTGGTTCCCAAGCAAGTGCTCTAAGCATTAAGCTACCCCTCCATTCCTCTAACCTTTAGGCTACTCCTCCACTCCACTGTTTTGTGGATTAGCAGAAAATGGATTTACAAAAAAAGAAAGAAAGATAGCTCTCAAAAGCAGGCCACAAATGTATGTATTAATCCAATAACAATTTATCATCTACAACTTGTTTGTTTTTGGCCTTTAGTTCTCAACATTACAAGAAACTAAAATGAACAATCCAACATATCAACTTAAATCTGCATAAGGCTTTAGGAAGTATGGCCCTTTTTTGCTCAGTGCCATTCTTCATCTATTAATAATTTAATACTTCTTCTCTGTCAAGTTGCAGGCTTTGACCCCTAGTTCATTGCCTCGTCTCTGCAGCTAAACTGCACTTTCTTGACTCTATTTCAGGATGTAAAATGGAAATGTCAGGGCTGCCAGCTGCAGGTAAAAGTTTAAATAGTCGCAACTCAATAGTAGAATAACAGACCCACTGTAGAGTTCAAAGGCTATTACTGTAACATGGAAGTATGTGTGCACTGAAAGGGAAAACTGCATAGATGTACAATATCTACTGGCAGTTGCACATGTGTGTGAGGATTCCCTGGATCGAACCATAACAATAAGTTTACAAAGATATAGAGTACACATTGCTTAATGTACTAACTCTACAACAAGATAGTTCAAAGACAGGGAAAAATTGGCAGTTTGCTGAATTTCACCATGCTGCAGTAGATATGTGTAAACTGCTTGCTGACTAACTAGCTCCTCATCTATCTGTACTCATGATAGATTATAGGTCTTAATGGTTTGCAATGGGTATGCAATAGCTTTGCTGAAAGTTTTGTTTTGGTCATCTGTGCATTGTAATACTGAGCTCAAAAACAAAATGTCTATTTATATGCTTATTAGCCTTTATAGAACTTTTATTTAAGGTATGTCGAGACAGAATTCACCATTTTTGATTAGGACATTTAGGTCAGAAAAGGGATATCCAAGCAGGTACATTCAGAATTTCCCTGGTATTTTATAAAAGGCTCGCTGAACAGAATCTTTTGTAAAATACATACAAGGATGTGCAGATATGTGAATGTATTTACTGGCATGAAAGGAGGAAACAGTGATTTTACAAAAAAAATTTGCAAAAAACCAAATGGCTTTATGCAGAGTGCTTACATGTATGAGTGCCAATTTTGCAACTTACATACAGTAGGCAGGTGCTGGATTTTGTAGAACTACACATAGAAGAGGAGCCAGTTGAAAGGCTGATTCTAAACCTAAAATGTTAGGCTTTCTGAGATCTTTTTTTCTTTTAAGAACAGAACAATGAGGACAATTGCCTCCTCACTCCTCAAATCCCCTGATCTAAATGATAAGTTTGCTCAGGCTATGTATGATTCATAGAAGTTGTAAATGCCAATAGGAGAATTGTGTAGGAGATATTATCAGTAGTAGATAAATATACATATATAAATACTCTGTCTGTCTAGGGGATACTGCTACACTTCTTTTCCCAGTATTCTATAGAACCATGTGGCAAACAAACCACATGATAAAACAAGAACAAGTCCTGTTTGCATAAAAATTAGACTTTATTTCTGATAGCAAAAATAGAGGAAATACTAGAATAAATTAGCTTTCTGAGGTAGTATATTATTCAGCCCTATGTAACATTACCAAGAGATCTAATCTCTGTTTTAGGAACCAATGTCACTGAGTCGCATGCACTCAGACGTACAGTAAATTATCTGTTTGTCTAAGCTAGTCCCAAGCTCCAGGAGAAATTAAAGACCAGTACCTTAGCTCTCGCCAGAATACTCATGGCGGGGTCTGGAACATTGTCTCCAGCATGGCATGAAGTCAAAGTATGGCAGAGGTCCAGCGTCAGCTGAGATGAACTGCATGGTCACACACTGAGCTGCAGGGCTGTGGAGGAGAGTTTCACTTTGTCCAGAGGCTTTTCCCTTAGACAGTATCTGACTATTTCAGCCAGAGAGAGAGACAGGCAGGCAAACAGTTTGTGTCAGACATTGGAGTTCCCAGGTGTTCTGCCAGACTATGTGTGCTTCAGAGTACTGCAGAGGTGTTTGCTGGCTGTGTCTGTCTGCATTCTGTTCCCTTCTCTGAGTTCATTCTGACTTTTTCTCTATTCTGGGTTCCAGTGTACAGTCATATAATTCTTTGTCCTGAAAACCTGGTGATTGGCTGCTCTCGAACCCTGTATGTCATCGTCAACAAATCTGGTAACAGGTAATAGGTGGTCCTTCTGCAAACAAAGGTCCATCGTGCTAGAGTTGCTGAGGTGCCGGTTCATACATTGTTGCAAATCTAGCACAATGAAGGTCTCAGCCATGATCTTCTGCACATAGTCAGCTGTAAAAGTGCTTTTACAGTGAAGTATCATAAACTGTCAAAATTGCTCAATTGGAAGTTTTAATGCTGAGTTATAACAAAACAGGAATTCATCTTGTTTAATTCAGTCTTTGGTTCAGAGAAGGCCCCATGGTTCAGGCTTTGGTTCAGAGCAGGCCTCATCTTGTAGCAGGAAGTCATGCTAATGGTTCAGGCATTAGTTTCTGAAAAGGTACCAGCCCTACAACTGTGGAATATTCATACCCTATACCCTTGATGTCTGTAGGTCCTGTACATATTGGAGGCATATTTAGTGGCAGCAGCTAGGATAAATATAATGCCTAGCTGCTGCCACCTCAATTAAGACCAGACATTCAGCGGCAAAATATATTCAGTTTCCACCACTGAATATCCGATTGCCCGGCCACTGACACAGCCCTCCAATTAGGGGCAATATTCAACTGCTTACTGGATTGCACAAAGCAGTTAAAGTTAGGACAGCCATTCACTTGTCCTAACTTTAATTACTGAAACCCTCCAGTTAGCAGCTGAATGTCACTACTAACTGGATAACAGCTCTCACTGTTCACGCTCTGCCCACAGACCACTAGGATTTTAACCAAGCATTTTTTCAGTGGTCTGTGGAGATATTCAGTGGGTCTAACTGGTCAGTGCTGCTGAATATCATGGTGATTGCATTTTAGCCAATTACTGTAGCTGTAGCCATTTGGTCTACAGTGTACTAGGAGCAATGAAGTAATTGTTTTGTTTATATTTTACTATGCTAAATTACATGGGAATCTTGATGATGATGATGCCTATTGCACTTCATTAGTATCAAGCTGTGTGGCTTGATAGTAATGAACCTCCACTATCTGTAATCACTTGGACAATGGCGTTGGAAGAATTGTCTTCATTATTCACAGTGAGTAAAGAATAGTTGGATCTCAGGAATGGAAGGTGTCCTGTCTAGTTGAGTTCATGTGTAATCATCAAAGGGGCATCCTTCATTCTTGTGGAAGGCTTGCAAGGGACAACTCAGAGGGCTTCTTTATGCTTCAGGGGATTGTGACTTTGAATAGGAGTGGGACTAGGGTCTGCATTCAGGGAGGTCTTGATGACGAGGTTGGGAGAATGAAATCTCAATATTAAGCAACCATTACATGTAGAGCTGGTTATCATGGGGGATTCCATGTAGAGCAGGTTATCATGGGGGATTTGAGGATATAGTGTACTCACTAAAACGTTGACAGCTGGTCCAAGACAGGTATGAACTTCTAGTTTTATTAGATATATTTAAAGTAGCAAATTCAGAAGAGACTAGCACATTATCAGTCAATCAAATGAATTTATGACATAAAGTTTGATTAAGACATTCATGGTGAGATTACAAGAAAAATTAATTCATTAGAAAAATGATAATGAATAACAACATAATAATGCATATCCCTGCTAAAAGGCTAATTTACATATATTTTTTTATTTTTATGTGGATACACTCTAATTTTAGCATGTATCTGCTAATGTCATCTGAACCCAGTTTGGTGGACACATAAATGCTTAAATGGCCTCTTAAAAATGCCAACTACATGCCTTCTGCTATGATGATGAGCACATTGTCGATAGGCATGCACAGATATGTGCATAGGTTATAAAATAATTTACATTCATACCTAAAAATTATAGGCAAGGGCAGCATATTACTTTTAGCATATACTAAACAGCATTAGTAGGCACTGTTAAGTTTTTGTGTTTAGACCTCGGGAACCTCAGAAAGTGTAATTTTGTAAGCCATTTCTATAGATAACATGATGTTTTTTATCCATGAAAATGTGCTTTTAGAAACCTGTTCTTCCTCTGATACAAGGTTTTTCGCAGGACAGGGTATGAAATATCTGTCCATACAATTTATGTGTAGTTCAACAACAAAACTGAAGAACAAAATAAAAATAGGTCAGTAAATAGCTGGCATCACATGGCCTGAAGAGGACCTCTAAAGTCATAGTCAAGGACAGCTGATAACTTGATTATTTTTTAACTACCTTGGATTATGAAGGTTGTAAGGATCACATGTTATTCCAAAATAAGAATACAAAAAGGCTCATGTAGTAAGATGATATAACATGGGCCATTTTCATGAGTTAATTAATGTGCAATAATGGCCCTTGCTAATTGCATTCAAATAACCTTTGTAATAATTTGCCTCCACTAAACTTATGACAATAACAACTGTTATTAAAGCAGAATATCTTAACTACACCTCCCTGAGGTGTAGTTAGTTAAGATTCTTGAAATAATGACTCTGTTGTTATATTTATGCATTCTAATGAGAATTCTTTTGCTATGCAAATATAGATAATGAGGAGATTTACATAACTAGGAAGCTCAGTATCTAATTTAGCATAGCTTTTATACTATTTATGATATCTAAAGAACTCGTGATGAAATGTCAAATAACATGCTGAAATATTTGTAAATGGAGTATGTATTTGCCATTTTAGTGAGCATTAACACATTTGTGAATGCTGGTAAAGCTTAGTACATTGGTTTCAAGGTCATATTGACCGAACATAGTTTAGTCAATCATAACACTGATTTTTTCATAAATATACCATTAATGTGTTTCTCCTATATAAAAACAGTTGTTATAATTTTTGAGGGTTGCTTAATATATTACTATTTTTTGTAAAAACACCATTCTTTAGCACACTTAACAATCTTTCAAGCAAATGGGAAGTAATGAAGCTCTCTTTCCTGTTCTTTCGGTCTGGTTTTGAAAGTGGGTCACTCAGGATTATTAGGTAATGATATCACTTAAAAACTACCCGCTATTTTAGCAGCATGATGCCACTTAGTTGTGGTTTAATAAATGTGCCAACATGGTATTTTAAAGTGAATGTGGCTCATAATATTGCAGATGAGCACTGCTCTGGTTCACATCAGGAAAATTACTTTTCCCCAAATGGAAAGTTTTCAATTCCTTTTGAATAGCGTGGGCTGGTAGAAATAAATTTCATATGTTTCCTGTGTCTTCACTGCATGGTTCCTGCTGCTTCATTAATACAGACTTTAGAGCTTTCGGTTTCTATGGTTGCTTTCCTATAGCTCTTTTGAAGAGCTACAGCACATAAAGCAAACAAACTTCACAGATCTTCTAAACCTAATATTTCTCTGTATGCCCAAGGGATATCAAGTGCCATATACCTTATGCCGCGGAATATCCTGAGTTTTCTTTCATCAGTTTAAATCTCGAGACCCCAAAAATCTGTCAGATTCTAGATATAGATGTTAAAGATGTGCATTCACTTGAAACATCAACAAAGCTTCATATTATTTTAATCCAAAACATGGCATTGAAAAATCAGTTCTTCCCCCTCGCCTCCTCCCCCCACCACCATTTCGTTACAGGTTAGGCTGTCCTCAGACTGATAACCCTTGGATTAAAAAGCAGGCAGTTTGTAGAAGAGCCATCATGTCTCAATGGGGACTGACTCTCAGCAGCCTGCTGTTTTGATAGTTCTCCTCCTTCCTATTTCCTAATTGGCCAAAGTTTGTCTAGTCTGGCGCTCTATGAAAAATGCTAATTGGATTGTTTGCCTTGTGAAACTATTGACTCCTGCTGTAGAGATATACTCCAAAGCTTTTTATTTTGCCTTGTCCTTATGCTAGAATTCTGTGAAACCATGTCTAAGTATATTGTTAGAGACATTTACCTAGCCTAATCCAGATTTTGGTTGATCTTTAGGATAAAGGATATTGCTCAATAAAGGAAATTCCTCTTTTTAGTGCATCTATCTCATAGCCCCATTTGAACCATGTCACACCCCAGCCCCTTGGCAACATGCCTAAAGAGCTAGGGTGGACATTATGTCCTTCATAAACGGGTTGAAAGCTATCTTCAGCACTAAAGCATGTTGGGAGTTGTAGTTTCCCTTTTAAAAGTATAGCCGTGACAAACCAGTATGAAGGTAAATGATAAAGATTTTATTTCCCCAATGTCACAAGGTTCAACATAAAGCATCAGGATATTCTCTCCAGTTAGTATTTCCAAAGATATTTACAAAACTCAGGTTGAATGTGTTTCACAGTCACTACTTCTGTTCAAGGATTTTAATCCAAAAATATAGCAGATGAAACAAAACACAAGCTTCTTCATTCAGCTTAGTAAAAATGTTCTCTTTTATCCTTTCCTTCTTTAGTAACACCAAGCACAGGTGCTAGGCAATATTCCTTTGGTTAAACAAGCTCTTACCTTCAACAAGGTCAGACTTCTTTACTCTGTTACCCAAAAGCGCACATCCTGAAAGCTATTCTTCAGTTAAGAACTCCATGCTTCCAGCCAAACATAATGTGCAATCCATGGGAAACTCAGGCAGTAAGGAATCCTGTTCGCTAGGATTTATCTGCATTTCTTCCTGCTCTGAAGAAACATCAATTTGCTCTGAGCTTTCCCCGTATCTCCCAGGATATACTTTCTTGGGGGATCTCTGTAATTCCCTCCAGCAGTGGTCTACCCGGTATGGAAGACAGGTATCTGGGGTTTGAGCTATCTCTTTCTGGCTAGGTTCACAAACCTCTCTCCAGCTGCGGTTAAATAGTTCCTGGCCCCCTTGCTTAAGTTCCTCTCTGGTGTTAATCGCTGGCTCCCTGTTCCAGGCTTGGTTCTTCTGCCTCCTAGCTTGAGCCCTGGGCACCCACCTCTGAACACCTTGAGACTTCCAGTCTGGCATAGATGTGGGAAGACTTTTATGCTCTCTCTCCCTGAGCTGTGCCTTCCTGGTACCTCTCCTGACGGCTTCTCCTTGGAGCTCTCCACCTTGGAACTGCTGGCCTCTTTGGAACTTTCTCTTATCCTGCAACAACAGCCCCTCCGGCTGCCTTTCTTGGTGTTGCTTCGTCGCCTTCTCCCTCTTCTTCTTCCCTTTCTCTCCTTCTAAGCAAGGCTTATAAAGCTGCTTCTCTGTCAGGGTTTCTCTCACTCCTCCCAGGTATGTGTGATCATCCCCTAAGTTTGTAACTACCTCAGGATAGCTTGGGTGTGACAACCTAACTTCAGACTTTCTGTGCTTACTTCCTCTAGCTGCACTCTGCAGTGTGTGTATTGCAGACCTGTCACATTCTTTAAAGGTATATTCACTAGTTTTTCCTATCTCCATAAGCTCACTAGCATCCTCTTCATCACAACCACACAGTGGCCCAATCTAAATCTTAATGGTCCAATCCAATCTTGCTCTTCTGTAATCTACTACTACTACTATTTAGCACTTATATAGCACCACGCACGCAGCACTGCACAGGTACATATACAAGAGACAGTCCCTGCTCATCGGAATCATACTCGTCCGAGCTTACAATCTAGTTGAGACAGTATAGAGTATTAGTCAAGTCGGTGTAGGCACAATATGGTCATTACAATTCAGATCGGTCGTGAAAATTGACCGGAGTAAGGTAAATTGACTGGAGTCAGGGTGAGATAAAGGATAGAAGTCAGGATCTGAAAGCGATAGTGAAGAGGTGGGTCTTTAATCTGGATTTGAAGAGGGTCAGGGAGGGTGACTGGCGTATAGATACAGGTAGGCTGTTCCAGGCGTAAGGTGCAGCAAGGTGAAAGGAGCGAAGTCAAGAGTTAGCGGTGCTAGTGAAAGGCTTAGATATAAGTAGTTTGTTGGCGGAGCAAAGTTCCTGAGAGGAGGTGTAGGGAGAAATGAGAGATGAGAGGTATTGAGGGGCCGCAGAGTGAATGCATTTATAGGTCAGCAGGAGAAGTTTAAACTGGATACAGAATTAGATGGGGAGCCAGTGAAGTGACTTGAGGAGAGGGGTAGTGTGGGCATGGCGAGACTGGTGGAAGATTACTCGAGCAGCATAATTTTGTATAGATTGAAGGGGAAAGAGATGACTCGCGGGGAGACGGGCAAGGAGCAGGTTGCAGTAGTCAAGGCGAGAGGAGACTAAGGAGTGAACAAGCGTTTTGGTAGTGTGTTCAGAAAGGAAGGGGCGGATTTTGCTGATGTTCTAGAGAAAGAACAGGTCTTAGCTACGAGCTGGATATGTATGGTGAATGAGAGAGAGGAGTCAAAGATAACCCCCAGATTGTTGGCTGAGAGGACAGGAAGGATCATACAGCCATCCACAGAGACTGAGAAAGGGGGAAGAGGAGGGGAATAATTGGGGGGGAAAGGCAAGGAGCTCGGATTTGGCCATGTTCAACTTCAGGCGGCAGTGTGACATCCAGGCAGTGATGGCAGAAAGGCAGGCAGAGATCCTGGTCTGGATTGCTGGAGAGATATCAGGTGTAGAGAGGTAGATTTGGGAGTCATCAGCATAGAGATGGTACTGAAAGCCATGGGAGGAGATGAGCACGCCAAGGGATTGGGTACAGAGAGAGAAAAGGAGGAGACCCAAGACAGATCCCTGGGGTACACCAACATGGAGCGGGGAGGGAGAGGAGGAGGAGCCACCAGAGCATAGACTAAAGGAGCAATGGGAGAGGTAGTAGGAGAACTAGGATAGTATGGAGCCCCAGAAACCAAGTGAGGAGAGGGTGGTGAGGAGGAGATCATGGTCAACAGTGTCAAAGGCAGCGGAGAGGTTGAGAAGAATGAGGACTGTGTAGAGGCCCTTAGATTTAGCCAGGGACAAGTCATTAGAGACTTTTGTAAGAGCCATTTCAGTGGAGTGTAGGGGACGGAAGCCGGATTGTAGTGGATCCAGGAGGGCCTGGGAGGTGAGGAAGTCGAGGCAGTGGCGGTGGACTGCTCATTCTAGTAGTTTAGATATTTTATTTATTTATTTATTTATTTACATTCTCTTATATACCACGCTATTCTGCATCAGTACGGTTTACATTGAACAAACTGAAATTACATTGAACAGGGCATTATAACTTGGAGATAACTATTTTACAGGGAACATGGGCTATGGAGGGTTAAGTGGCTTGCCCAAGACCACAAGGAGCACCTGTGGGACTAGAAACCCCAGTCCTTCCGGCCCAAGGTTGCTGTCCTCTAGTGGGATTTGAACCCCCGACCTTCCGGCCTGAAGTACCTTGCCCCAACCACTAGGCCACTCCTCCACTCCTCCATATGAAAGGAAGGAGGGAGATGGGTCGATAGTTAAAAGGACAGGTGGGATTGAGTGAGGGTTTCTTGAGGAGAGGTGTGACAACAACATGTTTGAAGTCTTTGGGGACAGTTGCAGTGGAGAGTGAGAGGTTGAGAATATGAGAGATGGAGGGGACAACGGTGGGGGAGATGGGGTGTAGGAGGTGGGTGGGGAAATGGTCAGAGGAACAGGTGGTGGGTTTGGAGGAGTGTGGTTTCTTCTTCAGAGATTGTAGGGAAGGGGGAGAGGGTAGTAGGGGAAGTGTAGATGGGAGGGGAGAATTGGGGAGGGGTGGAGGTAGGTGAGGAAGTGGGGAATTGGAGGGTAATTTTGTGGATTTTATCATGGAAGTAGTCGGCTAGGGTTTGGGCAGAAAGGGAGGGTGGGACCGGGGGCGGAGGCACCTTGAGGAGAGAATTGAGGGTACTAAAGAGGCGGCGAGGATCAGAGGCTAGGCAGTTAGTCAGATGGATGAAGTATTCTTGTTTGGCAAGTGCTATAGCTGACTGGAAGGAGCCAAGCATGAATTTAAAGTGTAGAAGTTCCTCATGGGAGCGGGATTTGGTCCAGGCACGTTAAGCAGAGCGGGCACAGGTGCAAAGATAGCGGGTAGTGGATGAAAGCCAGGGCTGGGGAGCAGAGCATCTGACAGGATGGGGGGTTGGTGGGGCAAGAGTGTCAAGAGCTGAGGATAGTGCAGCATTATAAGAGGACACTACTTCGTTGATGGATTTGGAGGACATAATGGTTGAAAGAGATGGAGAAATGGTGGAGGAGAGGGTCAAGGGATCGATATTATGTAGGTTTCTAAATAGCTCGGAGGAGACAGGATGAGGTTGAGACAATGGAAGCTGGATATTAAAGGTTAAAAGGTGATGGTCAGATGAGAGAAGTATTGAGTTGCGGAAGTTTGAGGGAGAGGAGTTGGAGAAGAGTATTAAGTAAAGGCAGTGGCCGTGCAGGTGGGTGGGGGCAGTGGAGCAAAGTTGAAGGTCAAACGAGGAAGTGAGGGAGAGGAACTTTAAAGCATGAGGATTGGAGGGGTTATTGACGTGAATGTCAAAAGTCTCCAAGAATAAGAGTGGGGGAGGAGGGATCCAGAAAGATGGAAAGCCAAGAGTCGAAGTCGGTAAGGAAGGTCGATTTGGATTTGTCGGGTGGGCGATAGATAACAGCTACTCGGAGGGGGAGTGGTGTGAGGAGGTGAATGGAGTGGACTTCAAAAGAGAGGGAGGAGTGTGATTGGGGCAGTGGAAGGGGTTGGAATTGGCAGGAGGGAGAGAATAGAAGCCCAACACCACCACCACAGCAAGTGGATCGAGGTGTATGGGAGAACTGGTAGCCACCATGGCAGAGAGCAGCAGCGGATGCGGTATCATCTGGGAGGAGCCAGGTCTCAGTTCGGGCAAGGAGGTGTAGCGCATTGGAGATAAAGAGATCATGGGTAAAAGGGAGTTTGTTAGAGACTGAGCATGCATTCCATAGGGCATATGAGAATGGGAGAGCGGAGGGGGAGAGGAGAGGGATGTGGATAAGGTTGGACAAGTTACGTGAGGATTTATTTCCAGAGTAAGACAGTGGTTGAGATCGAGAGGGGCCGTTACGTGAGGATCTATTTTCAGAGATCGAGAGGGGCCAGGGTGCGGGTGGGTGTGTCTGGATGAGTGCGCCCTCCATGAGGGACATGAGGGAGGGGGAGTGAGAGGGGAGTGAAGGGGAATATTGATAAGTTTTGTTAGGTTACGTGAGGATCTTTTATCAGAGTGAGACTGGACTCTGAGGGGGATATCTGTGGATGAGTGATTGGGGTATGAGTGAGGGAGGGTGGGAAGGGAAAAGAGGGGGATATGGATGAGATTAGATAAGGTATTGTGAGGAACTCTTCTTAGAGTGAGAAAGAAATCGAGGGGGGCCAGGGTTGGGGTTGATATTACCTGATGAGAGGAGAAGGAGTAGTAGAGAGTGGGGTAGAGCAGAGGCGGTATGGCGGAAGCGGGGGTGGGGTTGTCTTGAAGAGAGAGGGGCTGTTTGAATGAGGGGGAGGGTGTGATGAAGCTCAAGAGCAGATGCTAGGTTAGGAGACAGAATGGAGGGAGAAGTGAGGAAGATAGAGGGAGAGAGTGGGGGGAGAGGAGTGGGGGTGCTGGTAGGAGGGGAAGCAGTTGGGGAGCATGAAGAAGAGAAGGACAATGTGATGAGGAGCCATAGGGGAGGAGTGGTAGGGGCTATGCAGCACATGTAATCCTACAAGCAATGAGGACTTACAGGCGTATGTAATTTTACAAACAGTGAGGACTTACAAGAGGGGACAACATGCTATGGCGTATAGGTTAAAATACAAGCAAATTACAAGCAGTGGGTAGTGGGGAGACTGTAGCCTGTGCAGCAAGGTCAATGTAAGCAATGGGAGGCAGGTTTAATGCAATTAATGTCCAAGCAAAACAGAATGTGTTATGAGGCAGCAGTGGATTGCCTAGGCAAAGCAATATGTTAACAATGAGACAGCAATGGATTGTCCAGGCAAAGCAATATGTTAACCTACAAGCAATGAGGCAGCAATGGATTGTCTAGGCAAAGCAAAAATGTTAACTGCAAGTCAAACTGTTATTTAGCAAATGACTTGAATGATATGCTATCATCGCAAAATTAATACAGAATATTTGTATCAGTTGATTAGTAATATTACAAAAACATTTACTTTCCCATTGTATTCTTTTGTTTTGAACATCGTCTCCTATGGAGTAGGGATGCTTGCATATTTTTTAACAGATTTAGAGGAAGCAAGGTGGTAACTGAAATGTGGGCTATGTTTTGTCTTTTTCCCAAAATCTGTTCTGCCATTAAGCATTCTCTGTGGTCTTCCTGTGCTTCTGTGGTCTTCCTATTGATAATGTCCAGAGAGGGAGTTTACACATCCCAAAAGGGGTCATGATATCATGTATATAGTAATGAAACTCATAATGTATTTAATGCAAGGGAGGTGGAGCTCACCTAAAAAGTAAATAGGGTTTTCCCTTCTTTCATGCTTGTTTGCTTAAGGAACATATTCGCTATCACATAAAGATGGCATTCAGCAAGACTATAAAAAACCAAAAACAAACCTGATTATTTCTACTCTCTGGCACCAACAAGAGACACTTGATACAAAAATAGCTCTTGCAAATGCAGAATAAATATATTCTAAGTGGTTTCTTCTATTCAAAATATATTCAATGAAATGGAATGCCTGTGTCCCTTTTTTAAAAAATTCTGTAACATCCATGCACAATCCATAAATGAATATGTAGAAAAGTCCTCTTAAATCCATAGGAATGAAATCTAATTTGATGACCTGACATAAATCTTTTGTTATTTGACATAAAAAGAAACAGAAAAATGATCAAAAATCATTGAAAAACTGAGGTTACCATTACATGAGTAGAATAACCTGAGAAGTACATCTAATTCATCTGGAGAGTCATCTACGTTATCTCTCAGAACGAAGACACATCTAGTTATTGATATTGAAGTTCAGCTATTGAAGTGGGCAATGTCAAGGGTCATGGTGACCCTCATTACTATACCTTTGATTTATAGAGAACACATCAAATATTCAGCAGGTTGAGGTAACAGATATGCCATATCGAGTGTACAAAAAGGTGAACAAACAGATTTATATTGACAGCATATCCTCTCTTCTTAGATGGTAAGTGGGAGGGGCGTGTAGAACAAAATCCATGCAAGCCAGTCAACAAATGCTGAAAAGCAATGAGCACAAATGCTCAAAGCCTATCCAACAAAGTTCCTGACCTGGAAGCCCTAATGGGGGAAATGGAATTTGTGGCCATTACAGAAACATGGTTTAACAAGTCACATGAATGGGATAGAGCCATAGCTGGCTATAATTTATTTAGAAGAGAGAGAGAAGGCATAAAAGGAGGAGGAGGGGTAGCCCTATATATATGGATTATGTTGGAAAAAGGAGATAGCACTATCATCCATCCTGGTGCAGTCTACAGGCCTCCAACTCAAATCAAAGAATGGATAGAGATTTGATTATTGATATTGCAAAGGCAGCCATGAAGGGGAAAGTGATCATACTGGATGACTTTAATCTACCCGATGTGGATGGGAGTGGGGTGGGTGCTGGGGGAGATTAGTCTGTTGTTGATCTTCTACCAGTAGTGGCTGTATCCTCCTCTTTAGGTCATTGGTGAAGATCGGGTTTTGTGCCAGTGTTTTTTTTTTCTGACAGTCCCCACCTAAGGGCCCTCTGGCGAGTCCCTTAGACGTGAGTGTGCCTAAGTGCGCTGATTGGCTTCAACGGTTGGGAGTGTGAGAATCCTAAGTTCACCACTCCTTGCTGCAGATGCCAATCGGGGGCAGTCACTGATGGAGCCTAAGTGTGCTGAAGAAGTTTAAAGGTTCCGGTTCTGTCCTTGCTGGTCCGTGATTGGCTTTGGTGGTTGGGAGCGGGAGAATCCTGCATTCACCGCTCCTTGCTGCAGATGCTGATTAGGGGGCAGTCACTGATGGAGCCTAAGTGCACTGAAGAAGTTTAAAGGTGCCAATTCTGTCAAAATAAACTTAACTATCTGTTATATCTCAACAAATAGGGGTGACCTGCACGGAGTGGTGGATACACGCCTAAACAAAGGCATGGGGAGGGGTGACCTGCACAGAGCAACAGGTGCACCTACTCTTGCCACCTTGCTGGGCAGACTAGATGGACCATATTGGTCTTTATCTGCCATCATATACTATGTTACTAATGAAATGGATAGGGAGCTTGGTTGCACATCTATCTCTTCATATAATTTTATCAGATTTTGCTAATCCCAACATATCGTCCATTCTTTTGTCAATATTCAAGTGGTTATAGATATTTCTGTGCCTTCCTCAGGGTAGCAGCTTTAGATCTTCTACCATGCAGCTTGTATGATTTTATTCTGAGCTTCAGGATGGCAGCAGTAGTGGACTCTTGCTTGTCTTATTGTCTGGGGATGAAGGCTACTTCCTTTTCTGCAGCAGATCCTGCATACTGGGACTCACATGGATGGTTCTTCTGTCTACTTGTGTAAGTATAGTTCTCTCCAGATTGCATTGCACTTCCAAAAAGGAACACGAGTAGGCTGTGCAGAGGTATTAAAGCTATCAACAGAAAGCAGGAGAGTAATGGGATGGTGCTAACAACCCTAGACAGAGGCATGGGGATATCTTGCGTGGGTTGGCAGTTACAACCCACAGAGGGCAAGGAGACAATCTGCTTTAAGCAGCAGTTATAACCCTCAATGGAAGGCATAGGAGGTGGAGGAAGAGGGCTAATTACCTGAATAAAACAGCAATTACAACCATAAACAATGACATAGGAGTAACTGCATGAAGTAGTAGTTACTACCCTAAACACATATTGTGCAGGTTACTTTTACAGAGCTGCATGCAAACATAAACACCATTGTGGTTTTTATATGCTGTCATTCACTATGTTACTGTGTTCGAAGAACTCAATGTGGATAACTGATTAAAAAATCCTATACCAACATTGTAGATGTCAGCATATAAGGACCATTTGGCCCACCATTTTCCCCCATTATTCCTGCCCCTACTACTCCAGCTGAGGAGAACTGCACTGCTGCTGCAGGATTACAGGTTAGAGTACAGTGAGATGGATATAAGTAACATATATTATAAAATATATTGACATAAATTGATATTTTCTGTCTTTTGCAGTCCAAGACTGGAGAATCCAAAATTATTTTTGATGTGAGAGAGTAACTGAAGCAGCCTGTTTCCATGTTACCAAACCTTAGGGCCACTGAGAAAACCAAGCGCTATGGGCGCATAAGGTATCTGGCCACTATCTGTCACAGGTGGTGGAAAGGCGGGGGGGAGGGGGGGAGCAGAATACATTTTTCAGTTGCTCGGTGAATATACTTCTTTTTAGAGTAGCAAACATTCTAATGGTTTTGTTTAATAATGTGTATCTCCAGGAACAAGCAGGAATGAGTCTTCACATATGGGTACTTCGGTACCAACGGAGTCTGCGCAGGAGCGCTTCCCAGCGTCCAATCAAGAGCTTTTGGAAGCATCCCAGCACACCTGCGTGCTGCCTTCCCGCCTTTCCCAACTGCCTCTCCTCAGTTTTCGTTTTTCCGCAGAGCTGGCAGGACGTCCTCCTGTCACTGCAGAAAATTCTTGTTCTTATTTCTTAGTTTTCTTGTGGTCGCGGCTGTCTTCCCGACGCCACCGGTACCACCGGTATTTTCTTTTCTTTTCTTGTAAAATCTTCCTTTTCCACGGGATATTTTTTCTTCATAGTGTCCCACGGTCTCTTAGGTCTTTTAGGCCTCTTCTTTTTCCTTCATGGAACCGCCAGACACTTTCTCCAAGAAATGTTCAGACTGTGGCGGTACAACTTTATTTTTAAACCCTCGAAGTCGATGTCTAACCTGCTTGGGTCCTGACAACAGTTTGGTGAGAAGACGTCTTCAACATCGAGGTTCCCTCGATACACAGTTGCCCTCCAACTTCGGGGCACCGTCCCCTTCTTCTTCCACACAGGATCAGGTAACCCACAAACAGTCTGTTAAGACTAGCCAGTCCTCGAGTGGTAGGTCTCATGCACAGCATGTAGACTGCTCTGGCCTTGCCCTCGACGGCCCACTGGCTTCAAAACCCCGGCGGGAGTCTTCGGTCTCCAAAGCGTATAAGGGGTTTCAGGTTGTTCCTGGGGTTCACCCCCACAGAACATACCTAAGCCATGTAAGGTGGTGGCATCCACTTCGAGCGGTACCGATACCCCGGCATCGGCACTGGTGTTGGATGAAACACTCCTCACCAGGGATCGTCATCTGGCGTCCTCGGTGCCTTCGGGACTGGTTGATATTCCCCAGATTGACTTTCCATTATCGGTACCAACACCGATACTACCACCGATGTCGGTACACTCCAGATGTGCATCGACAGCCTCGCTTCCTTTGATGCCGAGTCTGGAATCGATCTCCAGTCTGGAGGACTGGGTACCAACTCACCTTGGTACCGTCTCGCAGTGGTACCGAAGGCTCGGTTTCGATGACTCGGATCCGCAACTCTTGGTTCCCCCGAGGCCGATTGAGTTGCCACTGGTTGACCTTCCTTCACTGGTACCAGACACGGTACCAAAGTCGGTACCGATGTCCACATTACCCTTACGGTCGGTGCCTTCCATGCTTCGCTTATCAGGCTCTCTGCCCTCGATGCCAAGTTTGGAATCAATCTCTAGTCTAGAAGACTGGGTACCAATAAGTTTTGGTACCGACACCAATCGATACCGGTGCTTCGGTACCGAGGATAGTAGCCGGAGGTTTTCGGTTACCTCGGTACCAGTTGAACTGTTACCGATGACTGCTCCGATGTCTTTGTCGGGCTCGACTCTGACATCGGTACCGGTATTGCCATCGGTACCGGTATCCACAGTAGCATCGTGGCCAACTCCTGCCATGCTTTTTTCAACAGGATCGCTCCATTCTATACCAAGCTTGGAGTCGATACTTGGCATGCACAATGTGGTAAGGACGGTTGCTGCTCCTGACAACCAGTACCAGCAACCATCCCTTAAGCATTCCACACTGCACTCTGCAGGATCTTCTATTCCTATATATCTGGATAACTCTGTGGGTGCTCAGGCTGGTTCTTTAGATCTAACCTGTCCAAGGGAGATTCCTGTTTGGGATCCCTCTTTTCAAAGTTTCCTCCTGGATATAGCAAGATCCCTTGCCATTCCTATTCCAGGACATGATCCTGCACAAGGCTCTGTTTCTACCAAAGCAAAGGACAACATAATGCTTCCTTTGCATCATTCCTTGCAGGATCTCCTTCTAGGAATGTGGGAAACACCTTTAGGGTACCCCCACCTCCCAGGGCAACTGATCTCTTATATCAGGTGCCCCCCTCTCCAGGGTTTCAAAAGACTCAACTTTCTCATCATTCCATAGTAGTGGAATCAGCAATGAGGCGGGTAAAGAGTAAGAAAAAGCACTCTTCTTATCCGCCAGGTCGTGAGTCTAAGACACTAGATACCTTTGGACGTCAAACCTTCCAGACATCTATGCTTTCTGCAAGAATTCTCTCATATATTTTTTATATGAGTCTTTCTCCTGAGGAGGTCACAAAGCAATTACATCTTTTGACTCCTTTCCTTCCAGATTCCAGGAATACAGACTATTCCTCACTGCTTAAGCATATCCAGAATATCTCTTGGTTTCTTTCTAGTGCTTCCCTAGACTCTTTTGAGTCTGTTAGCAGGACTTCTGCTATAGCTATAGGGGCACGACGTAGAGCCTGGCTCCAAGCTTCAGACTTGGACAAATGGGCACAACAACGGCTCCTTGCACTGGAGAAAATCTTTTCAACAAGGAGTCTTTACGTCAGGTTACTCAGTTGTCCACTGATTTACCTTTTCCTAAGGGTTGTTCTACACCTTCTTCTGTCCCAGTAGGTAGGAAATGTCCTACCAAACTTTCTTCCCACAGGAGAAGAAGGTTTTATTCATCACTTGCCCATCATACAGATGTTCCCCAACAGGGGAGGCATCGTCCTGGTCTGAAGAATCCAACCTCTCACCAGGCTCAGCAAACCCAGCACCTGCAGGGTTTCTGATCAATCATCATCAGATGCTTGTGACTCTTGGGGTTAGAATCTACAGTTGCTTCTTCTCAATAGAGGCAATCCACTGCTTCATTCTAACCCCTACACATGGATCTCTTTCCAAAAGACATCCATTTTTCTATATTTCTATGAGCTGTCAGGATGTTCATGCCTATAGGTCACAGGTTTCTCCTCTTTTCCTGCTAGGGAAAGAGGTCTGACCACTATCAAATGATAGTTCCAGTGCCAGCATGTATTTTTCCTTTCTATAGACTTACTACTTGGTAAGTCTTCTTCAGCTCCATTCTCTTCACCCTCTTACCAATGTAAGAGCGGAATTACTTGCTGGGGGACTTTTTCTTCAGCCTCTCTAGTTTTTGTCACTTTCCAGTGCCGAGTTTTCCTCTCTGAGTTATCTCCCCTGTTTCAATCTTACTTTGAGGCAGCTTATCAGACATGTCCAGAGTTTTCTACTCCTGTTCTGTCTGTTCTTTCTGTTTTTGAACAGTAAGATTCTTTCTGCTGTCTTGCTAGCAGCTGCCTATGCAGGAGCCTTAATGTTTGGTCCACTGGTTCTTGTCCACAAACAACCAGATTTGTCCTCCACTAACATTCTCTCTATTCTTAGTAGTGGCTCCAAGTCAGTGCTTTCATCTATCTTGGAGATTATCTCACTACAAGCTTTCTGGATTGTTTTTCTATTTCTGCCATCTCCATTCCCCTGGGTTTGGCAGCATAGTTGGCAGAGATACTGGCTCTCTAGCAGCCAGTTCTATCTCCTCATTCTCCTGCATCATGCTCTCTGCAATTCTACAGAGAAGCTTTCCACTATGGGCCCTTGCTAGAGAGCATGGGGTTTTTTTTCTCCAACAGCTATCCTAGATGGTTGGAAAAGGCTTTTCAGTCATGTCTCCCATGACTAGAAGGTTCTCCCTTCTTTTACTATCTCCTTTTGATATAAAGGACATAGGCCTTCTCTTACGTAAAGGCTTAAGGAGTTGCCAATTCCCTGCTTTGGTCCATAGCATTCCCAATCGGGGATATGCTCTTTCTCCTTGCAGCTCGTCCTCATGGTAAGAGCGCATGATACTTTTTGCCCTTAAGCAGGTCAACATGGTATCTCATCTCTATGTGTCTTCTGTCTACTTACCATGCTAGATTCCTGGAAGACTCAGGACTTGCTGGCTGCAGATTGATATTATCCTCTGTTTTTCATGTAACCATCCTGGTTATTTCATTAGCTAGCATCCTTGCAGATCATAACCAGGGGGAATGGATTCTCTATATATCTTCTCAAGTAGGTTCCACCTCCTTGTTATTAGATGAATCTTTCCTCTCCACATATCCTATGTGAATACCGTGCTGTAGGCATATCTCTGTCTGTTTAATTGCAGACACCCATATTTAGGCCTACATATTCATATTTATCTTTTGTGTGTATTTTATGCCCCTCCATATCTCACTATAGATATATTCTTATATGTCTATCTATATATCTATATGTATATATCTATATTTATATATATATATATATATATATATATATATGTATCTGTCGAGATATTTCATTATAAATAGATATGTCTCCACATACTTATCTATCTGACTGTCTATGCTCATATAGCTATATGTTTCTGACAGAGGGGCTTTACCCATACCTATGCTATCCAGCAGGTTTGGGGTTCTACGCACACAACCACTCCTGTGGTAGTCAACAATTTTTATACCATAACCTAAGGGTTTAGGTACCTCTGAAGCTCTCTGTGCCCAATATCTCTCCTAGCTTACCCCAGTTAGGAGAGACATTGTGGATCTTCAGTTAATCACAGGCTATAACGCCTCAGGCATTTGTCCTCTCTTTTGGGATACAAGGGGTTCCCATACCCTTTCTCCCCACAAGGACTGTGCCTGTTTGTCCAAATCGGTTAGCCTTTCTCTTTTTGCTCCTAAGAGTGAGCCACTCTGCCGCCAAAAGAGTTAGGTTTTGTCATACAGCCTTCCGCTGAAGGCCCACCGTTTTTGTACTACCCCAGTTTTCCTACTGGGGTTACCAGTTACCTTTCAGAATTCTGACCTCCACTGTTTTCCTACAGGTTTATTACCTCCACTTTTCAGTGAGGTCCTCTTCACGGTTCCTCTACTGGGTTTCCCAGTAGATCCATGAACCTCCATACTTCTGTGAAATCCTGTCAGGGGAGGTCCATATTGCAATATTCTTTGCAATATCATTGATGACAATCATCATCCACACATGGACTCCTTCCCTGCAGTCCTATGCTAGGTTAGCTGTTCCACAGCATCTTTCTTTCTTCAACTCCTACCCTCCATCCTCAGAATGCCTGGTGTTCTGGGAGATAGCATGTTCCAACCTATGACATGCTGGGACTCCAGGCATCTCAGCTTGGGAGTCCCCATATGTGGACTCATTCCTGCTTGTTCCTGGAGATAGCACAGTTACTTACCTATAACAGGTGATCTCTGGGAACAGCAGGAATAAGTCTTCACAACCCACCCACCTCCCCAGGAGTTGTCTCTCTATCTATCTTTCCTTTCCTCTCTCTCTCTCTTTGTCTCAGCTTTAAAACTTAACTGAGGAGAGGCAGTTGGGAAAGGCAGGAAGGCAGCATGCAGGCGTGCTGGGATGCTTCCAAAAGCTCTTGATTGGACGCTGGGAAGCGTTCCCGAGCAGACTCCGTCGGTACCGACGTACCCATATGTGAAGACTTATTCCTGCTGTTCCCAGAGATCACCTGTTACAGGTAAGTAACTGTGCTTTATCTGGGGAGTAGCCTCGTGGTTAGAACACTGGCTTGGGAGCCAAAAGACCAGGGTTCAATTCCAAATAACACTCATGGCCTTGGGCATGTCACTTTATTTATTTTACAGGTTTTCTTATACCGCTTTATCATTTCAGCCAAAGCGGTTTACATTGTAACCTAAACTTGATAATATACATTAAACAGGGACATTGATAACTTGGATTCTTCTGAGGCAAGTTATCAATGTTATCAATGTCCTTGTTTAATATACTTAAGCAAGTTTAAGTTACAATGTACACCACTTTAACTAAATAATAAAGCGGTATAAAAAACCCTGTTAAATAAAAAATGATAAGAAGCATGTGCTGTTGACAACATTGCCCCCCTAAAAGAAGAAAAAATATTTAAACACAATGAAAAATCATTTGAATGACATAGAAAACTGATTAAAATGAAAAGTTTCGGCCTAACGTGCAAGCCTCTATAATTAAAGTATTGGTGCTTTGATGCTCAAAAGGCTTTGTTGTCTTCCTTATTGCCATCAATTCTCTATCATAATACATTCTACAAAGTTTTAGTTGTATTGGTGCTGTCACATTATACTGGAATGTTTTATTTCCCTTTTTGTTACCGATTTGGTACTTAGAATGTTCAGTGCTTTGGCTGTAGTAGTTTTAGTTTTCAGTCATCACTACTCTCAGTGGCTGACAGCTTTCTCTTCGTCTTTGTAGCTGTCATGGCTTAGATGACTTTTCATAGTACCGCAGGGGATTTATAGATAGGGTTAAGTTGTTAAGTACTTGTTTGGTTATGATGTGTCTCTCCTTCTTTTCAGCCACTTCATGACATGTTCCAGCTGTAGCTGACCTGAAAGTCGGAGAGCGATTCTCCACCATTCTACCTCCCAACAGCATTTCATCAAGAGACCAAAGAATGGACCCAGCTATTGCATGCCATGTAACTTATCTCTGAGGCCGATAAAAATTAGACAGTGTTTAAATGTTTGTTTTCCCCTTGTTTGTCCAATTACTTAATGATCATTATGTATACTTGGGTTTTTGTGTCAGTGCTTACTTCATTTAAGAGCTATGTTCTTTTTTATCAGTTCATATTTATTAGAAAAACAGTTACAATAATTAAGTAAAAAGATAGGTAGAAAACATACTAAGATAAAAAAGAAGGGGGTACCACACATAAAATTAAAACTGAAGGACACACATTAATTGAATTGAATCAATACTGTATATGGCATCTAATAAACGATGCAATAGAGTACATATGGAGGTTATAGTATCTGGAAATTTTGGGCAGAAAACCAGAGAGGTCTAATCAAATGGCATCAAAACTATAGATATGACAGACAATGTATTTGGAATATGGAAAAACTTTAGAATCAGGAGGTGTCAATGTCCTTAGAAACTCTTCCAGCTATACTGCCAAAGAAAGGCTTAGCTAATTCCCTAATTTCCCCATTAGAGTTCTACTTGTTGGCAGACTATGATGAAGGAGTATGAGGCCTGAACTCAGTGGCCCTCAGGAACAGAAAGAGAACTTTTATGAAGCCATTGCAACAATTGAAAGAGAAGAGCATCTCCGTATTGATACCCCCACAAACGTTTTGCCTGTTGGTGGAGGTAGTCCAAGGAAGTATCCTTGACTCAGTAGCCCAGCATCTCATGAATTGACATGTTCTTTTTATTATTTCCAAAATCTCAAGAGGTAGGTCATCCCATTATCGGCACACATCTGTGCAGAACGGATCCCATTATAGTAAGGGATAGTGTCTTAAACCTAGAACATAAGTCACGAGTACTTGACTGAACTCAAGAGAAATGAACAGAGTATGACTTACAAGTCTGTTGCAGGCTTATTGGCTTACTCACTGAATGCTATATGGCTGAAGGATGGATGTAAAGGACATGACTTTACATGGTGAAGTTGACCTTCATTAAACTAACCAGATGGATGGCAGCAATTGTCATGGTAGAAACACTTGTTGAACACAGAACTGGGTCACATCATGTTGGATAGATCATAAGATTTCTATTTTGAGTTTGTTCAACTACATATATTCTCATATATTCTACAAACCGGTCAACTAGATACTAAAGCCTATGAAAAACGGACATCCTTCTGCATTGCTGTATGCTTATTGCCTCAAATTTATGAGTCAGGCTAACTAAATTCCACCAGGCATTAAAGTATAAGAGCTATGCTCAAAAGAGCAGTAGATAGCAGGAGATATGAGGGACAATTATTAACATGAAGTATGTACATGGTGTCAGATATATTTTTGCATACTGATATGATAAAGATATACTTGTATATGTTAGCAACACGGATTGTGATTCCTGTGCAGTCACACAACAAAGCTACCTTCTGGTATTGTTGCAGTAATGGCTTTGTCCATCTACTTCCAAGAAGACAGGGGGCTATGGATATATGCTGTGCTTTTGAGTAAACAAGAAGTTGATAGTTTTACCTGCATGTAAAAAATATGTGTGTAAGCAGATTTTAGATAGTATGTTGAAAGGCAAATTCATCAGGACATGGAGAATTCCCATGGTATTTTACAAGAGCGGTTGCAATATTTCAATTAGAGATCACTGGTGTTGGTTGGTCATTTTGATCCTCATGGACAGCCAAGCAGGGTCTAACTCCACATGACAGCAGAGACCCCCAGTGATCCTCATGGACAGCCAAGCAAGGTCTAACTCCACTAGACAGCAAGGACCCCCAGTGAGTCCTGGAGGCATTGGGGGCTAGGGGGAACATCAGAGGGTGGAGGCACTCTCAGGGGGATGAGTTGTTGTCTGGGACTATCGGATGGGGGTATCTTTCTGCTGGAGGGTCACTTTAGGAAGGCCAGTGGGATGCTGCAAGGGCATAGTGGGGATTAAATATGTTGGGTGGGGGGTCACTGGTGAGGATGGTCAAGAGAGGATAGGATGCTTGATATGGTAACATAGGGAGGGATTGAAATTAGGAGGTTGATGGGGAGAAATCAAGGTCTTGGGGGATTTGGGGAAGCAACAGAGATCAGCACTGACAGCTGCCCCTTCCAGCAGTATTTATGCCTGGGGGCAGTTGCAAATGCTGACATATAGGATTTCCCCTACAAACATTGATTCCCTATGTAAAATGGGGAATTCATGTCTATGTTTTAAACCCATCCAAGTCTCTCTTATGACACCTCTGAGAGTTTTAGTCATGTTAAACATCCCCACATTTGAAAAGCCCTTGTTCTAAAATGGCATTTACATGTGTATGTCAATCTATACATGTAAATGCTGCTTTGTAGATGTAGGGATGCTTCTAATCCCCTTAGGGTACTTATTACTATTTAAGGTCTAAGTGAATGACTCTTCATGTGTGGGTCTAACTGTGAAAGGATGTGAATGGAAGTGTGAGTATATTTAGGTGAGGATAACAGAGAAGTTGTTTCTGAGAGTTGATTGTCATGATCTCATTTAAAAAGAGCTGCACTGTGACTTTAAAAGCAACTTTTGCAGAGGAGAAGATAGTCAATGTTTCTACATAACAGCAAGTAATAGAATACACTGCTACAGATTGTCATAGATATATATCCTATTTTATATACAACAGAATTAATAGTGTCAAACTGCTTCTATTTAGAGTTACCAACTGGTTCCAGATGCGCCCGACAGGCTTGATCCAGTCCTGTGTTTACCCCATTGCATGCAGGGACTTGTAGTCTTGCTTTTCTTATGGAGTGCAGTGGGGAAATCAGAACTACTTGTCCCTGCATGCAATGGAGTAAACCCAGGACTGGATCAAGCCTGTCGGGTGCATCTGGAGCCAATTGGCAACCCTACTTCTATTATATAGTTGTGGCAATGCACTGACCCTGAGAATTAGCATTTCCTGTTTCTCATAAGAAACAGGAAATGCTTATTTTTGCCTTTAGAAACTCTGCGACCCAGCAGTTTAAAAGAGAGCAGAGCTGCGGGAACAAAGAAATGTTCCCATAGCTGCTTTCTTTTTCAAAGGACGAATCGGAGCAGACATGGGAGGGGGCGGGGGTTGGGGGAGCTGGAAGGGAGCAAACACAGGGGGGAGAGCTGAAAGGGAGCAGACATAGGTGGAAAGCTGAAAGGGAGCAGATATTGGGGAGCTGGAAGGGATCAAACTCTGGAGGGCTACAAGGAAACAGACATGGGGGGCTACAAGGGAGCAGATACAGGGGGGAGAGCTGGAAAGGAGAAAACACAGGGGGGAGCTGAAAGGGAGCAGATACTGGGGAAAACTGGAAGGGAGCAGACACGGGGAGGGGAGGCTGAAAGGGAGCAGACAGAGGGGGAGCTGAAAGGGAGCAGACGGGGGGGCTACAAGGGATCAGGCACAGAGGGGGAGCTGAAAGGGAACAGACATGAGGGGGCTACAAGACAGCAGACACTGGGCAGCTGGAAGAGAGCAGACACAGGGGGCTACAAGGGAATAGACTCAGGGGGAGCTGGAAGGGAGCAGACATGGGGAGCTACACAGGGGAGGAGCTGAAAGGGAGCAGGCACGGGGGAGCTGGAAGGGAGCAGGCATGGGGGGGGTAGTTGGAAGGGAGCAAACACTTGTGGATAGGGCTGGAAGGTGGCTGGGTAATAGGAGGGGTTTGGAAGGGAACTGACAGGGGGAAGGTGGGGGCTAGAAGGGAGCTCACATGGGGGGTTGGAAGGGAGCAGAAAAGAAGGGAAGGAGGATGTTGGAGGGAAGGTGGGGGCTTGAAGGGAGCTGACACCCAGGGATGGCAGTAGAAGACAGATGGACAGAGGAGAGGGTGACTGAAAGGGAACTGACATGGGAGGGGGCACTGGGACTGGATGTTCGCTGATAGCTTAGATGGTATTTGGACTAGAAGGGGATGGACGATGGAGAAGGAGGGGGACTGGTAGGGAATAGACACCAGTGGCAGTGCTGGGAATGCAAGGGGGTTGATACTGGAAGGTATTGGGAGGGGAGGCTGTAAAGGGGGCTGATACTGGCAAGGATTACTGGGACTGGAAAAAGGCTGATGGAAGAAAATGAAGAAAGTAAAAGGAGAGACAGGAAATGGCAGATGGACTATAGACCATAGAAAAAGATCTAAGAGAAGACAAAGGAAAACTGAAACCTCAGATCAGGACCAGCATGATAAAAAATCATCAGACAACAAAGGTAGAATAAAAATTTTTTATTTTCAATTTAGTGATTGGACTTTGCGTTATCTTTATATTTCAAACAGTATGGGGCACTGTATCTCTTATCTGGTGTGGCACCGTATGTGGAGTCTGGCTTCTTGGGGTTTCATTTTCATTTTCATTTTTGTCTACATATTTTTATTTTTATTTTAGGTTCTGGTCACTTATTCTGTACTTGGTGAGGGTCTGTGACCAAGGCCAGGTGTTCTGTTAACATGGAGTTTGTATGAAGGGATCTGTACTGTAGTGATTTGACTTGTACAGCTTTTCAAATAGGTGTAAGGAGGTTTTGGGGCCTATTGCAGTATGTTTAGTGCTGCTTTTTTCTTGGTAGGCCCCTTATTGCATGAGTTTTGGAAGTGTATGCTAGTATGGTATGATAGATCTGACTTTGTAGATTTTCAGTGACTTTTGAAGTGTTTTATATTAGTTCACAATATGCCTAGCATTGGAGAATGTTTATGTTGTTAATGAGATGACCAGAATCAGATTTTCTTTTTTTTTTTTTGGACTATCACAGCCTGTTTGTATGATGCTAAGTATTTACTGCTAAGTATTTTTATTTTGGTTATGCATTTGCTCTTTTGCTGCAATTTTCTTACAGCACTGGATTTGAAGAAGAAATGCTAAAATCACTTGAAAAAGAGTTCACAAAGCATTTTGGGGAAAAAGGAGGGTAGGGTGCAGCCAACATTAATAATAATGAGGGTGGGGTGCCAATTTATAGGTTGCAGGGGGGTGCTAGCAACCCTAGCACCGGCCCTGGTAATCCATTAATATCAGAGAGTGCAGAGGGACTTGCCAGAAGATCAGGGCAGGCTGCCTTTCTCAGGGGATGAGTACAGCACACATTCAGCAGAGGCCTGCAGGAGTTACCAGAGGCACAGAGGAACTGGTGTTCCCAGGTAGCCCCTTGCTTATTTCTCATACAGAAGAGAAAGAGGAAGGGAGAATAAGAAAAGAAGGGAAGGCGGCAGTGCACTTGAGTGAATAAAACAACTTTCTTAGGGAAAGGGGAAAAAGAGGGCAGCTAGAAAGACTTTCCATCTTAATCACATGGCCTCCTTCTCCTACTGGACAATTAGTGCTATAGTTGAGCCCTTCAACTAATACCAACCCTATCTTCAGAGTGAAGAGAACACCTCCATGTGGATAACTAGGAAAGTGAGGAAACATCTATGCCCATTATGACTGACAAGGTGTCATATGCTGCAGCTCTGCCCAGATTCTCCTGGACTGTGGGAACCTGCAGCCGCAGCCACTCTGTCTTCTAACCCAGCTCGCAGCTGTGGCCCCAATCCTGAGGACTCCTCTGTTACATCCCCACCGGCCACAAAAGCAGATCATCTGGAGATCCTACATGAACTCAAGCTATTCCGCTCGGATTTCTCCAAAGCAGTGAGTGATATAAAAGTTGAATTAAAATCCCTGGATGACCATATTACTCAGAATGAAATTAATGTTGGGGAACAAATTGACATGGCAGTTCTCTTCAAATCAAAAATTCATAGACTAGATCTACTTACCAAAGACTTAAAAGAACAACATAATGACCTCAAAAACTGCAAGAGGCGGAATAGCAGAGTCCTGGGCATCCCAGAACACACCAGATATAAGGAGAACAGTGAAGAATTAATCCATTGGCTGTCTACATTCTGTGTCCTGGTGGTTCCCAGAATAGTCAAACTCGAGGGAACTCATAAAAGCCTTGGGCCCAAGGCAGGCTCTGGATCCTGTCCTCACCCCATTATAGCGTGTTTCCATTGCTTTGAGGACAAAATACTACTCCTATGCAGCCTCAGGGGGAAATGTTCTATTGCTTTCCAGGATCAAGAGGTAAAGGTATTTCAGGATCTCTCCCAATACATGCTAGAGTGGAGGAAGAGCTTCAAGCCTCTGACCCAGCCCTTAAAAATGAGATCAATCAAATACAGATGGGGATTCCCCTTCACCTTGATCTTTGAATGGGACAACACACAGCACAAAATTGCGGAGCTGGCCAACTGCCTTGATATGGTGGACTTATTACAGAATGAGGAGGGATGAACCCTGAACCAGCTCAGAGAGCAGCAAGACTGGCAAACCTCAACCCCAAAGAGGCACAAGGTATCTGGAGCCAGAAGACCCCTAGATAATGATGCAGGATCGAGACATGGACACTACAAAACCTCCCTGAACCATCTTGGGATTGTTTGTCTGTTTTCTTTATATGCCCCTTTCTGTCACATATGCCCTCTTTTCTGTAAGTTATTGACTGCATACTTCTCCTTGCTCTGTCCAAAGAGGCTTTGCTAAATTGTTAAATTGTTCTACTGTTTAAATTCACTTTACTTATTTATTACTAACTGCTACTGATGGAGGTGGGTGGGCCCTCAGGGGTATCTCATGTGGATTTAGGCCAGCTGTTCCAACAAGCTGCGTAGTGCAGTCACTGCAGTAGCAGCAGCAGCAATCCTTGCGTTAGGAGATGGTGTCTGATTGCAACCAGGTTGCAGGTTGGAGGTTTTCGGCTGGGTCCAGATTGTCGGGTGCCTGAAGGGCAATCTTTTGGGAGGGGCAGCACTTCTACAAGAGCAGGTTGGGTTGAAGGGGATGCTCCAGTCTTATGACTCACCACGCCCTAACATGGCATTCCCATTCCTACTTGGTCACATCATGTTTGCTTTCATAAGTATCCGTCCTTACTTAGATGGACTGTAGCTAAAGGGAGGGGGAGGGAGGGGGATGGGTTCTCTAGGATGGAGACGGGGGGTGGTGGGATTATGAGAGCATAGCACATCTTGAGGGGGCGCAGGTCAAACCTGGTTCTGCTCCAAAGAGAGCAGTTGCCTAATGGGATGGTGCCGTTTTGGAGGGCCCTCTGAAGAATTATGGTTAGACTTGTCTCACGGAATGTAAGAGGCCTCCACAATCCTGTTAAACGTGGGTGGGTGCTGGACCAACTGAGAAGGAAGAAGCCTGACATAGTCTTCTTGCAGGGATCCCATCTGTCCAGGTAGGATCACCTATGGTTGTGATTCTGCACATTCCCGCAAGTCTTCGCATCCAGTTTCTCTTCTCACAGGAGGGGGTTAGTGGCCCTCTTCTCTCAGAATTGTTCCTTTCAGTCTCCTCCAATCAACACCTCTCTCTGCTGGTGGTATTCCCTATGTAAAATCAGAGACACATTGAATGAGATTCTGGAGGTAGCACAATCCTACCAGCAGAGAGAGGTGCTGATTGGAGGAGACTTCAATAGTCTCCTAACTGGAAGGGGGAGCCAAGTATCCACAAATCCGAGTAAGCTTAGACAACTAATGACTCGTCTGGACCTCTGTGATGCCTGGAGAAGAGCGAGATTACACATACTATTCCCAGGCCCACCAGAGCTACTCCAGAATTGACCTCTGGCTTATTTCATGAAGCTCGCTTTCCTTACTCTCTACCACCACCATTGGCAGTATGGGAGTCTCTGACTATGTAATCATTTCCTTAGAATTACAGGAGGGAAATTTGGAGACACCGCCTCTTACCTGGGCCTTCCGCAGGGGCCTTATTAAAAATGAATTTTTACTCGCTTTAGAAAAAGGATAGTGAAAGTATCTTTCCTTTAACGATATATCTGTCTTTTCTCTGTGGGAAGCTGGCAAAGCGATTCTTTGGGGGCAATTGATGTCTCTCTCCAGTGGTTTCAAAAAGAGGGAACTCGCTAAACAGGATGATCTCAGGAAGACCATTAAAGAGCTGGAACAACTACACCGTAAAGGGGGTAGTCCCAAAGTGTGGCAGCGCCTGGTCCACACAAGAGAAGTGTTATCCATTTTGGAAACTGAGGCCATAGCCTAGATGATGCTTAGGACCAAACATCACTTCTACAAACATGGGAGCAAGACAAACCAAATGCTTCTTTGGCAGTTAAAGACAAAGAGAACTAAACAAAAAATGCATTTCCTTGCTTCGGCTCAAGGCACTAAGATATATCAATCCCAAGAAATAGCTGATACATTCACCAGCTTCTACAAGGACCTATATTTCTCCCAACTAGAGATAGATTAGGCAGAGATCCAGGAATAGCTGTTGGCTGCAGGTCTCTCCCATCTTTCCCCTGAGGTCTGAGAGGTACTGGAGCATCCTTTCTCAGTAGAAGAGGTGCATTTGGCAATTCACTGGTTAAAGGCTGCCAAGGCGCCAGAATCTGATCTGCTACCGACTGAAATTTACAAGACCTTCCCGAGCTCTTTGTCCCCACTTTGGTCCAAATTTTTAACGATGTCCTAAGCAAAAAGACACTGCCAGCATCATTTGATCGGGACACCATCATAGTAATTCCCAAAGATGGTAAAGATCCACTAGTATACTATAGCTATAGACCCACCTCGCTTCTAAACTTTGATAAAACTTTTGCCAAACTTTTCTGTCCCATTTAGAATCATGAATTCTTGACCTTATCCACCCAGACCAAACAGGGTTCATAAAACATAGATATAGGGGTATGTTTACTAAACCGTCTTAATGTGCGCCCGGCGATAGTGTGCAGGCTGCCATAAAAGGAGTGGGCATTTCAGTCTTAAAGTAGCAAAACAGGATTATCGCGCGATAACGCGCACTGCTGCACACATTAACGGGCTAAGCGCCGCTAAGCGCGTTAACCTTAAGTAGGCGCCCAGACATGCAAACACAAAAACAGAAGTGTAGTACAATGGTTAATACACTGACTGATGATACAGGGGTCATGAGTTTGATCCCCCAGTGTGCCTAATGCATAAGGCTGGCTGAGGCATCAGCTTTGACATGTAAGTATTGTTTCTTGAGGCATTTTATTTGTATTTTAATTATTGCTGCCAGCAAACACAACCTCACGTGTCATAACCTAAGGTGCCACATAAGGCACCCTATAAGGCACTCCATAGGGCACATTATAAAGTGCACTGTCTGCCATGGCACCCTATAATGTCCCCTATAGGGCACCCTATAAGGCGCTCCATAGGACAACTTATAAGGCACCTTATATGGACTGTAACCATAAGGTACCTCAGAAGGCGTTTTATAGGGCACCCTATAAAGCGCCTTCTGAGGCACCTTATGGTTACAGTACTCTTAGGGTGTTTTTGCTGGCAGCACTAATGTACATTAAATATTGACAATGCTCCGGATAGCCCTATCAAATAACCCCACTGTGGGTTTGAACCTATGACCTCTGGCTCCATAGGCAGTGAAGTAACCAGTGGGCTACAGCTATTAACAAGCTCCTGGCTGGCTACAGAAGGACTGCATGTCACCACACAGTCTGCTATGGTTACCAGGATAGGATTAACCCACCCGTACCCATGATGCACTGCACATGCAAATCAGCAGTCTACAGATGATCACAAGATGGGGTATGCACCCCCACAGCACCTCGGCCTGGTAGGGGGTACTGGCCATGTATGTTACTGGCACAGAGTAGCTACAGACCATCACATTGTGCGAGTACTGTGTTCACCCTGAGGGTGAGGTGGGGCACCCAGCACCAGGTCCACAGCACCTTTCATGGCTGAAATAGGCTATGCTGCAGGTCCCCATCAGTGCTAGTGTATGTGATAGGTAGTTCCTGCAGACACATCTGTATTTCTCAGTCATGTCTAGCCCTTATGGTCTATGATGCACCCAAAATAGTGCATATCCTGTGTTGGTACCATGGTCACATGATGTAGGTGAAGGGGGGAGGGTATTTGGACCCATAGGTAGATTATGTACCACCACCCAACCCACTCTCTGTGGCTCAGGGTGGGAAACAGGATCTCCCACCAACAGAGACACACTCTACCTCCCCGCAATGGTGGCAGTAGAGAGGACCATCAACCCCAGTCCTGCTGGGGAACAGACTCTCTACAGGACAGGCAATGCAGATCTGTACACATCCATAAGGCAAGGCAGACAGAAGGCCTGGAAATGCTCAGCTGCCCCCCACCACTATCTGACATTCTCCAGCAGCAAGCCTCCAGCTACTGCACCCTGCAAGATGTTCCATCCAGACACATACTAGCTGCAGACAGTCTGCTAGCTACTCCATAGTGTATGTTTCTGGAGGAGTTGCATGTACCCAGAACTAAGATGTCAGCATACACACCAAGCAGATAAATCAGTGATTGGGCCCCAAATGGGAACCATAAACATCACATGAGAGAAGCATTATGGGGGAACCTAGCCATGCCATGGTCACTGCTCAGTCAGGGTGAGAGTGACCTCCCAGCAGGACATGCTGTGGCCACCCTGTCCGTGCAGGTGGTTGTCAGGCACTACAATGTCCGAGCCATTGCCCTATGCCCTGTGCAGATGCATCCTGGCCAGGCCACCCTGTCCGGGCTATACCCATGGTACCTTGCTCCTCATTATGCACATTGGCAGACTTACACTGGCAACAGTGTGGGCTGAGGAAGGTTTTGGCAGACACCACACACTGGATAGACAAACACACGCTCCTACACCTATGCCAGCATTGTGCAAATATAGAGGCTCTTGGCAGCCCTGGCCACCACACCAGTCCAGGGCACAGTGCAGGCATGGCTATGGTACGCAATACTTTTGGGGTCACTCCCCAGGGTGGTAAACATTGTCAGACATCAGACCTGAAGCACACTCCACAGACAGCAGAAAGGTTGCTATGATGCAGCTCAATCAGCAAATTGTGCTTAACTTAGGAATTGCTATCTGCCAGTAATCATAGCAACCGTTTGATAGCTGTGTACAATATTCCCAGGTTTAGGGTGGCATTGGTTTTCAGCCTCGGATTTCACAGCGTTAGTGTGCAGGGAGCCTCTCCCCTCCCACTCTCCGCCTATTGACCCTCTCTCTCTGCCCCTGGGGAGCCTTCCTCCGCCCTCCGGGAGCCTTTCTCCGCCTTCAGCGCTCGTTTGCGCCTTAGCGCGCGATAAGGTGCCATTATCGCGCGATAAGGTGCCTTATCGTGCGATAACATGGGAGAGCACACGTTAATACGGTTTAGTAAACATACCCCATAGATTTTAAAATGTCTGGCGGTTGATAAATGTTTTATATGCAGTAAAAGCATGGTCAGAACATCATGTGATCCTCTCGTTAGACGCCAAAAAGGCTCTTGACAAGGTTGAGTGGCCCTACTTGTTGGAAGTCCTGAAGCAGTTCTGATACGGGGCCAACTTGTGTGGCTGGATAGGGCCATGTATGCTAGTCCCACAGTTAATGGTTTCCACGCCCACCTTTTCTGGCTCAGGCGTGGAACCCAATAAGGTTGTCCCTTATCACACTTAGTTTTTGCACTCACCATGGAACCACTGTCATATATGTAAGAGGGAGATGGAAATGGAAATCAGCCTAGGAGGGTGTTTTCACATCACATCTTTATACGCAGACGATACCCTCATATACCTTTATGATTTGGTGTCTGTGCTCCCAGTAATTGTTGATACCCTTGACCATTTCTCTAGGGTCTCCAGCTTCACCATAAATAGGCAGAAATCCTTTTTACTTCTCTGTCGGACTGCCATACTGTCATCTCCATTGAGCTCTTGGTAACTTCCTCAGGGCTGAACAATTTAGATACCTTAGTATACTCATCCAGAGTCCTCTCCTGATTCTGCTCACTAACTTAAAGTGTGCTTTTAGAAGGGCTCAGTAAGGAATTGGAATCCCAGAGATCTTCTTCAATAACATGGCTCGGCTGCATCAACATAACCAAGATGCTCGAAGCTCCTATTTCTTTTCACACAGCTTCCTATTCAGATCCCCCAACGCTTCTTTAAGACGCTCTGGCAGACTCTCTCGGGATTTATATGGCAGAGTAAAATACCCTATGTTGGTTGATGTGCTCTCATTCTGCCCAAAAGCAGTGGAGGCCAAAGCTTCCCTGATCCGGAATTATACTACCAATGCTTGTGCCTGTGTGCAGCCTACTTTTGGATGACCAGCCCGAATTCGGATTTGGTGAGTTTAGAAGGTGCATGGAAGACCCTTATACCTCTTAAAGCAGTTTTATTCCTGCAAGAGATGATGCAAGAGGCACAAGCTATCTCCTTGGGTTTCTCCCTACACACCAATCTTAACATTCACCTTCATGAGAGATTTTGGTGGAAGGACCCTGAGTCTCGGATAGGACCTTTGCCTACCATCTCTGTTTGAAGGCTCCTCCTTTATCTCCAAAGACTGAATGGAGGTGGTATGGGGAACCCCCTTGACATTCTTACAATTTCTCCAAATGCATCATTGTTTTAGGGCTCCATCCCAGGTTACCAAAGTGTTACGCCCTGCCAGACAGTGGGAATGTATCCTTTTTGAGTCAAAGTGGCTGAAGTCCTTCCTAGCCTGCTTATACAGAGCTCTCGCCATGGACTCCCCTACCCAAGATCTCACCTACAGAGTGGGATGGAGTGGGGCAGTGGGTGACAAGTCAAAGGAATTCTGGGAAGAGGTGTACCAATACTCTCATTCTTGCTCAATATCTCTGCCCTTGGTAAACATACAGCTTCACATCTTAATGTGAATGTCTATAACCCCGACTAATCTATACTGATGGGGAAGTGCGGACAATCCCCTCTGTTGGAGGAATTGTGGGGAGGGGGGCGAGGTGACCTCGAACATCTGTGGTGGTCTTGTTCCAGGCTACAATTTTTCTGGTCCTGAGTGCATGGCTGTATTAGCCAGGCATTTAGTGTGACAATCCCCCTATCGATTGAATCCTGTGGGTTGGGGTATCTCCCTCCGGATCTCAAACTGCCTCCCTGCCTCTCTAACTGCCTGTTCCTTGTAGCTCGCAGTGTCATTGTGTGCCACTGGAAGAGGACCTGGCTACCTATGCATGAGGAATGGATGGTTAAGGTCTGGGATGTTTATCAAATGGAGAAACCTATGGTGGACTTATGAGGTAAGCACAAAATTGTCATTAAACCATGGTCGGGATTCCATCAATTGGCAGCTTAGCTTCCTTCTGGCTGGAATGGCTTGCCTGTGCTTGATTTGGCACTAATTATTCTGCTGATCCTGAAGTTACATGTAGATTTAACTCTTGTTATCACTACTCTTGATTAGTTAAGGTTTGCCCCCCGTGGTGTGTTGAGGGTGTGCTTCTAGCGCTCTAGCCAGGTGACCTAAGTAGGTTTCCCTTTACTCCCTATATATCCCCAGGTACTCGTGCAATACCTCCCATATCCCTCTGATATGCAAACTCTAGGAGCTGAGACCCCCCCAAGGGGAGGTGTACGGAATAGGGTATCCTCCTCAACTAGGTTGGAATCCTTCATTAGCCTGAATTCACAGTAGCACACAGGTGTCATTCTAATTCCCAGGTCTAGGCTTCCTCTTGGGGGGTGGGTCCATTGGTACTTCTCTCCTTATACTCGGCAACTCTCCTTTTACCCTCTCCTGTATGCTTTATTTTCAACCCCTAATGTGAGTCTGATATGGGTCTGATGTTTGCCTAGGGAGGGGGAGGTTGGAGGGAGTGGGACAGGATGGGGGAAAATGGGGATAACTCTTTCTAAGGTCATCTCATTGAAGAATCTATCATGTGGATATTTGTGTTGTGTATATATATTCTAGTAAGAATACGGTGGTTACTCGCACACCTCTGTTTTATATGAGCATAGTCGGCCTCACTAGCTGCTACTTATTATGTTGTACATTTTGGAACCATTGGCTACCCGTTGGCTACCCGTTCAGGCTAGAATTATCTTCAAAACGCTACTTCTCACGTTCAAAGACCTCAATAAGCTCTC
Organism: Ichthyophis bannanicus; assembly: GCA_033557465.1. Taxonomy (NCBI): domain Eukaryota; kingdom Metazoa; phylum Chordata; class Amphibia; order Gymnophiona; family Ichthyophiidae; genus Ichthyophis; species Ichthyophis bannanicus. The sequence goes on from CM066044.1 coordinate 116,740,968, forward strand.
TGCTCCTTCCTTATCTGACCTTATCCATACCACTTCACCAAACAGAGCAAGAAGATCATCAGCCATCAACTCCTTAAAACTCCCAAAGGCCCTTACAAGCTGCTCTTCTTCCACAGCCAATAGAGCCTTTACCCTCTGTGCCCCTAGGTGCTGGAATACACTACCTCCTGGCATACGGGCCATTGACAGCTTAACACAATTCAGGAAAGCCCTCAAATTCCACCTCTTTAACAAACATCTTATTGAGCCATTTACACCCATCGACTTCAGTGATTCCTCCCAGCTATTCAGTTCCATGGTATCTCAATAACAGAAATAGGACGAATCGCTTTGTTTATTGAACATATTATTAGCACCTGTTCCTAATAACTTGTAGCCATGCTGTAGTATTATATCTGTAAATAGACTGTAAATAGTTTCCCCTGTTATCCAAGTTCCTTCCCTTGTTATCTGTAAACTCATGCATGTTATTGTACTGAGACTTTTTGTTCTATGTGAACCACGCTGATGCCGAATAGTGCGGTATATAAGAGAATGTAAATAAATAAATAAAAATAAAATAAAATAAATAAATATTGCGGGTCTCCTTTTTCTTTTTATTCCTTCTTGTTGTTGGCATTGCAATCCTTCTTTATTTGATCAATAAAAAATTGAATACATAAAAAAAAAGAATGAGAATAAGTTCACCATAACTGCGAGGTAACAGATATCACAAGTCCTTGTGCACAGTTACTGTGTGAAAATGAATGCTAACCAATTAGTGCATTTTTAGTAAAAGGCCCCTAAGTTGGTACCTGAGGCAATGGAGGCTTAAGTGACTTGCCCAAGATCACAAGGAGTGGGATTCAAAGTGAACTTCCCTGGTTCTTTGCCCACTGTTCTAAACATTAGGCTACTCTCCACTCATTTAATAGAATATTCTTTTTCATGTTAGCTGCTTTTAGGGAAAAAAAAGAGCAAAATTAATCTGTTATTGCAAACTGCTTTTAACAGCCGAATAGATCAGTGGTGGCTGAAATAGCAACATTAGAAATGTTAATATTATTCTAATAAAGTAAACTTTTAAAAGTTACTGTGACAGAATTTGTATATACTTTGCATAAAAAATCAGTCAGGCATAATGGAGCTGAGGAATAAATCACAATGGATATTTTCTTTAGACAAATAAAATTATTTGTGTTGATAAAGCAGCATTCTGCCACAGCATTTATGACTTGTAGATGATCAAGTCAATAGCTTTCTACAGAAGAAATCATTTTTTCTCATTGTCTTTCATAATGCTTCTGTTTCAATATTACATAGCATCATTTTCACATAGTTGATTTTTTTTTGTCTGCTGTGTTGACATGCTGCTTTAAAATTATTCTGCTGCTATTGCAGACTGCAAAAACCACATGTCCCTGTCTTTTGTGATAGACAGGAGGTCTTGGTTTCTTGTATTGTTGTTGATCCTTTTCAGGGATATGCAAGTAGCTTGACTTCAAAGAGAATGCTGAATTTAAAATTCAAGGCAGCTTAATGTCCAGCCAAGTGAAAGCATTCCTCTGATTGAATAATACCTTTCAGGCCCATGCTGATTCTGAAGTAGCTTTCTTGTAGGAGGGGATCCTGTTGCTAATGGACGCATCCATTTTTTGTCAGCTGCAGTAGAATAGTCTACAGTCTCAGCAGGTCCCATTTCCTACAATGAAAAGAACATATGGGCATCTAATCTCTGATTTGGCAGCACAAAATGGATGTTCCCAACAGCAGCAAAGAACCGTCATCTAGTTAAGATACTTGCAAGCCGACCTATCTTAAAATTTGAAACCCAGGCAGGTAGGCTTCATTGTCTGACAACAATGAAGCAACACTATATCAGGTATGTGAGCTCCCTTGAAACGTGACTTCACTTATAATAATGTCTTTTAAGCTTTTAACTATTCTGAAATGTTACGTGCGCCTGTTTATGTATACTGTATCTTCCTTCAGTCTTGCCAAAACATTTTGCTAGTTAGAATCTTTAATTTTAATCGAGTGGAGGTATGGCCTAGTGGTTAGGGCAGCAATCTGAGACCAGAATGGCCAGTGTTCAGATGCCACTGATGCTCCTCATAGTCTTGGGCAAGTCCTTTCCCCCTCCATTGCCTCAGGTACAAACTTAGGTTATTAGCACTCTGGAAATTGAGAAATACCTAATTGTAGCTTGCCGTGAACTACTACTTGAAAGGCATGAACTAAATGCTAATAAGTAAATCTAAAATGAGCATGCTGATATAGTAAAATGTCTTGGTATTTTAAAAAAGGCTAACATATCCTAAAATTATGAGCACTGTTCTGTTTGAAAGCATCTACACGAACCATTTGCCGTTTTAGCAAGCATTATTATCATGAATATTTGTACAAATTCTATGAAAATCCAGTAATAAGATGGATAATGCAAATCCGCTATTTACTTATGATCACATGGATAAACAGCACTCATTTTTTAATATGCATGTGCGAGGTTGTTTTATTGCATGCCCGCGCTCTCAGCTTTCTCTGATCATGTGGGTCACCACCTCTGTTTCACTGTCCAACTCACAGCTGCCACTGCCACTGCCATGCAGAGCTGGAGCAAGCCGGGGACAGTGGCCGGCGCCCCTGACTCCGGTATTAGACTTATATCCTTCTGGGAAAGACCGAGGCTCCTCCATCACTCACTGGCCTGCCACTGCCTGGAGGCCCAGGCAACTGGATGACACTGGGCCATACTCATTCAGACCTAAAGTGTCCATAATAGAAACGTCCCACCATCCCATGTTCAGCACAACTAAATCCCCAGGCTTTCAGGTGTAAGGTGTGGAGATGGAGGGGTTGTCTCTATGGGTGTACCTGTGATGTGTAGGAATCGGGGGTTGTGGTTATGAATGGATCTGTGATGTGTGGGATGAATGAGGAGGGGAATAGAAGGGAGTATCTGACATTGGGGGAAGAGGTGTGTAAAATGAGGGGCTGTACAGGGGAGGGAGTTGCTTGTGGGAATGCAAGGATGTCTATGTGGGGGTGTCTGTTAGGTTGGTTATAGAAGGAGAGAGGAGATTCCTTGTGGGAGCTGGAGGTAATGTCTGTGATGTGTGAGATGAATGGGGGAAGGAGATTTTGGGGGTGTCTGAGGTTCAGAGATGGAAGGGTATATGTGTGAGACTGGGAGATTGTGTATCTATGAGGTGTGGGATGGATGTGGGGGTAGTTTTTATTTATTTATTTAAAATAATTTACAGCCCACTCAAACACCAAGGCTGGTAACAAGAAGCATACACATTATACTGTAACAGACAGACTAATAAATGCATACAATTATAATTTAACAGAATAAGCAATATAATCTAAAAATCAAAGACTTCCATTCAAAACAGCAACTACATCATTAATATCAGCAGTACCTTCACACAAACTTAAGTAGCCAAGCAACTCATCTGCCTATCAGACAAATCCAGGAAAAGCCAACTTAAATAGATAACACTTCAGTTTTTTTTTCCGAAAAATCATCAACTCTGTTTTAGCACCTAACTCAGAAGGCAGAGAATTCCAAATAGATGGAGCAGTCATAGAGAAAATTCTCTCATGTATAGACTGGAAATGAATCCTTTTAAATGAAGATACAACCAATAAATGCATTTCCTGAGAGCGTAAAACATGAGAGGGTGAATATGGCTTAAGCAAAGTTGATAAACTAATAGGAACCCTGTGATGCAAGCATTTAAAAGTAATCATATAAAACTCCAAATTGAACAGGAAGCCAATGCAAAACAACTGTCGCATAATATCCTCCAAATGTTTGCATCCAGTCAAATGATGAGCAGCAGCATTTTGAATTGATGGCAAAGGAAACATAGTAGCTTTTTAAAGACCTAAAAACAGACTATCACAATAGTCTAAAAGTGAAAGGACTAAAACTTGTAGCACAGAACGAAAATTACTACATGACAAATAGAGCTTTAGTCTCCGAAGAAGATACAACTGCTTTAACCAATTTCTGTATATAATCATGTAACATCAATTGTGTATCCAACCAAACCTCCAAATCCCACACAACATATAAGAACATAAGAACATAAGATATGCCATACTGGGTCAGACCAAGGTCCATCAAGCCCAGTATTCTGTTTCCAACATGACTAAGTTCAAAGGAGAAAGAGTCAGGTTTAAGGCTCAAACCCAAAGATGGTGAAAGATTTGAAGACAAATACAACATTTCTGTCTTCTTTGTGTTCAGTTTTAATTTACTCTGGAACATCCATGATCCAACAGAAGTAAGACAAACTTCCTTATACTTAAGGGAATCATCCAGTGATGTGAAGATGGGGACAACAAACTGTACATCATTGACATATACTCAAAATTTAACATTTAAACTTTCAAACATTTTTTTAATTTGAGCAATATAAAGGTTAAATAGTATAGCCAAGAGCATAGAACCCTGCAGCACCCATGCCTCAATGCATTGCCAAGATGACACTTAGCCCATGGACTGAACTTGAATAAATCTATCCTGCAAAAAAAGGATGTAAACCTTGTATCCCTAACTTACAAAGCCCAGCCAGGAGTAAGGAATGATCCACAGTATTAAATGTGGCAGATACATCAAGCAACACCAATAGAAAAGATTTACCTTACCAATATTAGAAAGGAATTCTTCAGTAAGGGTCAGTAATAATGCTTCAGTCCCATGACTGGGACGAAACCCAAACTGTGATGCAGAAAACAAATTGTATGTATCAATAATGCTCTGCAATTGTAAGAGCACCAACTTCTCTAAAACCTTAGTTAAGTATGAAAGAGAGGAAATAGGATGATAATTCAGAGGGTCAAGTTTATCCAATGATGTACCCTTAAGCAAAAGAAAAACTGAAGCTCTTTTCAACACCTTAGGAAACATTCCCTGAGAAAAAGATCCATTAACTATGGCAATGATGGAATGTCCAATCGATTCTTTCAATTTTTTTAAACAATTGAATCGCATAACCATCCAACGGACTGAAAGTTTTATTCAAGGATGAAATAATTTCAGGGGCCTGTGATAGTGAAACTGGCTGAAGAGAAGACCACAGCTGCAGATTTGTCCCAGAACAATCATTCACAGAATTACAGCCATTAGAGGAACAAACTTCAACTAAGTTAGGTTTATCATTAAATGAAGCCTGGATAGTCAAAATTTTTGAACAAAAGGAATTTAAAAACAACTGTGGTTCAATTGAAACAGAAGGACAAAAATCCGAGGCAGATGTGGAGAAATGTTTCACAATTGCAAAAAGTCAATTTAGGGCACCTAAATGAAACATAATCTGAAAATCATAGTATTTCTGTTTACTTTCCAAAATGGACTTCTGATATATATTTAGCAAGTAAACTTAAATACGTGTCTTTAACATCAACAAACAAACAAAACCACCATCGTCTCTCCGAACGATGTAATTGATGACTAAGAGGAAACCAATGCTGAAGTAAGCCATGGTGGTTTATATCTATTAGAAAATGTCTGAATTTTCATAGGAGCAATGGTGCTCAAAGAGGACTGAATAATCCATCCAAAGCTCTGCAGCAGTAGAAACATCTGTATCAGCTAATGATGTTGCATTAGCTGATACATTAGATGGTATAGAGGGGTGACTGTGGTGGTGATGTCTCTGAATAGGATGGAGGTAGAGATATATAATTTATTCATGGGACTTGCTATATTACTCTTTGAACATGGAAGCCCTCAAGGTGGTTTACCTTTGCAGTGAAATGCAGGGATGGAGTGGGTTATCTGTGGAGGGAGGGGAGGTCCACAAGGTGGAAGGAGCTAGGGCTGGTGAAGGGATAAGAAGTAGAGGATGATGGATGAAGGTTGAGGGGTGAGTATAGAGGGTAGAAATAGGGAACTAGGGAGTCTGTGAAAGGTAAAGAGGATATAGGAACAGGGGAGAGACAGTGAGGGCAATAGGAGTACTCCTCAGGAACTCTGCCCTTCTGGCAAATTGCTTCTACCTGTGCCCTTCTCTTCTATTGCTAACTCCAGACTTCACACCTTTCACCTTGCTGCTCCTTATGCCTGGAACAAACTACCTGAGTCTGTATGTCAGGCACCTTCTCTGACCTTTTGCAAACCCATACTGAAAACTCACCTTTTCGCTGCCACTTTTGGATCTTCACTCACTAGTTCTCCTTACCATTCCCCCTAGCTGTATCCCATGTCTACAGCTACTGTGTTGTCTGTGTTTTGACTAGATTGTAAGCTCTAATGAGCAGGGACAGTCTTCTGCCTGTGTCTGTGCAGTACTGTGTATGTCTTGTAGTGCTATAAAAAGGTTCAGTAGTAATAGTAGTAGTAGTAGTATAATGGGAGATGAAAAGCTGGCAGATAAGTAGTGGTAAAAAGTGAGAGACAAAAGGACTGGAGAGTGAGAGAAAAGGAGAGTGAGGGGTAAAGTTTAAATATGAGTGGATAGAGAGGCAGAGGAGAAAGATGGGGGATGTGATGGGTATACAGAATGCTACCCATCCCTCTCCAAAAGGATTATCAACAGTCCCCTTTAAGAGAGTCTGCAGCCCTGAGTTCAGGGTTGGGAAGGCATGCCTCACAGAGGGAGCTTAAGAACTCAGCAGGCTGCAGGAGAGTGAGAGGCCCGTGGAGTGAGAAGTCCTTCAAAGGCAAGCTGTGCAAAGGAGTTCTGGAGGTAGGAACTTTAACTGGGGCTGGAGGAAGGGCCAGAAGAACCAGCTTGTTTTAAGGAAAACCCTTCCCACTACATGCCACACTACCACATATTGTGGCAGCTTGGGGATTTCCTCTAACTGTGACTGAGGGCAAATCCACGTTCCTCCAGGGCTGCACATCTACAGCAGATCAGGACTTTTTGTTTTGTTTGTATGAGCTAAGAGGGTTTGCCTCGTCCTAGTTAGGGAGTTCAAAGAAAGTATAGTCAGTGCCGGACAGGCAGGCTTTGTTTTGGCCTCTAGAGGCCGCTAAAAGTTTGTTGGAGCTGGAATACTGCAGGGCTAACAGCTGCAGAAGAGGAAGCTGTGGTGGTGCTGCAAGAGAACAGTGACAAGCCAGGATGGAGCAGCTCCGGAAGAAGGTCAGCAGCAACAGCAAAAATGTCAGCAGCATCAGCAACAACAATATCAGCAGCAACTACAAGAGCTTATTCAGGTGCAAGAGGAGTTCCCTGGCTCAGTTGACTCAAACCCTATAGGGACCACCACTCCACTTTTCAGTTTAAGCGCTACTGAAGATGATGGCAGAAGTGGAACCTGGAACCGGATTGCTTTTTGGTGAACTTTGAATGAACTGCCCACATGGCTGGGAGGCCAGAGGCAACAGGGTCTATTTACTTGGGGAATTTGCTGATGGGTAACAATCAGACTGCATTCCAGGATGCAACCCTAATGGGTGAGCTACATATGCAGCTGTCAAGGACGCCATATTAGTATAGGCTGGCTGTGCACTAGAGGCCTACTGCCTGTGATTCAGAAAGGGGAACTTCATTTGAGAGATCCCTCAAAAGTTCCTCTGCCAAATTAAAGAGTCATGATCTCTTCACCTGTTGTAGGTGTGGATCCTGGGGACACTTTGCTCAGGAATGTCCCTTGGGTATGGAAAAACCTATAGATGCCAGCCTAACTACCTCACACCTGCACTTTTGTGGACACCCTAGGGCACAGAACTTTGTGATTCAAGTGGAGCTTGAGGGTACACACCTCCAGGCCTTGATAGACTCCGGGAGTGTGTGGGCTCTTTTTCACAGAGAAACCGTAACTTGATTTCAGATTTACTATGCAAAGACTGTAAGACTGGCCTGTGTACTTGGAGATCAGAGGCTTTATCCAGCAGCAAAGGTTTCCTTAAGACTCTAGCAGGGCAAGCCAAGCTCGAAGTCGTCATGCTGCCCTGGTTCCCTTATCCAGTGGTGATCGGTCAAGACTACCCAAACCTCAGAGTGATATGGGCCCAGCTAACTGATGGCTCCACTAAGTTGGACCAGGAAGATTTCCCAGAGATTTTCCCCCTGGAACACCTGGATCTATATGTTGAGAATTCCAAGCCTGCTAAGTCCCGGAGTTGGCGTCACTGTCCTTTCCTTGGTCCGATCACTCTTGCATTTTCTTCTCTCTTCCTTTCTGTTCCCTTTCCCCCTCCTCCTCCTCAGCCTGCTCTCTGACAGCCCACCCTGCCCGTCATATTACTCCTGACTCACTTCTTCAGTTCCCCTCCTCAGATAAACTTTTTCCTACTGATTTTCATTCACTCCCAGTGGACCTCCAGGCTCAGTGCTGGGACACTACGCTCTCTTCTGCTCTGGATCAAGTTGCTCCACTGCAGCTCCCATCCTCCACTCGGTGCCGCACTAGTGCTCCCTGGTTTCATCCGGGTCTCCTGATCCACCGTTCCCACCTTCGTTGGGCAACTCACCTCTGGCATAAGTGCCCTTCCCCAGCCACGCTATCGCACTTCTGCCACTGTCACACACACTATCGTACCCTTCTCAATTCTGCTAAGCAGGAACACTATTCCAAGCTTATCTCCTCTTCAGCTAACTCCACATGGCAACTGTATCACATTCTTCACTCTCTTTCCGCCTCATAAGTTCCTTCCACCTCCAGGCCCACGGCCCCCTCTCTCCCTTCTTCCGATCCTGCTCCTTCTGTACTGGCTTCTCACTTCGCCTCCAAAGTTCAATCTATTCAACAACTTTTTCCTGCCTGTCCTCCTCCTCTCTCTCCCCCCCTACTCCTTCTTTAGCCCCCTCTCTGTCCCCGACCTCCGATATTCCGCCCTTTTCCCATCGCTGGTCCTCCTTCCAACCCATCACTCTCCCAGAACTAACAAGGGTTCTCACCACCACTCGGAAAACTACATGTCCTTCTGACCCCATCCCCTTGCAGTGGCTTCCCGAGCCCTCTCTGGCTCTATCCCCTCTGATTCTTTCTATTTTCAACACTAGCTTGCTGTCTGGCGTCTTCCCCTCCCATTGGAAGCACACCCTTATCCGTCCCCTTTTGAAGAAACCCTCCTTAGATCCCTTAGTTCCCTCAAACTGGCGCCCCATCTCTAACCTGCCCTTTCTCTCTAAGCTTCTCAAGAGACTGGTCTTCTCTCAGCTTTCTGTGCACCTTGAGGCTTCTTTGGTTCTTCCCTCCCCCCCCCAATCTGGTTTTCGCCCTGGCCACAGTACTGAATCTATTCTTATTTCTTTTCTCAACAAGTAAAAACGTCACTCACGATCAATGTTCTATATCTCTAGCCGTCTCACTCGATCTTTCTGCTGCTTTTGATGTCGTCGACCGCCGTACTCTTCTCTCACATCTTAGTGCTATCGGTCTGTCTGGCCAAGTTCTTCACTGGTTCTACTCTTTTCTCTTTAATCGGTCTTTTTCGGTTCTTTCTGGTACTACCTCTTGTTCTCCAACGCCTCTTCACTGTGGTGTTCCTCAGGGTTCGGTATTGGCACCACTGCTATTTAACATCTTCCTGGCCCCTCTCTCTCTGCTTATTCAACAGCATAGTATCTCTGCATATTATTACGCAGATGATATCATTCTTCTTTATCACACTGATTCACTTGCTCCCGATATTGGTCCCCTCAACGTCTATCTTTCCTCTGTTTCCTCTTGGCTCTCTGATAATTATCTGCATGTTAATCTATCAAAAACTGCGGCCATCTGGTTCACTGCTGGTGCTCCTGTCCCTTCTCTTGCTCTGCTTTTCTTAGCTGCTCCCATCCCTCTTGTCACCTCACTGCGCTATCTCGGTGTTACTCTGGATTCTGCTCTGACCTTTAGAGAGCTCGTTTCCTCTGTTGTTCAGCGTTCATTTCACACCCTTCGGCAACTCCATGCAGTCCGTCCTTTCCTTTCTTCCTCTTCTCTAACCACCTTTCTCCTTTCTCTTGTCACTTCACGTTTGGATTATTGTAATGCCTCTCTAGATGGTCTTCCCCTCACTCAACTTCGTAGACTTCAATTGGTTCACAACACTGCTGCCCATCTCTTGACCCACACCTCTCGGTCTGCTCATATCACCCCCCTTCTTATCCGGCTACACTGGCTACCTATCCCTTTCCGTATTCAGTATAAGATCCTCATTTTCGTACATAGATCACTCCACACCGGCATTCCACTTTACCTCTCCGATCTGGTCCATTTTCACTGCCCCCCCAAGAATCCTCAGATCCATTCATGCCAACTGTTTATTTCTTCCCTCTCCATCCCAGGCTCGCCTTGAGTCAACGCACTCTTCCGCCTTCTTCTTTCTCGGTCCTCGTCTCTGGAATTCCCTGCCATCCGCCCTCCATCTGGAACTTTCTTTTCCCACCTTCAAAGCGAAACTCAAAACTTATCTTTTCTGCACAGCTTTTGACCTTCCTCGCCCCTCTCCCTCTTCCTCTCCCCCCCTCGTTGATACCCAATGAGTACTTATTCTTCTTGTTATTGCTGCCTACTGTCCCTTTCCTCTAACGCTGTCCCTTTCCTATCAACAAATGGCGTTCCTTTTCCATTTCCTTCTTCAGCAGTATTCCCTTTGTTTTTATTGTAAACCGCCATATGCCTCGGTTCTGGCGGTATATTAAGTTTTAAATAAAGATAAAGAAGCACCCGGAGAACCAGCTTTGGAAGTTTATCAAGATGGGACAGAAGTGAGCTGACTTTATTTTCCCTGAACTGCTGTTTGTTCTGGGTTATCTTTGTGGAGGTTAACAAGCTGAAACAGAATAAAAACTGATTTTATTTTCCATGAATTGCTGTCTGATCTGTGTTCTAAGGAAAACCCTTTCCCACCACATGCCACATTACCACAGAGGAAAAAAAGATAAAAATAAAAGATCAACATCAAAGACATGTAGAGAAGGAAGAGAAGAAGATAGGAGGAAGAAAAAATGGAAAGGAGTCACTGAGAAGATAGATTCAAGGAAAGCAGAAAAGAGAGACTGGAATCAGCTCAATTAGAATAAAAAATAATTGCATTTTCAGTTTAGTGATTGGTATTTGTCAGTTTCTGTAATTAATGTGCTGTCTTTATCTGCATCACTTTCTATTTCTCTGGTGTTGCACTGCATTCAGCGCCTGCTTCTTGGGATTTCAGTTTAAGTTTTGCCTACATATTTCTGCCTTTTAGTTTGTGATCCCTTATTCTTTACTTGGTGAGAGTTTATCTATGTTCTAAATGTGTGACTGAGGCCAGGTATTCTGTCAACAATGAGTTTCTATATAAGGATCCGTAGTAATATGGCCTGTTCAGTTTTCCTGGTAGGTGTATGGATTTTCCAGGGCTCACAGTAATAATTATGGTGCTATCCTTTTTCTAAGTAGGCTCCTTGGTGTGGATGTTTTGGAACTTAGTGCTGTTATGGAATGGTAGATTTACTCTATAGGTCCTGTGCTCAGGGGCGGCCCAAGGGGGGGTGCGGGGCCATGTGCGGAGACACGGTGCGGGGCCTCATTTGCATAAGGTACCTCATTTGCATAAACATTTGCATAATGTTACCATACACTAACTTTTAGTAAACATGCCTCTTAATGAGTATATGGATAAAGAAAGACTAAAAGATTTCTACATTGCTATAATCCAGTACCAACCGCCAGGCACATTAGGAACTACTACAAACACTGCCCATTTAGAACCCATAGCAAACCCGCCGTATCCTAACAGCACTACCAGGATTCACAAAGCACCATACTCTACCTATCAAAAGGCAACACTGCAAATATTAAACCAATACATTTCAGAGAACAACAATACATGACCTACTGGGGAAAGAGAACAAGTGGCAATGTCAAATAGGAATTATATAAACAGAATACCTCAGCTCAGTTACGCATGCAGAACATAAACCATCACCAAACAACGAATCACAATTTAGAAACAGGAAGACAATAATTAAACTGGGAACCACAAAAGCCAAACTTGGAATGTACAACACTGTAGAAATAAAACCATAAATTAATTTCCTCTTGTACTAAACAAAGCGCAGAGGTTAATGATGCACATTTCCCAGAGCTGACATATTCCAGTTAATAAATTCAAAATAAAGAGATATTTTTCTACCTTTTGTGCATTTTTTTTCAGTGGCAATTGCTCCAGCCACTTTCTTCTGGTTTCTTCATGTCTTCTGCTAACTCTCCATCGTCTGCTGTCCATTTGTCCTTTCTTCTCTCTTCTAGTTTTTTTCCATTCTCTCTCTACATCTGCTTTAACATACTAATCTTTCTCCTTTTGCTCTTTCCTCATTCCTATTTCATCCACTCAAATTTTACCCCTCCATCCTCAATCCCCACTTACTCTCCCAATATCCGGCCAATTGTTGATTTGTCTTCCCTCCCACACAAAATATTTTTTTGCTCTCCATTTCACTCTCCCAGCTTCATCCCATTCTAATCCTCCCCCAACATCAGTTCCCTTCTAGTTCCAGTCCCACCCAGCATCCGCTCCCTTCTAGTCCCTGCATCAGCCCATTTCCAGTCCTAGCCCCCCATCGGCCCATTTCCAATCCTATCCCAACCCCCCCATCAACTCATTTCTAGTCCTTTCCTAGCCCCACCATCAGCTTATGTCAAATCCTAGCTCCCCTCCACTCAGCCCATTTCCAATCCAAGCATACTTCCAATTCTAGACCCTCCATGAGTCCATTTCAATTCAAGCCCCCACCCCAGCCCATTTCCAATCTTAGCTCCCCCCAACAGCCCATTTCCAGTCCTATCCTAGCCCCTCCATCAGCCCATTTCCTGTCCTAGCCCCCCCCCCACTCAGCCCATTTCCAGTCCTAGTGCCCTCCCCTCACAGCCCATTTCCATTCCAAGCCCCCCTCCCCATATGCAGTTCAAGCCCCCCTTCACTCAGCCCATTTCCAGTCCTAGCAAACCCCCAGCCCATTACCAGTCCTAGCCCCCCCATAGCCCATTACCAGTCCTAAGCCCCTCATCAGCCCACTTCCAGTCCTAACCCCCCATCAGCCCACTTCCAGTTCTAACCCCCCATCAGCCCACTTGTAGTCTTAGCCCCCCCATAGCCCATTACCAGTCCTAACCCCCTCCCTCCCATCAGCCCATTACCAGTCCTAACCCCCCATAGCCCATTACCTGTCATAACCCCCCCATCAGCCCACTTGTAGTCTTAGCCCCCCCATAGCCCATTACCAGTCCTAAACCCTCCCCCCCCCATAGCCCATTACCAGTCCTAACCCCCTCCCCCCCATCAGCCCATTTCCAGTCCTAACCCCCCATAGCTCATTACCAGTCATAAACCCCCCATCAGCCCGTTTGTAGTCTTAGCCCCCCATAGCCAATTACCAGTCCTAACCCCCATCAGCCCACTTGTAGTCTTAGCCCCCCCATAGTCCATTACCAGTCCTAACACCCCCATTAGCCCACTTGTAGTCTTAGCCCCCCCATAGCCCATTACCAGTCCTACCCCCTCCCCCCCATAGCCCATTACCAGTCCTAAACCCCCCCTAGCTCATTACCAGTCCTAACCCTCTCCCCCCCCATCAGCCCAGCTGTGAAGAAAAATGCAAACCAGCTGCTGCTGCCGCTGCCGCCGTGGCAGTGGCAGAATCAACCATCCCACGGGGCCCCCCCGGCCCTGCAGAGTTCTCCGTGAAGTCTCAGCGCGGGCTTTTCAGAGCCGCGCGAAGGGAGAGTTTCCCTTTCTCGCGGCTCTGACAGCCGACGCTGAGACTGCATGGAGAACTCTGCAGGGCAGGGGGGGCCCCGCGGGATGGTCGATTCTGCCGCTGCCACGGCGGCAGTGGCAGCAGCAGCTGGTTTGCGTTTTTTAAATCTAGCTGGGCTGATGCAAGATGTTTTTTGCGCGGGGCCCCCTGAAACGCGGGGCCCTGTGCAAAAAACATTCTTGCTCAATGGACGGGCCGGCCCTGCCTGTGCTATGCTTCTCACTTTTTCTTTTTGTTTCCTGTGTGGAGTCAGCAGTAGAGTGTTGGCGAGAGGTACTGGAATATGGATAGTCTTTAAATTTCAAATATTTTGTTGGTTCAGATTCAAGGAAATCTCAGACTTCAAGGGAATAGTTTAGTTTAATTTTGTCATGTGGCCTGATAGCTTCACTTTTACTAATTTCTGGGTTTTCCAGGTCTGGCACAGTCTAATCCAGACTGTGCACCCTGATTTGAATTTTCAGCCACGAGGATTTTTTTCTCATGTCATAACTTCCTTCCTTATCATTAAACTGGTCATAGCACTGACCAAGTAAGTCCATTTATCATTGTTGTTATGCAAATATTTATGCAAATAAGGCCAAGAGGAAATGCAAATGAGTCTCTGCACATGGCCCTACATCACTGTCAGGCTGCCCTTGACCGCTGGACTATTAATGCAAGAAGCTTAGCTTCTCATATATTTATGCATTTCAGTGTGTGCCTTCAAGTCAAAGCTGAGTCCTGGCAGCGTGACTGGTAGTAGATTGCCAGGCCTTTCTTCCAAGAAAAGGGAGGATTAAGTGACTTGCCCAAGACCACAAGGAATGTTAGTGGGAATTGAATGCTGGTTTCTTGGTTACTAAGTCAGTGTTCAAACCACTAGGCTACTCCTCCACTCCATACTTGACTTCAGTATTATTAAAATAAATTTAACACATGCAAATTATCAACAAGTTAATAACATAAAATAACATAAAAATTAACTTACAATAATAGTTTATATTATTGCAGCTTACTATATCAGCTTCAGTGTGCCGAGTGTGAACCTACTATAACTCTGACAGATTACTAGTTGAAGAATATATTAATGATGTGGGTGCTATTTTAACTCTGTGATCAACATTTTTCTAAATGCTGGCCACAGTATTTAAATAAAATCTGGATATTCAACATCAGTATCTAGAGAGCAGCCTGCACTGAATATCCAAATTCAGCCCTGGCCACCAGCCCTATCTGAACAGCAATGATTTTCATCCTATACCTGGATAGTTTAGGACAGCTTTTTTGCTACCTGGATAATTTCCCACTCTACCTTGACATCACCACTGGACTACCCTGGCTCTGTCTACCCTGGTGCCTATCTACTAGTGGAAAGGCGCAAGATAAATACTAAAAAGATAGTGCTAAGGCGGTCTTTGGTGATATTCAGTGGTACTATCTAGCTAGTTCCACTGAATATTATGGTTCTGCTAACCAATTAAGTGCCGCTATCAGACCAATGATCTTTTTTAATTAAAAGGGGCCTATTTACTAAGTGGTATTAGCTGTGAATACAACAATTAACACAAGCTTACAATTAACAGGGTGCCTGAGTAACAATTAATGCAGCACCTTAGCAGATAATGGCAGTGATTTTAGAGGCATCCCATATCTAAAAATCAACATTTCAATGTGTAAAGAGGCATGCATATGTAAATGCCATTTGAAAACAGGGGATGCTCACCACGTTTAAAATCCTTGGTAGTAAGGTGAAAATGGGAAATGGAGTGCTTTGGGCAGGCCGAGAGTATACAGTATATGTCGATTTTCCTTGTCACATGGGAAATCCATGTCTATCGCAAAAAATCATAGACAGCCTGGCCACTGCCAGGCCGAAGTCTCGTTATTGCGAGACATTAGCTTGGCTGCCGCCTCAGAATGTAAAAGAAGATTGGAGGCAGCATGGCAAACACTTTACAGTAAGTTTTCCACTCTACCTTTGTCATGTGGGCCCTCTTCCTGTCTGGATCCCCCCCCCCCCACACCTGAATTGCGGGGACTGCTTAGGTGGAATTTACCCCACTGCTTCACATATTTCCCATCAGAGTCTTCTGCCCAACTCGACACATTGCTGAGAACAACTATTGTTCCCAGAGATCACCTTGTATGCCCCAAGGACCAATCCAGTTTTTCAGGGGTTTAAGTTCAAAATATTAACCAGAGACTCTAGACCAGCGGTTCTCAACCTGTGGGTCGCGACTCCCACGGAGGTCGCCACAGGATTCAGCAGGGGTCGCCTCACTCCACTGTTTAAAAAAAAAAAAAAAGCGCACAAGTTGCTACCGCTGCTGAGTCCACTTCTCGGCAGCGGCAAACTGACAGACTCCAATCTTCTGCAGCTGCGGCTTCCCTGCCCCCTCCTCCCCTCTCCCTGTCTGCCTGCTACTACCCTGTTCTTCTGCAGCCGTGGCTCCCTGCCTCTTAGGGAACTGCGGCTGTGCCTGCTGTGAGTGAAGCCATTGCGGAGCCCTTTCTGTCTCTCTCGATGGGCTCCGTGCAGCATTGTCCCGGCTCCAAAGGAAGTTGTTTACCACTTCCTTTGGAGGCGGGACAATGGCATGCTGCACGGAGCCCGTCGAGAGACAGAAAGGCTCCGCGACAGCTTCACTCAAAGCAGGCACAGCCGCGGTTCCCTAAGAGGCAGGGAGCCGTGGCTGCAGAAGAACAGGGTAGTACCAGGCAGACAGGGAGAGGGGAGGAGGGGGCAGGGAACCTGCAACGGGGCTGACATGAGGGAGGGAGGGGGCTGGCATGGAGGGATGGATGGAGGGAAGGAGTGGGGTTGACATGGAGGGAGGGGAGAGCTGATTGTTGGAGGGAGGGAGGCTGACATGGACAGGGGGGCTGACATGGAGGGAGGGGAGAGCTGATGGATGGATGGAGGGAGGGGAACTGACATGGACAGAGGGGGGATGACATGGAGGGAGGGAGGGGGGTCTGACATGGACAAGGGGGGCTGACATGGAGGGAGGGGAGGCTGACATGGACAGAGTGGGGGCTGACATGGAGGGATGGATGGATGGAGGGAGGGAGGGGGGCTGACATGGACAGAGGGGGCTGACATGGAGGGAGGGAGGGAGGGGGGCTGACATGGAGGTATGGATAGATAGATGGAGGGAGGGAGGGGGCTGACATGGAGGGGAGGGCTGACATGGACAGAGGGGGGACTGACATGGAGGGATGGGTGGAGGGAGGGAGGGGGCTGACATGGACAGAGGGGGGCTGACATGGAGAGGGGTGGCTGACATGGATGGAGGGAGGGAGGGGGGCTGACATGGAGAGAGGGAGGGAGGGGGCTGACATTGATGCATGAATGAGGAAGGGAGGGGGCTGACATGGACAGAGGGGGCTGACATGGGAGGGAGAGAGGGGGGCTGACATGGACAAAGGGAAGAGACGGGGACATACTGGACAGACGGGGGATAAATGCTGGACAGAGGGGAGAGACAGTGTGGGTTAGGATTATAATGGGTAGATGGGGAGACTAGGACTGGTAATGGGTTGATTAGGGAAGGCTAGCACTGAGAATGGTCTGATCAAGGGGGGGGGGGGGTTTGGGACTGATAATGTCCAGATAGGGGGGTAGGACTAGTAATGGACTGATGGGGGGCTAGCATTGCAAATGAGCTGATTGGGGAGGTTAGGACTGGAAATGGGCTGACTAGAGGAGGCTAGGACTGGTAATGAGCTGATTAGGGGAGCCTAGCACTGGTAATGGGGTTGAGGAGGGACTAGCACTGGAAATGAGCTGATTAGGGGAGGCTAGGACTGGTAATGAGCTGATGGGGGAGGTTAGGACTGGTAATGGGCTGATGGGGGGGGGTAGGACTGGTAATGGGCTGATGGGGGGGGGGGGGTAGGACTGGTAATGGGCTGATTAGGGGAGCCTAGCACTGGAAATGGGGTTGAGGAGTGACTAGCACGGGAAATGAGCTGATTAGGGGAGGCTAGGACTGGTAATGAGCTGATGGGAGCATAGGATTGGTATTGGGCTGATGAGGGGAGGCTAGCACTGGTAATGGGGTTGAGGGGAGACTAGCACTGGAAGCGAGCTGATTGGGGGCTTTGACTGGAAATGGGCTTATTGTGTGGAGGGGAGGATAGAGCTGCTGGCCCTGGAAGAAAACTGGGGGCTAAGGCTACAAATGGGCTGATATGAGGGGATGGGAGAATGGAACTGGAAGGAAGTGGATCTGAGAGGGGCTGCTATGGTATTTGTACTAGAAGGGACTGGTCAGTGTGGAAGGAGGGGGACTGGAAGGGAATGGACACCAGTGGCAGTCATGGGATTGCAAGTTGACACTGGAAGGTACTGGGAGTGAGGACTGGAAAGGGGCTGATACTGAGGAGGGTTACTGGGACTGGAAATAGGCTGATGGAAAAAAGTGAAGAAAACAAAAGAAGAGATAAGAAATGGCAGATGGACCATAGACCACAGAAAGAGAGCTAAGAGAAGACAGGAAAGCAGAAGCCTCAGATCGGGACCAGCATGATCAGAGAATAAATTGGTCAGACAACAAAGGTAGAAAAAATAATTTTATTTCATATTAGTGATTTGACTACAAAATCATCATAATTTTGAAATCAAATATTGTTACTTGTTATTGTGGTTTAAATAAGTAAATTTTATAAATAAAAACATTATATTGCAAAGGCCTATAATATATTAATAATTCAACAAATGATTACAGCGACAATGCGTTAACGATAAAGGAAGAGAGACACATTTGATTTTATCATTGGGGTCACCACAAGTTGACCAATGGTAAAAGGGGTCATGGTACAAAAAAGGTTGAGAACCACTGCTCTAGACAAATACTCAGAATTGCCAGAGGCACTCAGTGGCTCAAATGAAGGGTATCAGCCTCTCATACTGACAGCCTGTTGGTGCAAGACTTTCCACCCAGTCACATATAGCTAGGTCTTTGCAAATTTTCAGCCGAAAATCTAGACAGCCTCAGGTAGATGGATAACTCAATTCTTCAGCAGCTGTTTGGATATTGATCATAATATCTCTGTTTATGCTCAGATCACTCAGACCATGGCAAAAAAAAATTGACAACTAGAATGACTGGTGCATTCCACCAAAAGTATTCAATATTATATTATCAGATCAGTTTAACATAATCTGTTTTATTTGTTTATGTTCATTGAAGTCATGCACATGTGAATGGTCTCCACCTGCTTCCGTTGGGTACACCTGCTTGTACTGTTATGTGAGTGTAATTAAAACTGAAGTTGTATTTCTCATTTACTAATATTGCTGGAGTAATTAAAGTGTAACACATAATTGAATCTTAATTAATTATTACTTTAAATGAGTTGTATCATTAAGTCTCAAATCTTGCACTGACTGAAGCAACATATTAGTAGATATAGTCAGACCCTGGATTCAATTCCCTTTTTGATCAAAGGACAGAGTGTACCAGCTAATATACCTAATAATTTGGCATATTTAATAAAGTTTGATTATACAGACGGAGCCTCATTTCATATTCCTGATAACAGTTACTAGAATAAATAGGTCAAGGTTTGTATTGTTATTGGGGGTATTAAAAGTTATCTATTTACTTGATTTAGGGGCATACTAAATTATGCTAACTGGCAGCTTGGGTTTTAGTGCACGGTTAGTGTGCCATACTAGATCTTAGTCTGGGGCCTAGAGCAAAGAATACCATATTAACAGGTTAATGCTTGATTAGGTAGGAAGAGGGCAGATTAGGGAGGAACGTGGGCATTGATGCCGCATCACAATAAGCATGGGCATTATGGGTGCTACTGCTTACTTCTACTGATGAGATTTTTAGTAAATGTGCCCTTTAGAGTTGTAATGTTTTTCTTCTTTACAACAAGAATGCACTAGTACTGTAAATAATGTAATTTAGCACATTCTCATTTAAAAGATGTAAAGCCCACAATACCCTATACATACAAAAGAGTTCAAAGTGGAATTGGATGAATTAAAATAAATTTGTAATGACATGCTTTGTCTATCAGGTTTAACCATGTTACAGGTTTTTGCACCAATTTATCACCTCATCCTCCCTCCCATGTGACCAATTAAGAGAAGGGAATGGGAATGGATTAGTTCCACTTATATTTTCCCATGTACAAGTTACCAATGAACTAGATCTAAATGCAATAACAACATTAGTATTTTCACTATTCCATTTGTTTCAGCCCAGTGTTATAGTCAACCTCCTCCATATCGTCACATTTTATCTTTGAGTGAGTAACTCTTTTATTGATATCCTGCTTTACCGTAACTACTGCCCATGGTGATTTTTTTTTCTTTGACTTGGTCATTTCCTTCTGCTCCTTTGGAGTTCTAGTTTGGTTGGAACCAGTTGATGGCATCATGGTGCCGTGAGCCTTCATTTGATTGCTTAGGAATTTTTTGCCTATTTTTTATCCTTTCACAATGTGCCAACTCTGGTCCTGAGCCAGGGGCCATGCATCAGGTCTCCTTTTGGAACCCTGAAATCATCAGCCTTTTATTAAGCTACTAGGTATCACCTTTCACTGATTAATCACTACGTGCACTGCAGCATCCCAAATCCCAGCTGACCAGGGGAATGGAAAATCTAATTCAAAGCTTGAACCAGAAACCTTCTATATGGCAGTCCACATGCAGCACTACAATAATCAACTGGGCTAGTCCATTGTATTAGTTCTATAGCCAAGAAGTAATAATTCTAAAATGCTTTCTCTCTTATGAAAGCCACAGCCATAGATTTCCACAAGGCTAGCAATGGGCCCTGTGAAACTTATGAACCTGGTGCCCCTCCCACCCACCCAGCTGTGTGAAGGAACTTTCTTTTGTTGGGCTTCCTGAAAGCCCAGTGATGACCATCAGCACTCCTTATGCACTTATGCCTTGTGAGATTGCACTGCTTACACCATGATTTCCACCGTCTGTGGGAAGTACTGATCCATATTCATACGGCCAGCCAAAGATTAGGGCATGATTCTTATCTATGTCCTCTGCAACATGATTATTTATCATTCCTTAGCATCAAAACATACTTTGAGGTAAAACATGACACTACCCCAAAATTATAATTACTAAAGAGAAATCAATTGCTTCTAATCAATAATAAGAGAGTAATTATAAATATCTTATGTCTTTTGAGGACATGGCTGTGATAAAGATGGTATAAGTGAACAGTTTATACCTAGAGAACTCAAATTGTTTGCTTGGTTGAAAGATACAACTCTTGTTTGCCGTTTCCTGAGAAAGCTGCACTCGGATCAAAGGTAAAATTACTAGTTGGATAGAAATAAATACTGCATGTGGAGTTTACGGGAACAACTCAGCAATGTGTGATATTTTTCTTGGGATACTGAGTCATTTACACAGATACAAATTGACTGTATTGCTTTGCGATAAAGTTATAAATAATCTTTTTTATTCCTGCTGAAGTGAGGTAATGATACATGCAAAATCACAGTTTTGCATCTTTTTATGCATATTTAGCTATGCAAAGATAAGTGGCATGCAGCTTTGCAGAATTAAATGCTTTTATCTATTTTGTCAATCTATTTTGCATAGTGCTTTGTAAAGGTTCAATACTGTAATGTGAAAAAATGGCAAATAGTGCATGCAAATGTTTTCAAACAAAATAGCATACATTATTTGACATTTTTTCATGCATTAATGCTGTTGCAAAGGACAATGGACCTTTCTGTATCAGTTTCCAAATATTCATTACTGTTAGAAAGAGGAAGAAGAGTAACAAGTTAAGCAATATATCACTTTTAGAGAAATGTTAGCATTGCAATTTTTATTTTTATTTTTTTAGCATTGAGGCCAAATAAAGTTGTGGCATTTTTTAATATAGATGATTTTCTAGTCATTTATGCTGCTGCTAAACCTAATTAAATTAAAAGCACCATTGCAGGTCTTTCATTTTAAAACTAAAAAACAAAATCATAAAAGCCTCAAAGCAAGTATATTATTAAAATGAAATAATTCCTGCTGTCCCGGAATATCTGGAAATTTAGATATTTTGGGAATACTTGGGACATGTTTACTGGTCTATTTTTTAGCCGTCTCCTCTTCGGAGCTTTCCAAATTGATCACCAACTCTCATAAAACCACTTGTTCCTCCGACCCCATCCCCTCGGCTTGATTATCAGAGCCTTCTCTTACACGTCAACCAATCATACACACTATCATAAACACCAGTCTCGCCTCTGGAATCTTTCCCACTACTTGTAAGCATGCACTAGTTTGCCCACTACTTAAGGAACTTTCTTTTGATCCCACTGTGCCAGCATACTACTGCCCTGTGTTTAACCTGCCATATTTTCCCTGCTTTCCTATCACCTTGAATCCACTCACTTTCTATACCCCAGTCAATCTGACTTTAGACCCAATCACAGTACTGAAACAATCCTACTCTGCCTCCTTAATGAACTTCATGTTTCTCACGACCGGGGTGATGTTAGTCTTGCTGTTTCACTTGACCTTTCCTCTGCATTTGACTTAGTTGATCACACAGTCCTTCTATCTTGCCTGCGGGAAGTTAGTATTTACAGCCTGGTTCTTCACTGGTTCCACTCATTCCTTTCTTTCCGATCCTTCTCTGTTATATCTGGCACCGCTTCATCTGACCATGTCCCCCTATGCTGCAGTGTACCTCAAGCTCGGTCTCGCCCCTCTACTTTTCAATTTTTCCTGGCACCCCTGGCTTTATTGATACAGCAGTCTGGGCTTTCCACATACTACTTTGTTGATGATATTCTCATAGTCCATCACACTACTCCCTATGCCCCTGACTTGAGTCCTCTGAATACCTGCTTAGAACTTGTCTCTGACTGGCTTACTTCAAACGTCCTTCATCTCATCCCTCAGAAAACATTGGCTGTCTGGTTCTCCTTTGGTCCCTCCTGCTCCTCCACTGCTCCTTCTATTTCAGGTGTATCTATTCCTTTGGCTTCTTCAATGTGCTATCTTGGTGTAACACTCAACTCTGCCCTGACTTTTCATGAACACCTATCTACTACTATATGCCGTTGCTTCTTCCACCTATGACAGATAAGATCTGTTCACCCATTCCTAATACCCTCAGCACTCACTACTCTCCTCTTGGCTTTAATGGTTTTCCTTACTGACTATTGTAATATCGTTTATGCAGCCTTCCTCTTTTTCAGCTTCATTGTCTCAGCTCCTGCAGAACACCGCTGTCAGAATAATCTACCATGCATCACACTACAATCATATCACTCCACTGCTTCTTCAGTTACACTGACTTCCAATTAAATTCCGTATCCGATACAAGTTACTCATCCTGACTCATAAAGCTCTTCCCAACCATACCCCCCCAGTACCTGACTAATTCCCTTTAGTTCCACACTCCCTCCTGCAGTTTAAGGTCCATCCATCTTAACCAGCTTCATCTTCCCTCCTTTTCCCAGGCACACCTAGACTCTACCCATAACACTGCCTTCTTTTATTTAGGTCCATCACTCTGGGACTCTCTGCCCACAGACATCTTTATCTTTATCTTTATCTTTATTTCTCCATTTTATATACCGCTTTGGCCAAAGCATACAAGCGGTTTACAATAAAATAAAAAAGTCTACGCAATTAAACTCAGGAAACGGAACGCCATAATCAAAGTAGGAAAGAAAGAGAGAACAGGATAAGCAGATAGAAAACAAACCATACTATATATACACAAACAATACTTAGGGGGGAATGTAGGCAGACAGAAAACAAACCATACTATACATACACAAACAAAACTTAGGGGGGAATGTTGGGAGGGAGGTCAAAAGCTCGTTGGAATAGATGTGTTTTCAGTAGCTCTTTAAACTTAGGATAAGAGGATTCTAAATGGAGGGAGGGTGGCAAGGCATTCCAAAGTGCGGGACTGAGGAAAAAGAAGGCTAGAATCCTCATTTCACAAATGAGTGGAGGAGTGGCCTAGTGGTTGGAGCAAGGTACTTCAGGCCAGAAGGCAGGGGTTCAAATCCCACTAGAGGACAGCAACCTTGGGCCAGAAGGACTGGGGTTTCTAGTCCCACAGGTGCACCTTGTGGTCTTGGTCAAGCCACTTAACCCTCCATAGCCCATGTTCCCTGTAAAATAGTTATCTCCAAGTTATAATGCCCTGTTCAATGTAATTTCAGTTTGTTCAATGTAAACCACACTGATGCAGAATAGCACAGTATACAAGAGAATGTAAATAAAAATATAAGGTACTTCTCAAGACTCACCTCTTTCAGGTTGCCTATGACCTCCCTTTCCCTGACCCTTAGATCTTCTGTGTTATGCCCCACTTCGCTCCTTCGCTATGGTATAATTGTGTTGCTATCCTGTCACCATTGTAATTCCTTTCCTTTTCCTGGTCCTGCTATATTCCTTTATGGCTATTGCTGAATTGTAAACCTCCCTGGTGTAATGAAGGACAGTATATAAAGCCTCACAATAAAGATAAACTGTGTTCGCTATTAATGCAGCAGTTAGTGTTTTCCAAGAGCACCATGTTAACAGCTAATGCAGGGCAAATGCAGATTGTGCAGAAAATCACTACACTATCTATATAATGTGCATTAGCTCTGTGTGTGTGTGTGTGTGTGTGGGGGGGGGGGGTGATGGCAGAGAGTGGGCATGTCTGCCCCTCGTAGTTACCCTGAACATCAAGAGCATGTACCGCAAGCTTTGCAGACAGTGTGGGAACAACAAATACCACCTCTGTGGGTGATGCTATCTGCATCCCAGATGCTGTCCAACCATGTTTTCCTGCATTTTGGTGTGGTATCTGCTGGGGAAATGCTGTACATGCCCCCAAAAGATACCACATGGCTTTTGCAGCTAACAGCATTATTTGCACTAACATGCCGCGTTAGCTGCAAAACCTAATGTGGGTTAGTAAACATGCCTCTTCTTGTGTAGTTTGAGAAAAAATATATTTTGTAGGTCTGCGTGTCAAACAAAGATGGCATACTAATGCAGCACCACAGGTCCTGGCTCTCCTGACCCATATCTCCGACCATAAGACCCCCTCAGTAGGGTCACTCCCTAGAGGCAACATGCTGATCAACCCTTACCTCCCCCCTAGCCATGTGCAGATTTATTTATTTTATTTATTTATTTAACTGTATTTATATCCCGCTTTTCACTGGGTCAAAGCGGTGTTACATATAAGGGTGGGGAAATTAAGTATCAGGGTAGGGCCATCACCAGGCAGACAACATTGATGATTACGACATAAGACAGACTTTAGACATGGACAGTATAGTGTAGTTGTCACTCAGAGGTTCATGGTGAGTTTAGGGGTTGTTGCATTTTTGGTGGGGGTTGTCTTGAAATATTCTTGGAATAGGATGTTTTTTAGCTGTTTTCTGAATGATAGGAGATCGTTATTGTTTCTGAGGTGGCTCGGTAGAGAGTTCCATAGGGACGGTGCATAAAGTTCGAAGGCTCGGTTGCATGTCCTTTGAGAGCATTTGGTATTTTTGTGAGGGACGGTGAGGTAGTTGCTGGAGGTCTGTCTGGTTGTTTTGCTGTGGGCTGGATGGGTCAGGAGGGTGTGAAGCTGGGTGTTCTGCGCTTGGTGGATGGCTTTGTGGGTGAGTAGGATGGTTTTGTATTTAGTTCTTGCTTCAAAGGGAAGTATGTGTAGGTCTCTTAGAATTGGGGTGATGTGGTCGCTTTTCTTTGCTCTCTGAATAATTCTTGCTGTGGTGTTCAATGCAGTTCGGAGGGGGTTGGTCTGTGTGGCTGGTAGTCCATGGTAGATTATGTTGCAGTAATCCAGATGTGGGAGTGTCATAGCTTGCATCACCGTCCTAAAGTCTTGAGGTTCGAGGAGAGGTCTGAGACGCTGCACTGTTTTCGCTTTATGGAATATATTTCCTGTGGTTTTGGTAATTTGTTGCTTGAGGGTTAGAGCTTGGTCAATGATAATACCTAGGTATCTTATTTGTGGCTGTATTTGGATGCGTGTGGTTCCTATGTTGAGGTGTGTAGGTGGTGTGAAGTCAGGGTCTTTTGTTACTATGAGGGCTTCAGTTTTCTTTATGTTTATGGATAGGTTGTTTTCTTGTAGCCAGTGGGACACTTCAGAGAAGCATGCTGAAAGATGTATATTTGTTGGGTTTGCGGTTGTAATTGGGGCGTAGAGCATGATATCGTCAGCATATATATGGAAGTTGATGTTGTGGGCATGTATGACTGAACAGAGTGGTTGTAGGTAGATGTTGAAGAGCATGGCTGATAGTGTGGATCCTTGAGGGACTCCTTGGTGTTGTTGGAAGGGGGGCGAGGTCGAGGTGCTGGTACGGATCAGTTGTTGTCTATTGGTTACGTAGGATTGAAACCATTGAAGTGCGGTGTCTTTGATCCCGATTGACTGCAATCTTCGTATGAGGATGTTGTGGGAGATGGTGTCGAAGGCTGCTGATATGTCGAGGAAGATCATGGCATATCCGAAGTGTTTTTCTTGGGTTCCTATGATGAGGGTGTTCATCAGTGTGGTCATGAGGGTCTCAACTCCATGGAGTGGGCGGAAGCCGTGTTGTTGTGGGTCCAGTATGTTATTGATGTCTAGGTGTTCTTGAAGCTGCTGCTGGACTATCTTCTCGATTATCTTGGCGGCGAATGGTAGGCTTGCTATCGGTCTGTAGGATGCAGGGTCTTGGGGATCAAGGCTTTGTTTTTTTAGGGATGGTCGAATGATTGTAGTTTTGAGGATGTCTGGCATGCGACCTTGGGAGAAGGATTTGTTGACAATATGGGTTAATGGTGTGCTCAGGTCTTCTTTGGATTTATTTATCCAGTCGGTGGGGCAGGGGTCCAGGGGAGAGGTGGTGGTGTTTAGGTGGGAGATGGTGGATGATATTTCTTCTGCAGTTGTTTCTTTGAAGGTAGTCCAGTCACTGTATAAGTTGCGGTGGTGGTTTGTTGTAGTTGGCTCGGAGTTTTGATGTGGGTTTTGTGGTTGTTGGAGCTGTTTGTATTGTCGGGCTAGTATCTCTGGTGGAATCTTCGGTAGTTGGTCAGAGTTATTGGGTGCTTTTGTCAATTGTTTGACAATCTGAAAGAGTTCATGAGGTTTATTTATGGATGTGTTTATGATTTTCGTGTGGTAGGTTTTCTTTGCATTGTTGGTCTCAGAGTGGTATGTGTTGAGTTCACGTAGGTATATTGCTTTGTCGCTGTCATTTTTGGTTTTTCTCTATTTTCTTTCTGTTCTTCTGAGTTTTGTTTTTAGCTTTCGGAGACTGGGAGTGAACCATCTGGCTTTTGTGGAAGTAGGTCTTGTGATGGCCTTGTTCGTTGGTGCTTCGGATGCAGTGGAGATCGTGGTATTCCAGTTGTGAATTAGGTCATCGATGTTACTGGAGTTTGTTTGTAGTTTAGGTAGAGTTTGTACTAAGAAGTCCTCTTTGTTGAATGCTTTAAATCTTCTGGCGTGGTGTCCATCTTCCTTGTTGGTCATAGGTTGGTAGATGTGGGATATGGCAATGAGGTAGTGGTCGGACCAAGGTACAGGCGAGATCTGCGGTTTTTTGCATGAAGAGGCAGTTAAAGAGTTTAAGAATATGAGGTCTAGCGTGTTTCCTTTTTCGTGTGTGGGTTCTTGTATGATTTGTATCAGATTCATTGCTGTCATGGCGGTGGTGAAGGTTTCAGCTTGTTCCTCTTGGAGTGAAGGGAGGTTAAAGTCTCCTAGGATGATTTGTTCCTTTGCTGAGCTGGTGCTCTCAGATATGAATTGTAGTATTCTTGGGAGGTCAGTGTTTGTGGTAGGTGGGCAGTAGATTAGACATATTGAAAGGTGTTTATTGGTGAGGGTGAGGAGATCTGCTTCATTAGTGGTTTCAGACGAATGGATCCTGAGGTGGAGGTCGGCTTTTGCTATGATGGCTACACCTCTACCTTTGGAGTGTGCCCGGGAGCAGTGATGGAGGTTGTATCCTTTTGGGGTTAGTTGGTTCATTATCACTGTGTCGCTGTCTGTTAGCCAGGTTTCTGTTAGATATAGAATGTCGATCTTCTTGGTTGTGATTAGGTCCTGGAGCATGTGATATTTGTTTCTGACTGAGCGAGCGTTTATTAGTGAGATGTAGAGGTGGTGGTAGTTTGGGGGGTTGGGGGTATGGGTTGGTGTATGCTGTGTGTGAGAGTGGTTTTGTTTAGGGTTGCAGGTGTGTGAGGGTTGTGCTGTTGTGATGTTAGGCCAGAGTGGGTTATTGCGTATGGGGGAGGGGTAGAAGGTCAGGAGAGGAGTGAGGAGGTAGATGGGAGCTAAGAAGGGTGGCATATTCTGTGAGAGTACCTGGTGTTTGGGGGCCAGGGTGTGTTTCAGTGTTGATCTCTTGGAATGGTGGGGTCTTTAGTCGTCATTGTATTTCTGCTGCTGTAGTGGGTTGGGGTGTTCTTCGTTGCTGTGGTTGCTGCGGTGGTGTTTGCTTTGTCATTTTTGTGCTCCACAGTTCTTGTTGGATATGATCCTGTTGCGCCTCTGTGCCGTGCCAAAGGGCCCTCTCCTCCCCACCATGAAGTAGTCAGTAGTCCCCCTTCTCCCAAAGGACCCCCCAACCAAACACCAAGACAGCGACATCTCCCATGGAAGGCTCTCTTCTCAATAAAATAAAACCTCCCCCCCACTCCCCACCCCCTAATAGCTTACAGGTGTTATTTGTGTATAGTGGGAACGGGAGAAAGACCCACTCACTCCTGCTCAGCATGCAGTAGCCCTTCAAGATCGCACTAATGTCCCCTAGTGGTAACCTTGCAGTACTAATAGTAAATTACTGCTAGGGAGCATCAACATCATTTGAAGAGCTACTGTACAGGAGCGAGTGGGCCTCACTTCTGCTCCCACTACATATCAAAGACCCCAGTAAGCCCAAGGATACCGAGCAGGGGGTTGGGGGGTGGGGGGAAGTCTCATTCTATCAGGGAGGGGAGTCTTCCAGGAAAGGGGTTGATGTCTTGGTGTTTGGTGGGGGAGCCTTCAGAGGAAAGCCTTCCTTGGGGGGAGGGGGGACGGGAGGATGATCTGCAAGCTACTCTTGGGAGAGGGATGGGACTTTGAATGTTGTCTCAATGGGGTAAGTGAACCTACCAGATCAGGGAGCAGCCAGGACTCTTAGGGTCGGAGATGCAGGTTGAGGGGCCAACATCGGCAGGCTCATCTGCCTATGCCAGCAGGCAGTTATTCGTGCCTGGGGGTTGATGTAAATGCCAATGTCTACATTTTTTCTTTCATACATGGATTCTCTATATAAATTGAGGAATCCATGTCTGCACTGTAGGCCCTGCCCACATCACTCCCCTCTCCACCCACACCACTCCCCCTAGCAAAATAGATACAGTCTGCAATAAAACAGACTCTAAAATGGCTTTGAAATTGAAATACTAATCTCAAAGCCAATCTATATATCCCAGTGCTACTTTTTGGTCATGAAAATGCTTCTAAAATCCCTCCATTCTACTGGTCAACATTAAAGTCGTTACTGACTTTAAAAGGCCCTAATCTGTAGTATCTTAGTGAGCTGGACACGAATATAACATAAAAACAATTTATTGGCTCTCATTTTGAAGATATTGCATGTAGTTCATTTTTTATGTTTCACTGTGTAAATTTATCCAGTAGAACATCAACAACATCCCAAATAAGCCTTGAATGATGTAATATTGCATCACATTGCATAATACCAGCATGCACACATCATCCAGAGTTGATTGCATCTTTTTCTGATGCAATGCAATGCTACTGCCAGACAGCTGCTGAAGCCATCTGACGTCAGCAGTGGGCTATATGCAGTCGGAAAGGTTGAGCATTTAAAATATTTCAGACTGTGTGCGAGACAGTTTAAGCTACAGTTACATGTAACTTTTATTAATCATATAATTTTAGCTATTTAGGTACAATGCAGAACAGTAATGCCGCGAAAGTGCGTTAATACCATTGACAATTTCTGCTACGTTTGTGGGGAAGTGATATTTGCCAACCAGAAGAAAAGTATCACTTCTTAACTGAAGAAGGCATATCATCTTTACTTCGGATGCAAGATTGGTGACCAAGACAAGCCTTCGGCCCTGCATATATGCTGCGCTACATGTACAACACAGCTTTCACAGTGATTGAATTGCAAAAGACCATCAATGCCGTTTGCAGTCCCCATGGTGTGGAGAGAGCCAAGCAAACACATAAATGACTGTTACTTCTGCTTGGTTCCTCCTCTTTCCAGCGGAATAACGAAGCAAAAGAAGTCGAGCATAGTCTACCCAAACATTCCGTCTACATTGAGACCAGTTCCACATGGTGAGGGACTTCCTATTCCAGAACCTCCATCAGAATATTCTCTTGATGCATCTGATGAGGACAAGGGTGAGCCAACCTGTTCTTCTCCTGGTCCGTCAGCATGCAGTGACCCATATTTTCACCGGGATGCATTATCAACTCCACACAGAATAACACAGGAAGAACTAAATGACCTGGTTCGTGATTTGGACTTATCCAAGAACAAGGCAGAATTGCTAGGATCAAGACTCCAATAATGGAATCTTTAGAAGAAGATGTCAACATTACTTCATATTGAAAGCGCCACCAGCAGTCGGATCCTTTCTTCAGAAAGGAAAGTAATCTGGTATTCTGTTCTGATATTGAAAGTCTCATGAATGCCTTAAAAATCACTCATGACCCACAAGACTGGAGACTATATAGACTCTTCGAAACTGAGTCTGAAGGCTGTGCTTTTGAACAATGGAAATCGTCTTCCATCTATTCCAGTAGCCCATGCCAGCCACATGAAAGAGACATACGATAACTTAAAGCATCTACTGACTTCCATTAACTATAACAAGTATAGCTGGCACCTCTGTGGTGACTTGAAGGTAGTTGCCCTTTTAATGGAACTGCAGCAGGGATATATAAAATACATGTGTTTCTTATGTGAGTGGGATAGCCGAGCAAGGGATTGACACTACTTGCGGAAGGAATGGAATCGCAGACAAAATGTAACAGTTGGAGAGAAGAATATCCAGCACTCAGCTCTGGTTGATGCTCACAAAATCCTGCTACCACCCCTTCACATCAAACTAGGTTTGATGAAAAACTTTGTGAAAGCCATGGACCGCACTTCGCCAGCTTTCCAATACCTGCATGAAAAATTCCCTCGACTCAGCGAGGCAAAGATTAAAGAGGGAGTTTTTGTGGTTCCTCAGATTCGAGAGCTCTTCAAAGATGACCGGTTCAACAACTTGCTGCAGGGTGATGCGAAACAAGCATGGAATACTTTTCGCCTAGTGTCAACAAACTTTCTCGTGAATGTTAGGGAAGAAAACTACAAGGAACTAGTAGAAGACATGCTGATGCAGTATCAGAATCTTGGCTGCAATATGTCTCTAAAGATCCATTTCCTTGATTCCCATCTCGATTTCTTTCCTGACAACTGTGGTATGGTTAGTGATGAACAGGGCAAACGTTTTCACCAGGATATCGCAACGATGGAGCAAAGATACCAGGGAAAATGGTCCACTACAATGCTGGCTGACTACTGCTGGACACTCCCCAGAGAAGCTCCCGAACAGCTGTACAAGAGGCAGGCGAGAAAATCTAAGAAGTAGTCTATCACTTGTTTTTTTACAGGTATAAACCGAAGGCCTATTATATTTACTATTGACATGCATTTCGTGATGTAAACATTAATTCTTGTAGATTACAAAAATTCTAGAGCCAACTTTGGCAATTTCACTGTCATATTCATGTTCAGCATATAAAAATTGATAAGAAATGACTATTTTTATTTCAGTAACATGACTTTTGTAAAAATTTGTTGACCAGTGTTATATTTAATCGCTGCAGCTGGTGTTTAAAATAAACATTGATTGCAGCTGTTAAATATCAAACCATAAAGATTTGGTTGACTTGGGAATCTCAGGGATCCCATGTCCTTTTAAGTAAACAAATTTAGAAAATGGGGACATGCAGCACTTTAAACAGAAAGTATTTAAAACAAAAGCGGTGCTAAGATCAAGCAGAAGACTGGCCTCACAGTTAGAACAGTATGCTGATAATTAGGGCAACCAGCATTAAAATTCTTATTGATTCTCCTTGTGTCTTTGGGCAAGTTGCTCTAATCTCCACTGTCTCAGGTACAGGCTTACTAAAATGTGTCACTTCTGTATGTCATTTGCGACCCCAAGATCAGTCGCTTTATTGATACATTTACCCCTGGGCATACGAGGAGTTTGTAATAAGAAATCTATCTTCTCTTTGTCCAGCCCATTAGATTGTAATCATTTGCCAGTAATTTTACGATCTTTAACTGATCACTTAGATTTTATAATAAGATTAAAAGCTTTTCTATTTGGTTAGGTGTTTTCATGATTTTAATTAGTTTGTTTCAATTTTATGCATTTATTTTGATTTCATGTTTGGCCTTTGATATTTCCTATGTTGTGATATAATCTGCCGAGGATATTTTAAAGATCAGCTGAATATAAATGTATGTAAACAAATAAATATCTCAAAGTGTTATTTACCATGGGGCTGATATTCAGCTGTGGCAACCGGCACACTTAAAATGGCTGGCATCACTGCTTTCATTTAATATCGTATATTCAATGCCAGGGTTATATCTGACCACTGACATTGAATATCCCATGTTTCCAGTTAGCATTTTAGCTAGCTGGCCGGGGCGATATTAAACCACTCCCTGGTTAGCTCAACTGGTTAAAGTTAGGCCAACCTTTAAAGAGTCTAGTTTTAGCTACTTTAAGATAACTGGCTAGCAGCTGAATATCTCTGCTGACCCATTGTCTCGAACTCCTCCCCCAGAATTCCCTTATGCTATGTGGCTAGCATCGGGGCATTTAGTGGCATTAGGGGGGATATTCAGTGGCACAAACCAGCTATGTGCCACTGAATTTCCCACTGCTTGCATGTAACATTGGTCAGCAGGTCTGCTAACCACGTTAATAGCTTTGAATATACTTCCCACAAGTCCCATTTTATGCTATCGAGCCTCTCTTCTAATAGTATGCATTAGCAAATGCTACACAGTAGTGCACTTTAGTAAAGCTAGCCCTTACATTGTTAGCCTATCTCCAGGAACAAGCAGGAATGAGTCTTCACATATGGGTACGTCGGTACCGACGGAGTCTGCGCGGGAACGCTTCCCAGCGTCCAATCAAAGAGCTTTTTGGAAGCATCCCACCATGCCTGCGTGCTGCCTTCCTGCCTTTCCCAACTGCCTCTCCTCAGTTTTCATTTTTCCGTGGAGCCGGCAGGACATCCTCCTGTCACCGCAGAAAATTCTTCTTTTATTTCTTTAGTTTTCTTGTGGTCGCGGCTGTCTTCCCGACGCCACCGGTACCGCGCCGTGTTTTCATTTCTTTTCTTGTAAATCTTCCTTTTTCAAGGAATATTTTTTCTTCATAGTGTCTCACGGTATCTTAGGCCTTTTAGGCCTCTTCTTTTTCCTTCATGGAACCGCCAGCCACTTTCTCCAAGAAATGTTCAAACTGTGGCGATACAACTTTATTTTTAGACCCTCAACATCGGTGTCTAACCTGCTTGGGTCCTGACAACAGTTTGGTGAGAAGAAGTCTTCAATATCGAGGTTCCCTCGATACACGTTTTCCCTCCAGCTTCGGGGCACCATCCCCTTCTTCTTCTACACAGGATCAGGTAACCCACAAACAGTCTGTTAAGACTAGCCAGCCCTCGAGTGGTAGGTCTCATGCACATTATGTAGACGGCTCCGGCCTTGCCCTCGACGGCCCATTGGCTTCAAAACCCCGGCGGGAGTCTTTGGTCTCCAAAGCGTATAAGGGGTTTCAGGTTGTTCCTGGGGTTCACCCCTCACAGAACATACCTGAGCCGTGTCCGGTGGTGGCATCCGCTTCAAGCGGTACCGATACCCTGACATCGGCACTGGTGTTGGATGAAATACTCCTCACCAGGGATGGTCATCTGGCATCCTCGGGGCCTTCGGGACCGGTGGATACACTCCAGACTGACCTTCCATTAAAGGTACCAGCACCGATACTACCACCGACGTCGGTACCCTCCAGACGTGCAACGATAGCCTCGCTTCCTTCGATGCCGAGTCTGGAATCGATCTCCAGTCTGGAGGACTGGGTACCGACTCGCCTTGGTACCGGCTCCGGGCAGTACCGAAGGCTCGGTTCCGATGATTCGGATCCGCAACTCTCGGTTCCCTCGAGGCCGATTGAGTTGTCACTAGCTGACCTTCACTCACCGGTATCAGACACGGTACCGAAGTCGGTACCGATGTCCTCATTACCCTTACAGTCGGTGCATTCCATGCTTCACTTATTGATGCCGAGTTTAGAATCGCTCTCTAGTCTGGAAGACTCGGTACCAGTACACTTTGGTACCGACACCGATCGATATCGCCGGTTTGGTACCGAGGATAGCACCTGGAGGTTTTCGGTTACCTCGGTACCGATTGAACGGTCACCGATGACTGCTCCGATGTCTTTGTCGAGCTCGACTCTGACATTGGTACCGGTATTGGCATCGGTACCGGTATCCACAGTAGCATCGTGGCCAACTCCTACCATGCTTTTTTCAACAGGATCGCTCCTTCTATGCCAAGCTTGGAGTCGATACCTGGCATGGACAATGTGGTAATGACGGTCACTGCTCCTGCCAGCCAGTACCGGCGACCATCCTTTAAGCATTCCACACTGCACTGTGCAGGCTCTTCTATTCCTATATATCTGGATAGCTCTGTCAGTGCTCAGGCTAGTTCTTCAGATCTAACCTGTCCAAGGGAAAATACTGTTGGGGAACCCTCTTTTCAGAGTTTCCTCCTGGATATAGCAAGATCTCTTGCTATTCCTATCTCAGGACATGATCCTGCACAGGACTCTCTTTCTACCAAAGCAAAGGAGAACATAATGCTTCCTTTGCATCATTCTTTGCAGAATCTCCTTCTAGGAATGTGGGAAACACCTTTAAAGGTACCCCCACCTTCCAGAGCAACTGATCTCTTATATCAGGTGCCCCCCTCTCCAGGGTTTCAAAAGACTCAACTTCCTCATCATTCCATAGTTGTGGAATCAGCAATGAGGCGGGTAAAGAGCAAGAAAAAGCACTCTTCTTATCCGCCAGGTCGTGAGTCTAAGATACTTGATGCCTTTGGACATCAAACCTTCCAGACATCTATGCTTTCTGCAAGAATTCTCTCATATATTTTCTATGAGTCTATCTCTTGAGGAGGTCACAAAGCAATTACATCTTTTGACTCCTTCTCTTCCAGAGTCCAGAAGTGCAGACTATTCTTCACTGCTCAAGCATCTCCAGAATATCTCTTGGTTTCTTACTCGTGCTTCCCTAGACTCTTTTGAGTCTGTTAGCAGGACTTCTGCTATAACCATAGGAGCACGACGTAGAGCCTGGCTCCAAGCTTCAGGCTTGGACAAATGGGCACAGCACAGACTGGGACATACTCCTTGCACTGGAGACAATCTTTTCAACAAGGAGTCTTTACGTCAGGTTACTCAGTTCTCCACTGACTTACCTGTTCCTAGGAGCTGTTCTGCACCTTCTTCTGTCCCAGTAGGTAGGAAATGTCCTGCCAAACTTTCTTCCCATAGGAGAAGAAGGTTTTATGCATCATCTGCCCATCATACAGATGTTCCCAAACAGGGGAAGCATCGTCCTGGTCTGCAGAGTTCAACCTCTCACCAGGCTCAGCAAATCCAGCAACCACAGGGTTTCTGATCAATTCATCAGATGCTTGTGACTCTGGGGATTACAATCTGCAGTTGCTTCTTCTCATTAGAGACAATCCACTGCTGTCATTCTAAATCCTAAACATGGATCTCTTCCCGAAAGACATCCATTCTTTCTATGTTCTATGAGCTGTTAGGATGTTAATGCTTCTAGGTCACAGGATTTTTCCTCTTTTTCCTTCTAGGGAAAGAGGTCTATCCACTATCAAATGATAGTTTCCTGTGCCAGCATGTCTTTTTTCCCTCCTATAAACTTACTACTTTGTAAATTTTCTTCAGCTCCATTCTCTTTATCCTCTTACCAGGGTTTTTTCCCTCTGTAAGAGCGGTATTGCTTTACTGGAGGGCTTTTCTTCAGCCTCTCTAGTTTTGTTACTTTTCCAGTGCAGAGTTCTCTTCTCTAAGTTGACTCCTCTTTTTCAATCTTGCTTTGAAGCAGTTCATCAGACACGTCCAGAGTTTTCTACTCTTGTTTTGTCTGTTCTTACTGTTTTTAAACAGTACCATTCTTCTGCTGTCTGGCAAGCAGCTGCCAATGCAGGAGCCTTAATGTTTCAACCACTGGTTCTTGTCCACCAGCAACCAGATTTGTCCTCCACTAACATTCTGTCTGGTCTTAGTAGTCGCTCCAAGTCAGTGCTGTCATCTGTCTTGGAAATTTTTTCACTACAAGCTTGCTGGATTGTCTTCTCTGTCTGCCATCTCCATTCCCCTGGGTTTGGCAGCATAGATGACATAGCTACTGGCTCTTCTGCAGCCAGTTCTATCTCCCCATTCTCCTGCATCATGCTCTCTGCAATTCTACAGAGAAGCTCTCCACTATGGGCCCTTGCTACAGAGCATGGAGGGGGGGGGGGGCTTTTTCTTCAACAGCCATACTAGATGGTTGAAAAAGGCTTTTTCAGTCATGTCTCCCATGACTAGAAAAGTTCTCCTTTTTAATATAAAGGACATAGGCCTCCTCTTACGTGCAAGCTTAAGGAGTTGCTAATTCCCTGCTTTGGTCCATAGTGTTTCCAATAGGGAATATTTTTCTCCTTCCAGCTCGTCCTCATGGTAAAAACGCATGATACCTTTTTGCCCTTAAGCAGGTCAGCATGGTATCTCATTCCTATCCGTCTTCTATTCACTTACCATGCTAGAATTCTAGAATACTCGGGACTTGCAGGCTGCAGACTGATATCATCCTCTGCTTTTCACGTAACCATCCTGGTTATTCTACTACCTAGCATTCCTGTAGCCATAACCAGTGGGAATTGATTCTCTATATGTCTTCTCAAGTAGGTTCCACCTTCTTGTTATTAGATGAATCTTTCCTCTCCACATTTTCCTATGTGAATACCTTTTGTATGCATATCTCTGTCTGCTTCTTTGCAGACTTCCATATAGAGGTATATATATATATATATATATATATATTCATACCTATAGCACATATCTTACAGATGTCTATGTCTATCATGTGTGAGTATTTTATGCCCTTCATATCTCCCTATAGATATATTCTCATATATCTATATGATATATATATATGTATGTCTATATATATCTATATCTATATGTATCTGTCGAGATTTTTTACTATCGGTAGATATGTTTCTGCTTTATCTACCTGACTGTCGAAGCTCATATAGCCATATGATTCTGACAGATGGGCTTTACCCATACTTATGCTATCCAGCATGTTTTGGGGTCCTGCACCCACAACCACTTTGGTGGTAGTTAACACCTACCATAACCCTAAGGTTAGGTACCTCTGAAGCTCTCCATGTTCCAATATCTCTCCCAGCTGACTTCAGTTAGGAGAGACATTGTGGATCTTCAGCTACACACAGGCTCTAATGCCTCCGGCGTTGTCCTTTCTTTTGGGATACAAGGGGTTCCCATACCCTTTCTCCCCTCAAGGACTGGGCCTGTCTGTCCAAATTGGTTAGCCTTTCTCTTTTTGTTCCTAAGAGTGGGCCACTCTGCTGCCAAAAGAGTTGGGCTTTTATCATAAAGCCTTCCGCTGAAGGCCCACCGTTTTTGTACTACCCCAGTTTTTTCCTACTGGGGTTCCCTGTTACCTTTCAGGATTCTGACCTCCATTCCTTTTCCTACAGGTTTACTACCTCCACTTACAGTGAGGTCCTTCTGAAGGTTCCTCTACTGGGTTCCCCAGTAGATCCCATGAACCTCCATACTTCTCTAAAGTCCTATTAGGGGAGGTCCCTATTGCAATATTTTTTCTTTGCAATATCATTGATGACAATTATCATCCACACATGGACTCCTTGTCTGCAAGCCTATGCTAGGTTAGCTGTACCACAGCACCTTTCTTTCTTCAACTCCTACCCTCCATCTTCAGGATGCCTGGTGTTCTGGGAGATAGCATGTTCCAACCTATGACATGCTGGGACTCCAGGCATCTCAGCTTGGGAGTCCCCATATGTGAAGACTCATTCCTTCTTGTTCCTGGAGATAGCACAGTTACTTACCTGTAACAGGTGATCTCTGGGAACAGCAGGAATAAGTCTTCACAGCCCACCCACCTCCCCAGGAGTTGTATCTGCCGGCTCCGCGGAAAAATGAAAACTGAGGAGAGGCAGTTGGGAAAGGCGGGAAGGCAGCATGCAGGCGTGGTGGGATGCTTCCAAAAGCTCTTTGATTGGACGCTGGGAAGCGTTCCCGCGCAGACTCTGTCGGTACCGACGTACCCATATGTGAAGACCTATTCCTGCTGTTCCCAGAGATCACCTGTCACAGGTAAGTAACTGTGCTTTCTCGTCCACTGCCCTTCTCTTCCACTGCCAACTCCAGATTTTGATCTTTCCATCTTGCTGCTCCTTATGCCTGGAACAAACTACCTGAGTGTACAGTATATCAGGGTATATCTCTGGCCCTTTTCAAATCCAGGCTAAACTCTCACCTCTTTGAGGTTGATTTTGGATGCTGATCCACTTAGTTTCCTGTTCTCCAACTTTGTGTTTACTTACCATTCCCCTAGAGCAGTGGTTTTCAACACAATCCTCTGGGAGTCCCAGGCCAGTCTGGTTTTCAGGATATCCACAATGAATATGCATGACATAGATCTGCATACAATGGAAGCAGTGCATGCAGATCTATCTCATGCGTATTCATTGTGGATATTCTGAAAACCTGACTGGCCTGAGGGTCTCAGAGGACTGGGTTGAGAACCACAACCCTAGAGATATCCTAGTCCCCAGATGTTGTGTTGTGTTGTGTGTCTTGACTAGATTGTAAGCTCTGATGAGCAGAAACCATCTCTTACATGTCTCTGGACAGCGCTGTGCACGCCTTTGTAGCACTATAAAAATCATCAGTAGTAGTAGTAAGCCCTCTGAGATCAGGAAAGTATCTACTGCACCTAAAACGTAGCACACTTTGAGCTACCAATGAAAAGGTGTGAGCTAAATCCACTAAAAATAAACAGGTAAATATTCAAACAACATTGTCAGTGTTTTTCTAAACACTGGCCATAGCATTTACATATTTTACCAATATTCAGAGCAGTAATCTGCAGAAGTGATGTTGCTAAATATATGTGTAGAGCAGTGAACACCACCTACTATGTCATTTATCATCATTCATCATTAACTGTATAGGTAACCAGATAAATTTAGGACACTCCTCCCCAGCATGATCTAGCTAGTGTCAGAGCAACCAGTAATATTTTTTCAGAAGCACTATCTGGATGGTACCATTGAAACTTAGAGGTATATCTGCTGCCACTATCTATCCATCAAGTGCTTTTGAATATGGACCGAAAGTTTTTCACTGAAACTAACAAAACTGTTTTAAGATGGTACTTGCGTAAGAATAAAATGTACTTGTGTGGGGGGGCGGAGCCTGATGTCCAGCGGGTAAGACGCTTCACGTTGAAGCTCCCGAGAGGCCTACTTAGAATCCTGACTTAATACCTATACAAACTTACTATTTCGCTCCGAGCTGACCGGGGTACATCGGGGGGGATGGCGGCCCATAAACCAGCGCGCTTGGACTTCGGGTCTCCTTCTTCTTCTCACGGAAAATGCTCCAAAACAGAGGTGTCCTCCCCACAGAAGATGGCTCCATTTCGTGAAAACCCCGAAATGCACCTGGAGATTTTAGAGGAAATACGCGGCGTGAAGGAATTGGTGCAGTCCAATGGAGAAGCGCTTCGAGCCATGCGAGAAGACTTTGGAGTGCTCCAGGACCGACTTGAAAGTCTCTCATTACGGCAGGACAATATGGCGGGGGTCCTCGACTCGCACGTGGTGCGCTTGGGCAAACTGGACCAGGCTGAGCGCCAGATACAGAATCTTCAAAAGGAGTTAGAAGATAGCAATAATCGAGCCCGTCACAACAATGTGAGGCTCATTGGAATACCGGAGGGGGTGGAAGCCGGAGATATAAGAGAATTCCTGCTCAAAACTCTTCCCTCCTTGCTGAAGATCACTTTTCATAGAGAACTGGAAATCGATCGTGCGCACCGTGTTCCTACCCACATGGCGCTCAACCGAACGACCCCCCGGCCTATTATCTTTCGCTTGCTACGATATCAACAAGTGGAACAAATTTTAAATGCTGCCCGGGCGAATCATCATTTGGAATTTGAAGGTCACAAAGTCTCCTTCTTCCCTGATTTTACAAAGCCCACCGTTGACCGTCGGAAGAAACTCCTTGCTTTTCGCCCTCGACTTCAACAGCTACAGGCTCGCTTTGGCCTGTTGTATCCAGCGAAGCTCCGCGTGACTCTTCACAACCAAACCAGGACATTCGAAGATCCTGATCTACTGTCAACATTTTTGGACTCCAAAGAAGCAGAGCAGATGCGCTAATCCAAAACTTGGACTTTTATCTGCCGGCTCTGTCCGCCATTTTGAAGGGCCCGATGCGACGGTCATAGCCAAGCACAGAGACTACCTGGACTTCTTTCTTTCTCTATATGACCTTTTGTTTTTTGGTCTCCTATCCCTCCATGATGTGTGCCTCGGTCAGATTCGGAGCACGCACAGTCCTACAGGTCATGTGTTTCTTTTTTCAATTTTGGCCTTCTCTGGGGTTTCTCCCCGCAGACACATGGTCGCCAGTAATTTCTGGGATTTTGCTTCTTCTCTACCGCACTGCGGTTCTCTTTTTTAATGTGGGGCGCTCCATTGTATTATCTTAGCCTATTTTCTTTCATGTCATATGTACAGCCAGATACAGTCAATATGAGGGACATTGTGAAATTATGTGCGCTATCATGCTCAGAACTTTTAATTTTCTGAATGGCCTTATGTAAAATTTTATCACTCAATGTAAAAGGCATTAATAGTTCAATCAAAAGGAAGAAACTCCTTAGCTATCTTAGCCATGAGCATGCTGATTTTGTGTTTCTTCAGGAAACGCATTTAAACTCTGCTGCAACACTGCAACTCAATGCTAAGTCTAACATGGTGGCTGCCTATTTTCCCGCCGTTTCCAAGCGGTGCGGGGTAGCCATTCTGGTTAAGAAGTCTTTGCAAGCTACTGTAATAGATACTAGTGCTGACAAGGAGGGTAGATGGGCCCGTGCACACCTTAAGGTTGGAGATAGTGAATTCATGTGTATTTGCATTTATGCCCCGAATGTAGACGACCCTGCTTACTATGCAAGTATTGCGCAGTTGGCATAGGCCTCTGCCACTGCTCCATCAGTACTTGGTGGTGATTTTAATCAAGTGTTTCCATCACTCTTTTCTTCTCAAACAAGGCGCTCGTTGGCTGGAAGATCCAGTACCGAGTAGACCTGTGTGACTAGACATAGAAGAGGATCTTTGCAAACCGATTCCGCTTACTTTTCTCCCTGGTATGACTCTCCCATTAGACTCCCACTATCCCCCAATGCTTTTAGACACTTTAGGTGCCTTTAATACTCTAATGCACTCTTTAGACTCCTGACTCGGTCCGTTTGACAGGCTCCCGCTTTGGTACAATACTTGATTTCGAATACAACATAAGTCGATGGCGTGGAGCCCCTGGTACACTAGGGGCATTTGGATTCCTAGCCAGTTGTTCCATGATGGTTGCTGGATAACTTTTAGTGAATTGCAAACTGAATTTGGTCTCCCAGCGGGGCACTGCTTTCAGTCGAAGCAACTTCGGCATTGCCTTCGGAGTGCTAGGGTACTTCCGCCATCGGCATCCCCTATACAAGGTTGATCGGAGACTATCCGATCTATCGGTAGTTCCCCGGGTGTAGCATCCAATTTTACAAAACCTTATGTAATGCTATAACTAGCGATACCCCTATTGCGCAGAAAGTATGGGAGAGAGAATTGCATGTGACTTGACCTTGGAGCAATGGAGCCTTGTCTGGAGTAGAGTGACACGGGTTTCCCGATCCGCCTCACTCACTCAGACACTCTTTTTTCTAGCCCACCGGTGTTTTTACACTCCTGACAGATTAGCCAAATGGAACACTACTCAGGGCAATAGTTGTGGGACATCCCATGCGGCCATTGGCTCACTACCTCATGTTATGTATGAATGTCCCGCACTACAGTATTACTGGCGTCGGGTCTGGGGTCGTATCCAGTCTATTTTGCACTTTCAGGAGCCCCCTTTCTTGGAGGATGGTGAGACTTCGCCCAGTTGCGGGGATCTCCTCTCTTCCAAAAACGGCTTACTTCCTTTTGGACTTTATGCTTGTCATTGCTATTTCCCTAATTAAGAAATACTGGAAAATAGCTCCCATCTGAGCCCCAATGCATGGTGGAATCATGTTTGTCTCTACAGTACATATGAACAAATACCTTGTATGTTTGCTTCTCCCGTTCAGACTTCTCATTATTGGTCTAAATGTAAAATGCTCAATGACTATGTACATTCTGCTAAATACTCTCATCTGACTGTCTAAATTTGTATATATTTTGGTCCCATGATCATTCTGTATCGTAGATACTCTTTTGACCGTTTTGATGTATAATCACTGTTAATTGGAAGCGCTCACATGCTGACCTAATCGGCTAGAGAAGAAGCATGGGGGTGGGGGGTAATTGGGTTTACTTTTCCTTATTGTATACTTGTTTTGTCTCCTTTGGTGTGTTGTTTCTTTTGTTTGTTGCAAAATGAAAATAAAAGTTAAAAAAAAAAAAATGTACTTGTGTGTTTATAATTATATCCCATTAAAGTATGGCTTAGCCTTTAATTGGTTTTAGCAATGGCTAATGTAGTTGCATATTTGTAGATTAGTTCTTCCTAATCCTTTTGGCTTCTGCTAAAACACATCAGCTCATCCAAAGGACTTTGCTTTTACAATCATCCTGTCCCTTAAAGTAGTCATGCAACAAGATTCTTCAAAATGTTAACTTGATTCTTTCTGAATTCCATTGCTGCTTCTTTTGGCCTCATTTCTCGTCCTTTCTTTTATAGCTTCATTTATTTTATCCTGCACATTTTAATCATTTTCTGAAATAAAACATAGGGGGTAATATTTAGCGGCAGTAGTCACCACATTAATACAAATATTCAGTGCCTCTATATGAATAATTAGCAACATGGATATACATCTAGCATAGTAATTGTCACCACCGCTATGCATTTAGTTTAACCATGTAGTTCAGGAGTTTATCTATACAGTGGCTGAGTATTTCTGCTATACAGATAATTGTGCTGCTGACCATTTCCCTTCCTCCCTCCCCTCACACTACACTACACTACACTACATAGATAGTGTCGGCTCCATATAGAGACAATTTTCTAAAGTTTTTTCCACTTGTAAAGCCTGTTTCTCACCTAGAAAAGGGCATTTATAAAATCACATGACTGCACATGTGTGTAAGATGTTTGCACCATTTTGTGGAGTTGCAGTGTACATGTGCATTTTATAAAATATTGGAGTACATGCATGGAGCACACGCACATATTTACATCTATTATGGCACAGATCTAAATTTGTACATTAGCATTTGTGCCATATGGGGGATGGATCTGGCAGCCTATTTAATAAAGGCACTGTTGACTTTACTACATAAGCTTAAAACAGGCTCTATTTTGTATTTCCTATTTACACTTCCAGTTATAAAAGCAAGTTAATATTGGCTGAAAATACTTGGATAGTGGAGTTATGTATATTGACTGCTGATAAATATATAACTTCATTTGAATATAATCCTTTTCTGACGTTTAACATCTCAGATACAAAATAATTCTCAAATGCATGAAACTTACCTGATCTGAACAAAATACCCACAGCTGAGTTCACCCATTAAAACAGTACTCATTTATTAATTAAGATGGGTAGTAACTAAGCAATGGTAAAAGCTGGAATTTTACTGCAATCAAATTTTGCTGTTCAGTCACACTCAATTCCGCAGGTAAATTTCACTTTGCTTGGCTGCAGCTGGAATATTGTGCATTCTGGATGCAACAGCACAAAGATAGTCTGGGCGGAGCACAGATGGAATTTTCACATATGCACATAGATTATAAAATATCTTAATCCATGAGTGAACCTGTGTAAAGTACACTTTAACATTTACACCTGCTCATGAGCTGGTATAAGTGATCACGCCCACATTCAAAGCACATTTTCTGCCACATATGCAGGTATTTTATAAAGACAGGTAGGTGCCTGCTTGTCTTTATAAAATAGCACCTACAGAACCCTAAGAAGCCACACTCTGCATGCAGTGCAACACCAGAGAAATAGAAGCAGTAACGTATTACTTTCTGTACTGTGCAAAATAGAAAGGCAGCAGATATAGATTCTCAAACTGACATAGTCCAATCACTAAATTAAAAATGTATTTTCTTCTACCTTGATTTTCTAGGCATTTTTTTTTCAGTTGTCTTGTTCCTAGTCACTGGTTTCTGATTTCATCTGTCTGTCTTCCCTTAACTCTGTTCCCTTAACTCTGTTTCAGTCCATTTGCCATTTCTTCTTTCTCTTCCTATCTTCACTTCCTTTCTATGTCCATATATAAAATTGAACTTTCACTTTCAGCTTTCTTTAATTGATTTTTCTACTTCTCTCTCTACTACGATTCACCCTCTTTTCATATGCAGTCCTCAGTCCTCAATTTCCCTGTACTTTACTCCTTCTCCAGCCTTATTGCCCAGCATTTTATTAACTCCTACACTTTCTCTATCTTATTTCCTGCCCTGTGACCAGCATCTCCCTGCTCTCTCATTTT
This sequence comes from Ichthyophis bannanicus, assembly GCA_033557465.1. Lineage (NCBI taxonomy): Eukaryota > Metazoa > Chordata > Amphibia > Gymnophiona > Ichthyophiidae > Ichthyophis > Ichthyophis bannanicus. The sequence continues at coordinate 116,785,532 of CM066044.1, forward strand.
CCCTCCTCCATGTCCAGTATCTTCCCTATCTCTCCATATCTCCCATCCTGTGTCCAGTATCTGCCCTCACCTCATCTCCACTTACCCTGTGTCTAGTATCTCCCCTTTGTTCCATGTCCTGCATCCCCTCTCTCTTCCATCCTGTGTCTAGCATTTCCCTATCTCTTTCTTCCCCATTGCCTGTCTCCAGCATCTCCCCTTCTCTTTGCTTCTCTACCCCATAGTCTGACTTCTTCCCATTCTATTCGCTTATCTACTCTTGTCCAATGCTTTCCTTCTCTTCTATACTCCCCATTTCCAGCCTCTCTCCTCCATCTATGCATATACATAGGTCATGGAAAATACATGATTTGCATGCACTGACTTACATAGCTCATTACAAAATTATCTCCTCTGTGTATATTTAGCAAATCTATGCATTCACGTATTGTGAATAAATAAGTTCATTAAAAATTATTTCTGTTATTTTTTGCATTTAGACCTGAATACATACGTTGTCAAGAAAACAGCTGGATTTTCTTGTTCTCTATATAACTTCCTCTGCCCTTGCCCACCCCAAATCCCACCTGAAATTAAAATGGATAACTTAATCCATATTGAGAGTAATTTGATAACAAGTCGCCTAGATAGCGAGATCAAGAGGGTGCCTATTTGGGCCTGTTTTCTAAAGATAAATAGGCATCTATGTGTCTTTAGAAAATACTAGCAAAGATTCTGCAAAAGGTATGGGGGCATATTCAAAGTGTTTTAGCTGCTTAGCAGACTAAAACATGAGCTCAATATGCAGCGCATAAGTTGGTTAGTATCACTGAATATCACCACAGACTGCATATTAATGCCTGGTAAAAACTGGAGTGATCTGAGGGTAGGTCAGAGGTGGTGATAGTCACTATCCAGTTAGCAGCAAATTCAGCTACTAACCAGATAGCTAAACTGGTTAAAGTTAAGTCATCTGGATGGCTGTCCTAACTTGAATCTGTTCTCATATCCGATTAGCAGGTGGATATTGCCACTAGTCAGACAGTGTCTCTGCTCTCCGGCAAACCCAGATATTCAACTCTGGAAACTGGGTAAGTTCTGGCACTGAATATCTGGGTTTAATTAAAGCCGCAGTAACTAGGTGCATTAAGTAGCCCCCACTGACTATCAGCCCCTATGGCTTTAATGAACCTGATTACATTTGCACCAGCTCAGGAACAGGTGTAAATGTATGCCTATACAATACACATGGCCATGCATATTTTATAAATAATGCTTGTAAATTGCAAACTCTGCCCATGCTCCGCCTTAACTTTGCCTCTGAGCATGCAGAATCCCAGAGTTGCATATTCTTGTCACCGTTCATAATTGTATGCAAAAGGAAATTTTATAATCAAAATGGGGAAGTCCGAACCAAATGTCAATCACAAAAATTGACCCCTACTAATAATAAAAGGTAGTGAGTGAAAATATTAGAACATGGTCTAAAGGACGTTGGATATACTTAATAAAGGCTGAAACATATGCACACTCTATATATGTCTCCATTTTATCATTTTTGTTAATTTAATTCATTTCGCCAACTCAATACCCACTCATCCCAACTAGACTTACGAGTTCGTTGTATAATGTTGTTAAGTACCCTCATGTTAAATGTAACCCTCCAACTGTGATGTGACCACTTTGATTGTAGGATAAGGTGGTATACAAATCTGTCTAAATAAATAAATAAATAAATTTTTGTTTTGTTTTAAAAAAATGTTAGTACTTCTCTCGATAGAAAGCGCAGTAGAGAACAGTATAGCAATGGAAGCTCTTGCATGATGTGGCATGTTTCGAGCCATTTAAATAAGTCTCTGCTACAAGTTTCAGAAAACACCCCGTCATCAATCAAAGCGCTGATTTTGATTTTCACTCACTACCTTATATGTCTGGGTATTTTATAAGCAGCATTCTATGCAAATATGCTGGCATATATGTGAGAAAAAGCCTTTATAAAATTATCCTCATAATGACCAGTAGGACTAAAGGCTGTCTGTATATGTACCAGAAATTTTAAATAAAGCACTTACGTATGTGGTTGGTAGCTATGAAAGATTACATAAGATCTTTAAATATTGACCTCAGGATGTCCAGTAATGGGGACAGTAAGTAAAACTGCCTATCTTGGTGCAAATTCTTTGAGAAGATCACTTCTCTTCATGCTTCTTTTCAACAGCCTTCCTCTCAGCCCTTTTCTCTGCCTAGCCAACCCCCTCTCGTTTGAACCTGGTCATTTTTTCCCACCCTTCCTCTATATTTCCTAGACTGTGCTTTTAAAGCCACCCTCATATCCTCTTCCCCTCTAAACCTTTGACCAGCTTGCTTAGGGGTCTATTGTGTACTGCGAATAAACCCCTTCCATCCCCAGCAAAAGCCTCCCCATACGATCAAGGAGTTTGTATAGGGAGGATTAGACGGGGGCAGGGGGGAGCATTGTGGAGGTGGAGTGAGGGCAACAGTCACAACCCCGGCTGTACAGAGCCAATTCTGAAGTTGGCCCTGTACGTCCGGGGCCTCGGATCTAGATGGGGGTCTTATTCCACCTTGGAAGTGGACTAAGTCACTCTGGCCGTTGGGTAGCAGCCCCAGGCAGTGGCAGAGAGGTGAGGGGGTGCAAGGGTTTCCCCACAGCCCAACCTTGGCCATGAAGGCCAGATCAGGGGTCAGGCTGCAGGTAAAGAAGATTGTGGTCAGTGGCTGGGGATCACAGCTCCTGAATGGAGCTGTGGTGCCATGGCAATGGGACACCATTGCACTGTGGCTCCATTCAGGAGCCTGACTGAGTTAGCCAGATAGGGATCTGTACATGCAGACTGATCTGAAACAGGTCCCGGTCCTGCATGTACAGAGCTTAGACCCGATTCTGATCCTGCGGGGCATGTCTAGCTCCCTGCGGGATCAGAATCGGGTCTGCCTCTGTGTGTCCCGATTCCGATCATACACACAGGGTCCTGGATGCACACATTAAAATGTGCCTCTTAGTCTCCAGACTTGCTCCCCACCCTTTCTCATAGAGTTTTGATGCCAGTTATTCTTGAGTTTTCCCCCGTTTCAAGACTGCCTTGAAAACCCATTTGTTTAAGTGTGCTTTTAATCTCCCTCTCCCCCTCCCTAGAGTTCCCTGCTCCTTCTCTTCTCTCTTGCTCTGCTGTTTCCTCTTCTGTCCTGTTGATTATTGGCATTCCTTTCTTCCTTTCCTCAGCAGTTTTTATTTTGCATTATATATCACTTTTTGTCTTCTGATGTAAGCGGTATAACAAATTCCAAAATAAAGATAATGATAGCTTCCTTCCTTTACTTTGCATTAGCCTTTCTACAGGATATGTCCCTCTGCCTAGGAAAAGCACCATTATTTGTTCCCTCCTAAAAAAGCCTTCTCTTGACACTTCTTTTCTCTCGAATTTCTACTCCATCTCAAATCTAGCATTCCTCTCTAAACTTTTCAAAAAACTGTGCTCTCTCTGCTCCTTCCATTTCTGGAAAAATCTCTCACTCTTCAACGTTGACAGGCTGGCTTTTGTTCTGGACACTTAACTGAATATCTGCTGTGCACCCTTATGAATGAAATCTGGTCCTCTTTAGATCATGATAACTGGGTTATTCTCATCAGTCTAGATCTCTCTTCAGCATTCATTCTTGTAGATCACTCCATCCTGCTTTAACAGCTCTGTTCCATTGGGATCCACAATTCTGTGCTTAGTTGATTCTCTTCATACCTGTCAGACTGTTCTTTCCAGGTTTCTTCTAATTCTAGGTTGTCCAATTATTTTCCTCTACTTTCTGGAGTCCCTCAAGGCTCTCATCTTGTTCTCATTCTATTTAACATTTGTATGGCCCCTCTCCCCCTCCTGATTCAGTTCATTGGCTGCATACCCTTTCTCTACACAGCTCATATTCAGATTTTCCTTCACTGTTCCGTCCTCTATTTCAGATATCTCTCTTCTCCAAATGTGTCTCACAGCTGTTCGCCAATGGTTCTGCAACAACCATCTTATCCGCAATACTAGCAAATGTAAAGCTATTTCATTCCCCTCTCAATCTACATCCTTACTTCCTTCCCTGGTCATAGTTTCCTCACTGCTTTAGTTCCATGACTCTATTAAAACCGTGGGTGTTATCCTTGATTCTGCCCTTTCTTTTAAACCCCATTTGGACTCCTTATCCAAATCTTCCTTTCGTCAATTTCATTCTACCCATTTTGCTTTCACTTGTATTCAGTTCACTCTGCTAGTTCTGGCTCTCATTATTCCACATCTAGATTACTGCAATTCCCTCTTTCTTGGTCCTCCCCAGTATTCTCTTTGCCATTTACAACAGAGAAAGCCAAACTTATTCATAAGGTCCATCAGTTTCATCATGTTTCTTCTCTTCTCATCTTTTTTGCACTGGCTCCCTATCTCTTTTCGCATTCGCTATAAGATCCTTGTTTTGGTCCACTGCACCCTGTTCACATAATGCCCTCCTTACCTGGCCACTCTTATTCCTCCTTACCTTCCAGGTTGCTCCCTTCATTGATCCAAAATTGTTCTCCTCTCCCTCTCCCCTCCTTGTGCTCTACACCTTCTTCCTAGAAACTCTTCCTTCACCTACACTGGCCTACCCCTGTGGAATTCTCTCCAGTCTGAGTCCTCTTTCCTCATTTTCAAGAAAAAACCTCAAGACCTGGCTGTTTCAGCAAGCCTTCCCCCTGGTCAATGCCCCCTGAGTCCCTTTTCTCCACTAGTAACCTACTTATTTTAGCACCCCCTCCTCTCCCCCCATCCTCACATTTTAATGCCCCACTTGGTCTTTCCTTCTTTCTTTCTGTTGGTTTTTTCCTCTTTGGCTATTTGTTTGTTGGCAGTATATCAAGTGCCTGAAATAAATAAGCAAATAAATAAATAAAATTTGCTGACTCTTTTTGTTAAATTTTGCAAATCCTTTTAAAACCCATGGACAGACTGGACAATAATGAAAGCTCTGATTTCTCTCTCTGATTAAAATGTGATTTTACTCACCAAAAGGACTTCTCTATTAACCTCCTTATGTTTTTAGAGCATTGTTCTGGGAGATATGGTGATGGGGGCTATCATGTTTGTTGAATCCAATAAAACTTTCAGGGTGCAGAGTTTATGAGATTGAATGTTAATTGGAGGGGGTACAAGTTTGAAAGTTTGCTTAATACCTTTGCAGTATCTTATTTATTTAACATTTCTTATATACTGCCTTTCATGATATCAAGGTGGTTTACATTGAAGAAACTAAATTACATTGAACAGTGCATCAAAACCTTTACAGAGAACATGGGCAATGGAGGGTTAAGTGGCTTGCCCAAGGCTGCAGGGAACACTTGTGGGACTAGAAACCCCACTCCTTCTGGCCCAAAGTTGCTGTCCTCTAGTGGGATTTGAACCCCTGACCTTCTAGCCTGAGGTAACTTGCCCCAACCACTAGGCCACTCCTCCCTCCAATGCATCTTAGTAATGCATTGGAGGGAGGAGTGGCCTAGTGAACGAAAAGCAAAAATGGAAATAAAGACCTTTTCATGTACATTCGTAGCAAAAAACCTGTGAGAGAGTCAGTTGGTCCATTAGATGATAAAGGGATTAAAGGAGCACTAAGAGGTGACAAGGCGATAGCGGAGAGGCTGAATGAATTCTTTGCTTCGGTCTTTACTGAGGAAGATGTAGGGATATTACCCATGACTGAAGTGGTATTTAAAGGTGCGGAAGAATTGAAGGAAATATCGATACATCGGGAAGATGTCTTACAACGAATAGATAAACTGAAGAGTAGCAAATCACCTGGGCCGGATGGTATACATCCAAGTGTGTTGAAAGAACTGAAATATGAGATTGCAGAACTGCTATCAGTAATCTGTGAACTATCATTAAAATCATCTCTAATACCTGAAGATTGGAGGATCGCCAATGTAACACCAATTTTTAAAAAGGGTTCCAGGGGTGATCCGGGAAACTACAGACCGTGAGCCTGACGTCAGTACTGGGAAAAATGGTAGAAACCATCATAAAGAATAAAATTACTCAGCATGTAGATAGTCACAACCTAATGGGAGACAGCCAACATGGCTTTAGACAAGGACGATCTTGTCTTACTAATCTGTTATGTTTTTTTGAAGGAGTGAATAAACAGGTGGACAAAGGTGAGTCGGTTGATATTGTGTATCTGGACTTTCAGAAAGCCTTTGACAAGGTCCCTCATCAGAGACTTTTGGCAAAACTAAAGAGTCATGGGATAGGAGGCAATGTACTATTGTGGATCAGGAACTGGTTAAAAGATAGAAAGCAGAGGGTAGGGCTAAATGGCCAATTTTCCTAATGGAGAAAGGTGAATAGTGTGTACCCCAGGGATCTGTGCTGGGTCCGCTGCTTTTTGACATATTCATAAATGACCTGGAAAGTGGAATAACGAGTGAGGTTATCAAATTTGCAGATGACACAAAACTATTTAAAGTTGTTAAAACCCAAGAGGATTGTGAAAAATTGCAAGAGGATCTTGATAAATTGGAAGACTGGGCATCAAAATGGCAGATGAAATTTAATGTGGACAAGTGCAAGGTTATGCACCTAGGGAAGAACAACCCAAACTATGGTTACACGATGCAAGGTTCCACATTAGGAACCACCACCCATGAAAAAGATTTAGGTGTCATTGTGGATACCATGTTAAAACCCTCAGCCCAGTGTGCAGCAGCGGCCAAGAGAGCAAATAGAATGCTAGGTATGATAAGGAAAGGAATGGAAAATAAAACAAAATATATTATAATGCCTCTATATCGTTCCATGGTGAGACCGCACCTTGAATATTGTGTGCAATTCTGGTCGCCGTATCTTAAAAAGGATATAGCGATTTTAGAAAAGGTACAGAGAAGAGCCACCAAAATGGTAAAGGGGAGGAAGGATACTCCTATGAAGAAAGGCTAAAAAGGTTAGGGCTCTTTAACCTGGAAAAGAGACGGCTGAGGGGAGATATGATAGAAGTCTATAAATTAATGAACGGAGTGGAACGGGTAAACGTTGATCGATTGTTTACTTTATCAGAATATAGAAAGACTAGGGGACATGCAATGAAGCTACAGGGTAAACTATTTAAGATTAATAAAAGAAAATATTTTTTCACTCAACGTGTAATCAAACTCTGGAATTTGTCACCGGAGGATGTAGTAAAGGCTGTTAGTGTAGCTGGGTTTAAAAAAGGTTTGGACAAGATCCTGGAGGAAAGGTCCATAAACCATTATTAAGAAGTGACCGAAGATATCAATGCTTGATCCAGTACAAGCATTGCGGAACTTGTGTCTCTTGGGGAAACTGCTAGGTACATATGACCTAGATTGGCCACTGTTGGAAACAGAATACTGGGCTTGATGGACCTTGGTCTGACCCAGTATGGCATATCTTATGTTCTTATGTTCTTTTGTAAGCGTTGACTAATGAAAGCATGGCCTAGTGAATGAAAAGCGTCAGCCTAATGAAAATGTTGGCTTTCAGAGCCGCGAAGGGAGAGCTTCTCTCTCACGGCTCTATTTCCCATCAACCCTGGGGGGCTTAACAGAGCCGCGAGAAAGGGAAACTCTCCCTTTGTGGCTCTGAAAAGCCCACGTTGAGGGAGATGATGCTGCAGTGAGTGGTCTGCCGGGCAGGGGGGGGGGGCCCGTGGGACGCTTGATTCTGCCGCTGCCATGGCAGCAGCACCAGCCATATTTTTTAATTTACCTGGGCTGATGGGGGAGGGGGTTAGGACTAGTTATGGGCTATGGGGGGGCTAGGACTGGTAATGGGCTGGGGGGGTTGCTAGGACTGCAAATGGGCTGCGTGGAAGGGGGCTTGGAATGGAAATGGGCTGTGAGGGGAGGGAGCCAGGACTGGAAATGGGCTGAGTGTGGGAGGGGGGGGGGGCTAGGACTGTAAATGGGCTGTTGGGGGGTGCTAAGATTGGAAATGGTCTGTGGTGGGGGCTTGGATTGAAATGGATTCATGGAGGGCTAGAACTGGAAGTAGGCTTATGGGGGGCTTAGTTTGGAAATGGGCTGAGTGGAGGGGAGCTAGGATTTGAGATGGGCTGATGGTGGGGCTAGGAAAGGACTAGTAATGGGCTGATGGGGGGGCTGGGATTGGAAATGAGCTGATGGAGGGCCTTGGATAGGACTGGAAATGGATGGGGGAGCTAGGACTGGAAATGGGATGATAGTGGGGCTAGGATAGAATTGGAAATGGGTTGATCAGGGGCTAGGACTGGAAATGAGCTGATGCAGGGACTAGAAGGGAGCGGATGCTGGGTGGGGCTGGAACTAGAAGGGAGCTGATGTTGGGGGAGGATTAGAATGGGATGGAGCTGGGAGAGTGAAACTGAGAGGGAAAAAATATTTTGTGTGGGAGGGAAGACAAATCTACAATTGGCCAGGTATTGGGAGAGTAAGTGGGGATTGAGGATGGAGGGGTAAAATTTGAGTGGATGAAATAGGAATGAGAAAAGAGCAAAAGGAGAATGATTAGTATGTTAAAGCAGATGTAGAAAGAGAATGGAAAAAAACTAAAAGAGAGAAGAAAGGACAAATGGACACCAGACGATGGAGAGTTAGCAGAAGACATGAAGAAACCAGAAGAAAGTGGCTGGAGCAATTGCAACTGAAAAAAATGCACAAAAGGTAGAAAAATCTCCCTTTATTTTGAATTTATTAACTGGAATATGTCAGCTCTGGGAAATGTGCATCATTAACGTCTGCGCTTTGTTTAGTACAAGAGGAAATTAATTTATAGTTTTATTTCTATAGTGTTGTTGTACATTCCAAGTTTGGCTTTTGGGGTTCCCAGTTTAATTATTGTCTTCCTGTTTCTAAATTGTGATTCCTTGTTTGGTGATGGTCTATGTTCTGCATGTGTAACTGAGCTGAGGTATTCTGTTTGTGTAATTCCTATTTGACATTGCCACTAGTTCTCTTTCCCCCAGTAGGTCATATATTGTTTATTCTCTGAAATGTATTGGTTTAATATTTGCAGTGTTGCCTTTTGATAGGTAGGGTATGGTGCTTTGTGAGTCCTGGTAGTGCTGTTAGGATACGGCGGGTTTGCTATGGGTTCTAAATGGGCACTGTTTGTAGTAGTTCCTAATGTGCCTGGCGGTTGGCACTGGATTATAGTAATGTAGAAATCTTTTAGTCTTTCTTTATCCATACACTCATTAAGAGGCATGTTTACTAAAAGTTAGTGTATGATAACATTATGCAAATATGTATGCAAATGAAGCCCCTTATGCAAATGAGGTCCACACCGAGTCTACACACATGGCCCCGCACCCCCCTTGGGCCACCCCTGTCTACTTCTATAATATTTGCTCACATAACACTTCTAATTTGGTGGGTAAATAAACAGGAACAAGTCCTTAGACTGTAATATTTTCTAAGGCAGCATAGCATTTTGACAAAACTGTTGCCTGGCATGATGCAAGTATGTTATGTGACTAAGGGGTATGTCTACTAAGCCGGGCAATGGTTAACCCAGGCTATCTGCAACTAGGTCCCATATTATTCAATGGGACCTACTTGCAGATAGCCCGGGTTTTCAGTCTGGCTTAGTAGACATAGCCCTAAAACTTGATGGTTCATAACCTAACACATTGCATTCTGACAGTTGCTTATATACCAGAAAGCAAACTGACAACAAAACATTGCTTTGTTACAGAGAATCTTGAGGGGAAATTAGGAAAGTAGCCTAAAATTTTAAGCAGTTCAAATCCCAACTTGACAGATTGCTGTATAATTAGGATATATTTAGACAATTTCTCTGCAACTTTTTTTTTTCTGCAAGCAGTTCTGCCAATAAAACATGGCAAGAGTGTAAAGCAAAAGGGTCATTATTTTTTTCCTCAAGAAAACTTGTGATATACAACAGCACATCTTGTGCCCAATTGGGAGACTTGCACATACAGATGGATTAAAGCTACCAGGTTGGCAGCAATCTGGGCTTAGCAAGTTAGAAAGAAGATGCATCGCATGCACCTCAGAGAACACTTGGCCAATTCCGTACCTCTAATTAGTATTAACAGAGGAGAAAGTCATTTCTTTGCTTTGTTGGAGAGGGGAGGAAGAGAAGATCCATTGTGGTTTGGTTGATTGCTGGCTCAGTTGTTGATAAAAATTATTTGGCAGCATACCAGAACATGTGAAATTGAGTTTTTAGCAAATAAAAGTGAAGATAATTCATAAGGTATAAAGACTAGTTTACCATTGAAACACAGAAATCCCAGATAATCTCATGCTCTTCCCTCATTTCTTCACCAGTAAGGATATCCTGTGTTTATCCCATGCTTTTTTGAATTCTATTATTATTTTTGCCTTCACTACCTCCACTGCAGGACAGATAATGATGGAGAATGTTACATGTTGGTGGCTGTACTTTCAATCTTCCCATAGAATTAATTGCTTAAACGTTATGCTCGTTTTACCTGCTCTTAGATGACAGAGAGGTTCGTGGCTTTTTGTATAGGACAACTGTTATGTTCTTTCAGATTCTGTTAAGAATTGTGATATGAAATACAGTGATTGTACCTTGGCTGAATGAAAACATAATAGTCTAAATTGTTGAGGCCACTGCTTCCAGTGACACAATGCATGTGCATAGTCTTTACTGAAAACCCGGTTGGTATGCTGTGTGCCATCAAATTGTCTCAGTTCTGTTAAGCAGCAACTTGGAAAACTATGCCAAAAAAATAATTGGAGAAAAACCGTTTGTTGGCAGCAGAAGAGCAAACAGAAGCAGATTATATACTTCCAAATATATATTTCTGTTGTTTGTGTGGAGCTCAAAGGCACATACATAAAAGTTATTTCCCTGTGCATTAACAGTAGGAATGAAACTAAGGAGCAAATTTACTAAAGGTTAATGTGTGCTAAGTGCTTCCACTGTCCTTTTATTTTTATGGATGTGGCAGCACTTAACACACTTTAGCATTCGTTAACAAGCATTAACCTTTAGTAAACATGTACCGAAGAGCCTTTAGTTTATTGAAAAATCACTCTCTTGGCAATTAAATAGTTATTTAGGGCAAAATAATGTTTTACATACACAGAAGTCAGGCCTTCTTCCAAATCATAGTACTCCAACCAGTTGGGTGACAGTAGTCAGAGAAGTAAAAGAATGTTAAGATAGAGGATTGGTGGTGTTAGTTTTGTCTCTAGATTGATCTGTGGCTTTTGATTTAGTTGATCGCCAGATTCTGATTCAGCATCAAGGTTAGACATCAAGGGACAGGCCTTGCAATGGTTTTGATCTTTTCTATCTGACAGTACCTTTAAAGTGGCCTTTAATCCAGAAAGATCACAGGAGTTTCCTTTAACATGTGGTGTTCCACGGGGGTTAATTCTTTCTCTAGTCCGTTTTAATATTTTTTTGTAAGCTCACTAGCTTTGCTGTGCAATCTATGGAAGTAAGCAGCTACTTTTTTGCTGATAATATATAGCTTCAATGACCATATAGTTCCTGATCTTTCTATCCTAAATAACTGTCTGAACACAGTGTTGGATTGGCTAAGCACCACTGAATTAAATAAACTAAATATAGCCAAAACCCAAGCTATCCATGATCAACCTTTACCACTAGTTTCAATACTCAAAATATTAGGCTGTAATCTTGATCTTCAGCTCTAATTTAATGCATAAATTACAGTGGTATCCAAATCCTGTTTGCTGGTTTGAGAAAAATGTGTTCTGTCAGGTCTTACTTGCAGAAAGATGTTTTATGTTGACATTAGTTCCTTCACTAGTAATCAGTAGATTGGATACTGTAATTCCCTGTATAATGGCCTCACCTATACTTCTTTGAAATGTTTATCGACCATACAAATTATGGCTCTTAAACTGGTTGTCCATGTCTGTAAATTTGACAGTATTGGTCCCTCCTAATGGAATATCATTGGTTGGATAAAATTCTAAATTTTGTGTTTAACACACATTGGGTCATTCCATGGCATGACGTCCATCCCCGCTATTTGTGCCTTTCCCGGTCCCGTCTACCTTCCCTTGTATGGAGAAGGAAGATGGAGGCAGGAAAAGGGCAGATCGGGGGTGGCATTAAGGTGGGCAGTGGGACATCAGCCCCGGACGTTCAGGGCTGGCGACTTGTACGGTGAACTTATTCCACCTCTGAGGGATCGGCGGGCCTGGGGCGCGGATGGGCAGGGGCGGGGCTGAGAACATTCCCTGCAGCCTGACTCTGCCCTTTGGAGGCCATATCAGGGGTTGGGCTGCTAGAGCCGGTGGCCGGAGATCGCGGCTCTTCAATTAAGCCCCGGTGCTATGGCAACTGGACGCCATGGCTCCATTGAAGAGCCCTGACTGAGTTAGCCGGGGAAGGCCTGTACGTGCAAGCTGGACGTAATCAGGAGTCCCAGCCTGCACGTACAGGCCTGTTCGCGATTCTGATCCCGCGGGGCTAGACGTGCCCCGTGGGATCTGAATCATGATTCCCTCTGTGCGTCTGGTTTCGGCCAGATGCGCAGAGGGCCCAGACTTGCGGGATGAAATGGGGCCTACAGGGTTTTTCTATTCAGGTTGCCATTGAATTTGTCAAACATATTAATACCATATGTTCCAAGTAGAACATTACAATCTCTTTCTCAAAACCATTTAGTGATACCCACTAATTCTCAAACATGATGCGATTTCACTTGGCACTTGCACTTTGGAATTTGCTGCCTCAAGACATTAGAGTAGAATCTTCACTTCCTAAATTTAAGACTGCCTTTGAAACATATTTCTTTTCAATGGCATTTGACAGTGACTAGACAACTTTCAGCACTGATTGGGATCAAAGAGTTGTGGAAGTGGCTTCTTCCTTTCCATTTTTTATATTTACATTATATTGAACTGAGATTGTTTTTACTTCTATTTTCATTCCTTCTTTCTTTTGATTTTTTAAAGTTCTAAACAGTTTTGGTATTACTATGAAGAGCAGTATTGCAGGTTTTTACTAAATATAAACAAACGTAAATATACATATATCTGAAATACACACAGATAAGATATTACTACAATAAAAGCTAAAAAAGGTGACTGGTCAATGCTCTACCCTAGGGGTCAACTTTCACAGCATTTAAAAGTGTGGCACCATATCTTGTGAATGAATGCTATATATAACATGGTGTGCATTAGGAATGCATTCATTAGTGTGCATTTGGTTCCTTAAGGTTCCTTATCGCATGGGACACAGGGTATGCATATCATGTGAAGGGTAATTTTATAAGGCATGCCTAGAATAATGTGCACTTTCACATGTGCATTTCATGCCTATTTTATAAAGTAAGTTATGCATGTAATTTATTGAATGGGAGCATAACTGGTCGAAAACTGGCATTTTTTTAAGGAGCAAGTACCTATGCCAGCCCTACACCTAGAGATGGTATAAATGTCCATGCTTAGTTTTGCTATAAATGCATGTAAATTATTGTAGTTTATAATTTTTGCATACCATGCTGTACTCAAACCCCTCCCCTATACATGTTGTTGTTGTTCTTAAGTGCCGTCGAGTCGGAGTCGACTCATGGCGACCCTCTGGATAGCTATCCTAAATTGTGTTCAGTCTTGAGTCAGGCGGCTCATTGTTGACAGACTGGCACCCGTAGCTGCTGTTATTGTTTCGATCCATCTCATTGCTGGCCGTCCTCTTTTGCGCTATCTTGCCAAGCATGATGTCTTTCTCTAATGATCTCTCTCTTCGCATGATGTGTCCAAAGTATGAAAGTTGAAGTCTTGTCATCTGAGCTTCTAAAGAAAGCTTAGGTTTGATCTCCTCTAGTACCGACTGGTTTGTTCTTGTACCGACTGGTTTGTTGTAGTACCGACTGGTTTGTTCTATATATGCCCACAATGAAAAATGCCTGAACGGCCTGACATGCGCGCTTTCAGAATAGCAACCATATCAAATGAGCATGTGAATGCTCATATATATGCATATATGACTAAAATTCCTAGATTTATGTGCATTTCTCATGCATAAATTTAGGTGGCTCCTTTTAAAATTGCCCTCAGAATTGTTAATGCAGTTGCTATACTGAAAGTACACATGATGGCCATATGCATGTATTTTTGTTTTCGTTGTGGCATGTACAGACATGGACTTTGGGGTCAGGCATAACCCCAAAGTTTGTTTCTTTCTTTATTTTATTTAACAGGTTTTATACACCACTTTATCATTTCATTCAAAGCGGTTTACATTGTAACTTAAGCTTGGGAATGTACATTAAACAGGGATATTGATAACTTGAAGTTTTCTGAGGCAATGGAGGGTTAAGTGACTTGCCCGAGGCCACAAAGAGTGCTAGTGGGAATTGAACCCTGCTCTTTTGGTTCCCAAACTAGTGCTCTAACCATTAGGCTACTCCTCCAAAAATTATAAGTATTATAAAAATACTATGTTACTATACTTTATACTACAAAAAATCTTGCTTGTAAACAACACAGGAAACTAAACAAAACTGTTTTGCAAAAACCCACAGCATAGACAAAGGCCTAAAGAGTTGCAGCTATGGTCAGAGTACCATACAGCTATGGATTTGTGCAGGAAAACATATGCAGGAGATATGCATGGAGATGTGGGGTCCCTTGGGGAGGGGGTTAATGGGCAGGAATAGAACCTAGATGACTAAAGATAAACAGGTAGGGTCATAAGTACACACGGTGCAGTTGCCAGAGCCATGGATGGAATGGCAGTACACATGATGATGTCAGGAGAAGGCAGCGCATGGGAGAGCTGTGCATTAACAATAGTCTGTGCCCACATACAGGCATAGGCAGAGTATTGCGCCAGCCAGTAAGAGGCATACAAGAATGACAACTATGTGAGGGCGAGTCTCGGTATCTGAAAATTTACACCTTTGGCTGTTGTGTGGCAGTGCTGTACTGAAACAGCTGCTGCATTAGCTAATGTGTGACATTTGTCTCTCAAATGAAAGAAGCTCCAGGGGATGATTTGCCCCTCCCCTACCAGATAAGCTCCAACAGCAGTTGCCACTGCCTCTACCATCATATTACAGCATCTGTCAGAATACATGAAGCTGTAGAACTCCTGCAGCTACTTATGTCACCATCCTACAGCAGGCACCTAAGATGATTCCACCATAGCAAGAACAGCCAGTGCTCATAGCCTCACCCTGGCTGGAGGATCAGGGCAGCAGTAACATCAGCATGCAGAGCAGCAGCAGCAGCAACAGAAGCCCTGTTGCTAGGATGTTGAGCAACCCTCATTGGAGGAAGTGGCAGAGTAGGTGAAAGTAGTGGACCTCCTTGATGAGGATGTGCTCCAAAATATCTTGGATAGGATACAAGACCTCAAACAGGGGAGAAAGGCAGCACACCTAATGCAGCTCACTCCATGGGTACTACATGGACCAGTAGGACCCAAGGCAGTAAGGAGCAAGAGGTATGAGGAGGTGGCTGGCTGCCCAGCAGCAGCAACCAATGAGCAGATCTCAGACCCTGAGGAGGGTAAGGTTATTGCGGAGGGAAATGAGGATCAGCAGGTGGGATCTGCAGAAAGAAAGGAGGGATAAGGATGGAGTTGGAGAGGTGGGAGGATGGGTGGAGGTTTTGGAGAGGCAGAACGAGGGGAGCGGGTTGGGGCAGGGGTGAGGCAAGGGAAGGAAGGGGTGCTAGGCACACTGGATGCACATTATAAGAAGCTCATGGATGTGCAGCTAGTGCTATCTACTATACATCCAGCTGAGGTGCATGCTTATAAGGTCCCATAGCCACTACAGACAGCAAAGTCCTGCTGAGCCTAGCCACCATTGAACATATAGTGTATCAGGGCTTCGCTGCACTTGCAAGGCCAATGGAACTCATGGTCATGCACCTTAAGGGCCTCACAGCAGAAATGCATGCCTTGGCTGGAGGTCTCCAGAAGTCTGGGACCACATCTCCCCTCCAAGCATTCTAGCTGGCAGTGAGAGAGGGCAATAGTAGGGAGGGGGATGAAAATATGTGAAGCCATGTCATAGCAGTGTTTAGCTTGTAAATAGAATAGAAATATTAATAATATCACTGCTTTGTTCAGACTTTGTCCATTAGTTGCACACTGTTGGGGAATGGAATAAGTTTAGGGCAATCGAGTATAAGCACATGGGTCTACACTTGTATATCTGATATGTCACACAGTGACCACATAGAATGCATAACAGCCAAAACACCCACTCTGTAGTCTATAGGTCTTGAACTTTCAACCTTGGTATGGAGTGTGTGTGGCAGTGGTGTAAATTCTGCCCAAGCAGCCCCTGCAGTGCAGGGGCCCCAAGGAGAAAGGGGGGCCCACTTGCAGCTGCTCCCATATCTTCTGATGTGGACTTCTCCTGCTATGGAGACTTTTTAAAAAATGTTGCTTGGGGGCCCATCATTTGAATTTCTGCCATTGGTGTGTGGTAATGTGGGTCCTGCACCAAGTGGTGGAAGAGGGGGTGGCGTGGGATTGGTATCATGTTTTGTTATTCACATGCACTAATATTATTAAGTTTATTGTAAATAAGTTCAAGTACTATGTACAGCATCTGATGTTTCTTACTGTTGAATGTACACCGCTTTGACCTGGCGAAAAATGGTATAAAAGCAAAACCAAATAAATAAATTGTCAATAAACATTCACTTTCACATGAAGTGTCTGTGTATGAGATCATTTCTTGGTGACAAATCTCATTGATATGCCTCTTCCTGTGCTATGCCCTGTAGGTCTGGCAGGGATTATCTTCACTTCAATGCATAATTATGTAGCATACAGCAGGCCATAAATATCTTGCACACCCTTGCAGGGTTATACGGACATCCTACTCCCAACTGTTATAGATATCTGATGCGGCACTTCAGCTGACCAAACAATCTTTCTATTCTCACCCTTGAAAAACTGTGTGCCATGTTGTAGCACTCCTTTGCTTGTGATCTTGGTGCCACTATGGGGTTATGAGCTATGATCTCAAAGAGTATCCCCTGTCACCTCCATGGACAGAAGAAAGGAAACAAAAGTCTGCTTAGTGACATACCTGCCTCCTCCTATTGGGGCACAGTGTAGGCCAGATCTCAGTGGCCAGATACCAGAATTTCAAGGCACCTGTCAGGCTAGTTAAGAACATAAGATATGCCATACTGGGTCAGACCAAGGTCCATCAGGC
The DNA here is from genome assembly GCA_033557465.1 of Ichthyophis bannanicus. NCBI lineage: Eukaryota > Metazoa > Chordata > Amphibia > Gymnophiona > Ichthyophiidae > Ichthyophis > Ichthyophis bannanicus. The sequence continues at coordinate 116,802,698 of CM066044.1, forward strand.
CCAGTATCCTATTTCCAGCAGTGGCCAATCTAGGTCATAAGTACCTAGCAGTTTCTCCAAAAGACAAAGGTTCCATAGTGCTTGTATTTCAGTCAAGCAGTGATATTCCGGGAATCTTTTAATAATGGTTTATGGACCTTTTCTCCAGGAACTTTTCCAAACCTTTTTTAAACCCAGCTACACTAACAGCTTTTACTACATCCTCCAGTATCAAATTCCAGAGTTTGATTACACGTTAAGTGAAAAAATGTTTTATTAATCTTAAATAGGTTACCCTGTAGCTTCATTGCATGTCCCCTAGTCTTTTTACATTCTGATGACGCAAACAATCGATCTACGTTTACCCGTTCCACTCCATCCATTAATTTATAGACCTCTATCATATCTCCCCTCAGCGTTCTCTTTTCCATGTTGAAGAGCCCTAACCTTTTTAGCCTCTCTTCATAGGGATATCCGTCCATCCCCTTTACCATTTTGGTGGTTCTTCTCTCTACCTTTTCTAATAACGCTATATCATTTTTAAGACACGGTGACCAGAATTGCACACAATATTCAAGGTGCGGCCGCACTATGTAATGATACAGAGACATTATAATATCCTTTGTTTCATTTTCCATTCCTTTACTTATGATACCTAGAATTCTATTTGCTCTCTTGGCTGCCGCTGCATACTGGGCAAGCATTTTAGCACGTTATCCACGATTACGCTTAAATCTTTTTTACTGGGTGGAGGTTCCCTATGTGGAACCTTGCATCATGTAACCATAGTTTAGGTTGTTCTTTCCTAGGTGAATAACTTTGCACTTATCCACATTAAATTTCATCTGCCATTTGAACATAAGAACATCCTCCTCCTCCTTCAGCACCCCGGCTCTCCTCCTGCTCTCCCGGCAGGGATCGAGCGAGCCGGGGCACCGGAACTCCTCCTCCAGCCGCAACTGCCCAATTGGGGCAGCCGCGGGCTGATTGAAAAGGCAGCGCTGTCCGGCGCGTGGCTCTCCTCCTCCTTCAGCACCCCGGCTCTCCTCCTGCTCTCCCGGCGGGGATCGAGCGAGCCGGGGCACCAGAACTCCTCCTCCAGCAACAACTGCCCAATCGGGGCAGCCGCGGGCCGATTGAAAAGGCAGCGCCGTCCGGTGCGTGGCTCTCCTCCTCCTTCAGCACCCCGGCTCTCCTTCTGCTCTCCTGGCGGGAATCGAGCGAGCCGGGGCACCAGAACTCCTCCTCCAGCCGCAACTGCCCAATCGGGGCATCCGCGGGCCGATTCAAAAGGCAGCGCTGTCTGGCACGTGGCTCTCCTACTCCTTCAGCACCCTGGCTCTCCTCCTGCTCTCCCGGCAGGGATCGAGCAAGCCGTGGCACCGGAACTCCTCCTCCAGCCGCAACTGCCCAATCGGGGCAGCCACGGGCCGATTCAAAAGGCAGCGCCATCCGGCGCGTGGCTCTCTTCCTCCTTCAGCACCCCGGCTCTCCTCCTGCTCTCCCGGTGGGGATCGAGCGAGCCGGGGCACCGGAACGCCTCCTCCAGCCGCAACTGCCCAATCGGGGCAGCCGCGGGCCGATTCAAAAGGCAGCGCTGACCGGCGTGCCCACGCCTTGTGGGCCCGCGCCTGAGGGCCTCGACAGAGGGCCCTTAGGCAGTGGTCCCTTCCACGTGGCCTGCACTCAACAACGGACTCACACTACAGACCTACAGACTATCCAGAGACGCCCCGCAAATACGGCATCTCGCAAGTATTCCGATCTTTATCTTCTGTAAACAGTACTTTGTCTAATCTCTCCCTTCTGTCGCCAGTTACCTGCCTTAAACCTTACCATTGCACCTTTGCATTATATTGTCTTTATTCTGTATTGTATTGTAACCTCCTTTATTTACTTAGTATTATATTGTATATCCCTACTGCTATTGTAATCATCCAAATGCCAAATACATTGTATCTAATTTTTTGCTGATTCATTACATGAAGCGAATGAGTCAACCAAGCTCATTACATTGTAGATGATTATTATCCCTTAAGGCCCCGGTCCACACATCCAAGTGCTTGCATATTACTGTCTATATTTTTATTTATTCACACAATACTTTCCTTAAAAGAGTAGTGTTTTACCTAACACTACCCATCACTTTACCATACCATGTGGACACCCATAATGACTCACTACCACTTCACACTTCCCATATGCTGCTTATTATTATTAATTCTAACACATAGCACCCTAGCCCTCATCCCCAGTCACAACACCATCCCAGTGATACCAGGCTCATGGAGAGAATGGTCAAGCCATCCTCATCTACAGTCTTACGCTGCAGGACACCATCCAAGTCCACACCTAATCTATGTCGCCATCCAGCAAAGAAAGTTGCCCCGAGAGGTATGCTGCACCCGCTCCCGCAACCTGAACTGTGCCCTCATTAATGCACGTTCGATTAGGAATAAATGGCCTGCAGTAGCGGATCTAATCTCTACCCATGACCTAGACATCCTCCTTATCACCGAGACATGGCTGTCCATGTCTGACGCAATCATCCTACACAAATTTGTACCTACAAACTTCGCCATCCACCCCTGCTACAGATCTGAAAGAAGAGGCGGAGGAGTACTCATTCTAACGAAGCAGGAACTACAATACCAGATCACATCAACCAGCAGTACCCCAAACCTAGACTCCATCACCATCTCGAACAAGTACAGCAACATCAGTCTTATCTACAGGGCCCCATCACCAGCCCCAAATGATCTATCCACCATCATCGATTCTGCTGGAAGCCCTCAAAACCCACGTGCCCAAAACTGGGTTATGGGAGACTTTAACCTCCCCTCGCTTCAGGACAACCTTGCCGACGCCTTCACAGAAGCACTTTCTGAGTTAGGCTATATCCAAATAGTAAACTCCCCCACACATGTAAAAGGTAACAAACTTGACCTAATATTCGCACCTAGAGATATAATTGATGCCACTCTCGAGAAAAACCTCACTGTCAGCCCTGTACCATGGTCCGACCACAGCCTGATATTATTTCAGATACCATCACAACAATTACAAAACGTTAACCAGGCAACAAATGAACCCACTGTCTCCTTTGCAAAGCAGTTTCGGCAATTCAACATGGAGGACACCATGGTTAAAATTCAGCCACTCCAAAACCCTCCACATCAATGCCTGGACGACATGATTACTTCATGGAACTCTTGCCTTGATGCGGAAACCAAAACAGCCATCACTAAGAAAGTGGCAAGAAAAAGGAAAATGCGCCATGGTTCTCTCCCGAACTCCGAACATCACTACTTAAGCTAAGGAAGCTCAAAAGATCATGGCGGCGATCCCGATCAACCGAGAAACTAGTAATGTACAACGAACACCTAAAAAGACACCAAGCAGACGTAACATCCAGAATGAAACAATTCCATGCAGAGTTACTACAACGCTCGTTAAACAAACCTCACGAGCTCTTCAGCCTAGTCAAGACCTTAGCAAAAGAGCCCTCTTCCACACAAACAAACCTCCCTAACCCCCAGGAATACGCGGACTTCCTTCACACCAAGGCAAACCAGTTAAACACAATGACCACACACAACGCTCCCCTAACAACCCCACCAAGTACAGCAACTACTGTCACCAAACATTCCATCACTGAGTTCTCTGCACCATCTGCAAGATACATACAAGACATCATCTCTTCCATAAACACTACCACAGCACCGAACGACCCATGTCCGGCATCTTGGATAAAATCCCTGCGGACCGAACTCAGCCCTTTCCTCTCAAACTCATTAGTCTATCCTTCTCAACAGGGACATTCCCCAAAAGCCTAAAACAGACAGCTATAAGACCATTACTAAAGAATAGCAAATTAGACCCAGCACGGATGGACTCTTACAGGCCCATATCAAGTATCCCGCTTCTGGCGAAAATCATTGAGAAGGTTGTTCAACAGCAACTCAACCATCATATCGAAACAAGTGCTCCCCTCAACCCTTGCCAACATGGATTTCGAGAATCGCATGGTGTCGAAACCCTCCTGACCACATTATTCAACACACTCACCATTGGATTGGACAACATCTGATCTTTCTGGACATTGCAGCAGCCTTTGACATGGTATGTCATGAAATACTCCTCTCCCGACTCAGCGAGAAGGGCATTCAGGGAAACGCTCTAACTTGGTGTGCATCATATCTGACAGATCGTTGGCAACAGGTACGCGCCGGTCCCTCCACCTCCGCACCTTTCCTCCAAGAAAAAGGAGTCCCACAAGGATCATCACTGTCTGCCTTACTATTCAACATTTACATGCAGCCCATATGCAATCTCGTCAAATCCTTCAACATTAACTGCCTAATTTACGCCGACGATGTTCTCCTCTTTATGCCTTTCCTATTAGACAAACCAGATCTCACGCCCCTCTCTGCCTGTTTCGATGCGGTCTCAGATTGGTTACATGCACAGAAACTAAGAATAAACTTGAAAAAGACAGAGGTCCTTTTCATCACTAGAAATTCATCATTCATTCCACCTAGCTCCCTGAAGGTCAGGGATGCGGAACTCATAAGCAAACCATCAATTCGGTATCTTGGAGTCATCCTTGATCAAAAACTCAACATGAAGGCCCAGATAAGCAATATGGTAAAAGCAGTATACAACAAAATCAGAACTCTTCGCCACCTGAGACAGCTACTGGAACCCGAAGATTTTCGCACAGTATACCAAGCCCTAGTGATTCCGCATTTAGATTATGCGAACGCCATATTACACGGCGTTCCAAAAGCCACAATAAACCCACTGCAACTTGCCATGAATGCAGCCGCCAGAATTCTTCATGGTGCATCAAGGAGGGAGCATATAACACCAATACTAAAGAACCTGCACTGGCTTCCAATCCAAAGCAGGATCACATTTAAGGTGATGTCCTTGACATTCAAAGCCGTAAATAATTGCTCCTCTACATCAGTCCTCGACCTCATCCAAATGACACCCTCCAACAGAGCAAGAAGATCAGCCGCTATAAATACCTTAACCCTACCAAGTCAGCTCACAAAATGCTCACAAGCAGCCAGGTCCAGAGCGTTCTCACTTTACGCACCTACATGTTGGAATGCATTACCCCCAGCTATCAGGGCTATCAAGGACATCTCACAATTTAGGAAGGCACTCAAATATCATCTCTCCCTACAATACTACACTGATCAGGATCACGATCCACAGCAAACCACTCCCAGTGCCGTATATAGGCAACCCGCGAATAACAACCACACAAGATCGAAACCTAGCCCGCCAAACTCAGATCCCCCAGACCCGGATCCCCCTGACAAATAGCGTCTCCTTCACCCTAATGTCAGCTAACACACAGTCGAAACAATAGCTACACACCTTAGAAATTCATGAACATATGTTGTACTACCTGTATATAACTGTATATAGTTACCCTGTTCTGTTCTAAATTTATCTAGTTACCCTATTTATCTATATTTAGTTACATTGTTATAGCTGTACTTTATAACTGTTATATTGTAAGTCCAGTACAGACATTCTGCACTGAACAGTTTTGTTCGATGTAAACCGCACTGATACTGAAAAGCGCGGTATATAAGAAAGTTAAATAAAATAAATAAATAAATAAACATAAGATATGCCATACTGGGTCAGACCAAGGTCCATCAAGCCCAGTATCCTGGTTTCAACAGTGGCCAATCTAGGCGATACATACCTAGCAGTTTCCACAAAAGACACAGGTTCCACATTGCTTGTACTGGGTCAAGCATTGATATCCTGGGTCCCTTCTTAATAATGGTTTATGGACCTTTCCTCCAGGAACTTGTCCAAACCATTTTTAAATCCAGCTACACTAACAGCCTTTACTACATCCTCCGGTAACAAATTCCAGAGTTTGATTACACGTTGAGTGAAAAAATATTTTCTTTTATTAGTCTTAAATAGTTTACCCTGTAGCTTCATTGCATGTCCCCTAGTCTTTCTATATTCTGATAATTTAAACAATCGATCTACGTTTACCCATTCCACTCCGTTCATTAATTTATAGACTTCTATCATATCTCTCCCTCAGCTGTCTCTTTTCAAGGTTAAAGAGCCCTAACCTTTTTAGCCTTTCTTCATAGGAGTATCCTTCCATCCCCTTTACCATTTTGGTAACTCTTCTCTGAACCTTTTCTAATAACGGCGACCAGAATTGCACACAATATTCAAGGTGCGGTCTCACCATGGAACGATATAGAGGCATTATAATATCTTTTGTTTTATTTTCCATTCCTTTCCTTATGATACCTAGCATTCTATTTGCTCTCTTGGTCGCCGCTGCGCACTGGGCCGAGGGTTTTAACATCTTATCCACAATGACGCCTAAATCTTTTTCCTGGGTGGTGGTTCCTAATGTGGAACCTTGCATCATGTAACCATAGTTTGGGTTGTTCTTCCCTAGGTGCATAACTTTGCACTTGTCCACATTAAATTTCATCTGCCATTTTGATGCCCAGTCTTCCAATTTATCAAGATCCTCTTGCAATTTTCCACAATCCTCTTGGGATTTAACAACTTTAAATAGTTTTATGTCATCTGCAAATTTGATAACCTCACTCGTTATTCCCTTTTCCAGATCATTTATGAATATGTCAAAAAGCAGCGGACCCAGCACAGATCCCTGGGGTACACCACTATTCACCTTTCTCCATTGGGAAAATTGGCCATTTTGCCCTACCCTCTGCTTTCTATCTTTTAACCAGTTCCTGATCCACAATAGTACACTGACTCCTATCCCATGACTCTTTAGTTTTGCCAAAAGTCTCTCATAAGTGATCTTGTCAAAGGCTTTCTGAAAGTCCAGATACACTATATCAACCAACTCACCTTTGTCCACCTGTTTATTCACACCTTCAAAAAAACATAACAGATTAGTAAAACAAGATCTTCCTTGTCTAAAGTCATGTTGGCTGTCTCCCATTAGGCCATGATTATCTACATGCTGAGTAATTTTATTCTTTATGATGGTTTCTACCATTTTTCCTGGTACTGACGTCAGGCATCACCCCTGGAACCCTTTTTAAAAATTGGTGTTACATTGGCGATCCTCCACATCTTCAGGTATTACAGATGATTTTAATGAAAGTTCACAGATTACTAATAGCAGGTCTGCAATCTCATATTTCAGTTCTTTCAACACCCTTAGATGTATACCATTCAGCCCAGGTGATTTGCTACTCTTCAGTTTATCTAACAGTTGTTATACATCTTCCCGATGTATCGATATTTCCTTCAATTCTTCTGCACCTTTAAATATCACTTCAGTCATGGGTAACAACCCTACATCTTCCTCAGTAAAGACTGAAGCAAAGAATTCATTCAGTCTCTCTGCTATCGCCTTGTCCCTTCTTACTGCCCTTTTTACCCCTCCATCATCTAATGGACCAACTGACTCTCTCGCAGGTTTTTTGCTATGAACGTACTTGAAAAAGTTTTTATTTCGTGTTTTTGCTTCCCCAGCAAGCTTCTTCTCAAATTCTCCCTTTGCCTGCCTTATCAATGCCTTGCATTTGACTTGCCAGTGCTTGTGCTGTTTCCAGGTTTCGTCATTTGGCTCTTTTTTCCATTTCGTGAAAGATGCTTTTTTGGGAACAACAGCCTCTCTGACGTCACCTTTAAACCATGCTGGCAGTTTTTTTGACTTCCTTCCACTTTTCTTAAACTGGTTTAGCTCTTACTTGGAAGGTCTTATGCAACAAGTCAAATGTGACCCAAAAAATCTTTGCAATTCCCAATCATTCAAGGAGTGGCTTTTAAATAATAACTTTACATTTAATTATGACAAAACTGAGGTAATGTTTGTTACTAGGAGCCCTAATTTCATTCCTCCAAATACTATTGATTTACTAGGTTGGCCCATCATAGTTAAAAATGAAATCAAATATCTTGGCATAATTTTGGATAAGGCATTGAACCTTAAATCTCACATTGCTAAAACTGCTAACAAGGCCTATCATTGTCTAAAGATTGTGAGAAAACTAAAGCCATTACTCCATCAAGACCATTTCCATACCGTTTGTCAGGCTCTCATCACCCCCCTCCTAGATTACGGAAAACTGCTTTATCAAGGCCTCCCTCAGCTAACTCTACACCCTCTCCAAATGGTTCAGAATACTGCTGCATGTATTATTACTGGTTCAGCGAAAACGGATCATATCTCCACTGTCCTACAACAATTGCACTGGCTTCCAATAAGTGTCAGGTCAAAATTCAAGACACTTTTAATTATATTTAGGATTTACAATCATCTATCAGCAGATGCATTACAAAATATTATAACTAGAGATGTTATCAATAGACCAAGAAGAAGCAGCGCCAATAATGACAACATAATTGGTGCCCCTGCTGGATACTGTAGGACTAAACAAGCAACTTCAAAAAGAGCTCCTTCCTTACTGGCTTCCAAACTTTGGAACTCTCTCCCGATGGATCTTAGATTTATGACTGATATTAAAGATTTTCACAAAGCCTTGAAGACCCTGCTATTTGCTGAAACTTATGATTTGATATATAATCAATAGTTTTTACCAATAGGTCAATTTTATTACATTAATTCTTTTAGTTTCTTTGTTAATGTCTTATCTGCCCTATGTTATTTGTAACCTTCCATTTGTATTGTGACCACTTTGATTGAAGGATAAGGTGGGATACAAATCTGTCTAAATAAATAAATAAAGCATGGAATACAGCTGGTCTGGGCTTCCAATATAGTATTTTTCAACAACACCCAAGCTTGATGTAAGTCTTTAACCTTTGCAACTGCTCCTTTTAGCATTTTCTTAACTATTTTCCTCATTTTATCATAGTCTCCCATTCGAAAGTTAAAAGGTAGTACTGTGGATTTCCTTACTATCCCTCCTCCACTAATTAAATCAAATGCGAGCATGCTATGATCACTATTGCCAAGTGGCCCCAACACCCTTATCTCTTGCACTAGATCTGATGTTCCACTACGGACTAGGTCCAATATGGCTTCCCCTCTGGTCAGTTCATGAACCAGCTGCTCCAAGAAGCAGTCACTTATTTCATCTAGGAACTTAATCTCCCTAGCATGTCCTGCCGTGACACTGACCCAGTTGATACTGGGGCAATTGAAATCACCCACTGCTCTGTAACTTTTGTTAGCTTCCTTGATTTCTTTGAGCATTTCATCATCCATTTGCTCATTCTGGCCAGGCAATTGATAGTATACCCCCACTGCCATCACCTTCCCCTTTTTACATGGAATTTCAATTCATAGAGATTTTACAGCAAATTTTGTTTCCTGCAAAACTTTAATCCTTTCTGACTCAATGCCCTCTCTAACATAGAGCGTAACCCCTCCACCAATTTGATCAGCTCTATCATTATTATATAGTTTGTACCCAGGTATCACAGTGTCCCACTGGTTGTCCTCCTTCCAACTTGTCTCTGAGATTCCAATCATATCTAACCTCTCATTCAGTGCTATATATTCTAACTCTCCCATCTTATTTTTTAGTATTTGCAGTATTTGCATACAAGCATTTTAGAGACTGTATTTTATTCATATTAATCTGGCTTTTGGTAGGCATGGGTAATTTGGGATCTTTAAGCTCTGTCTGCTCCATACTCGAGGGCATTTGGGCTACTTTACTCTTTTTTGGAACCTCTCTGCTTTTGGTAGTATCCTTCAAGGATACATTCTTCCGAACCATGCGCTCTTAGGCGACTGTCGGCTTTCCCCTATTATCTAGTTTAAAAGCTGCTCTCTCTCCTTTTTAAAGGTTAATGCCAGCAGCCTGGCTCCATCCCGGTTAAGGTGAAGCCCATCCCTTCAGAAGAGTCCCTGCTTTCCGCAGAATGTTCCCCAGTTCCTAACAAATCCAAAACCCTCATCCTTGCACCATCGTCTCATCCACGGATTCAGACTCCGGAGCTCTGCCTGCCTTTTGGGTCCTGTGCGTGGAACGGGAAGTATTTCGGAGAACGCTACCCTAGAAGTTCTGGATTTCAACTTCCTACCTAAAAGCCTAAATTTAGCCTCCAGAACCTCCCTACCACATTTTCCTATGTTATTGGTACCGACATGTACCAAGACAGCAGACTCCTCCCCAGCACTATCTAAGACTTTATCTAGGTGGCACGTGAGGTCTGCTACCTTCGCACCAGGCAGGCATGTTACCAGGTGATCCTCATGTCCACCAGCCACCCAGCTATCTACAAGCCTAATGATCGAATCACCAACTATAACAGCTGTCCTAACCCTTCCCTCATGGGCACATGGCCCTTGAGAAACTTCCTTGTTGCGAGAGGGTTTTGCATCACCTGGAGGACAGGTCCTAGTTACAGGATCACTTCCTGCCATACCAGGGTGATGCTCTCCTGTCATGTGACCTCTCTTCTCCATGGCAACAGGGATGCTGCCAGACTGGAGGTGGGACTTCAGGACTATATCCCTGTAGGTCTTGTCTATGTACCTCTCTGTCTTTCTTATGTCTTCCAAGTCTGCTACTATAGCCTCTAGATAACGGACTCGTTTCCTGAGAGCAAAGAGCTCCTTGCACCTAGTGCACACGTAAGACCTCTCACCAACTGGGAGAAAATCATACATGTGACACTCAATGCAAAAGGCTGGAAAGCCCCCATCTTGCTGCTGGACTGCTGTCTTCATCTTAGTTTTAAGCTTGTGTTTAGATCTTTAAGTTCTTTACTTACTAAGGGTTGTTATGGATATTTATATTAATAAAACTGTACCTAATACGTTTAATATACCTTGTTCACCTGAAGCTTAATTAATCTCAGGTCTTTAGTGTATGACTGATTTGGATAACAAGCTTCACCTGAGAGCACCTCCTTTCCTTTAAGATGTGTAAGTGCTCAGTCTTCCAATTTATCAAGATCCTCTTGCAATTGTCCACAATCCTCATGGGATTTAACAGCTTTAAATAGTTTTGTCTCATCTGCAAATTTCATAACCTCACTCGTTATTCCAATTTCCAGGTCATTTATGAACATGTTAAAAAGAAGCGGACCCAGCACAGATCCCTCGGGTACTCCACTATTAGCCTTTCTCCAATGGGAAAATTGACCATTTAGCCCTACCCTCTGCTTTCTATCTTTTAACCAGTTCCTGATCCACAATAGTACACTGCCTCCTACCCCATGACTTTTTAGTTTTGCCAAAAGTCTCTGATGAGGGACCTTGTCAAAGGCTTTCTGAAATTCCAGATACACTATATCAACTGATTCACCTTTGTCTTCCTGTTTATTCACACCTTCAAAAAAACATAATTAGTAAGTAAGATCTTCCTTGTCTAAAGTCTCCCATTAAGCCATGACTATCTAAATGTTGAGTAATTTTGTTCTTTATTTTATTTATTTATTTGTGCGCTTTTCTATACCGCCCCTTCCAGAGATCAGGGGCAGTTTACAGAGAACATGGTAAACATCAATTACATAGAACATTTTTGAACACATAGTTAATATTTTCTCTGTAAAATAGTTATTATTTTACATAGATTGATGGTTTATGATGTTTTCTACCATTTTTCCCTGTACTGACGTGAGTCTTACGGGTCTGTAGTTTCCATGATCACCCCTGGAACCCTTTTTAAAAATTGGAGTTACATTGGCCATCCTCCAATCTTCAGGTATTAAAGATTATTTTAATGATAGTTCACAGATTACTAATAGCAGGTCTACAATCTAATATTTCAGTTCTTTCAATGCCCTTGGATGTATATCATCTGATCCAGGTGATTTCCTACTCTTCAGTTTATCAAATAGTTGTAATACATCTTCCCGGTATAATCAATATTTCTTTCAATTCTTCCACAGTATCACCTTTAAATACCATTTCATTCATAGGTAACATCCCTACATCTTCCTCAGTAAAGACCGAAGCAAAGAATACATTCAGTCTCTCCTCTATGGCCTTGTCCCCTCTTTGTTCCCCTTTTACCCCTCTATCATCTAATGGTTCAACTGACTTTCACAGGTTTTTTGCTATGAATGTACTTGAAAAAGTCATTACATGTTTTTGCTTCCACAGCAAGCTTCTTCTTAACTTCTTTCTTTGCCTGCCCTATCAGTGCCTTGCATCTAACTTGCCAGTGCTTGTGCTGTTTCCAGTTTTTGTCATTTGGTCCTTTTTTCCATTTCCTGAAAGATGCTTTTTTTTGCAATAACAGCCTCTCTGACCTCACCTTTAAACCACGCTGGGAGTTTTTTGGACTTCCTTCCACTTTTCTTAAAGCATGGAATACAGCTGGTCTGGGCTTCCAAGATAGTATTTTTAAACAACACCCAAGCTTGATGTAAGTCTTTTACCTTTGCCATCCATCAGATGTAATGCTACTCACAAATAATTCTAAATTCCTGAGTGGGTGAAGACATGATCTTTGGAATCTCTGAAAAACATCTGCTATTTTGCTCAGCACATTACATACTATTTGTATGCTTACGGAGTATAAGGCCTCTCTTGTGGATATGGGCTTCCTCCCTTGTTGGGGCCTGAAGACCACATGTATACATCTATCAACCCCAACACTGATGGGACTCCAACCACCTCCTGGAATTGTAGCGTTGTTTGTTAACTCTGTTGTACTTTCTGTAGTAAGGCTACATAACTGTGTGGCTTAGGAAAGCCATCACTGAGAGATGCACTGTGATATGGCAGACTGACTGAGACCTACATTAGCTACCAACACAGTATGGAAACTGTTAGTATCTAAGAAGGCAAGGGCTGTGATGATCTTTAGATGGGAAAGCATGGGTTGTCCCTTGTGTGTGATAGAGGTTTAGAGCGGCTTCAGCTCTTGGCAGAGATGGTAGACAGCTGCCGTCTCAAAGTACTGTTAATCAGTCAGGTCCATGTACAAGGTTCTGAGTCTATAGATCTTGTGATATGGATGCCTCATTGCTGCTATCCTATTCTCCCTGTGGGTCTCAAGTAGCACTGACAGCACTAACAAAGTGTTCAGTTCCCCCATATCAACTAACTCCCATCACCAGCACTCCTGTGCATCCCACCACCCTGTGATCCCCTCATTCACATAATCACTCTCACTTGCACAGACATTTACTCATACACAAAGACATACACACACACACACACAAGCACTGACACCCATACCCACACAGGGATTATCTGGACAGCACAAGCACTGGGAAGGGAAGCACACCGACACAAATAGGAGTCTCACAGCACAGCATAAACACAGTACATAGGGAGCCACAGGGTCTAACAGCAGAGCGCAATCACAAAACACAGATCGTCACATAGACACACCACCCTATGGGACTTCAGATAAAGCTCACAGGGCAGCTGGCCATAGAGACATCAGATAGAGCTTGGAGTGGGTTAGGTACATGGGGGTTGAGGCTTGGAACATGTGATAGAGATTGCAAGGTTTGAGAAGCAGTCAGACAATGGATAGGACAAGCAAAGGGAGGGTTGCTGACAGGACACGTATGTGCATACAGATGACAGTCAAGCAAGGCGTTCAATCGCCAGTCTTACCACTTTGCACAGTAAGTCCAAGCGGACAGCAACAGCTCCAGCTTATTCCAACCTTATTGCAGGTGTAGCATGCCACATGCCCTCACCCCATCCCAACATGCCCTAGAATGCCCTGAATGGAAATATTTGCAAATGGACAAGGTCGCGGCATGCATGTCTATGTTGTTTTCTTTTCAAGATGGTGATTTGTGTGTGCCTTGACTTGCATATTTTCCAGCATCACTGGCATGTCTAAATTGCACTTAGCCCTTCTAATATGATTCCCTTTATTTGATTCAAAAATACTAAATCTCACACATGACCTGCCTTTGTGTGGACTTTGTTACAAGTTGCATCCAGCCCAGCAAGCTCATTATAAGTAAGAACTCCTCGGCAATACAGTCAACTTCAGATTTAGCTACATGTAAATTAAAATAAAATAAAAATATCTAAAGAAAATTACAATGAAATTAATGATTCAATAAATGGAAAATAATCAGCTCTAATTAACCCAGGAGAACAGTAAACCAGCATCAGTTTCCAATCAGCAGCAGGTAATAATGATGTTTCATGCCTAGTGTCTAGTTCAAACTGGCATTGATGGAATTTTAGTGTCCTTAAAAATAATAAGCAATCACCACCTATGTTTGTGAGGGAAAGGCTTCAGAAACATAGAATAAGTAGGGGGACAAATCTGCTGGGTTACACTATCAGATTCAGATAACCATGATTCTTTAATACAAAGTAAATCTAGAGACGCCTCAATAATGCAACTGAATAAAAGCATCATCTTATTTCTTACCGATCTAACTCGCATTATACTACAACAATATGTCTTACAGGCAAATAATACACAATTATTTCTATTTAGCGTGTGCTGTGACAAAAATCATGCATTATTGCCTTAACCTGCATTAGTAATTACCTCTCTTAGCCAGGGAGCTGTTGAAATTATGTTGTTTATATTTAACTCATCTTTATGTATGTTTGTAGTCTTTTCAGTTTATTTGGAATTTTACTGTTTTTATAATGCATTATGGGCTCTTTTTAAAAAAAAAATGATTTTGCATTTGCCATGCATTAATTTGCAAACTTAACATGCAGTAACTGCAAAACATCTGGTGGTGGTGTTCCAAATCCCAGACTAGCAGGTATTGTTGTTTCGTTTCTAGGTCTACTCTCCAGCTCCTAATATTGTTCTCATTGCTACAAATGAGCTTAGCTGGGAGACATTATTGCTTCCAACTGGCTGTTCTGAGTGAAGTAGAACTCTGTAGTCATCTTAAAATAAAATCAATGATGTATTAGAGCAGTCTTTAATTATTCTGCTGTGGTCCTTAACTACCCCTGAGTTACAAAGATTAAATAATGGTTTGCAGCATTTCTCAATGTGTGATTACGTGAAGCTCATAGTAAAAAGATTACTGAGTACAGAGTTAAGTTATAAGCATTCATGAGTCCCACTGAGCAAAGGAATCTGCAAAGAATGCCAAAACAATGGTGTTTATGACTCCACTCTTTCCATTAGAAACAAATTAATAAAATACTTTAAAAGGAATCTTGAAAATAACTGGAGACCAATATCTTAAAACAGAATTTGTCTAGTCTGCTTGCAGTTTGATAAAGTGAAATTTTCATGTGCTTTGGTGGTAATTTTGACTGCTGACAATTTTATTTAATTATTAAAATATTATGCAACATATACCATTAAGGTTAACATGGATAGTAAGGGCTATTTCCACACTACAAATAGCAGGCTCTGCACTGTAGCAAGGCCTTAAAGAAACAATTAAGACAGGAAACAAACATTAACATGCAAACCCTAAAACAAATATTTTCACAATGCTAATGAGGGGGCATCATATGCAAATAAAATTTTACCATATCTGTGGGGAAGAGTAGTATACAGATCTTTACTCAATATTTGGCATAGGCTCAGGGCAGACAAAAATGTAATACCTGCATCAGACCAGATTATTTTTTTTAAAATTTGCATGAAGTAGTCTGAAATTCCTCTTACTAATTGGCCCTTTTACCTTTGCTTATTAAATTTAGAAGAGTATGGCTGAGGATCAAGTCATTACATGGAGACAGAACGTAGTCAGTCTCTGGATGGATGAAATGTCTTCTAATAGACCTTATAATGCAAAAAGATGACCGTATTCCTTTCATCTCTACACCCCTAGAAACTATGAGCAGATGGCCGGGAAGATATATTGCCAACAATAATAGTGAACAGTGCTCCTGGAATCTCTGTAAATTTGGCATGTTTGCTCCACATGTGGGACAGCTTACCCTACTACACTTTGTAAATCAGCCAAAGATAGAAAACAGAATTAGCAGCAAACCCTTCACTGTGTTGATGGACTTGACCCCTCACTCATCGAGCTTAGGAATATATTGTCATGGCTAAAAATATACCACATCAAACCTAGGCAAACGGTATTATAGAGAGAGGTTTTCACAGGGTATTCACATACCATTCAGTGCCCAGATTCACCTCACCTCAAAGGAAAAGACTGACAAAGAGGTCACGTTAAGAAAGTTAGGTAGCCCTTTCCAGAATCCTTCACTGCCTAATATGGTTTTGTCATCTTTAGGCATTGTTCTAAAAATGACCAGGAAAATTTCATCTTCAGCACTATGGGGTCTATTCGCCCCCTGCTGTCCCCGTCAAAAGCCTCCCCATATGAGCAAGGCATTTGTACGGGGAGGCTTCTATGGGGGTGGGAGGGGGCATTCCAGAGGCGAAGTGAAGGCGGTGCATGGGCGGTCTGTGACACCGGACATACAGGGCCGATTCTGAGGTCAG